>OX438783.1:12052917-13252917 GCA_949316455.1 Acleris holmiana
GGTTCCTGGATGCCCTGGAGGCCGTCCTTGCTCTGCTGCGGCACCGCCGAGCCGAGGTACAGCACGCGGCACCGGCAGATCGGCGTGGAATCCATGGCTACACAACACTATATATCACCATCACAGAACACTAACGGAGGTTTACGCGAACGTGCGTCGGCCGCGAGACGCGCGCGGGCTCGAGTGAGCGGAATTCAAGATGGCGGCGGCGGGGGCGGGGGGTGCGCCCGCGCACCTGAGGGCACCGATGAACCGGCATTGTGTCAATGGTTCGTTGCCAATTCGGCCGCATTTCTCCCGACGTGACGGAATGTCACACTTTTGTTTGAGAAACTGAAGGTCGATCGGCTGATTGGGATAACTGTTCTCTCTTTCCAGTATCGAAACTGTTCCAAACCTACCTGGTACCGATGTTAATAATTTTAATGTCGATGTCCGCAAGGTTAAGATAATGAGCAATTTCTAGTTTTACAACTCTGATGGCATAATAATGAATTTTAAATAGGCCGTAACGACTGGCGTATTACCTAACACGTTTGGTAATTTACACCTGCAATTTTATTCCAATTGATTGGTATGGCGTTATGAGAAAACAAGGTATTAAATATTAAGTTTTACCAGTTTTCGTTAACTAGTTACCTCATATATTATATAAGCTGCAGCTTTTGCCCGCAACGTGCTCCGTAAAGAAGGTACCTATTTATCGTTATTTTCCGAAACTCGAAAAAAAAACTTGGATGCAATTATCCTATGTCCGTACCAAATTCAATCAAAATAAGTTCAGGGGTTAACCCGTAACAAATAATAGCAAGAAAAACGCAAACACTCACTGCTACTTGATGCAGTTAACTGGATCTGAAACCCAGACATTTGCTTTGTCAAGACTACAGTCTCAAGACTGCAATCCCAAAACCGCAAAACCGTTGCCAACTGGACTAAGATGGAATGTCTCTATTCTAGTTATTTCACCGGTTGTCTTAACCCCACACCGGAACACAGCAACGCGAACACCGCTGCTTGCCAGAAACCCATTTAAAAGTCCTCATCTAAGCGACAACTGTCTTTTAAATAAGCAACAGTTGATATGATTAACAATTAGTCTCAGCACGCTGCCATCTTTAGATCCGCACTAACTACAATGTCGTCGAGTCAGGAGTTAATACAAACAAACAAACAACTCATTCTTACATATTTATTGTGTATTCTATTTACAAGACAAACTCGCATATAACTGGAACAAGTGTGTAGATTCAATTAATAACAGATTGTACACGGAAGGAAGGCATTTTATGTTAAGGAGAAGGCACACGAGCACTCAGGCCACCTGATGGTAAGTGGAATCTGAGACCCATAGACAAATACAAATTAGTCACGCCAAAACAAAGTGGAAAAATAAAACCTTGAAAAAGAAACTTTTTTTGTGTACAGTCAAGGTTATAAATATGTATACACTTTAGTACCTTGTCTATTTAACGTCATGTTTCAACTGCCATATGAAATTGTCACAGCGATTAAAGTGACAAGGTACTAAAGTGTATATATATTTATGACCTTGACTGTACCTCCCCTACACCTAACGCGGGGATGTATTTTTTTCTCGTCTACCCTATAATGTGGGGTGTCATTGGATAGATCTTTCAAAAATATTACGGGTTGTTGAAAAAATAATCGATTAAGGGATCCGTTTAGGAAATATTAAGGTGTAAAGCGCTAAGTTTTGTTAGAGTCAAGTGTCCCGTTGATTATTGTGTACTTAACGGCTTCGGAACCCTACACTGAGCATGGTCCGACATGCTCTTGCCCGGTTTTTGTAACGAAAGTTAGTCCTACAAACAATATGGGTAGCTTTCGTTACACAAACGAATCAATTAAGTTTTGTTTTAGAAGACCCAGATCGCAATTTTCAAAATAACATACAAACACTTTGGATAACTTATTTGGATTATAAGTTGTCAAGATAACATTTAACCAGGGCCCTCATTCTACTGTGTTTCTACAGGTATTTAACTCGGCCGCCACGCCATTACTGTCAAGTGGGTTACCGTCAAAAAGTTTTTGGTCAATGTTTCATTTCCCAAATTTTCATTTGCCAAACCGCTTTGTTTTCTGTAACCGTAAATATTTCAGGACTTTATAAAAGCTAACCTAACCTAACCGAACCTAAAGCGTTCTACACAAATGGTACAAAAATAAATTCTGAAAATTTATACAACATTGGTTTGGCAAATGAAAAATTTGGGAAATGATACATTTGACCAAAAATATTTTGGCCAAACGGCAGGCGCCCCTGTCTAGTAGATAAGAGCTATGATGACGTTAACCAAACGATAACGTGTCAAAAACAATGTAATATAAAATGGTTCACAGAGTACATACAACAGCGCCCCAGCAATCTTTTTTTTTTACTCTCCGAGTTTAACACATTTTTATTAAGATAAATTAACCTTTTAGGCCGCGCCAATCTATAGTCCGTGTCAATTGAAATTGGCAGAGATGTAAACAAATCAGTGAATTTATTATAACTTCAAATATTCATCATCAAGTGTGTTTTTGGCTTCCAGTAATCTTCGAGGAGGGAAGATGACCGTCTTTTACTTTTCATTTATGGGTAAGGACCATAAAGTTGGACCATACAAACAACGAAGGCGAAAAAAGTTCCATTGTGCTACGAAAAGTATCATTACAATTGTATGGCTAATTTTCGTTGCAAAAGTTTTATAGAAAATTTAATTGAGTGAGTTAGCGTGGCCAACTTTTTGGACCTTACCCTAATTCTGGGGCCGATTGCATAATAAAGTACAAGCTAATGGGTGAATTGCAAAAATATTGAGGACCTAATCGATGTCAAAGTTTAATTGAAACAAAATATTTTTCCTTTGTGTAACGAAAATTACTGATACAATTGTATGGTGCACCTTCGTTACACACAAAGGAAAAATATTTTGTTTCAATTAAACATTGACATTAATTAGGGCATTAACTATGCACAACATTTTTGCGATTCACCCTAATAGTATTCGTGGTTTTGCATAGATTTCTACTAATAGTACCTATGGGCTTGTACTTTATTATGCAATAGGCCCCTGTTTACTAATTTACTGTACTCACTTGACATTGGCGATATCACTGCGGAATATCGCGGTGGACCGCCATTAATAGAAGAAGTTTTCTTGTTCTTGTGTACAAGTGTGTTTTTAGGGTTCCGTAGCCAAATAGCAAAAAACGGAACCCTTATAGATTCGTCATGTCTGTCCGTCTGTCCGTCCGTATGTCACAGCCACTTTATTCCGTAACTATAAGAGCTATACTGTGGAAACTTGGTAAGTAGATGTATTCGGTGAACCGCATTAAGATTTTCATACAAAAATAGAAAAAAAACAATAAATTTTTGGGGTTCCCCATACTTAGAACTGAAACTCAAAAATTTTTTTTTCATCAAACTCATACGTGTGGGGTATCTATGGATAGGTATTCAAAAATGATATTGAGGTTTCTATTATAATTTTTTTCTAAACTGAATAGTTTGCGCGAGAGACGCTTCCAAAGTGGAAAAATGTGTGTCCCCCCCCCCGTAACTTCTAAAATAAGGGAATGATAAATGTAAAAATAATATATGATGTACATTACCATGCAAACTTCCACCGAAAATTGGTTTGAACGAGATCTAGTAAGTAGTTTTTTTTTAATACGTCATAAAAACATTGATCAAAGCTACAACGAACTTTTATATTATGTTACTTGCTGCTACGGAACCCTTCATGGGCGAGTCCGACTCGCACTTGGCCGCTTTTTTTATTATCACGTATAATTAAAAGTTATTTAATCATAAACTGAATATGAAAGTAAAGATAAACCCCCTTACTAATAAACGTTGAATAAGCTTGGATTAGTTATGCCATGCTTTGTCCTTATTTGTCATTGCGACATTTGAATTCGACAGATAAGGACAAAGATGTCACTTGATCTTTAAAAGTACGTGATTACCGAATGGTAAATTGGTTCATTTGGTTCTGTTTACGTCTTCGCCAATTTCAATTGACACAGGCTTTACAGGTTATAAAAAATACAATACATATCCAAGTTATTTACATACTGGGACTATTTCAGAGAAAGTAACACATCGTTAACTAAATCACATTTTGACCCTAAAAGAAATTAAATTACATCAAAATTAATTATTGCTTTGTGTGACAAGTTCCTAACTACAGTGGCCTTTCCAAGTCTGCGACCGTACAACAAATACAAATACAATGCCAATACTTTATGATACCAATTTCAATGATTATCCTTTTAAATTAAAACCAATATCATTATACTATGTCAAATTAAAATGGATTTTAACGCATCAACATATATTTTATCATACCTATAAAGGTATACTGCATTCACTGCCGGCAACGCATACATGTATACGTTTATATAACTGTCACGCAGTGCCTTGAACGCATATATGCGTCTCACGGCATATTTCACTTTTATTGTGTTTATCATTAAGTCAAAAAATAGGACCTATTTTATTTCTGAACATTTGAAAATAAAAATGATAAGTGCATTAGTGAGAAATTTATGGATAACAGGACGCCCGGCTTCTTCTTCGTACGGATAGAAAAAGCATATGTTCTCGAAGAATTTTCTCTGCAAATTTCAAGTCCCTTGTTTAAGGCAACGACGGTTAGGGCAGCAAAAAAAATTATCCCGGATAGTTAAATTTTTGGTTACATTAGTGCGTGAAAAAATAACAACATATTGTCATATGTAATATTGTCACTACTTTGAAAAAACCTCGTATCTCATATTTTGTGATGTACGATTTCAAACTTATTTCTCTTCACTTTTGAGTTTAAAATAGTACATCTCGAAATATGAGATACGCGGTTTTTTCCAAGTAGTGACGATATTACAATCTAAAACTCATGTAGGTGCACTAATTAAAAAGACATTAAATATACCCGTGAGGAAAATATCGGTTTTTAACCACGACAAAAAAGAAAACTTGCACAAAGTTCGTATGGAAAAACGATTGCCATTCCCGTCGCCTTTCGCGATTTAGAATTTGCGTTGTCAGTCTGTCATTTTGCTAACAAGGTACAGCTTTTTGAAGACGTATGGGAAATTATTTTCTTATCGTCCACAATGATAGACCAAGGTTCAATTATTCTCAAATAAATCGATCCTATTTTTTTAAACTTCCCAAAAAAGTATACCGCATTAAAAATGAACACTTCAGATACAAGTCTATTTGTAAATTTAATATTTTGGCGTTTTGTAGCTCGGTTCGTCGCCGCCCGCCGGCGCTTTGCGTTTCTGAATTATATTCTGAATCTGAAAAACAACACAATCGTTAGTATTACACGAAACCTAAAAATTCTAACATAATGTTTGTTTTGTTCCCGGGTTCAAATCCAGTCGGGCAGATATTTGTGTGATATGCACGAGTATTTGTTCCTGAAACTTAAATGTTTTCTATGTATATCGTTGTCTAGTTGCCATAGTACAAGCCTAGAGCTTAGTTTGGGACTAGGTCAATTTTTGTCACATTGTCCCATATTTATTTATTACCTGTTGCCACTCCCGGTCGAGTTCTGCCTTCTCGCTCTTGTCCTTGGTCTTCCTCGTCTTGCGGCCATCTTGAGTTTTGACGCCATATTGGAACGCGGCCTTCGGCAGAGCCTCTTTGCTGCTCATGTACGCCGAGTACTCTTCCTGCGTGTCGAAGTCCCAGCGACCTGATGCAATTAACAGTTCGGAATAATTTAATGAACGATACCTTCAGTATAGCCTTTCATCACTACCTGACAGGGTTTAAATAAAATTTTCGAAAAAGCATTTTTTCATAATAGCGAATTATCACATCGCGTTGTTAGGTACATAATCATAAATTTCCTCAATCGTTTTTCTTCATGTAGCGATTTTTTATACAGCCCTATTTAAAGTTCATGATTTTTTAAATTCGCATTTTTTTTATCCCAATTTTATTTCGCAAAAATTTCTAGTGCTAATTAATTGGAGGACCAAAACAACCTAGAAATAGGAGCTCCGTATTGATTTATGGAATGGGAAAAATGCGAGTAATAAATAATGTAAGTACCTACTGATTATTTTAGCGATTAAAATAAACGCGAACATTAAATAATGCTAAATAAAAAATTGCTACACAAAGAAAAGCATGAAAACTGACGATGATGAAAGAACACGATGTGAATTTTTTTCGTTGCCAATATTCCCAATAGTAATTACATCATAGTATACGTAGGTAGATTAGGTTAGGTTCGTTTTTATATCAGGCCCAGAGGGCCAAAACAACCCAGAAATAGAAGCTCCGCTCGTCGGAGATCCGTCGACCATGTCAAAATAGATTTTTGTAATGAGAATAAATGCAACTAGTAAAATAGTGTGTCTATCATTTCATTGAAACATCTTTCATCGAATGTATCATTTCATCGAACGCTATTTTCTGCTGAAACTATAACGTTTTCAGGGTATCTTAAACATCTAACTAACCTAACCTAATCTACGTAATCAATGTTTAAGATAATAGAGGCAGCAGAAAATAGCGTTCGATGAAATGAAATTCGATGAAATGATACATTTATATGAAGTGATGAGTTACCAGTAAAATATCCTACTGGTAAATTACGCGTATAAATAAAAAACGAACATTAAACAACGCTTTACATAATTAATAAGTCACTACAATGGAGAAAAGCGAATAGAAAAGTGACGATTATGAAAGAACGCGATGTGAAAATTGGCTACTATGAAAAAATGCTTTTCTGAAAATGACGTAAGAAATGTTAGTAGTGTATATAGTTTGGTGGTGTAGTGCGTTCACCGATGGGTCCCTTCTTGTTGCCGGCGTCCATCTTGGTGTAGTCGACCTCGTCGTCGGAGTCGTCGATGGCGTCGTCCATCTCGCGCAGGCCGGGGTAGCACTCGGCGTAGCCCTCGGG
Source organism: Acleris holmiana (assembly GCA_949316455.1). Classification (NCBI taxonomy): domain Eukaryota; kingdom Metazoa; phylum Arthropoda; class Insecta; order Lepidoptera; family Tortricidae; genus Acleris; species Acleris holmiana. The sequence goes on from OX438783.1 coordinate 12,059,868, forward strand.
CTCGGCCGCCAGCCGCGACAGCAGCGCCGCCGAGCGCCGGTCGCGCTCCTCCGGCGCCGCGCCGCCGCGCCGCGCCCCGCCCGGACCTAACACCACACACGTGTTAACATATCCTCACTACTTAAGACGAAACCTCGTATCTCATATTCAGTGATGTACCATTTTAAACTTAAACTTGAAGAGAGATCAGTTTAAAATCGTACATCAACAAATATGAGACACGAGGTTTTTTCAAAGTAGTGACGATATTACTAAACATCAGCGACTCGTGGCATTTAGGTAGCATTTGACGTTACTGACAGACTAGTGATGTAACAATGCTTTCTGTACAAGTCGAGCAAAAGAAACCAATTAACAAAAAAAAATCATTCATTTAATATATGGCTTTCGTTATAGATGATTAATATTTGTTCTAACTTCTTAGAAGTTATCCTACTTACATCTTCTATTTGACGTAAAACAATTATCTTTCGACTTCGACTGCAGTGATGGGTAAATGTAATGTTACAACGTAATTTTGTTGCTGTTCTCTTTGATTTCAACTTCCTTATTTTGTAATTAGTTATTAATATTTTTATTGTAAGATATCCTGGATATTTTGATAATACTATTTCTAGCTTTTGATTACCTTTTGGATGTAGTCTCAGTAATGAAAGTGAATTTTCAACTTATTTTCAAGTATTAAATTGTTACATTATCTTATCTGAAAAGACACTTGAAAAACGTGTCTCATCACTAGTGCTACCTAATTGCTACGAGTCGCCGACGTTTACATATTACACATTACCAGAGGGCGGAATATCTCATGGCATTTTTTTAAATATCATAATGATAGTACGAAATACTTTATCGACTATCGACAAGTAGTTCTGATTCACGTAGCACAAGATCTTTTACCAAATAGGTATAATTCTATTTGGTAAAACCTATCAATACATTACACTTACCAAAATAATTTTCCAATATTATCAATGCCCTCTTGTAGTCTTTTAGATGAATATAGTTTTTGGTATGTAGTTTTCATTATTATTGTTTAGTTCTATGTCATAGATTTAGCTTTATTTTCATTTTTTATTTACCGTTCATAAAGACATGTGTTTTAGACAATTTTTATTTATTTTTTATGTTAAGGAAAAGGCATCCGAGCACTCAGGCCACCTGATGGTAAGTGGAATCTGAGACCCATAGACATTAGAATTCTCAAGACTATAATCCTAAGACCTCAAATGCGTTGCCAACCCTGAGGACTAAGATGGAATGCCTCTATGCTAGTAATTTCACCGGTTGTCTTATCCCCACACCGGAACACAACAATGCGAACTGTTGCTTGGCGGGTGGTTAATGGATAAGATGGTGGTAGCGATCCGGACGGACCCTGCACAGGGTCCTACCACCACTAAATAACAATATATTTACAAATTAAATCTCAAAACTACACATTTGTTGAAAACAATAACTAAATGCGAATCAAGAATGACATTTACATTTTTATATAAAAGCAAAACTAAAATAACAAAGAGATTAGTGATGACACAATATCGATAACTGAAAAAGTCGATAAAGCACAATGTTCTATAACTATGACATTTCAATTTTTGCCGTGAGTTAGTCCGCCCTCTGCACATTACTGTAATCGAGTCCTGCACCCTAAACAACTAAAACCAAGAAGCAAGGAGCCATACACAAGAAAATTCATGTCTCATTTCGCGATATTAACGCATACATTTCCGAGCATATTTGAGAAAACATTTTTTTTACACCACCATAACCAGAGCTCGGATTTTTCATCTCACGGTAAGATGAAAGAAAATAATGGAGTCGATATTAAAAATTAAAACTTTAGTCACACTCATACCATACTAAAAGATTACATTATAAATAAAAAATGTTAAATACCACGCCATCTTTATTACATTATGGACGAAACAATAAAAATAATAAGAACATTAAGTGAGCTGCTAGTTTGTACATACTATTCAAAGAGCATGTAGCTACAGGAATTTGTGTTTCAAAATCTTGACAAAGGTCAAAGTCATAACCCTCCTGTTTGCTTCGCCCTAGTCGGGTAAAAATCTCCAAAAGAGCACTCATTTCTCGCTCGCTCGCCGTCACACTACCTACGACCTACCTTCTTCTTTCTCGGGCTCTAAGGGCTTATCGAAATAGGTTCGAGGGCGGTCGTCTCTTCTGTCTCGCTCCCGCCTGTCGCCCGGCATGTAGTCACCGATTTCACCGTATATAGAGTCGTCGTTGCGTCCCTTCTCTGTGGTCTTATCCTGAAGTGAGAATATTATAGTAGTTTATGTACCTGATACATAATGGGTAAGGTATTGATTTGACCTTCATGATAAGGTGGGTACGGATTAGAGCAGCCTCGGGTTGAGGCACGCACGGCTCACCTATTTTGCTCAAATTCGTACGCGCTCACGCACTGTGCGCGAGCAGCGAGCGGCGCGCGGCGAGCCGCCGAGAGTCGATCTTGTGACCGTACTCAAAGCCGCCTCAGTGTGCGTGCCTCGCGTAATAAGGTCGTGTATCCGAGCGTGCCGCGGGCAGAAAGACAAGTTCTAACTTGTCTAAGGGCGAGGCGCGTACAAATTTGATAAAGTTGCTGAGCCGTTCCACCACCGAGGCGACGTCTTCTTCTTTTTGTTATAAGTCGGTGAATTATGATAAACGCAGCCGCGGCTGTCATCGTGTCCGACGCCGTTTTTAAATGTAGGCTCGCGGCGAGTACGCTGCCTCGCGCGCGTGTTTATGTGCAACAATTTGGCTCGCGACCAGCTCACCACTCGGGCCGAGCATGCCTCAGGCTGAGCCGCTCAGATTCGTACCCAGCTATACACTATCACGGATGTCCAATCGAGAAGATAAGGATACTAGAAACTTAATTATTAGGAAAGGAGTGATGACTGGTCTGTTCACATTTGCAAGGACTGGTTCTTCAGTTACATACATAGATAACATCACACCTTCATTCCCAGAGTGGGGTAGGCAGAGCTACAGAAATACCAACAACTCTAAAAGACTTGTTGATAATTCTGTAACCACATTTTGTAATCAGGCTAATACGTTTACTAATGTAATAGTGACAGGTTGCAACCCCATCGCCTAACAGTACTACAAGCCCTTATTCCCTTAGTCGACTCTTACGACATCCACGGGAAGACATGGAGTGGCGCTATTCTAACCCGGCAACCACAGAGCTCTTCAGTTAATTAGTTGATTACTCTAGTTAGGGATTCTGACGTGGAGACCTGTTCTGTTGTTCTCATATAGTAATTATTTTTAGTTCAATGTTATTAACCTTACATTTGTAATGTTTTTAGTGCTAGTTTAAAAAGTATTATTTATTATCTTTTAGGGGTGTTTTTCAAGGAAATTGTACCTGATTAAGGACTGAAATTACGTTACAGTAACTTTTACATGTGAGTAACGAAAATTAACTATATAAATGGATGACTAATTTTCGTAATTTACTTTTTTCGCCTTCGTTGTTTGTATGGGTAACTACGATTAACTATGGGTCAACTTTTAGGTCCTCACCCAAATAGTTTGAATTTGGAATTTGACACTAAGCGACATGCAAATTAAAATTTGGGGCACTAGGGCAAATTAAGGACTTCGCTCTAACTGTGGGTGTACCTTGGTCTTCTTCAGCTTCCTGTGCCGGCCGTGCCTCAGGTAGGAGAAGATCTGCGTGAGCTTGTCGAGCACCACGTCGTTGGCGCTCGCGGCCAGGCTGCGCTCGTCCGGCTGCGGCACGTCCGCTTTGCTCCTGGTCAGGGTTGTCGGGATATCGCTGTCTGGAGACACAGAGTGGGGGATCTTATCTTACAGATGAGCCCTTTCGGATACACTTCCACCCCTTTTGTGCAATAACCAGAGATCGACAAACGGATGTCATGACTCGCAATAATGTGGACATGACTCCATAGATTTTAATTAAACAAATTATATTACATTAATTGATTACTTTCCCTAAAAATAATTTTGATCCTTTGTAATAAATGATACAAAGATTTGTCATTGTGTATATTAAATTTTATTCCTTTTCACGGCTAAAATAAACTTATGAGGTGAAAGGTCCTTTCGAATCCACGGATGTTAATGGAGCAAACTTATGTACTTAAATTAATATAATATCAATGGCTACTCCTGTATTATTTATTTATAACTATCCTGCAAAGGATCAAGATTAAAGTTCAGGTAAGAAATAGATTAATGTAATTTAATTTGTTTAATTAAAATTGGAGTCATGTCCACATTATTGCGAGTAATGACACCCATTTGTCCGATCTCTGGCAATAACCCTCTTACACACTCAGCTGTTCGAATGTGCAGGTTTCCTCACGATGTTTCCTTCACCGTAAGAACATCGGGTAATGTACTTAACTTAGAAAAGCTCAAGCCGCAGGGGTTCGAACTCGGTACCTTACTATCACGAGTCAACCACTAGATTATGTTGTAAAATGTCCACGACATCCAATGATCTTTGTAGCAAAATGTCCATATTTATAAAACGACAATTTTGTGAATATGACTAAATCGTCACGCTTCAACCACTGAACAGATCGGGATGAAACTTGCACAGATATAGGTTAGGTTCTGAAATAAAACAGGCTGCGTTTTATCCCGCATTTGACAGTTCCCGAGGGAATACCGATAAACTACTTCTACGGACGGATGGAGTCGCGAACAAAAGCTAGTAATCCATAAAGCGACGCGGCTAGATAGCAACATGTGCAAATATTAATGTCGTATAATCAAAAAGATCAAAGCGCATAATTCCCGATGCCGACCATCAAGCTTAATACCTAAATAGCAGAATGTCCAAATCATATATTGTCGATATAACGAGAGCATTTTGATTTTTGTTATTGCCAGAGGGCAGAATTCTCATGGCAAACATTTCAAAGAACATTTTGTTTTATCGACTTTTCCAGTCATCGATACTTTGTAATCACTAATCTCTTTATTTTAAGTTTTACTTTTATATTTAAAACGTAAATGTCATTTGTATTTAGTTATTGATTTGTAAACATTGTTTTTTTTTATTTTGTACGTATTTCATAACGGCAAATAACAAATGAAAATTAAACTAGAAGTAAGGCATATAACTATACAATAATAAAGAAAACTACACCTAAATTTACCTAACACTCTACTAATCTAAAAGACAGCTACCAGAGGGCATTGTTAATATTGGTAAATTCTTTTATTTAAGTATAATGTAATCGATAGTAGGTATAATAATAATACGTAAAAGATCTTGTGCTACGTGAACCAGAACTACTTGACAATAGTTGATACATTTTACTAAGTTCTATCCCTATGACATTTAATTTTTTGCCATTACATTTCAGCCCTCTGATTATTACGTTCTCCATGAGAGCGACTTTTTTTCGCTTCTTGTACAATTTGCTTAGCGTTCATTATGCTCCTGCGTTGAAAATATTTCTAGCATGTACAATTTCAACGATCAGCTTTTTAGTAATTTTGCACTGTTGACAACTTACGAAGCTGGTCATTTAGCTACATAGACGCTTAAATACTGAGTCTGATAAACAAACACCGATTGACGATTGTACCAATGCTAGTGTTTCATTAAATATCGACTAAGTATATCGACAACTTTAAAAAACGAAAAGGTTATCAATTCGTCGGAATGCTAAAGAATATTGTTGTACTGAATGAAGTGTTATTTAATATAAATTCAATTGTTGTCAAAAGTGAATCTAGTCCAGATTCAATGTCAGATAGTGGTTGTTTATAGTTGTAATGAGTAAAAATAATAGAGGTTTGCACATAATTAAAAGGTATTCAAACTTGGCCATTAGTTATGATAATGTACATTGAAATGTTGGTTTTATCGATATCGATAAACTTAGTCGATATTTAATGAATCACTAGCACTAGTACATTTTTGTCCCCGTCAATCCGGTGTTTGCTGATTAATGATTTAATCAAGAAATCCTACATTGCACTTAACCTCCCTAGTTTCCAGGTTCTCGCTGTAGGACATAATGCCAGATATAAAAGGCACACTATAAGTATTTGGACAAGGTTGCAATTACAATTTGCAATGTTACTAAAATAGATATAGGGTCTTACGAGGTTGTACCTTATGAGAACTGTTCAGTCCTTACCTATCGTTCCTTCCTCATCCAGTTCTACCACGTAAGCCATGCGGCCCGGCGCGAACAGTTCGTTGCGGCTCACTTTCTTGTTTCTGAAACATAATACAACAATAACTTCTTTAAGCACTCTGACGTTAAGTGTTGCCATTCGAAAAGCGCAATACTACCAGCATTTTGGGGACGATACCCACTATGGTAGTGATTGGCAGACATTTTAATAGGGAAATTCTACGATAAAGTTATAATTATATCGTTATTCACACGATGTAACGTTATAAAACATGGATCCATAGCGAAATTTATCGTAACGATATAAACAACGTGTTACAAAATAATCCGTAAAAACGAAATTAGGAAAGTAGTGTCAACCCTAGTATACTGTGTATACCTAAGATACTGAACTGACGTTATTTAATAAGGGTTGACACTACTTTTGTAATTTCATTTTTACTGATTATTTTGTAACACGTAATAACCAGAGCCCTGAATTTTCGTAGCACTTTTGAGCTGTCATAGGGACTTCTCGTTTATCGACTTCCGATATACATGTGTACAACGATAAACACAGAATACATTTTTTTTAAATATGATTACGAGTAGAAGTAAACAACATGCAGTCTTATCGCGAATGAGCGATCTCTTCGAGACAAGATAAAATTATGACTATCTATTTCTTTTACAGATAAACTTGTTAGCACTAAAACTGACTTTGAACATGAAATTGATAAATGTTAAAACACTGAACTGAACTGATTAAATGTAGAATTGTTAACTATTAACTTTTCATTGCAAATCTCTATTTAACATTTTCAATAATGGTAAATGACATAAGAGCTATCAAAACGTTGACAATACGGAAACACGTTAAATACGATATCGTTTTAACGCACCTGAATAGAGGCCCTGGTAATTTTGCCCCCGAGTGTATAACGTTATGATATCGCTATTTTTCAAAACGTTATAAAGGCAGATAGAAAGGCGATCCTGAATGCTTATTTCCCGCGTGTGAAGAAATTGTAATAGCATTTTATTACCGCTCTTAATATTATCAATATTCAGAAACTTCATGAGCAATGTTTTAGTATTCGTTTGGTTTTGAAACCAATGGCGTCACTGGTAGATCACGTGACTTTTCGTATCACGTGACCTACCGGTGTCGCCATTGGTTTAAAAACAAAACGAATCGATACGCTAGTTAGCGAACGCATCTTATCTATAGGCTCTGTAGTGTAGTTTTAACCAGTCGAAATGTTTTTTTAATGTCAGCATTTATGTACATCATTAAATGTTTTTTGAACTAAATAAAACTTACTTCTGTTCCATTAGCATGTTGTAGATGTTTTTCCCCATCGGCGTTTTGAACTGAAGTTCTTCTTCCTGCTAAATAACAAAGTAATAATTTATTTATTTTGTATTGCACAGGAATAACTACAAATGGTGGATGCAATAAATAAATTTAATTACATAGTGGGCGCACAGTTGAAGAAGACATATACCGAAAACATAACGATATAATACATGGTATAGCACATTCAGCAGTTAGAACTAATGCTATTGATAAAACACAGGACTGAGATGTATTGTTTATGTGGGGGTAAGTAACCCATATAAATGCACGAATACACCGATAATTAAGAAGTAGACTTTAATAGCGCACTCACTTAACGTTACCGCCCAAAACGCTTCGAATACTTAGATGATCGCTCGGTTCGCTCTCCAAGTAAAGTTTTTTTTTACTCCCAATCCCTGAATGTTCCAAAATGCCTTCACGAATGACCGATGAACTTTGACCCGCCGAGGACGCTCTAGAGTTCGTTACTGGAAGGTACACATTGCGACCATGTATAAAGGTAGTTCCACGAGAGTTGAGGTCACGCACACAACATCACTGTCATGTAATGACCAAGGATCGGACAAACGCCCGTCATGTTCAAAACATAACCTACAGCAGACACTTCTTTAGGCATATTGTTAATAAAAAACATTGTTAGGTATTATATACCTAGATTTATTATACCTACTATAACTTTTATGTATTCAACGACAATTTTATTAATGATTTACATTCCAATGTCTGTTTTCGAGAAAAAATATTTCGCCTTTAAAATAGAATGACCAGTTTTTCTTCCAAATGTTCACTTGCGAGTCTATAACGACGTGCTACGGACGTCATTGGGGCGTCGTTGTCATTGGTATACTGTTCTTCCAATATGGTTGTGGCTCAGCGTTAATTTTCTTCTGGATTTCTTTTACAGTAACATTACTTGGACTAATGACACCGGGATTTTGAAATTACTGTTCTTACATTGTACCGATAGCAAGTTCATCAGCATTATGTAGAACAATTCATCAACTTCAAACAAAACAGAAAATTAAATATTTTGACCGATTATTTTATAAATGAATGAGTTGTATGAATAAATAAAGGTCAGAAATGCGTAGATATATGAATATAATATTAATCGTATAAACCAAAGAGAATAATTAATAAATTGCCTTGTTTTTATCCATGTAGCTGTTATAATGATTGTCTTTTCATTACATTTTTATTTCACTATCAAACTTCTTGAAAAATCTAGAAAATACAATACATAACATATAATTTATATAATTGAGCGTTTTTATTTACATTTACATTCACTCATTCACTTTTTTTACAATCAGTACTTCATGTAGCTGTGTGTGTAATCATTCACCTCAACTCTCGTGGAACTACCTATATATACTACAATAGCGATGGCTTTGAACTCGATTGACTCCGTTTACAATCGCGACGTCCTTGGCTCACGGGTCTCATTTTCAACCTAACCTAACCTAACCCACTCGTAACAATATCTTGGCCAGGGCGACAGGTCTGGACTTACCGGGGCAGCTTCTTTCTTCTCCTTGACGGGCTCGACGGGCGCCTCGGTCACCAGCCGCTCCATCTCAGCCTCCTGTTCCAGCTCGCGAGTCTGGATCTCTGAACGCACCTGATGAAAAAAAAATCAATTTTTTCAAACCTATTTATAGTCTAAAATATCTAACCCGTAAACGTTTCATTAAATCGTACACATGGAGTATTGCACTTGGAAGCGAGTCGTGGACCCTAATACAAAGGGACGAAGAGAGGCTGGAGGCGTTTGAGATGTGGTGCTAGAGAAGGATGGACGGCATTAGTTGGACGGAAATGGTATCAAATCAAGAAGTATTGGCGATGGTAAAGGAGAAGAGAAGGACATTGGAGAGTGTGGAGAACAGAAGAGGAGGGATGATTGGCCATTTATTGCGGCACGATATGCTTATCAAAAACATTATAGAGGGAAAGATTGAAGGAAAAAGAGGCAGAGGAAAACTGAGAAGCTACATGGACCAAATTAAGGAGAAGGTGCATGTCGTGTCGTATAGAGGTGAAGGAATTGGCAGAGAAAAGAGAAGATTGGAAATTACTCCATCGACAGGAGCAGGGCTCCTAAATTAAAAGAAGAAGACCCATTTATTGACGTATCCATAAAATAATTATAAAAACGTCTGTTATGCTTTCACGGCTAAACCGCTGAACTGATTTAATTGAACTTAGTTATGGTGATAGCTTAAACCACAAGGAAGGACATAGTGGTACTTTTTACCTGCGATAAACGAGTTCTACGTGGACAGGGTTGCGGGCAAAAGCTAGTCTTTCATAAATAAGGTTGTTGGCCAAATAAGTTCACTTGAAATTTTTAAACAACTACCTATCAAATAAAAATGTCATATCCGAAGGACAAAATATCAAGTACATTACGTTACTAGGCAAAATATAGATACCCCCCTTGTGGTTGCCGGGTCAGAATAGTGCCACTCCATGTCTTCCCGTGGATGTCGTAAGAGGCGACTAAGGGAATAAGGGCTTGTAGTACTGTTAGGCAATGGGCTTGCAACCTGTCACTTATACACTAGTAAACTTCTAGGCTTGATTGTGCAAAATGCGGTTGAAGAATTATAAACAAGTCTTTTTAGAGTTGTTGGTATTTCTGTAGCTCTGCCATCCCCGCTCTGGGAATGAAGGCGTGATATCATGTATGTAAATATAAATACTCATGAGTGTCATCATCATGAGTATTTATAATTACATACATGGATCATACCTGGGACCGATAGTGCCACTACCCTCGTAGGCATGGTGCCTACCAACTAAGATACTGACCACATCAACATTACCTTTTGTAGTAGAGCATAGTCAAGCCCTTTCACCAAATGAGTATGCTCCATATCACCTCCAAGATATTTTGATTCCTGAAAACAATTCAAGTTATGGATAAAGTTTTGATATCAAATGGTATTAGTTTGTCTGTTACATTTGACATTGCGTGTGTTTCAGATAAACTTTTGCATTTGCTTTACTCTACAATCAAGACACAACTTTTTTTTTGAAGTCACTTGTTTCCATTATATCCAATTACGTAATATACGTGTAATACCCGCTGCAAATATATTGTTAATTGAAATTGGTACATAGGTATTTATCATATAAAGTTAAAAGAAGTTTGGTCGAAGGCCCTTTAACCCTGCGGAACTGATTTTGGTTAAAAATGATATATACGTAATTTATGTAGTAGTTTATATTTAGGACTAAAAATAGGCAAAATACTACACTTGCTGCGCCGTAGGATGGTGACTCCGGCAGCCGTATTTCGTAATTTCAATCCCTTACTGTATTCACAAACGAGCTATTTAAAAAAGATTAATTAGACCTGGCGTTGCTGGGTTTGTGCCAATGTCGTATTAATGAAAAGTTAAAGCAACAAGCGCAATATGTATTTAAATGAGCTGTCACTATGTGTATGTAGTGCAGAATGTATGTATGTATGTGTTAAGGTGTTTTCTTTGGTGTGCCCTGTGTTGCCACTGGCTCCATTAACTAATTTAGAACATGTTATTGCTCACGCAATATTCCACCATAATATGGCTCTGTGATCAAAAACACGTCAATATTAGGTGGTCATCACTGGTGACCAGTAGGACGAAAAGAAAGGCCTTTGGATTTTACGAGGATATGGCTGTAACTTTATGAACTCAACGTTTGAGAAACTGGCTAGCTGTACCTGAATAAGCTGCCTCCTCCTCTCCTTTGCATCCATTCCTGATTTAACATCTGGGGCCACTGCTCTGAAAATGCAAGGAAACAGAATATTAAAACCCTAACACAAGTCTGATCACCATTGCCAGTTTTAATCCATGTTTAAGGGGTTACCTTGGTTTGTCAAAAAGTTTTTGCCAAATTGATTCATTTCCCAAACATATTGCTTGTCCAAATATTTTTTTTTCCTAAATTGTAAATGTTACACAATTTTTATAGAACTAACCTATCCTAACCTAACCTATAGGGTTCTACACGATGGTCCTGAAAAAATCCTGTAATATTTTCAGTTTCTGATAAAAAACATTCTGGTCAAATGATATGTTCAGGCCACAATACAAATATTCGACCTCTTGTGGTTATTCACAGGTCTATAAAGGATTCAAATAGCTTAAATAAAATCAGATATTTATTCAGACATATCTTCATGAGACCATAGTTTAAAGACTCTAATGAATTTTTATTTTACCAAATTGAAAATGACATTTAAAAGCAAAGACAATTGTACTCTATTTCCTTGGTCGTACAAAAATCTTCCTGTTTGTAGTATGGTGGGTTACATGAGAACATAGTTTTAATTTTAAGTAAATTGTATCTGTCGAGTAAGGCTGTTACATTGACGTTTTTAATCAATGTAACAGCCTGACTCGATAATAATCCATAAAGACTACTTTGATTTTCTACTTAAATACACAATAAATACTTATCTTGACAAATGATGAACCGCTTGTATGTTGAAGATCAAAAAAGTATAAAAGTACTAGTCTCTTCTGATATATTCCATAAAATTAAGTTTATAAAAATTATACAAAAAGATATCCAAATTTTGATTTGGATCCATACTCAAGCATACAACATGTTAAGGCTTTGGCACACCGGATGCAAGCATGTGACATGTATGTGCACTTTGGCATTCCACTGTGTTGTATAGTTGACATATTGTATGAGGATTCATATGCATGTCCAGCGTACAGACCCAGTATGGCTCGGCCTTTATTGTACATATTCTAAAAACTAACTTACCTATAAGCACTACTTGTGTTACTAGTGGGATCTGAAGGACCGAGCTCGTTGGAACCATCCCGCCTCTCCCTGGCTCTGTCTCTATACTTCTCAGCCAACTCTGCAAGTTTATTGTCTTCTTGTTTTTTTAGGGCAGCATAATAAGACTTCTTCTTGCGGCGAAGTTCACTTTTATTTTCTGTAGGTGGTGGCATAGACCTGAAAGAGAAACATGCATTGGTTTTTGGTTTTAGGAGTATAAATTAATGTATTTCAATCAAGTTAGAGCTTCTATAGCAGTGTCAGAGAATTCTAAATGATATTGATTTGGTGTTTACCCAGCGTTTGCCATGGCTTCGCGCACGGAGCCGGCAGGGTGCGCGCCACTTGATGGCGTAGCCCTGGGTGTCATGAGCAATTTCCTAAAGTCTTCATTAGTAAGTCTTTGAGACATCGGAGTGTCTTCCACACTGCGTTCCTCCATGATTACTTCTTGCTTGTTTTCTTGGTCTCCGACAGTAAAGGCTTCCTATGCTATTATTAATATGAAATCTTTATACTGTGCACTAATTCTTTGTTTCAGAAGCGTGATTAAATATACAAATTAACTTGTGAATTAGATTGTAGACTTTTTGTAACACAGCCGCGTTTGACAGTCGCAGCAGTAACTTGCACAGATTATAATATTTGAGTGTCACTTTTCTCACGTCAGCGGCTGTTTATTTCATCCAAATCACTCCAAGATCGATTCTGCTCGTCGTTGCGTTGGTGTACGCACGTGCCCTGGTGCAATCACTTTTGAAGACCTTCGTTATCTGTTCAATACCTAAGTATTTACTAATATTGGTGAAGGCCTATAATAATACTAACCTCTAGGTGGAGAATTGACAAGTAAGTCGTTTGGATTTTAATCATGAGTGACAAAGATCCTCCCGATAAGGGAGGCTCTTTGTCGAATAATTTAAATGTGGGTATGCCTACACAAATTATAGACACGGCAGATTGCTCGCTTCTACCTCTCACCCAAGATTCACAAATGCATAGTGAAACTCAAAATTCAACTAGAAAGCGAACAGTCTTGCCTGATACTGATAATATGACAACATCTTCCAAAAAAATTAATTCTCCTGGAGATTCTATTCAGAATATGTATGTCACTCCCGGATATGACGCGGATGATCTACCTTTGCAATACTCTGATTCAGACAAAGGACCCTTCGTAGTTCACATTAGTAGGTTGGAGCCTGACCAATCTGCTGGTTTAACATTGCGAGTCTTGAAGTTGGCCCAGCTCCTTCATAAAAACCGCACTAAAGGCATACTGGAAGGTTCAATAAAACCTTTAGGGCGTAATAAAATTGCCATTAGCTTCAAATCGGCAAATGAAGCAAATAGTTTCAAGAAATCTGAGTTTTTAGAGAAAAACAAACTGACTGCTTCTATTCCCAGGTATCAAGTTACTCGTATGGGGGTAGTGAAGAACATCCCAACTGATTGGTCATTAGAGGAATTGGTTTCTGGCATTGAGCTTCCTACAAATTTAGGAAGCCTAGTAGGTCATATAATAAAGGCTCGTAGATTATTCAGAAAAGTTCGTAGAGAAAGTCAAGCACCGGAATGGATTCCCTCAAACACAGTTGTTATCACATTCCACTCTCAAACTCTTCCAGAAAAGATATACATATATAACACATCCATCCCTGTCTCAGCATATGAACTTCCTACCATACAATGTAGGAATTGTTGTAAATTTGGTCACATTGCAGCAAAATGTAGGTCTAAACCATGCTGTTATAACTGCTCCCAACAACACACCGGGGACTCCTGCTCAGTACCACAAGACAAAATAAGCTGTGTGTTCTGCTCGGGATCCCACAAAGCAACAGATATAAAGTGTCCTGAGCATAGTCGTCAAAAAGCAATCAAATTAGTAATGTCTGAGGAAAATATAGGTTACCTCGAAGCTGCCCAACGTTTCCGTCCTGTTAGGACCAGTTATGCTGATGTATCTCAGAAACTCTTCACTCCATCCCCAACTCCCTCAGTCCCCCACACTAGACTCGTAGCTCCCTCCCCTAATTACATAGAAGTTTCTTCCCTTCCATCACAGAAGTCTTATAGTAAAACCATATATATTGAAAGAAAACAAGCCCGCCCTCTTGGGAAAATGTATGATACTCAAGTTCACAAGCAAATTGTAAGTGACCCTCAATCGTGCCTTCCTAATGGGTGTGCTTTAAATGATAACCCTCCAACCCCAAATGACAACTTATTGGAACTACTCACTGGTCTGCTAGTGAATATGGTCCTCAAATTCAGTGACTCTCTACCGAACAACGTCTTGACACAGTTGCAATCTATTCTTCCCTTAATTAATAATGGATCAGAATCTCCTTCAGTGGAACATACAGAGTGCTAATAATAAGAAATCAGATTTAATTTATTTGATAAATAAATTTAAACCCGTTGCCTGTGCCATTGCTGAGACATGGTTGAAGCCGGGGTCCAATTTCAGGATCCCTGGTTTTGCATGTTTCCGTGATGACAGGAGTGATGGATATGCTGGCTGTGCTCTTATTATTAATAGTTCTCATGTAAATAATTTGATCCCCATTCCTAACCATAGTCCTGGTATTAATATTGTTGCAGTTAAGTTACTAAATTTTTCAATTATATCTATTTATATTCCTCACCCTAGTTTAGCTTTATTATTAGAGTTAAAATCTATCCTTTCCAATGTAGCAGGTCCCTATATTATTTTAGGGGACTTTAACTGTAAGCATACCTTATGGGGGTGCTCTGTTTGTGATTCAAATTCCTCTGCGTTAATGGATATTCTTGATGATTTTAACCTATGTATTCTAAATGATGGATCTCCTACAAGAAGGGTCTCTCCCCTTCAAAATACTAGTGCACCTGACCTGACACTTGTCTCGTCTATCTTGAGTTCCTCTTTTAATTGGAAAGTTCTAGATCATTCATTTGGAAGCGATCATTTCCCTATCCTTTGCACTGTTCTTAACTCCTCCCCCTCTCCTAAAATTTCCCCTCCTCTTTTAAAGTATCGAATCGCCCAGGCGGACTGGGGTAAATTTTCTGATAATTTGGAAATTGAGATGAGTAACTTGGACGAGCCGGATTGTAACAACTTCCTTGAACTTTACTCAAAATTTGTTAAGATGCTTTTTATCGCTGCTGATTATGCCATCCCTCTTAAAAATACTGCCTGCCGTAAAATTCCGTCGCCTCCCTGGTGGGACTCAGAATGTACCAAGATAATCCATGAGCGAAACCTCGCTGAGTCAATATATTCTGCTAATCTTACTATGGACAACTATATTTCATTTAAGAAGACCCTGGCAAAGTCGAAAAGACTGCTTGCCAAGAAAAAAATTCAAGGATGGTCTAGATTTTGTGAATCACTGTCTCCTCGGTCTCCCGTGTCATTAGTCTGGAAGAGAGTTAAAGCTTTTCGCCGAGGTATTAGTTCTGATGGCATTTCAACACCAAATAATACGGATACATGGCTGCCGGAGTTTATTGACAGATTAGCTCCCCCTTTTGTTCCGGCTGAAGACTTATTTCCTGCTCCAACTGTTAATCCCTTTCCTTCTTTGGATAGTATGGATGAACCTTTCTCCTTCGGCGAGCTATTATGTGCCATAGACCACCTTAAAGATACTTCTCCTGGGATCGACGGTATCCCGTATTCATTCATAATTAATGCATCTCATACTTGTAAGTTATATTTTTTGAAATTGCTAAATCAGATTTTTATTACTGGAATGGTCCCTGTCTCTTGGAAAACCCAAATAGTCATACCTATCCTTAAACCAGGTAAAGATGCTAATGATTCATCATCTTACCGTCCTATAGCGCTCTCTTCAGTCCTGGCAAAAATATTGGAACATCTTATCAAAAACCGGCTCGAATGGATCTTAGAAAACCGAAATATCCTGGCTAAATCTCAATTTGGATTTCGGAGAGGGTTGGGAACCACAGACAGTCTCAGCATATTAACGACTGATATACGGATCGCCTTTAGTAAGAACGAAAATCTAGTAGGGGTATTCCTGGATATAGCTTCTGCATATGATAATGTCAACCTCTCAATACTCAGGCAGAAAATGCACCAGCTGAATATTCCGATGAGATTGTCTAATATCATATGTAACCTATACATGGCTCGTTTTATCTGTGTCCGAACAAATGGCTCTATGCTACCTTCTCGACTTGTATGGAAGGGCCTCCCCCAGGGCTCAGTCCTAAGCCCGTTATTGTACAGCCTGTATACATCTGATTTAGAGTTATCAGTTAGCTGCTTTTGTGATATATTACAGTATGCAGACGATATAGTCCTGTATAGTAGCTCCTCTTCCGTAAATGACTGTTCGTCAAGTTTAAATACAGCTTTGAAATACCTAAATGAATGGCTGGTTCTTCATGGTTTATCGTTATCAGTCCCTAAGTGTACCACTGTTATCTTTTCCCGTAAAAGGAGTGTTCCTCCTGTAACCGTATCTGTGGAAAATCAACATATCTCTACTTTGGATAAAGTTAAATTTCTTGGTATTTTTCTGGACTCGAAATTGAATGGAGCGTATCATCTGAACTACATAGTAAATAAATGCGAAAAGAGTTTGAATGTAATGCGATCTCTGTCTGGGGTTAGATGGGGTAGCCATCCGTTCAGCCAAAAATTATTATATAATGCTATAGTCCGTAGTCATTTTGACTATGGCAGCTTTATTTTAGAGCCTTGCAGCAAGATGGCCCTGGTTAAACTTGACAGAATACAAGCTAGGGGTTTGCGTATTGTTACAGGAGCAATGAAATCTTCCCCAATAAACGCACTGCAAGTGGAGTGTCTAGATCCCCCTCTTATACTTCGCAGACAGTACTTGGCTGATAGATTCTTTTTAAATGTTTCCCAATTCCCTTCCCATCCAATTAATCTAAAATGTAAAGTTCTGTCTAGTCTTTCGGCTTCCTCCAACTACTGGTCCCACAAAGAATTACCTCCTCTTATTAAATCTTTTAATAAATTTAATTCGACTCCTATCTATCGCTTTAGTAAAAATCCTATTTTCTGTTTTGATTATGAAACATTATTATTTCAACCCAACATAGTTTTTGATTTGGGTATACATAAAAATTCTCCACTTGCTAATGCGGAGTTTAATGAGGTTATGGATAGAAAATGGTCTGGATGGATCAGAATTTACACAGATGCCTCTAAGATTAATAAGGAAATTAATGTCGGTTCTGCTGTTTGGATCCCCGATCACCAAATAATCTTAAGTTTTATGTGTCCTACTCTATATTCTGTGTTTACTGGAGAGGCTGTGGCTTTATATGAAGCAATATCTTATATTAAGTCACACCAACTCAATAAATCAATAATTTTATCCGATTCTTTAAGCTGTTTACAGGATTTAGTTAAATTGCCTTTCCACTCTAAAGATAACTTTTATTTAACTTTAAAAATTAAGGAAAAATTAAGAGACTGCCAACTGAATAATCTACAAGTAGTTCTTGCCTGGATTCCCAGTCATAGCGGTATTGTAGGTAATGAAGTAGTGGACCAATGTGCAAAGGATGCTACTCGGATAGGAACCAATTCCTATGACAAATGTTTCAGTCGGGATGTAAGATCCGATGCTCGTCCTCAGCTATTTGAGAATTGGAATAGTCTATGGCACATTTCACAGCGGACCAAAGGTAGACACTATGGTAGTTTACAACCAGACCTTCCTTCTAAACCTTGGTTCTTTAAAAATAAAAATTATAATAAAGTAAACACGTCGACAATAATAAGGCTTCGCCTGGGTCACTTCTGTTCTCCTGTGTTTCTGGCAAAGCTGAGAATTAGAGACAGCTCAATATGTGAGTGTGGAATGGGCGAAGGCACTTTGGAACACATATTTTTGGAATGTCCAAAAATATCTGTTCCTTTATATGATTTATTACCTCGTCATATCAGTCGCCCTATTAATATTAATTTCCTTTTAACACTAGTTTTCACCCCATTTTGTAGTATTCTAGATTCATTTTTAACTAAAAATAACATCAGGTTATGAATAAGTAATTTAATGTTCCTTTAACCCCAATATTTAAGCCCAACTCTTCATTCTTACTATAAGTAACATTTAATTTAGTAGTTAGTTTTGTGCCGTTATGGAGTGGTGGTGTTTGTTTTTGTTTTAGATTGGTTGTGGCTGGTATTTTACCGAACAAGGATAATTCTACCGTACAAGACCAAAGGTCAACTGGCTGTGCTTTATCCAACCTCGACATTGGCGGAATCATCGCACCGTTCGATGGGGCCATATAATCCCAAAAAATTGAATTGAATTGATTATAATATAAGAGTATGTCGAAGTGAACAAAACGTAGTGGTTACATTCTCTTTGCGATATCTATTGTCGAATAATGATTGTAGGTACTATTTGTAATTAAATAGGTACCTTAAATTAATAATTTATAGCAGAATATTTTAAGTACTTATAATGAAATAATCCTAGTTTCTAATAATGAAATTTGTTTTGTAGCCAAGCCTAACCGTTACCTTATCATTTATCCCCAGCCATGTCTACACACAAAAAAAAGAACATACAGTGGAACGTAAAACCTCCTCCTTTTTTTGAAGTTGGTTAAAAATTGAAATTTATTGTATCATGGGCTAGCTCCACTGAGTCATATCCGGGGCCTAACTTTGAAATTCTGAGTTCTAAATTAGGTACGCTATTTTCATCGCCCAATTTAGTCTAGATATTAGAAGTTTAGAATTTAGTGCTTAGGTTAGGAGAAAATATCCTGCATTGCAATAAAATAGAGATCGGATAGACGATATTTTGTCTATCTCTATAATCAATCACCGAATGTGTTCTATAATGACCGGAACGTAATATTTTTGACATTTGTGACTTTGAATGACACCTGCGATTGCGACTGCCAATCAGTGTTGCCAGGTCTCCTGTTTTTACAGGAGATCTACTGGATTCGGGGTGTGTCTACTGTTCTACTGTTTTTCCCATAAAATCTACTGGATTTTAGAATTTCTCCAGTCGTAAAAAATTTTTTACTCATAACTGGTCAATGTTCTTGATGCGAGTGTATGGCGGCCTTAAATTCTATCGTAGAGTGTAACATATAATGCCAATTTCTGAACGGAACGAAATGAGCGATGTGATGTGAAATGAATCTGTGTGTGGTCTAGGTCTATGGTTTGTTTGTTGGCCGAATCTTGAATTGAATCTCTAACTAACTTTTCTAAGTCTAACAGAGTGAAACTAAAACTTAAGTTAAAGTTTGTTTGCTTAACTATCACCTGTGCTATCACTTTACTTAGCATATTTCATTATTGTATGTATGTAATAATACATATAGCCGATTTGCCTTTTTTTAATCGGGCGAGCTAACATTTTACAATAGGTAGTTAAATTAAACAGAGTGTGAAATTTTTACTAAATACCTACAACATAAAACATAATATTATCCTTTGTAGTAAATGAAAATGAAGATTATAAATCAGAAAATGAATAAACCGAGGAAAAACATGAGAAAGACATATATTTAGGTGAGTTTTATGGAATCAATTTTGTCTACTGTTTTTTTCCAAATCTCCTGTTTTTTAGGGCATATGTCTACTGGTTTTTTCAGTTTGGACCTGGCAACACTGCTGCCAATTACTAATGAATGAATCAAAGGGAATTGTAATCACTAATATCACTATTGAAGCCATTTGAAGCTGTTGTATGAAAGTAAGAGATAATTTTATTGCACACGAACCCTTTAGACATACCCTTATAATCTGTGACACGATTAGTAGAGCAACATACCCTTCTAAGGCTTCTAATCTGTGAGTAGAGCAGGTAATTACTATTACTGCACTAACACCGCTGGTTTTTAGTTTTAGATGAATTAGAAATAATCATTAAATAAACTTCAATTTCAGTTTTATAACTAAGTACACATAACATTGTCGTGGTAATAAATACATGCTGCTTAGTGTTTAGGTTTCGTGTCTTATATTTTTTTACTGCTTATTAAACAATGATCGTTCATTGTTGTTTCAGTTAGCAAGATAGCCAGTAGCCAGCAGTCATGCCGCATCTCAGGATTGAAACGAACGTCCCTCGTAGCAAAATCCCTGTTGACTTTGTTTCAAAAGCTGTGCCGGTGCTTGCGAAATCTGTTGGTAAACCCGAACAGGTAAAGGAGAATTTATTTCTTAATGTTTGTAGATTATTTATTATTGAATTAGCTAAATATTTTATGAAATCTATCTATCTTATTTCCTTTTACAAAAATGCTAATATGGCTTCTACATTTGTTGGAAAATATTGGTTGGTAATTTTTAACTGCATATAGTTTGTGCCAGTATCTTTTTCTTTGTGTTCTTACGTAAACCAGTCTAGTAAATAACTGTTCTTTTATTGTTAATTATATTACAGTACTGTGTGGTGTCTGTAATTCCCGATGTCCTGATGAGCTTTGGAGGCACAGCTGAACCTTGTGCTATTGGCAACCTGATGTCCATTGGATCTCTTGGAGTGGAACAAAATAAAAAACATGCCAAAGTTCTTTATGAATTAATAGAAAAAGAATTAGGTGTGGCTTCGGATAGGTAACTATATTTGTTGTTTTAAAACATGTCCTTTAACACATAACCATTAGACAACCTGGTATTGATACGAAAGGAACCTAGTGGATGGTGTAGCAGACATGCCAAGGGCACTAGACCACAATGTCTGCAACTTGTTTGGATGCATGTACAGACAAGAAACTTCAAGTTCTAGTTGCTCCGGTGTATTGAAATTCTATAAATTTGCTAGTTATTACGCAATAATATGGAAGCTAATGTGTTAATGGCTGCGACAAATCTTATTGGCTAAAATTGAACCAAGGTCACTTTATCATGACAGTATGTTGATTAGGTAAAGCTTGTAACAAGATGGGTAAACAAGTGAGGTTTGAGTCATTGAGTGCCTAGAAATAATCATTTTCAAGTTAAGTAGGTAATAAAATAGGTATAGTCCATTAGTTAGGTAGGTTTCACTGGCATATTATGAGAGCTTCCCTGCCACACTAAAAGTGAAACATCTAATGAAACATTTAGGCGCAAAATGGAGAACCTATTTCTGGCTAACCTAACCTGTTCATTTATTTTATTTTCATCTTTTTTTATTTATGATGACATTAATGTAAAATCTTAAAACTAGATGCGTGCAATTTGTAACATAATTTAACCCTTTTCTTGGCAAAATAAAAAAAAAACCTGCGTTCAAACCTCTTCAGAATTTAAAACAGCATAAAAAAATATTAACAAAAAAATATTAAAAAGTGAATGTTATGGTATGTATCTTATAAGATACATCGTCAAGAAAAGGGTATATTGAGCAAAGACTAATATAATCTAATCTATTTTATTATATCTAATCTAATCTCGTATTAAAGCACTGTATGTTAAAGTGCCTCTTGATTAATTGAAATTTATCTTAATAAATGTACTTAGGCATATATCATTAATATCATGATACTTCTATTATTATTTTATCATTGTCATTTTCGGTTTCATATAAACTTGCATAGTTTTTGTTCTTTATGATGATGCATAATCATCCTTCAGCAATCAGAATAACTTCTTGTTTTTTATGGTCAATTATAATACTTGCGACCATTAGGGACCATGGCTCTTGACATTTGAACATCCTCGTCATATGTGTTTTCAAACATTGTCGCACACTGCATCCCTGTTTTGCCAGAAAATAATCCTTAAATTGTTGGTGTAATCACATGCGGTAAAATGTAAAAATATTATGTTTGGCATTGCTAACTATGACGGATTATCCATTACATATTTTTATATATTATTTATTTTATTTTTCAGAATGTACATTACTTTCCAAGATGAGCCAACCGGTAACGTTGGATTCAAGGGGACTACCTTCCATGCTATCTTCGGATAAAACTGCTGTTCTGAGTTTCTTCATAAAGAAAATGTTACATTAATTATAAGAATACTGTTTATAACTTTTTACATAATAATAATCTTTTATTTTTTGATTGAATTTCATGGGACAGTTTTCGTTTATTTAATGTTAGATCACACTTATTAAATAAAATGAATGTTTTACTAAGTGCATTATAAAGTTTATAAACAAAGCACCTTATTCTATTACTGCGTTAAAACACCTTGAAAAAAGAAAACTTCAATAGCAAATGAACATTGATTTGATTAAAATTATTGTTGTTTCTCAGAACAATAGCGTATTAAAATTATACTCATTGTGTTGTGTATGTTGTAAGGACACAAGTATTGCTCATCGAACTCTGATAACAGTGATAAAACATTAGCACAATTGAAAACAGATTCAAGTCCAGAACATAATTATAATAACAAACCAACCACCACCATTTCAACCCTCAAACCTTCAAGAAAAGAGCGTACTCTCATTTAAAAGGCCGGCAACGTACCTGTAGCTCCTCTAGCGCTGCAGGTGTCTATGGGTGACAATATTCGCTTACCATCAGGTGATCTGTCTGCTCGTTTGCCACCTATTCCATAAAAAAATAAAAAAAATATTTATGTTATATAGTCAAAGGTATAGGGTGCAGACCCACCGTACCACTAAACCGTACCACTGACCAAAATTAGCATCATAAATGTGAGGTAGGTTTAGGTTATGTTAGTTCTTCAGCAGGCCCGGAGGGCCAAACTACCCAGAAATAGGAGCTCTGCGACAGCAGAGCTCCGTCGACTCCGTTACATTCGATTTTAATAGTAATAATTGGTCTAAGTACCACCAGTGGTACGGCCGAGGGGTACGGGGGGTCTGGAAGGGACTCGTGGCATACTTGATACATTTTTGCATCCATTTGTTGTTACCGCTTGTTGTCGCTGCCGTTGAAGCCTTGAAGGCTACTCAAAGTATGTAGTAAGTAATTAGCGGGTACTCTTTGAAAAAAAAGGAGTGCGTCGTCGTAGTGACCGCAATGCAAATGCAACTTCTTTCTCAAGTGGCAATGGTATCTAACTAGGTACCATATTCAGGATACCTTTACGGGGCCTATATTCTACTTCGTTAAAACGATACCGCGTTTGACGTGTTTTAGTCTCGTTTATAACTCTGCTGCCATTACTGTCAAGTACCTACATAAGAGTTATCAAAACGTTGACAATACGGAAACAGGTCAATACGATATCGTTATTATTATTACTACGTATAGAATCTCAGCCCTACATTTACATCACTAATTTGTTTCTCAAGAACAATAGCATAAATTACTGTAGAAATACGTACGTAAGAAATAGTTTAGTTTAATAACTTGTGTATGTAGGTACCTACTTATACACTCGTGTAATATCGCTTATCAAACCAAACAGAACGCGTAACACAATTTCAAATCAAAAATTACGTCATTGATCAGAGTTTTTTTCGATATAATTAGGTTTTAATAATTGTTTACTTTCTAATTAGTAGTATTCAAAGAATATTTTCATTTGCAAAATCAAACTAATGAACTGATATTCTAATGGTTTATTGATTACACCAAACGACAAATGTATTTCAACTTCGGATGCACCATCCCTTTTACTCCTTATTTCACTTTAGTCGAAAGAAAGAGACAGGGCCGTCCCCTTCGATTATACATATTTATTTACGACGAAGTAGGTAATTCCCCGTTACTTTAGTAAACTATTGCACGCTATAACTATATCTAATTGTTTGTTTACATATCAATACTACCAGCATAACGACGTCACAGCATGTGGACGAATAACAGACTGCTTATCGCTAATCGAGATAAAATCGCTTGAAGTCGCAAGCAAGATTTGATATAAAATTGATGCCGTGATATTTTCATCCGAGCTATGTTAAAATAATAGCTTCACGTATATGTATATCCGATTGACTAGAGCCATCTATCGAGAATAAGATGAAACTATTAAAGTTCGTAGTACTATTTATATATTCTGTGGATAAAGTTAGACTACATTGTCTATAGCTGGTACTTTCCGGGAATACTTCGTAGTGTATGAGTTAAGATAATGTAACTAAAGAATTTATATCGATAGTTTGTGATGAATCTGATAAACATTATTTTATTTTATATTCGAGTTTCACAACTGTTTAATACATAAAAATCTGATATGGTCTTTTATAACAATTATTAATGTAAAAATTGTATGTTTTACGTATGCATGTAAACTGTTTGTTGCACAAAAAGAAAATGACAAAGTACTTCGAAACAAAACAGAAACACAGAACTTATGTACAAAGGTGTTTTAATGGAGTTCATTTTAAAAAAGACGAAAGTTAAAATCAAGTATTTAAATGCCCTTGGTTTTAGGTTCTTAGGTGGCTAATCCAGAGAAAAAGACAAATACATTTATTCACTAAACACAACAAGACACACAAAAAGTTAAAACAGTAAAGTAAAAGACAAAGTGGTAGTTAGGTGTGTCTTCGTGGCAGCGAACCGGATATTGGCTCAGCATGATGCTGAGGTGCTAGGCACCTGCTGCGCTGATTTTCAGCCAGCACCGAGTGTGACAGATGAACGGAACGTTGCACAAACTAATAAATAAATGAAATTGTAATTAGTTACTTACTATAAAACAAATACTTATAAGCAGACCTTATAATGAGACAATAAAGTAAAAACCTTACATAAACATATTTTACATAAAAGGTGCTTACTTGGCTACTTGTAGTATACAGCATTGATAATTTAAGAAACAGAACTACAATTTTATTAAAAGATAAAAAAAAAAAAAATAACAGGGGAAATTAGGATTTTTGGAGCGTCAACAAATAACCCTTAAGTTTACGCTTAAAGGTGTACCTGCTAGGCGCTCCTTGGATGGGAGGGGGGAGATCATTCCAGCACTTGGACGCTGCGAACCTGAAACTAACCCGAAACGCCGCGGTTCGGTGCAGCGGCACTATTGCCCTGCATTTATACCGGCGCACACTACTTGTCCACTGGACCTTTTTAAAGAGGTACGACGGGATCTCATGCTGCACCACACCGAACATAAGGGTCGCCACGCCAGGTGCATGCGCATCCGAACAATGCAAAATATTAATTTGAAAAAATATGTAGGTACTCGATATCGACACTTCCAAAACAGTCACAACACTACAGTGTGCAACGCAACCATAGACATAGTAAAACAACATATACTCAAATGTCATTTCACACTATAAAATAACACGTGAAGTGACTGACTGCATCTGCATCACTTCATTCATTCCCTTCCTGGCCGTTGGTGCGCAAAGAGCAGTTTCTCTCTACCGTCTTCCATTTTATATAAAATCGGAGTAAAGTTTCAATTTCATCAATAGCTTCAGTTACTTGACTCCTGTGATACTAGTTTCATCCAGCCAGCAAATATGGGTCAAGAAAGTTCTAAGAGCGACAGGTAAGCGCCATATTGTTTTGTTTTTGTCAACGACGCTTATCATCAATGTTTGATTTCATAATAAAACTGGTAGTTTATTAAAAATAATTGAATGGTAAAACAATCAAACAGTATTTAATCATTCCATACGTAGTAGATAAGTATAATTATACTCTTAGAGATTTTTGTTGTTTTGGTTCGGGCGTTGACATTATTTGTTTTCTAAAGTACCTAGGTAGGTAGTGGATTAGTGAACCTTAACTTCATACAAATAGAGTCGAAAAGTGGTAAAGGAGTTGCTTGGGCGACTTATCATACTACGACGTATACCAAAGGGCATCCTATTGTTATTTTTGTCGTACCGATTGATTAAGTAGGTACGTACACGCCTGCTTCCTAGAGGGGTAGGCAGAGACCACTTCTCTCCACCTGCTACGATCCTGACAAATCTCTTTCGCTTCGTCCACATTCATAAATCGAAAAAAAAACTAATTGGGTTTTCTCTCAAATATTGCGTGTTTTTATTACACAGATAACAGTTAATTCAATGACCGGTACCTAGATGTATTTATTGAACAATTAAAATGTATTCATTGGTTCAGTTTTGTATGAAAGTTAGTAGTTTAATTTATTTATTTTTATTTATTACATTACATTTAGTACAGAAGATACTTATTCCTAAGTACAACCCAGTAAGGGTATTGTAATGTTACGGTACAACATAATAAAATTAAACCATAGTAATTCTAACAACACAAATAGAATTTCTGTAACATTCATAACAGTTAAACATTATGTATTCTTTAAACAATATATTTATATTATTTAATAATGTCATTATCTTATCACTTATAACTATAATAAAAATAAAGTTTGCTTAGTAGGTATTATTAGTTACTTTAGTTATTTTAAATTGTCCGTCATGAATTCTTCTATAGAGTAGTAACATTTTTTGATGAGAAAATCTTTTAGGTTTTTTATGAATAAATTAGTTTTTCCTTCTATTTTTATTTTATCAGATATTTTATTGTATATATTTATGGAACGGTAGTATGGGCTATTCTTGTAAATACTAAGTTTTGGTTCCGGTAGGGCCAGTTTATTGTTGCGACGTGTGCTTTTATTGAAGGTGTAAAGATGTATATGTTTTCTAACGAATGTTGCCGTTTCTAGTATGTATATTGATGGGAGAGTTAGTATTTTATTTTTAATAAAATGGGGTCGGCAGCTATTTCTTTGTTGGATGTTAACAATAATACGCAAGCACTTCTTTTGTACAACAAATAAGTGTTGCGCATCCGTACTCTCCCCCCACAGTAGTATTCCGTACCTGAGCCAGGCATATGCGTAGGCGTAATACGCCGACCATGCGCATTTAAGGTGAGTATTGGTTTTAAGGATGCTAAGTGCATAAATGAACTGAGATAATTTTGATTTAATTTTAGCTATATGTTCTTTCCAGTTTGTGTATTTATCTATTGTTAGCCCAAGTAATGTATATTTGTCAACTTCTTCTACATTTAATGAATTTATTATATTGTTTAGATTTAATGGTTGTCTCTGATGTGGTCTAAATTGTATTATTTTTGTTTTACTAGTATTTATTTCTAGATTATGTTTAGTTAGCCAGGTAACAACGTTGTTAAATGTTTCTTTAATGCAATTAAGATTATTGTTATTAGGACATTTAAATAGTAGGGACACATCATCTGCGAATAGAATACACTGATGTTGTGTTATTTTCGGCAAGTCATTGATATATATGAGGAACAGTATACATCCTAGAACACTTCCCTGTGGTATTGCCCAGTTAGTGATGATTTGGTTTGATTTTATGTTCTCTATTTCACGAGTTTTATAATTGTAATGTGTTACTTCTACGTATTGCTTTCTATTTGCCAGATATGACTTTAGCCACTCGCATGCTCTCCCTCTAATTCCTATTTTATACAATTTATTAAGTAATATAGTATGCGACACTCTGTCGTAAGCTTTCGACATGTCAAGTAACAAACCGACTGCATATTTTTTCTCTCTAATACAATTTAATATCTCTTGGATATACTTATATACAGCAAGTGTCGTAGAATGGTTTTTTCTGAATCCAAATTGATTTTCATTAAGCAAATTATATTTTTCTAGGAAACTTGTTATTCTATTTGCCATTGCTTTTTCGAAAACTTTGGAGACAGCCGGTAAGATTGATATAGGCCTATAGTTCGTAGGATCGTCAGGGTTTCCACCTTTCTTAAACACAGGTTTTATTTTGGCTATTTTTAATATATCCGGGAATACACATTCGTTAAAGGACTGATTTACTAATTTTGTAATAGGTGATGTTAGCTCATTTATACACATTTTGATAAGGCTTGGCGGAATCTCATCTTTTCCGCAGCTATGTTTGTTTGGTAGGTTATGTATAATATCCCAGATTTCTTTTTCAGTTACAGGTCGCAAGTATAATGAGTTGATAGAAGACGTTTCAGAACTATGGCGCGGAGGGCTCAGATTAATCATACTATTGTTGCTTTTTGTTTGCAATATTTGTTGTTTATGTGGGTTACCTATAGATGCAAAGTGGTGGTTAAATATGTTTGAAATCGAAATAGGGCAATCTATCATTATGTTTCTTCCAGATTTTATTTGTATGTTTTTGATAGAGTGTGGTAATTGTTTTGCTGTGACATCTTTAATTATATTCCACATACTTTTTATTTTGTTTTTTGATTTTTCCATTTCCTTCGTATAATTAATCTTTTTGGATGTGTGAACGCTGTTTTTTAATTTTTTCGTGTATTGTTTATAATGTTTTTTAAGTATTTTATTATTTGTTTGGTTTACAATCATTTTTAGCTGTCGTTTGTGCTGGCAAGATATTTTTAGTCCTTTTGTTATCCAATTTTTCTTTTTGTTTATTATTTTTTTAAATTGTTTAATTGGTATACAAAAGTTTAATATATCCTGTAGTTTTGAGTTAAAATTGTTATAATTACTGTTTACATTCTGGTCACATGTTATGATGCTGCTCCAGTCTATGTTACACAGTTCAATTTTGAAATTCGTTTGGTTACGCAAGTTAAATAATCTCTTTCTTATATAATTTGGTGTAGTTTGTTTATCAATCTGTAATGATGTGCTTATTGTGAAAATTAAACCTTTGTGATCTGAGATACCAAACTCCTGTACTGATAGAGTGTAGTATTTTATATTTGTAAATATTAAATCAATACAGGTTGCAGTAGTGGCTGTTTCCCTAGTTGGTTCGTTAACTATTTGATGGAGATTACTTTCTAACATTGTGTCTAATAGTCTTTTATAGTCTTTGGAATTTAAACTAGCATTTATATTAAAATCACCCGTGATAACTATATGTTTCTTATTGTAATTATATTTAAGTTTGTGTAATAGACGGTCCAAAAAATCAAAAAATATTTCAATTTCACGGTCAGCTCGATAGATTGTTATAACTATTATATCAGATGGTACTTCTAAAGCACAACATTCAACGACATAGTCAACAGATAGGTTAGTTATTTCACTCTTTTCATTAAATGACATTCCATCACTAGTTAATTAATATAGCTACTCCGCCTCCCCGATGTTTTTTTCTATTGTATGTTGCTCCAAAAGTATATCCATTTATTTTTAATAAGTTTTTTTGATCCTCTGTAATCCATGTTTCTGATAAACACGCTATGTTGGGCTTGTTTTCTTCCAGTAGATCTTCTAATAGGTAAATTTTGTTTTTCACGCTTTGTGTATTTTGACTATATATGCTTATTTTGGTTCCGAAATGTATAATTTTTGTTTCTGTAACTGTTTTGTTTTGTCTGACTTCTGTTCATGTTTTCTTGTACATCTGTAGTATTATTAGTATTATCATTATTTTTTGCAGTCTCTTCATTGTGTTCCAGTTGGACACTACCAGTGTAGGCGGTCTGGTTATCTTTTTTATATGCTCTGCCATCTATTATTAATTTATTGTTGCGTATAACTGCATGGTGGCCATTTTTTCTTGCTTCTTGTAAAATATTTATTAATCCTTTCCGTTTTTTTGCTGCACTCTCATCTAAATATTCTGAAATTGCTATTCCAGTATTTTTGAAGTATCTGTAATTTTGTAATATGTATTTAGTTGTTCGTTTACTTGTAAATTCTATTACAATTGGTCTTCGATTTCCTTTTCTCCCTAGTCTGCACAGGTCTTCAATACATCCATCTAAATTAATATCCAGTATATTTTGAAATATGTTTATTATTCGTCCATAGAGTTCATTTTCGTCTTCCCATCTGGCCTCTTCTAATCCATATATAACAATTTTTTTATTATTACTTTCTATTATTATATTAGGTATGGGTGGTGTTTTTTGCAGAGAATTCTGAAGGTTAAGAATTTCTTTCTTAAGCTTTTCTTGTTCATTTTCCAACAATTTAATTTTTTCTTGGAAATTTAATATTTCAGTTTGAAACTCGTTTTGTTTCAATGTTATAGTGTCTATATTCTGAGAAAGTTCAGTTTTTAAGCCCGATATTATGTTATTTATCTCGTGTTGGATTAGAAATTTTAATTCGGACTTCAGTTCATTTATCATAGCCAACTTGTTCCTTTCAAGTTTTGTGTCAAGGAGGTTGCTGATTTGTTCAATGGTAATCAGATTAATGTTTGTTTGCGGTTGTTGTTTATCATTTATGGCGGGTGTTGGTGTTAACATAGTGTCACCCAATATGCTTAGACCATTGTATACTTGTTCACTTATTTCCTCATCCGATTCTGTTAAGCTTTGCGACAATTTTTGTCGGTTAAAAGTTTTTCTAACAGTTACATGCGATATAAACTCATCAGTGTGTTTGTCAGGTTCATTTTCTGGGAGTGGAGGTCTTATCGGAGTGTTCGCATTGTTCCTTTTTGGTTCTTTACTCAAGCAACTTGGACATTTCCATTTAGACTTGGACGCCGAAGTAGCGTGGTGGAAGGTGTAGAATCGGGATTCTGACATATTAGCACAGAGCAGGTCATATATTTGTTTACAGTAGTCGCATGTTAAGATTCGCCTATCATTTATAATTTGTTTACAACCCGTACAACTTTTGTTACTTGCCATTTTGTATACAGTGTCCTCTATCGATTTCTGTTGGTACTACGATCAATAATATCATTCGATGCTCAGATGAGCTCGACCTCTGTTGATGTGTAGCGTTACTACGGAGAATATGGTTTTGCTACTTGACGCTAGATAGCGCTGATGTTCCGTAACATAACTGGTCTGCTTTACCGACAGCTCAAAACAACAGAATGTCTGTAATTTAGGTTATAAATCGAACTATGTTCACTTTCGCACCTTTTTTAGTACTATTCTGCATTGAGATAAGACAAACGTCTTATTTGAGTAGTTTACTTTTGTTCAATCTCCACAAATCACTGATATTTACTTTAAAACTTGGCAGCCTCCAAGGGCGGTATTTCATACTTGTTTCACTGTTTCTTCTTGTTTTAAACTTAAACTTATTACTTGTTCTTGTTTATCACTTTGCAATTCTTATAATAAATTACTTCTTTAATGAATTTATCACTTACTTGTATTTTTAAAATTAATTATTACGGAGCTTATTGTTTACGTGCCGCCATTTTGACACCTTTCTGTAGTTTCCCGTAAATTTAATAAATTTCCCGTAAGTTACTAGTATTTTTGCCAAAAATGTTATTCTAATTTGAATAACATTTTTGGTTATCACCTGTACTGACAATAAATCTATTGATAAAAAATAAAGTTTATACCGGACGGTTTAACAGTGAATTGAGAAAATGTTAAATGTAGGTACAAAGAATAGTTCATTGACCCGATTATTAAACGTGCTCAAATTATTAAACATTGAACCAAGTTGTACCTTCGCAGGTGTGCCTGCACCCACTAATGTTATCAAACCTAAGCAAAACAATTATAGTACCTAGTCATAACATTAGTGGGTGTAGGCAGAGCTACAGAAATACCAGCAACTCTAAAAATACTACTTTATAATTCTGTAACCACATTTTGCACAATCCGGCTAAGATGTTTACCAGTGTATTAGTGACAGGTTGCTATGCCCATCGCCTAAACAGTAACTACACCTAACACCTTACAGCCTTTATTCCCTTAGTGTCGCCTCTTGCGACATCCACGGTGAACGGGCTGTTTACCCGTGGATGTAAGTTGTATGGGTTGTTAACAGCAACAGCCGTTTTGTATTGATAAAAACGTATGTCTTGTTCGAGTGTTTTATTTACACTACTTAAAGATAAACCTATTCACATAATATATATTAAATATTTCGTAAACAACTTAATTAGTCCACGAATGCACTATGTTAGCATAATTGGTAAGTTATGTTATGTGCAACTTGCTTGTACATGCTGCCGACTTAAGAAAATAAGAAAAGATAAGAGATGAAAACACGTAAATTATAAGTTTAGAGTCTGCACGTATCTCTGGTCATTGTAGGAGAAGTTGCAGCATCCACTTTAGCTCCTCTCGGCTTTGCTGATCCAGTTGAGGTCGGAACGCTTGCCAGGTTACAATCTGCGTTTACCTTTACTGTTTGCATTTCAACGCTCTGGCTGTCTATCTCTGGTGTATGTTTCTTCTGATCACGTTGAGCTCGGAACCATCTTTCCTTAATCTTGCGAGCTCCTCTATATGTGAGAATCGCCAAGGCCACTGACATTGTAATGTAAATAAGTGCATATTGATGGATGTCATGGAATGATACAGTTTCATCACTGGCGATGTCTTCCTGCTGTTTCTTTACGTTGTCGATCTTCTTTCGTAACTCATTAAATGTTCCAGCATGACTTTCTGGTGTTATAATGCGGAATGAAGCATTATTGATTAGGTTATTGATCTCCGGAAGTTGCGGTACAATCATCTTCATCTGTTCTTCACTGCCTTTAATCAATGTGCTTTGATAACTAAAATGGGCCGGTATTGTAAATGTGTCATGCTTAAGTAGGCAGCCTTGACCTAGAGTGATAAGGCCTGCACCTTGCAATGACTTGACCGTCACACCAGCTGTGCAGAAAATGCGCACTGCGCATTCCTGGCAACACGAGAATAGCCACGCGCCGCCATTGTTATGTAACTGGACCCACTTGTCGCCACACATTGTTATCTCGGTTTTGCATTGAGTCATGTTATCATTGTTTATAATTTGTGCCTCGCAAATTGTTTCGGTGCCTTTCAAGTTATAAATCGGCTGTCTTAGGGGACATAATAAATGAACTTCGTCAATTATTAAACATGTTTGTAACTGAGTTGAGAACATTGTTATAAACATATCCTTTCGTAGGTTAATGGCTACGTATTCTGACGTAGGTATGACAGTTACACTGTTGAGGCCCTTCCTTTGTGGTATTGGTATGGTGCGGTATAATTCGTACTCATCATTGTTGAGAAGCGGCATCTTGACTTCAAACACCAAAAAATTTTCTGTTAATCTTGAGTGTACACGAAGTATCTTGTATATGTTTCTGACGTTTTGTTCATTGCTGAAGTTAGGTAAGGACATGTCGCTCGGTAGCTGGCTAGTGATTATGCGTAGTTGTTTTAGTAGCTCAGCCGGTCTCAATAAATGTATGTCTACTTTTCCATTGCGTAGGTCAGTTATCATGTCTATCAAGGCCGCCTGGATACGATGTAGGTTGGAAATGATGACTGTAGCTGCTAGTGTCCCTGACGTGATGTACATGGTGTTTCGTTCAGTTATTTCCAGTCGAACTTGTTTTGTTTGAAGATCGTTTAAGTGATTGTTTATGAGTAGGTATTGTTTATTCATTACTTCTTCGTTACGTTTGAGTAGGTTGTATCCACCTTCAATTATAGATGTTTGTTGTTTATATAAATTTTTGAGATGATTTTCGTTTTGCTGTAGGAGTCGGATGTCGTGCTTGTATTTTGCGGCAAATCTTTCGTCTAGCACTCCGAATAACGAGTGTGCGAGATATCCAACGCCGTTAATCAGACCTCTTCTCTTTCTTGATTCGTGTGTGGACTGAAGAAGGTTGTCATTGTGTCTCAGTTCATTTATCTCGTGTTGTAGTTGAGAAGTAATTGTTATAAAAGCCGCCTCTGATGTACACTGGCTACTGAGATGTTTGACATAACTCTCGATGTTTTGTAGACTTTGCTTGTAGGTCGTTAGGTTATAGTACTTATAGTATACCACGATTTTCCATTCATCTTGAATTATGTGGATGTTCGCAATTTTGTCGAAATAAACTGGTTTTGTTTCATCTAATTTTGTAACTGAAATGTTGTGTTGCTGCTGCGTAGATGGCAAAATCATTGTCGCAAAGACTAGTAATGTTGATAATAGACAGCAGTGCACGTTGGACGTTGCGCCCTTTCTGTTTCTTTGTCTTGGATTGACATCCTGTTTTGTCGCTGTTGTTTGTGTTGCTGGTGGGGCCGCCGTCTTTACTGCAGGGTCTGATGTCACGTGCAGTGGTGCAAGTTTAACAATGGGTCGTTTTGTTGTGCCGTTTTTTTGTTTTTAACGTCACAACACGTACCAGTCCGTCCTTCCCATGATGTAGTTCCTGGACCTTTCCAAGGAGCCATTTGGCGGGAGGGGCGTTGTCCTCCTTTATAATTACAACGTCTCCAATTTCAATGTTCCTCTTCTTGTTGTTCCATTTGCTTCGTGTCTGTAATGTTTGTAAGTACTCAGATGACCACTGCTTCCAGAAATCTCTGTGCATCTTCTCTATGAGCTGCCACCTGGTATGTATATCGGAAATGTCTGCACCCTTTTGTGTTGACAGGATGGGGCCACCAACTAAGAAATGTCCCGGTGTTAAATAATCCAGATCTTCACAGTCTTCTTTTAGTGTTGTTAGCGGCCTTGAGTTAAGGCAAGCTTCAATTTCTGTTAGGAGCGTGGAAAATTCCTCGAATGTAAGCTTCTGTTCACCGATGACACGTTTAAGATGACCTTTCATGCAGCGCACCGAGGATTGCTATGTGTGCTTCTCGGATTTCCTTCGTCGTTAGGTATGTAGAGCGCTCGGCGTTCGATTTGTCACGTAGGTTATTTATAAAACGTGTAATCCAACACGTGACTCGAACTAATCGAGTTATTGAACTGTATTTCTGTATGAGTTCTTGTAACAGGTTCGATTCTTGACTTGTTTGTGTTGCACATGTACGTTTAGGTTTTTCCTCTAACTTCGGGGCTTCAACTATTTGTTGGTGCGGGGTTACTTCCTCCTGTAGCCATGTGGGGCCCTGCCACCACAATTTGTGTTCAAGTAGCTGGGATGGCGTTAATCCTCTGCTCGCGCAGTCAGCAGGATTCTGTTCTGAAGCAACGTGTCTCCAGCATGTTGATGGCATAATATCGACTATTTCCGTCACGCGGTTTGCAACAAATGTCTTCCACCTGGCTGGGTCACCTTGTAACCAACCCAGGACCACCATGGAGTCGGTCCAGCCATATGTTGTTATGTCGTGTTCAGCTATCGCTTTTGTTACCTTCTTCATCAGCTTTGACAATAGTAATGCACCACAAAGCTCTAATCTGGGTATCGAAACAGACCTTTTAAATGGGGCGAGCTTAGTCTTAGCTGCGACGATTCTTACGTCAGCCTCTCCACTTTCTGTCCTTGTCTTGCAAAATATGACGCAAGCCAAAGCACGTTCGTTTGAGTCACAGAATCCGTGAATCTCTATGGGTTGTGTTGTGTCTCCCAGCCATCGAGGTACAATAACTTTTTCTATGTTCGGCATGTCGTTTCTGAGCGTTATCCACTCCTTTTGAATGTTATCAGGTAATGAGTCATCCCAATTGATATTGGCTTCCCAAACGCGTTGAAAAATCATTTTTGCTTTAATGGTGACTGGTGATAGCCAACCCAAAGGATCATATAATGTTGATATGTCGGAAAGTAATGATCGCTTTGTAATGTTTTCGATGACGTCATCCTTGCGATACATTTTCTGTTTAAATGTAAATTGATCGGTTTGCGGGTTCCATCTTAATCCTAATGTTTTGTTTGATTGTGTGTGTTTGAAATCCAGCATGCTCACACTAACTTGTTCTTGAGATAATTTTTCAAGTAGCTTTGGGTCATTGCTTGCCCATTTGCGTAGATTGAATCCACTGGCTTGTAAGATTTGAATCAGCTGTTGTTGTGTTTGTTGTGCTAATTCAAAGTCGTTTTGTCCACCCAACAGATCATCGACGTAGAGTTGATTGTTCAATGTTTCGCATGCCAAAGGATATTTAGGGCCGTCGTCCATTACTAGCTGTTTAACTGTGCGCATGGCTAAGAACGGCGCAGCTTTCGTTCCAT
Organism: Acleris holmiana; assembly: GCA_949316455.1. Classification (NCBI taxonomy): domain Eukaryota; kingdom Metazoa; phylum Arthropoda; class Insecta; order Lepidoptera; family Tortricidae; genus Acleris; species Acleris holmiana. Next base: position 12,095,846 of record OX438783.1, read on the forward strand.
AAGTAACTGTGCATAGTTGATAATCTTTTAGTGTCTCGTTTTCAGTGTCTCTCCAAACTATTTTCTGTAAATGCTGGTCGTCTTCATGTATCATAATTTGTCTGTAAAACTTCTCGATGTCCGCTGTGTAAACAAATTTGTATTTCCTCCAGCGCATAATCATGGCCTGAAGATCTTGCTGCAGATTTGGTCCGCACAGCATCAATTCGTTAAGACTTTGCCCCGTTCGTGTTCTGCTTGAACCATTAAATACGACTCGTAGTTTAGTTGTGCTAGAGTCTAGTTTCAGAACTCCGTGGTGAGGTAAATAACAGCTTGGATTTCTAGGTATTTTGCATAACTTCATGTGACCCAGTTCTATGTATTCTTCAATAAAGTTTTTATATTGTGAATGAAATGTTGGATCCTTTGCGAGTTTTTTTTCCAAATGTAGAAATTGCGCGACGGCTTGCGCTTTTGAGACCCCTAGGTGTCGTTCAAAGTCCTGTTTCATAGGAATCTTAACTTGATATTTGCCGTCGGGTAATCGTGTTGTTGTTTCTTTGTACAGTCGTTCACAATATTCTTCTTCGGCTGTTAAGCTTGTTTTTGTATCATTGGTTATTTCTTCCGCCTCCCAAAATCTTGATAGGTCGTCGATGTTGTTAGTTACTACATGACAGTTAAATGTTTTCACATTGCCAAAGAGTATCCACCCAATTTTTGTCTGTTGCGCAAGTGGAGCCTGTGCTGGACCTCGAAGTATTCCATCCATTATGATGTCAGAATACACACTCGCATCTAATAGAATGTCTACCGCTCTCGAAATATTGTAGTCGGGGTCCGCCAGCTGTATTCCTTGCAGATGTGACCATTGTTGTTTTTCAAATGTGCTGTTGGGTAGGTCATTGAGGACCGTTGTCATTATCAATGCTTCAGTTGTAAATTTGTAATCGCTGTATACGGACTCGCAGGAGAGTTGTACGATTCCTTTGCTTCTGTTTAAAGAAATGCCGACGCCAGAGATAGTTCCGCTGTGGTGACGTCTTTGTAGGCCTAGTCTCTGTGCGGCATTCTGACTAATGAGACTGATCTGTGACCCTTGATCAATCAGAGCTCTCATTTGCATGTAGGTACCATCTCTCGCTTTTATGTTTAACAGTACCGTTGATAATAAAACTTCATTGTCTAAGTTCGACACGTGATGCGATGACGACACTAAGTCTTGCGCACGCGATGTATTTTGCTGCGTCTGCGTAGGCGGTCTCGGGTCACGTTGATACAAGTCATGTAGAATTGTGTTATGTTGACCCGTGCAAACTTTGCACCTTTTTCTTGAATTGCACGGTTTTTCGTCATGACAATATAAACAATTAGGACACACATGTAATTGCTTAATCTTGCTGAGTTTTGTGTCTGGTGTCATGTCGTGGAATTGTTTGCAATGGAAAAGTATGTGATCCGTTTTGCATAATGGGCACTTCCTGTCACCAGCCGCGTGATACGATGTATAATTTTTTCCTTTGAAACTATTATATTTTGAAGATTTGTATGGAGCTTCTTGTCTGCTGTTGGCTGGTTTCGATGTAGATGAAGTGTTAGGAAGGTTGGTTTTCTTCACTTTGTTGTTCAAGGGTTCCAGAGCTGCAAATTTACCCTCTAGAAAGGTCATGAGCTCATCAAAGACCGGCAGGTCCCTTGGACTCTTTCTAGCCTCCATGTATGATGAATATGTTTCGGAATCCAGTTTTTCGGCTATAATGTGAACCAAAATAGGGTCCCATGTTGTCGTATCCACGCCGAGGTTCTGTATGGCGTGCACAGCTTCCATGCTTGTATCATAAAGACGCTTTAGTTCGTACGATGTTTGTTTATTCACTGAGGGTTGATTCATAAGTAGTTGAACTTGCTTTGTGAATAAGAGTTGTATGTTGTTATAGCGATATGAAAGCAACTCCCAGCATGTGTCGTAATTTTCAGCAGTAATGTACAGATGTTGCACCAGACGTTCTGCTTCACCCTTCAATTTTCCTTTCAGGTGCTGCATTTTTTGTGTCTTCGTTAGTGTTGGGTTGTTGTGGATAGCTTCAGTATAGAGATCCATAAATGTAGGCCAATGTGTATAATTCCCAGAAAATGTAGGAATCTCAACTCTCGGTGTAGACTGATTTTGATGCGATGTGGAGCTCAGTTTTTTGTTAAGCAATTTCTTAGCTGCTTCATAAATTGCCTCATGTTCTGAATACTCTTGTTCATAGGATAAGTCAGATCCCTTAAGCATGTTATCAATTTGCCAATGCAAATCATCAACTGTCTTCCATCGCTGCTGTAACATCTGAAGTTTGTCTTCAAACTCCCACTTTTCTGTCATTTTGTTAACATCTATACCTCTGACGACTCGTGAAAAAGCTCGGAAATTTGTCGCTTGTTGATCCTTAAGGTCATCAGCCCTTGACGGCATAGCTTTCTCTTCTGTGTTTGCCATAGTATTCTCCTTTGCAGATGTTTCAGGCTTAAATGACGTCATTAACTGTCGTGTAGCTTCGTAACGCTGTTTGACCTTGTCATACATGTTTTGGTCATGATAGTCAGGTACCTTCATCTCCGCGGCTGACAGTTTCATGTGATTCCCGACAAACTCACCCCATAGCTTGTCGAGTGCTTCTAACTTCTTCTGGATGTATTCTTCAGTTTTTCTGGTAATAGAATCCTTACCAAAGTTGATTGCGGCCTTTTCAATTTGGACGAAAAGGTCCTTTTGACGGTCGATTAAATCCTCCATTTCTGTAGGTGTTGGTATCCAATGTATATTAATGTAGGGTTACCAACACGTTCTGTTGAAGGTGTATCCTTGTTGTTGATCACTGTTGTCCACTTTCGACGTGGTTGTTATTCCGGTCTCTGTGCTTCCACGCGTGATATGCACCTTCTCAATCCACTGGTGAGACCTGCTTGTAGGAGGCCAGTGAACCGATTGCCAACACACTACGTACACACAAAGATCCAGAATCCGGTTCGAAGGACCAAAATGAACGGGCTGTTTACCCGTGGATGTAAGTTGTATGGGTTGTTAACAGCAACAGCCGTTTTGTATTGATAAAAACGTATGTCTTGTTCGAGTGTTTTATTTACACTACTTAAAGATAAACCTATTCACATAATATATATTAAATATTTCGTAAACAACTTAATTAGTCCACGAATGCACTATGTTAGCATAATTGGTAAGTTATGTTATGTGCAACTTGCTTGTACACACGGGAAGACACGTGACACTATTCTATCTTGACAACCACACGGAACAATGTAAGGAGTCATAGTGATCGGAATAGGTAGTGCAATTTCGGGTGAATGACCTTAAACATTATACTTAATATGGATAAGACCCTAGATTCCGGGACTAGTATTATTTCACAGAATATTTTCTTGACATGACCTTCATTGAAGTTAAATGGGAACATGCGAAAAATCTACAAAAATAAGTTATTGTAAATATTTTTTTACTTTTTGTCATTGCAAGTTTCTACATATTTCGTCAATGCGATATTCTATGCAAGCAAAATAATCGTTTAAATCATATTTTAATAACATTTCTGAATTAAACACAAACTTTAACACTTTGCAAATTTTAATGTAATCCCGGGGTTACAAGCTATATCCGCGACATTGCACTACCTATTCCGATCACTGAATTTATAAAGAATATTGATAAGACCCGGGATTCCGGGATTCGTATTTTTTCACAGAATATTTGCCTGACATGAAATTAATTTATGTATATGGGATAAATAAGACTTAATGTCATTGTAATTACATCATTTAGTTAAAATGAAACATAACATATTTTTCGTTAATTAGGTGAAAGTAGTTACCACATAATAGGACATAGTGATGAGAAATGTAGGTAGTAGGTACAATCATAAAATACAACAAAAAAAAAACGATAGTACAAAAAAATATATAAATAAATAACTTTTTTGAGCTTACTGTGAGGCTAGGTCAAACTGTGTAATGTCCCCTGATATTTATTTTAAACCAAACAAACTTTAAAACTTTTCAAAGTGAAAATCCGGGATTATAAGTTATATCCATACTAAGCTTACGCACCGAAATCCCGTGAAATTGCACTACCTATTCCGATCACTCAATATACCTACCTACCTAATTATAACCACGTAAACATCGAAATCGACACCTGTACGTCGCAGAATATCATATTCGCAAAACACGATCTTAGTAAAACATGATATTCGCAAAATATGATATTGGCAAAACATGACATTTGCAAATAGTGGTACCTATTAGTTTATAGGATCGTAGGTAGGTTTAAGTTATGTTAGTTTTACAGCAGTGTCCCTTGCCCTGTGTGCTGCTGTTTTTACCCCGTGTGGTTGCCGTGTTAGGGTAGTGCCACTTCATGTCTTCCCGCGGATGTCGTAAGAGGCGACTAAGGGAATAAAGGCTTGTAGTACTGTTAGGCGGATGGGCTTGCAACCTGTCACTAATACACTGGTAAACATCTTAAGCCTACTTTTGCAAAATGTGGTTACAGAATTATCATAGTCTTTTTAAGAGTTATTGGTATTTCTGTAGCTCTGCCTACCCCACTCTGGGAATGAAGGCGTGATGTTATGTATGTAATTATGTATATACAGCAGGCGCGAAGGGCCAAACCACCCAGAAATAGCAGCTCCGCGGGAACGGAGCTTCGGCGACACTATCTAATTGATGTCTTGTTAATAATGATACATACATACATAACATCACGCCTTCATTCCCAGAGTGGGGTAGGCAGAGCTACAGAAATACCAACAACTCTAAAAAGACTTGTTGATAATTCTGTAACCACATTTTGCACAATCAGGCCAAGAAGTTTACTAGTGTATTAGTAATGATGTTTTGAGAATATCATATTATGCGAATATCACCTTTTGCAAATACATATGATATTAACATACCTAATGCATCGACAGATAGCTTCGACTGCTGATTTCAACTCTATACATTTCGAGTCTATAGAAAACAGAAACGTTAGCGTCTTCGTTAGGCCTACTAGTCTAGCCGGCTTTCCCCAAACCATAGTTTTCTACCTATTCTGCCCTCCAATAAACAATATGTCAGATTCGATTGCCAAAGTAAATTCAATCCTCAGTTGTTAGGAATAAGGTTGTGATTACTACACAAGTTTTATTTGAGATACTGCTATTTGGCTTCGCAGGGCAGTACCTACTATGCCCGAACGAACCCTCTGCGCTGCGCTGGTACCTATCTAACATCGACGAAAAAACACTTAACGCGGTATTTTACAACTTATTTTGTTGTTAAATAGGTAAGGTAACAACACCAATGTTCGACACTTTTAGCTGACATGCACCAATAATCGACAGAAGCTTTTAATTCTAAGATCATAGGGTTATAAATTGATTGTTGCAAAACAAATGAATAACTCTTATATTCTTTGAGTAAGAATCAATGTCGAACATTGGTCCTTTGTCAACTACTGGTGTCTTTACCTTATGAAAGGGAAAGATAACCCGTTAGAGATCTTATAAAGTAAACGAAGTCATGCACATCTACTTACTGGAATGTCTCAACCCGTCTTGATCTTTGAAATAAAATAATGTTTTTAACAAACTTTATTGTCAAACAATAAATGAGCTTTTAAAAAAAGAATAGTAGGTACGTACTTATTCTTATTAAGTACTAGCGACCCGCCAGCGGCTTCGCCCGCTGCAATTTTTTTTTCTTTCATGTCACTTATAGGTATGAAAAATAGATGTTGGCCGATTCTCAGACCTACACGATATGCACACAAAATTTCATAAGAATCGGTCGAGCCGTTTCGGAGGAGCATGGGAACGAACATTGTGACACGAGAATTTTATATAGTAGATAATAAAGTGTTGTTAATTACTAATTATTAAATGAACCCTAATATAAACAATACTTATTCTGATTCGGATGATACCTATCTGTGTCAATAACGTTTTCACTTCTCTTGCTCGTAAAGTCCTTTATTCTGGGTACCTATAGGCAGCATAAAATCGCATCTTATGCACTAGTGCGTAAAGTGTTGTCGTCATCTAGACTAAGACAATAAGCCCTACAGCGCTCTAAAAAGTATACACCAAGAAAATATTGTCATCTGAAATTTATTATGTACAATTTATTCAATACTAGCGATCCGCCCTCGCTTCGCTCCGGAATAAAGTATTAAGTATACATAGGTATAAACCTTCCTCTTCAATCACTCTATCTATTAAAAAAAACCGCATCTAAATCCGTTGCGTAGTTTTAAAGATTTAAGCATACATAGGGATATAGGGACAGAAAAAGCGACTTTGATACTATGTAGTGATTTATTGTCTACTAGCTGTTGCCCGCGACTTTGTCCAGCATTACAGTTGAAATAGGTACTATTGTCAAATCATTGTGAGTTGGTTCTGTTTGCAAAACTTTGTGAAACTGACGCCTCGACGGCCAGTCGACACTAAATTGAAGATTAAGACTTTTTTTTCGTATGACTTAGGGTTTTATAGTGCACAGCAAAAAGTAGGAGTGCAAAAAAAATAATTAGAAATGCACGGACAATACCTACTTACAAACAACAGGAAAACTGCCAAGACTAGATTATTCAAAGTGTAGGTACCTACCTACTCTCGGTATTTTGCCACACATGCGTAAATGTTTTACAACCTTATTGAAAGATAACACTTAAACAAAAGACTGGAAATGGTTTGTTTTAAGTGCTTTTTCGTCGTCCTAAATAAAACAAAGTAATTGACTATACCTACCCATTGGCGTAGCGTGGGTTTCCGCCGCTCTGGGCGCAGGTAAATTTCGCCGCCTTTATGTAGATCTTGAAGTTCATAATACGGTAAAACCCATGTCCGAAGTTTTGCCATGTCCGAGTCCCAGACATGGCCCTATTCTTCTGGGGAAAAACCATATTGCCTTTAACATGTGTTAGGTATCGTATTGTTTTTAACTGCCGCTATTACTGTGAGGTAAATACGAACTATCGTGACATGATATGCACGTTAAATCCAACAATGACACTAAATTACTAAAATATAGTAGGTATAATAATAACATTAATAACTGACGCCGACAAAAAAAAAACCGGGCAAGAGCATGTCGGACCATGCTCAGTGCAGGGTTCCGAAGCCGTCAAGTAAGTACCTACTACAAACATAAAAATCAACAAATAATGATTAATTTTCTATTTAAAGTCAATTGGTGCCGTCTTAGATGATTTTAGTAGGTATAAACCAGGGACCGGAAAACCCCTTCATTTGATTAACCCTATCGATAGGGTAAGCCTATCATTTGGCTACCCAATCGATGTGGTTACCCTATGATTGTGTTACCTTAACGTTAGGGGAACCCCTTTGAACTAGTTAACCACTTCCATAGAGCTTACCAATTTCATTAGGGTTTCGGTAATTTAATATTGAAGCGCTTAGCATTAACTGGGTTTTACCCCATTGATCGCCTCTCTCTTTTTTGCGCATTTGGGCGATTTCTGTCTAGCCTGACGTTACTTGCCTACTTTATTTAAGTTCGTGTCGGGTCGACACGGGATTGAGATGAAAATGTTGTTTAATAATTCTTAGTTCATGTTCCCGCCGGAATAATAAAGACGTTTGGCTGCGTGACGGATGGCTGCTTGTGCAAGTACCTACTGCAAAAAGTGCAAGCTATTTAATTATTATAAGTGTACGCGAGTTCTGGTTGACTTTTAAATAATACATTTTGTGTGATTTGAAAATATTTTTAACATGGAAACGCATATAACGAATTTTTAAGGAAAACTATCACCACTAAATAGACATGATTGGTTCTTGAGATACAGGCGGCTAAAGTGTTTATTATACCTACGAAAATTAGCTAAGACGGCACCAAATAACTTTAAATAGTAAAATAGTTCATACTTGTTGTTTTTAGAGATAGTTTTTGGTGTTTGTAGTATAAGCGGCGTCGGAACCCTACCTGAGCATGGTCCGACATGCTCTTGCCCGGTTTTTTTTAAAACATTGGTTTAATAATGGACTGCTGAATGGATGCACTTTAAGAAATTGTACTTAAGTAAATAATGATTTACACTGTATAAATATATAAGTAAATAAGTACCAAACTAAATAATTTTGATCTCAACAATAGTTTCATTAAATAATTAACCTTCTACATTACAATATAATTTTGATCACAGCTAGTTTCATTTAATAATTAACCTTATATATAACAATAGGTAAACTGTAAAAATATGAAAAATAAATAAATCATTTTGATCATCAACAATCTCATTAAACAATTGACGTTATATTGAACAATTAGTACATAATTACACTAAAAATATGTAACTATAAACCAGTCTCATTAAATAATCGACCTTATATATGGAACAATTTGTAAATAATGGCTTGCTTACACTTTAAAAACATGTAAGTAAATTATTTAGATCGCAGTGATGGTTTAATTAACCCTATACCTACTCGTATAATATAACAATAGGTAAATAGTGATTTACAGCGTACAAAATGTATGTAAATCATTTTGATTTCCTCAACAGTCTCGAAAAGAACAATGGCTAAATAATGGTTAACACTTGACTCTAACAAAAATTAGCGCTTTAAAGCTGAATATTTCATAAACGGATCCCTTCATCGAAAAATTGTTTTTACAAACCCGCAATATTTTTGAAAGACCTATCCAACGACACTCCACACTATGGGGTAGACGACGGTACACTAAAAAAAAATGTTTTTCAAGATTTTATTTTACCACTTTGATGGCGTGACTAATATGTATATTCATGCCAAATTACAGCTTTCTAGTATAAAGAGTCTCTGAGCTAGGCTGCGGACGGACGGACGGACGGACGGACATGGCGAAACTATAAGGGTTCCTAGTTTGATTACGGAACCCTAAAAAGCTACTTCTCATTTTACAAATATTTAATATTTATCAACTAGCTGTTGTCCGCGACTTCGTCCGCGTGGAGCTCGTTTACGCGGTTCTCGAGGGAATATTACCTTCCTTTATTATTTTTTTACCTTCCTCTTGAATCACTCTAAGTATCTATTAAAAAAAACCGCATCAAAATCTGTTGCGTAGTTTGCAAGATATAATAATTTATTAATTTATCAGAATGTTGAGATACGTTTTGGAGCTTTCTAGATCATTTGAGAATTTTCTAGAACATTCTAAATTGGTCAGAACCGTGATATCAATTTTAGAGCTATCTAATTCATTCTAGATCAATCTAGAGATTTCTAGATCATTCCAGAATTTTGTCGAACATTTAAAAAATGCTCGATTAATTAGAGCCTTGGAATATATTTTAGGGATTTCCAAATTATTCTGGGATATTTTAGATTATTCAAGAATTTCCTAGATCATTTTAGAATTTTCTAGAACATTCTCTTTAATCAGAATCTAGGGATATATTTGAGAACTTTCCAGATAATTCTAGAAATTTTCTAGAACCATCCAGATCATTATAGATCAATGATAGTCTCACATTTTTGAAGTTAACTTTTTTCAACCCCCGTATTTTTCACACCCTTATAGTTATTGACTTGCAACCACCATAGTGCACAATGGGAGCCTTGTACCTATTGCCACATACAAACACTATGCGTCTGCGATATGTAGTTTTGGCTACAAAGTGAAATATAGGGACACACACCTCAATTTTTATATATATAAAGATATTAACCGTGTTATAGCACGACACAATTAATAATGCGCGCATGGAAGCGCTTACACCGTTGATAGAGAGTCTATTATTGCATAATCCGCGCGCCATATTAATTGCGCCTACCTATACCATCGTAATTTGCCAGCGCAAAGCAAGCTTTCCATTTTGTTTTCTTTGAAAATTCGTCAGCGAAACTTTTTAACTGACGATTTTATTTAAAAAATATCAAATATTTCAGATGGAACTAAAAACTTAGCTAACTACGTAGGTAGTATACAATTTATTTAATCGACCCTGATCACTCATTTCTGAAAGTAAACAAACAAACACTTTACGCCAAAATCCACCAAAGTCAGTTAAACCTACAGCCTTAAAAAAAAAACAAGTTCAAAGCAAATCCTAAACAAAACAATGTACATTTTGTGCGAACGATAATTAGGTTTACTATTGTTTGACGTAGCGAACAGTGCGACTCTATGACAAAGCCTCGGCCGCCTTCGCCACATTTCGGCTGGCTCACCTCGCCGTCTCGCATGCGCTACTCACCTGGCGCCGCTACCCATTCAATTGTTAGGTAGTGCAATAATAAGTCGAAACACTTGCGCATAGAGATTAAAAAAGCTTAAAACCGTTCGATTAAGTTTAAAAAGGGTAACAGATGATAGGGTATTGGGAATGGGTTAGCGCTTAGTCGAATTAATTGTATCGCTTGGTTGCCCTTTCATTGGGCTATGTCAACGATAGGCTTAGCTCATCCTTGGGGTTTGTAAAAACAAGTCTATCAAATACCCTATCGAAAACCCCTTTAATGCTAAGCGGTTCCGGTCCCTGGTATAAACACTAATCGCCTGTATCTCAAGAACCAATGATGTCTACCTACCTACCTACTTAGTCGTGATAGTTTTCGTTTAAAATCTAGACACGCGGGAGCGTGTCAAGCCAAGTTCAAGAAACAGAACTGGCGAGCCGCACCGTGTGTAATATTACACGAACCATTTGGAGCCACTTTTGACCCCCTCATAAATCAAAAACTATTTTACATAAACGTATCAAATTTGGCTCATATATTGAGACTTGCGAGATACATATGTGTTCTAAATTTCATAAGCTTATCTCAAACGGTTATTTAGATATTAATGTCCAAAATTCTTCATTTTTATCATTGACTGACCTATAGACCAAAACTCTAACCCAGTTCCAGATGACCTAGAGAGTTAAACTTTGGTATGCAGATAGGTAATTAGATGAATACAAAGGAATAAATAAAAAACTGGCAATTTTTAAATAATTAGATTCTATTATGAACGCTTAACATAAATACCTAATATTACTTAGGGTACCTACGTTATTAACTGGGATTAATTATTATTTTTATATTTAGCGCACATCAATAGTGTAAAATCATTACCTACTCATAAATAATGATAAAATAATAGGCATTTAGATTTTCGGTATATACACGACGCGCGCGCGCCGAGTGACGCCGGAGCGGCGCGGGCGGGGTGGGTGGGGCGCTGTGACAACCGAATCGAACCGTTGACGCGAACGTCGCCGAGCGAGCGGCAGCCGCGCTCGTAAGCGCGAGCGCCGTCTTGCTGTCCGGTTGTCTCTCGATATCTGACCTATAAGGTTGCGAAATATGCTGCGAAATTGCCAAGTTTTCTTAAGGAAAACTTATAATTTGTAGTAATATTATTATTACGGCGTTACGAGGATATGTACTTACCTACAAAAAGTAATGATATCCCACCAAAAACATAAATGTAAAAAAGGAGAGCCAAGTTCAATACAAAAAATATTCTCTGCTGTGGGCTTCGCCGCAAAAAGAATGGAGATCTGAGATTGAGTGCCAAGTTCTATGCAAAATCCAAATATGTAGTCTAAGGGCTGACTTGGCTGGTTTTCCCATACGAATTATATAACCTTCGCATGTTCTAAACCTGTTACCTTTCGGTTCTTATTTTATTATTCCGAAAATTTGGCTTGCTGGTAGAAACTACCCATCGAACATAAGGCTCTTCCATGACTGTGTAAAAGTAAGTACTTAATAATAATCCGGTTTGGTTTTTCATTCCAATACATATTTTCTTGAAAAGGAAAACGTACAGACATAGTTTTTCATGATATCTATAACATATTCAAATATCGTAAAAATCTGACAACGTTTAAGGGGAGAAAAACATTATCGCATTTTGCATGGAAATTTTTTGCTTCTCAGTCTTAAGTCCTTCAAACATGACTAATTGACAGAGCAAGTGTCCAGCTAGCCGATCATACCTACACGTGCTAGTGATTATGTACTGTTATCATTAAGTTCCTGTTAGTTAGAATGTGTTGTTTTATTAAGCACAGTCACAATAAAAGATTTTTTATCTAGGCCAATGGGGAGCAACTACACTCGGCAATGAAAACGGGTCACATTCTATGGAAATTCTGTACTAAATGACCCGTTTTCGTTGTTCTTGATTAGTATCACAACTCAAAATGAACGAATTCGGCTACAGTAGCTCAACTATGCCTCCTTAAAAGAATTGTATCGAATATCCAGTCACCGTGTATAGGATGATGATTGTACTTTCATTTTGCATAAAATCGATTGCATATTTTTTTCTGTATAATAAACCATTGATATAACAGTTATAATGCATAATTTCTTATTGGCTGTATAAAGGGCCTATAGATTAAATTTTAGACATCTAGCTGTTTCCCGGGACTCCGCCCGCGTAGAAGTCGCTTATCGCTATTCCCTCAGGGACTTACCTATTTTTCGGGATAAAAAGTACCCTTTGTCCCTTTCCCGGGACTCAAACTACCTATGTCCATACCAAAGATTTAGTACACATTGGTCAGATTCCTTTTTCGTCAGAATAAATTATAGCCTGTTTTTTTTCGGACGAAAACAGAATTACTTTTTGGACAGAAAAAACTTTGGTTAATTTTTATAATTTATTTATTTGTTACATTATATTATTTAATATTAAGCAGTGTCGACGGAGCTCCGCGTAAGCGATAGCGGAATCTGCTCGAAAGTCCGTTTTCGTCCGAAAAAAGAGGCTATAATTTATTCTGACGAAAAAGGAATCTGACGAATGTGTACTAGACCATACTAAATTTCATAAAAAATCGGTTCAGCGCGTTTATCCGTGAAAGCGTTACAAACAGACAGACAGACAGAGCTAGTTTCACATTTCAATAAATAAATAAATATAAGGGGACAATCTCACACAAATTGACCTAGTCCCAAACTAAGCTCTAGGCTTGTACTATGGGTACTAGACAACGGTAAACATACTTAAATAGAGAAATACATACTTAAATATATATAGAAAACATTCAAGACTCGGGAACAAATATTCGCGCTCATCACACAAATATCTGCCCTTACCGGGATTTGAACCCAGGACCGCTGGCTTCGGACGCAGAGTCGCTCCCAACTAGGCCACCGTGTCGTCAGTGTTTATAATATTAGTATAGATTCCAACGTCTTCTAAATTATGCTTTTTACTAAGTTACTTACTTCAATTAAATTTCAACTTTAAAATAGTACATTCTTAACCAAGGGATGAAAGGTACCTATAATTGCACCATTGCCTTTTTTTACCACCCACAGAGGCTTTTTTTGGACCACTAAATACTGTTACCGCAAATAGTCTTGACGGACAGACGAAAAGGTGGGCAGTAAAGTCATCTTATAAAGGTTCCGTTTTCCAATATTTGGTACGGAACCCAAAAAACAATGTACTGAAAAACCATACGTAACTAGGGTCTTATGATCTCATCAACAGAACCTTAGGCGGTCTCATGATCTCATCTACAGTGGTTTAATACAAGATTACATAAACCATCCAGTTCCCTCTAATTTGTAGAGTTATTACTAAGGAGGAAGTTCCAGCTTCAGTAGTATGGCAGATGAAACATCCGATGACAATAGCCGCGAGGTCAGATCATCCGGGTGCAACAATCAGCCAGGTGCAAAATTTGACGACTGTCGTCATTGGGGTGAAAAACCCAAACCCAATCACAGAAGTCAGGTGCGTTGAAACATACAAGGTGTTGGTTATGTTATGTGTTGAAACATTGTGGCTATTCTCATCACTACTATATGCTAATGCTACGCTATGTCCATTCATAAACACTAAACCTAGCTAGTTTTAGTGAGACAGATGATGAACTCGAGTGGGATGATTAGATTAGGTCGATACAAGTACAGACTCTTTCCAACAAAACAGATAAAGATATTGAATGAGCCTACAGTGTGCTTCCAGTTTTATCTCATATTTTTTATTCATACTCACGTAACCCAGCCCTAGCCCATGTAAAAATCCACACCTAGAGATGCAAGCTGATGTAGCTTCGCGTTTGTGCGAAGTGCGCCGGGTCTGACAGTAGAGGTGAAGACACTCAGCTACAGTATTCCGGGTAAAGAAATATCTTATTCAAGGTAAATAAACTTCCAGATGCAGTAGTCAGGCTAAAGCAATATCTAGATGCAGTAGCCTGGGTTAAGAAACATCTAGCTAGAGGCAGTAGTCAGGGCAAAGAAACATCGAAATATAGTAACCTGGGTTGAGAAACATCTAGAAGCTCATATGAAGAAACATCTAGATGAAGTAGTCAGGATAAAGAAACATCCAGAATCCAGATGCATTAGCCTGGGTTAAGAAACATCCAGATGCAGTAGCCTGGTTGGAGAAACATCCAGATGCTTTAGCATTGGAGAAGAAAGATCCTGAAAGGAGATTACAGACTAACAGTGACAGACATAAGTAAATAACTAACTAATATAACTTTAAATTAACATATTATAACCACTGAAACACTCGCGGTGTCAGTTAGCCGGCGGCCACGAAATCGCAGTAATACGACACTAGGGAATGCAAATAGTCGGTTATTCGGTTCGGTTATTATCAGTCTTTTACATATTAAATTCGGTTATTAACCGGTTATTTGCATTCGCTATACGACACCCTCGGTCAGTATTCCTCCATTGAGAGGACTGTGAACCAAAAAAAACATACAAAATGTGATAACGTTTTTCTCCCCTTAAACGTTATCAGATTTTTACTATTTTTGAATATGTTGTAGATATTATGAAAAACTATGTCTGAAAATATATATTGGAAAGTAAAAAAAAACAACCTAGTTTTTCATAATATGTACTCTTATCTACAACATATTAATAAATCGTAGAAATCGGATTAGATTTAGGGGTGAGAAAAATTATCACGCGGAGCTAAATTTGTATGGATTATTTTTGACAGCGAAGCGATTTAGGTAAGCGTCGCTTCACACTCCTCTTAAAGGGTCAACAGATCGTTGGTGAGCACTCTTACCGCAAACGATTTAAAATTTACCTTGTGTCGGGCCAAGCTCTAGCCACTCGACCCTCAGGGTATTTTTAATTGTAAATGAAAAGCTTTTTAACTATAGTGTTACGAGTAGGTATGGTTAGGTAGGTAGGTAAATTAGAATCGACGCGCCGGCTCAAGGACATGCCTATTGTTAACGGGTACAATCGAGTTCAAGGCCAAGGCCGTCGCTATTGTAATACAAGGCCGCAATGAGTAGAACCTTCCATTATCGAACGTTCCCGGCGGGTGAAGGCCCATCGGTCATTCGAGAAGGCATTCTGGAACAATCGGCGATTGGGAGTATAAAACGTGAGGCGCGCTCGAGCGGGAGACATTCCTTACTTGGAGAGCGAACAGTGCGTACCTACGAGTGAACCGAGCGAACATCTAAGTTTATTGTGCGATAATTGTTTGTAACGATTAAGTGAGTGTGTTAATTAAAGTCTGCTCTTAATTATCGGTGTGTTCGTGCATTTCTATCAGTTACCTACCCCCCTGTACGTAACATTTGGTGTCAGAAGTGGGATAGATAACTGATAGAAATGCACGAACACACCGATAATTAAGAGCAGACTTTAATTAACACACTCGCTTAATCGTTACAATTTACAAACAATTATCGCCGGAATAGTCTCCTGGAACACCTGTGATTCAAAGTTTCTGCCTTGATCGCTGTGAATTTCGAGAGGCACTCCGAACCGACAAATCACCTCCATCACTAATTTTTCCGCTACCGTGACTGCTTCTTGGTTGGGTGGGAATCGCAAATGCTTCAGGCCATTTGGTGAAATAATCCATTACTACAAGTATGTACTTGTTTCCGGAGTCGGACGTCGGAAATGGGCCTGCGATGTCTAAAGCAATTCTTTCCCAAGGTGCTCGAACGTTATACAACTTGAGCGCTCCTCTACTGCGTGTTTGCGGCCCCTTGACCGATGAGCAGTTTGTACATTTCCTGCACCAGTCTTCTACATCTTCACGACAGTGAATCCAATAAAAGCGTTGTCGGATTTTCATTAAGGTCCTCTTAACTCCAAGGTGACCACCGGCAATTCCATCATGGAAAGATCTCAAAACGTCACTCACTCTTTTTCTCGGGAGTCAACTAATGGAAAGGATGCGCACTTACAAGTAGTTGTTGAATTTGAACATTTCGGAGTTACAATCGTTAGTAAGTAAGAAGTTTAAAAATAGCAATTCTGATTATTATTAATATTTATTTATAACACTAAAATTCTGAGTTTCGATGGTCGTGATTTAAAAATCATGTGAACTTGGGCGCATCCAGTTTTAGTTTATTGTTTACTTAAGTACCTACTGCATAGCTTTTTGTGACTAATTTGAGAATTATACATTTTTAAGAGACGATATTATGATCGCCTATACCGGGATTTAACAACCTGAGCCTCTATTCAGGTGCGTTAAAAAGATATCGTGTTTGACACGTTTAAGAATCGTTTATGTCACAGTCGCCATTATTGTAAATGACATAAGAGTTATCAAAACGTTAACAATACGGAAACAGGTCAAAAACGATATCGTTATAACGCAGTTGAATAGAGGCCCTGTGTGCTAAACATCAACAATCTTTCAATCTTTTGTCCATGCCAGTACCTATTTGGTTCCTTTTATTTGACTGCTTGTCAATACTAATATTATAAAGAGGTAGTTTGTGGGGTTGTAGGGGGTAATCTTTGGGTCTACTGAACCGATAATTTGGCGTTTCCTGTGGAATAGCGATAAACGACTTCTACGCGGAAGGAGTCGTGGGAAATAGCTAGTCACCAATAAATGTTTATTCTGTAAACAAAAAACATACCTACACATGACTCATTAATTTTTCCTTTGGGAAACCTCAATGGAATCAAATTTTCTGCAGTGAATAGAACAAGTATCAGGTCCCCTTTCCCGGAAGTCAAGCTACATCGACGATACTATGTTCATTATAAAAGTTTACCCTGGATTCCTATATTCAAAACGTCTCTTTAAAATGTGACGTTTTGAATATAGGGACCCAGGGTTAGCGATTAACCCGTGATAGCGTAAAGGTGGGTACCTACGAATTAGAGCAGCCTCGGGTTGAGGCACGCACGGCTCACCTATTTCGCACGCTGTGAGCGAGCAGCGCACGAACGGCGTGCGGCGAGCCGCCGAGAGTCGATCTTTTGACCGTGCTCATAGGCGTGTGCGTGCCTCGCGTAAATTGGACATGTATCCGAGCGTGCGGCGGGCATAACTTCAAGTTCTAACTTGTCTGTGGGCGAGGCGCGTACAAATTTGATAAAGTTGCTGAACCGTTCCACCCCGACAATTTCCTCTTCTTTTTGTTAATAATTCGGTGAAGTATGGTAAACGCAGCCACAGCTGTCGTCGTGTTCGACGCCATTTTGAAATGTCGGCTCGCGGCCAGCACGTTGCCTCACCCGCGCATGTTTATGTGCCACGATTTAGCTCGCGAGCAGCTTTCGTACCCAGGTTTACAGACAGACCTTCGCATTTTTTATATTGGCTTGCCTCTATTATCAGGTTTATATTTTCAGAGAAGCCAGGGAGTCTCATCGACAAAGCCGGCAAGAAACCTGGCAGCAGAACTGCCGGAGACATCCCAACCAAACACAAACCACGTAAGTCGTTAAACCGTGGTAAAGGTTTTCTTAACATGTTATACTAGTTGCACAAACGTTGATTGAATTTTATATCGCATTAAGTTATACTCGTATTTTGGCGAAATAAAAAGCGAAATAAATGGGTAGGTAATAAGTTTTTGTATCTGTGTGCAAAACTGCATTACAACCGCACAGTTAGCATGCAGCCGGCCGTTGTGCAGTCGTCGCCAACTGCATGCGCACAGTCAGTTTGCAGTTCCGATACTGTTATGTTGCATGAGCAAGTTCGCAACAGGCTGGCAGTTGGAATGCAGTTGCCCTAAACAAATGTTCTGGTCCTAACAGGTTACCAGTTTCAAAAACTTAATAAAAGTAAAGGACGCTTCATACGCATACAATTAGTTTCCCGTTACCACCCCGCCCTCAATTTCTTCCCGTTGGGGGTCGATGCACACAGGTTCTTAGCGCACTCCTAAAGTACCTTACCTAAGGAATATTTCCTTGAGATTTCAAGTCCGTAGGAGCCACTTAGACTTGCTGGTTAAGGCGACGGGTAGGGCAATAAGTCTTTCTATAATAATTATTTTTTGTAGTGGGTTAAAATCGATAGGTATTCCCATTACGGATATATTTAATGTTTCTTTAATTGGTGCGTCTACCTGAGTTTTAGATTATAATGTGCTATTTTTATTTGTATTTAAATGAAATTTAATTTTAGTATGGAAAAACGTTGCCGTACCTGTCACCTTCATAATTTACACCGATTTGAGAACAGACTTAAAATAATCACCTAGCTGCTTAGTCTATGTACGCCGACTTTAGCAAAACTAATATAAAGAGAGTTTTCTTAAAAAAAATATCTAACAACTATTCAGCCTCCATTTCATTTTTAGTGAGGAAAGACAACGTAACCCATACAGTTACACGGGTGATAACTTGCAAAACACTCTTCGGCCGGCGAGTGTGTACCCGGATCTTCGCACAATGAACACAGCAACGATACAGAGAGTTGCTCCCCCCACTGCCAGCACAGCTACAACGCAGAGAGTTGCGCCCCCCACTTCTAATGCAGCTGCTACACAGAGAGTTGCTCCCCCCACAGCCAATGCAGCTGCTACACAAAGAGTTGCTCCCCCCACAGCCAATGCAGCTGCTACACAAAGAGTTGCTCCCCCCACAGCCAATGCAGCTGCTACACAAAGAGTTGCTTCCCCTACAGCCAATGCAGCTGCTACACAGAGAGCTGCTCCCCCCACAGCCAATGCAGCTGCTACACAGAGAGTTGCTCCCCCCACAGCCAATGCAGCTGCTACACAGAGAGTTGCTCCCCCTACAGCCAATGCAGCTGCTACACAGAGAGCTGCTCCCCCCACAGCCAATGCAGCTGCTACACAGAGAGTTGCTCCCCCTACAGCCAATGCAGCTGCTACACAGAGAGTGGCTCCCCCCACAGCCAATACAGCTACAACACAGAGAGTTGATTTTCCCACTGCCAATGTAGCTGCAACGCAGAGAGCTGTTCCCCCCACAGCCAATATAGCTGCTACTCAGAGAGTTGATTTCCCCGCTGCCAATACAGCTGCTACTCAGAGAGTTGCTTCCCCTACTGTCATGCCGGCACAGAAAGATGCTTCCCCCGCGGCCAGAGAGGGGCATTCCAATTGTTTTAGCGCAAATGGCTCCTGCGTGCGTAAAGAAACGGAGGATTTCGTTTTTGTTAATAACTACGTACAAACACAGTAAGTCGAAGTTTTGTTACTTAATTACACGATAAAAGAAGCGTTATGAGTTAAACCGCCTATGTATTATGTATGGTATTATCATAATTATTTTATACCAGCCTATAGATGTCCATTTCCTGGACATAGATTTTACCCAAAGATCGGTTTTGTGCTACCGCATCCGTTAATTGCCTGCAGTCTTCATACTCTTAGTCATACTCATAAATATATGTCATCTTCATCTGTATTAGGTTGTGTATGTATTGTAAATTGTATAGATGATTCCCAAAAAAACATCGATGTTCTACTCTTAGCTTCTGAACTATAATGGACCGATTACTTACTATAAATTAGCGACCCGCCCTCGCTTCGCTTCGGTTTATGTAATTGTCCTGACATTAACGAACACAACAAAAAGTATACAATTTGGTGATGGCGACATTTATATACCTATACATATAGATAAAAAATGTGTTAATAACTAATTTGTCATAAATGTGTAAGTGTCGTGTGCTAGTTTTTTCAATCGACAAAGGCACGCGCCCTGTAAAAACTTCGATGGTTTAGTTTTTAAAACATTACGTATGTTTCTCATGATTTTTGGTTGAATCTTCGAAACTCTACGATCTTTAACGATAATTTTTTATTTTTTAGTCGAGTGTAGTCTTATTATTAATTTGCTTAGATAGCGTCGCTACACCAGCACGCCCTTGTGGTTACTGCAATAGAATAAGAATTTGATGTTAACTGCCAAATACACTTGCGGGTACGGTTCAGGACGACTTTGTCCACATTCCTATTTCGTCACCTTAACTCGTCCGCCATGTCGTCGGCATGTAATTCCTAAATTGTTACTTACTTAACTTCCTATCTTGTCCATAGTGCTAACTCATCCATATTCCTATATCGTCCATAGTGCTAACCCGTCCATATTCCTATATATTCCACAGTGCTAACTGGTCCACATTCCTATAAATTCCACAATGTTAACTCGTCCACATGACTCAAACGGTGGCTTAGTATGAGTATATTTAAAGCGATTAAAAGTCAAATACCCGAACCATACGAATAAATAATAACTACCCGAATGCCGCGCTTTACATAGTTTAAATACCTACTTTCCCCTTCACCTCCGCTACCTACGCTGTCGTCCGCGCCCAAATTCAGGGCTGTCACTTGTTGTCATATGAAAAACCCCTTAAAGGCTTAGACTGTATAGGCAAAATATTCAGTTTATACTTTTTAACAGACGACATGTTATATGTGTTCTGTGATGGTTTTTTTTTTGCTCCCGCGATAACGACATTTGTGCTAAAGGATGAGTTTGTAAAATTTACCAATTGTAACACACCCGCGGTATTCACGGGATTTGTGAAGAGTAGTGAACGAATTTAGGAGTTGACCACACACAATAGAAATGTGGACGAGTTGGCACTGTGGACTATACTATAAGAATGTGGATCAGTTAGCACTGTGGACGAAATAGGAATGTGGACCAGTTAGCACCATGGACCATATAGGAATATGGACGAGTTGGCACTGGACTATATAAGAATGTGGACCAGTTAGCACTGTGGACGAAATAGGAATCTGGACCAGTTAGCACCATGGACCATATAGGAATATATACGAGTTGGCACTGTGGATTATATAAGAATGCGGACCAGTTAGCGCTGTGGATGAAATATGAATGTAGACCAGTTAGCACCATGGACCATATTGGAATACGGACGAGTTACGAAGGTGACAATATAGGAAAGTGGACGAGTTAGGAAGTTGACAATATAGGAATGCCAACGAATTGGAATAGAGGGCCATATGGACAAGTTAAGAAGGTGACGAAATAGGAATGTGGACAAAGTCGGAGCCGCGGGTACAACGATCGCATTCTTTGTTTTCGCGGCGGCATCCTTTGACAAAAAGCGGCACGTGCCAAGGTGGCGCGATACAAAAGCAACGACACTATCTAAGCGAGTAGGTTATACTTATAACTTCTTAATCCTTACATACATACATTAAATCACGTCTGTTTCCCAGAGGGGTAGGCAGAGACCACTTCTTTCCACCTGCTACTGCTAGGGCGGCCCCTTCCGACCCTTGTTAACTAAAAATCGCAGAAAGGCATCATCAGACATCTTCGTACACAGTTAATTAGCAGTCCGTTTACACTCTTGGGATTTCAAATGGTTTGGGCCACTTCAGATCAGGTAGCATATAGAGTTTTGTCCTCAGATTACAGACGGCGAAGCCTTCCGCCCCTCCAGCGAACCATGTACCATGTACCATGTACTTCGAGAGCAGCAAGCTGACTCCGGGTCCCCCTGCTCCAAGGCAAGTCACTTCCAAACAAACTCATCTCTTTACTCGACTGTGTCAAGAGGTGTGTGTATGTCTATTTCTTTGGCACGTTCTGCAGCGTAAATGGCTTGATAGGTAGATACATTATGAGCTGTCATTAGGTTTGTCTTGGTTTATATTAACTTGCAAAATTGACCCAGTCCCAAACTAAGCTCTAGGCGTGTACTATGGGAACTAGACGACATAAATACTCATACTCAATACCATATGATTTGTCTTATTTAGTAAACACTTGTACCTATAACCTCTAAATGCTCCCTTTTTGCCTAAAATTACAATTTTGTCATAAAAACAATCATCCATGTAAAATCAGGAAGATAGTGTGCAAAATTAGGTCTCTAGTTGCTTTATTCACCAGAAAACGGCCGTTTAAGCCGAAAACTATGCATTTTGAGGTTATAAAAGCGTTTACTAAGTAAGACAAGTCAGTTGGAAGGGACTTTGAATACGTAGAATACTTCCAAGACTCTAAATGAAATCGCGCTAATCACACAAATATTCGCCCATGCTGGAAATCGAACACAGGACGGCTAGGTTAACGTGCTGTCGGATATCTAAAGCTGGGTACAAATCTGAGCGGCTCAGCCTGAGGCATGCTCGCGGGCTAAATTGTAGCACATAAACATGCGCGGGTGAGGCAGCGTGCTCGCCGCGAGCCGACATTTTAAAATGGCGTTTGACACGATGACAGCCGTGGCTGCGTTTATAATAATTCGGTGAATTCGCCTCGGTGGCGGAACGGCTCAGCAACTATTAAATTTATACGCGTCTCGCCCACAGACAAGTTACAACTTGTCGATCTGCCCGCGGCACGCTCGGATACACGTCCAAATTACGCGAGGCACGCACAGCCGGGCGCCTTTGAGCACGGTCAAAAGACCGACTCTCGGCGGCTCGCCGCGCGCCGCTCGCCCGCTGCTCGCGCACAGCGCGTGAGCGCGTACTAATTTGAGCAAAATAAGTGAGCCGTGCGTGCCTCAACCCGAGGCTGCTCTAATTCGTACCCACCTTAACATTGTTTTAACCTGTCATTAGGACGCTGGGGAGTCCCGTCACTGCTGGCGCGTCGGCTGCTCCGGCGCATCCTACGCAGAAAAACCAGAGATCCAGATCGGCATCAAGGTAAGTCAGACTTCAGTAGCCGTGTAAAAGAGTTATTTTTGCTTGTTATTTAGGAAGAAACAGTCATACAAAATGTTTTAATAATTAGGCTTTGGCAGACTTTGTTTAGAACTATAGTTACTATCCATACTAATATTATAAATGTAAAAGTATCTCTGTCTGCCAGTCTATTTGTTACCCTTTCACGGATAAACCACGGGAAATAGACGGTTCCTAAGGGAATAGCGATAAACGAGGTTTACGCGGACGGAGTCGCGGGAAACAGCTAGTGTTTTTATAAAGCTATATAACAGTAAATGCAGACTTAAAATTCATACAGTTAAGTGTTATGAACCAACAGCTATAAAAACCGGTATCCCCTTGTTTTACAGAAACTCATTTCATAGAATTTATCATTCGCAGAATTTTCATTTCATAGAAAGCTAATTTCTGCTGAAACCTTAGTGTTTTCAGATTATCTTAATCATGAGTTACGTAGGTTAGGTTAGATTAGGTTAGACCTGTGACCACCAAAAAATAATCTAAAAACAGTAGGGTTACTGCAGAAATTAGCTTTCTAAGAAATGAAAAATGAGTTTCTATAAAGCAGTGTACAACAATAAAACCATATAATGTAATGTAAACAGATAGATTTTTATACCAAACAATTGTCATGAGCTCCTTTTGTCACACGACCCGGATAATTTACAATATTATTTTCTAAAACGTAAATACTGTTTTCCTATAAATCCTGGTGTGGCAATAAAACAATCATATTAATATTCTTAAAATAAAAAAGGCAATCGATAACATATTCTTTGGCCCTTGAGCAGTGTTTAGTGCATTATCATATAA
Source organism: Acleris holmiana (assembly GCA_949316455.1). Taxonomy (NCBI): domain Eukaryota; kingdom Metazoa; phylum Arthropoda; class Insecta; order Lepidoptera; family Tortricidae; genus Acleris; species Acleris holmiana. Next base: position 12,119,520 of record OX438783.1, read on the forward strand.
GTAACTAGCGATCCGCCCTCGCTTTGCTTCGGTTCATGCGAGTTTTCTGTAACACCCTAACACAAACCAGAAAAAAAAAAAAATCTGATGGTGAAAACCGCATGAAAATCCGCCACGTGGTTTAGGCGGACTTAGCAGATATACAAATAGGCAGACAGAAATTCAAGAATCCAACCGCATTTTTTTAATACATAGTCGACGATAGAAATGTTTAAAAAGATAACCCGCCCAGTTACTTTGATTAAAATAATATCTGTGTTTTACCCTGTGTGGTTGCTGAGTTAGAATAGTGCCCCTCCATGTCTTCCCGTGAATGTCGTAAGGGGCGACTAAGGGAATAAGGGCTTGTAGTACTGTTAGGCGATGGGCTTGCAACCTTGCACTTATACACTGGCAAACATCTTAGCCTACTTGTACAGGATTATCAACAAGCTTTTTTAGAGTTGTTGGTATTTCTGTAGCTCTGCCTACCACTCTGGGAATGAAGGCGTGATGTTATTTATGTATGTAAATAATAATGACACCATTTTTTCAGGGTCCGCTCCCCCGACGACAGATTCAACTGTCCCACGTGTGGGCTTTTGCTGGGGCTTACCATCTTCTTCTGCCAAAGGGGACACAGCGCGTGCCAAGAATGTCAACAGGCCAACAGGCTTTGTGGGCAGAAGATCAGGCGTGAGGAGCTCTGTCGCACTCCCATTGGAAACATCAGGAACATCTCAGTAGAAGCTATGGTAGCTGATGTAAGTCATTGTGTTTTAAGTTGAACCCATATGTATACAGAATCAAGTGTCATTGGGATCATTTAATGCAACTTTTCCTAAATTGGTCAAATCGTGTCTATGTACATTGGTCATAACATAATTATCAATACAAATTCATATTATTTTGCATATAGGTGCGAAATTTAACAAAACTTATCAGTTTAGTTTAATTAACTTCGCTTATTTTGAGACATCATGCCACCTTGGTCTAGGGCATTTTTTTCAGTACCCCAATTCAAAGTTGTTTAATGAAGAACTACCTATATGTATAATGCTTTAGTGGCGTCGAAAGTACGGGTTTATTTCACAAGAGTTGGTATTTTCGAATTATGATATAATCCAGCACATTTCTGTGTTATTAATGATTAAATATGAAGTTATCATATCACGAATTATATCTATTTTCTTCCAACGAACCCATAGGTGTACCACAAGGTGGCGTTCTTAACGAGTACCAATAAGAACTTAATACGAGTGGGTAATAAACTGTTACCTATCAATCCTGCTATTTTATCGAATTTTACTTCATCGATTGTTTTCATCTTAAACAAGAAGTGCCTTTGGACGAAATGAAAATTCTTCGAAATAATAAATTAATAAGTGGGACACTTTGCCTTACCAATTATCTTTGTTAAAAACCCATTGTCGTTCCAACAGCACCTAATTTGCCAGAGAAGCGTGTGTCCCAACGTCGGCTGCTCGTTAAGCTACAACATGGCAGACATGGCGCAGCACCAGCGCGTCTGTCCGTTCGGAGAAACCGACTGTCCCATGGGGACGCTCTTCGGACAGTGCCAGCAGCGATGTAAGTTTTATCTTAGTTATGCGTACTGTTCTATCAGCATCCAGTACCAAAGAAGCGCGTGTCCTAACATGGCGGATAGTTGGTATGCTAAATATACGTTTATGTATAAGTTCACAATGTTCACATACTTACAATTATACTTCACACTTTCGGATTCCTAATTTCGTCAAAATAAGGATCTAAATCCTAAAAAAAGACGCTCTTTAAGTGTATGCAAAAGATGAAATAACTTCACACAGGTTTCAAAATAACACACCCTTTTACCACAGAACATACACACGCACGCACGCACGCACGCACGCACGCACGCACGCACGCACGCACGCACGCACGCACGCACGCACGCACGCACGCACGCACGCACGCACGCACGCACGCACGCACGCACACACGCACACACGCACACACACACACACACACACACACACACACACACACACACACACGTATAACACCCCTCTTTTTGCGTCGGGGGTTAAAAACATCCGTAACGGACTGACTGACAGACAACGCACAGCCTTAAACGCTATAGAACCGAGAAAATTTGGAGGAAATATTCTTTGCGTGCACTAAGAAAGGATTCTTGGAATACCTATTCACAACGGGAGGAAATTAGGGCAGATGCGCGAAACTTATTCTTCGCTTACGAAGACGCGGGCCTCCTATCTGGGTATAATTCATTAGGTAATATATTCTTTTGCAGACAAAGTTGACACCATGGCGTCCCACTTCGACGCATTCCACCGAGAGCAGCGCGTCGCCGACTTTGGCAAGGAAATGTTCATCTTCAACTGCATGGAGAGCCAAAAAATGTTCCTGATTAAGAACGGACCGTACAACTTTTTGGTACATGTCAAAGTGGCAGAACAAGCGCGTAACATTTATATGACCGTGCAATTATTTGGCACTGCGGTCAGCGCGTCGAAGTGGAAGTATGAATTCCATGTTTACAATAAAAGCCAGCCCCGCAGAAAGTTCATGTTCGTCGACAGCTGTCACACAACAGCTACCCCTGTTCACGACATTTTCAAGGAGGCCAAATGCGCGACCATGCCGCTAAACTATGCGATGACTTACGTCAACGAGGGCGTCTTGACGTACAAGTTCTATGTAAAGAAAACGGAAACGCATAAAGTGACACGAAGCAAAAATTGGAAGCGTCAAAATCAGCAAGTGTAATTGTTTGCTCTTGCTATACTTCGTGTTTTTTCACATTGAAAATGTTAATAGTCAAATTCGTAAAAGCATCTATCTTTTCTTATTCTTATTATCAATCGTTTAAAGCTGTTAACTATGGTATTCCATTTCTAATTTCCGAAAAACGGTCATTTATTCCAATATGAAAAAAAAGTATAAGTTCGCTTTGAGTCAAAGAATTTGTTTTTGTATTAGAGGTTTTATGACGTTTTTAAAATCACTGATCTCATAGGTGAGAACTAAAGCCACTTCGTATAGGTCATACACAATTTTTAGATGTGAATTAAAAAGGGCTTACCACAACAATTGATCGGTTATCAATTAATGGCTTGCGTCATCGTTGATCAATCGTCGATTGATTTTACACCTGTGGCGCTCTAAACCCTTTATTTTCTCAACCTATTATCTCACCCAATAGTTTGATAGAAAAGTAGGCGATATTCTTCTTGAAACATGAGTGCTTTTCCTACTAATCAATTAGATACGATACGAGATTGAACTAGTAAAGGGAAGATGTTTTATCGTTAACGTAAACGTTTGTCGAAAACTGACAAAAAATGGAATTGACATAGGTAAGCGGTGAACGCGAGCGTCTGGCACACTATATTAAAGTAACAGGTGCTTAGTATTAATAAAATAAATGTGTAATTGAACGTATGTTTTGGTTAGTTTTTATATTGTATTGAAAATCTAAAAATTAATTAATTTTATGTTTGTATGTAAACATAAAAATGCTTATTACCTATATAACCTTTAAATAGATATTGATGCAAAATATAAAAAAAAAACTATCAAAAATCAAGTTCTTTACCTTAGCCAAACAGGGCTCAAAGAACTTTCGTACTTAATTTTAAATCCACATTTAGTTACTATAAATCACGTACGAATTTAATTAACGTCGTTGAGCTTTCGGCTATATCGTCGCTACTTTGAAAAACCTCGTATCTCATATTTTGTGTTTTCTATTTTAAACTTAAACGCACCGAGAAAAAGGTTTAAAATAGTATTGAAAAATATCATATACGAGGTTTTTTTAAAGTAGTGACGGTATACATATTTTCCACATTACAATAATAATACCAAAGAAGGCGGCTAACTGCAATGTAGTTGTCGAAGCATTCTATACTCTATTAATAACCACATTAGATTTAAAATGCTCATACTATATTAGTATTAACCGCCTTCTTTGGTATTACGGAGATTAGTCCATCTTGTTGCCATAATCGTAATAATGTTGATGATAATAATATGACACAAAATAATAATAATAATAATATGAATATGAAGTGGATAACCACTTGGTAATAAGAGCTGCGATATCGAATCAAGCTCGGCTAAACCACAGTAGAAGAAAAAAGTCACTTATTATTGTTATTTAAAAAAAATGATTCAAGTTTGTGCCATATTTACTTGTTAATTTTTTAATTACAACAAGATGTTGAATGCTTGCGCTGGTATAGTTAGGGTGATAAAAGAGATATTTTGATCATAAGATTATTGTTCCTTACTAGTTATCGGCTATGTTCGTTGTTTTGTGAACACGGGTGATAAATAGACTGTCAGTTGCGAGTGAGTGTGTCATAGTAATTCGTGTGCTAACTAAGGTCAGGTTCTAGGGATTTGATATCGATAAGTAAGATGTCGATACACATGTTTCTTTATAAAAATCCTCTGCTACTCTTAAGACCAAAAAGTCCATGTCCAAAAGTCATGTGTCATTTAGCCATAGTGTTATAAAAGGTGAATCAGAAAACTGATTTAAGCCAATTTAAATATTTCAAGAATGCCTCGTGACCACATTGGACGTTGAGAGAACTTTTATTGAAAAAAAACGTTGATTGTTTACTATGAAAAACAATTCAAAATTTAAAAAAAAATGTTTATTGTTTTCATTTTATTTGAAGATAATAAATAAAATTGATTAATGTTGAATAACATCCTGATGTTGACAGTTACATCGAAATAATTTTGAGTCGCAAAAATATTTTGCTACGTCACTTTAGTATACGTGTTCCGAGTTAGTACGTCTGGTGACAGTTGTACCCAACCGAACACAGTTAAGCTGGGAATACCTACTGTACACTGCATTTATTTGTCACAAGTTAATGACTAATAATGACAAAAACGTGCTAATTTAATAGTAAGGTTAATTAATTATCTGTCATAAGAAATTAATTGCCTGTTGAATATCTCTCAGAGTACAGATATCAGCATTTAAAACTTATATTTAGGGCACAATTAGGAGAGATACAGAAACTACCTATTATTGTTTATTTTCATAGCGATTAAGGATAAGTTAATGGTTAGTTCTTGGAAGCATAAAAATATATTGAAATTTAATTATAGTGATTAAGAACCACGTCTAGAATTAAACTTATTACGGAGTATAACGAGGGAGATAATGAATGTACTATTGTCAGTGCTGTCAAAACTGACCTCTGAACTATATGATAATATGTCTAAGGACAAATAGGAGGAGACGATAAGGAAACAGATAGGGAGAATATTAAGGACAAAGCGGAACCTTTTAGCTTGTCCGTTATTTCTTTTAATTGCACTAACTAGTTTAGGTAGTCTTCGGTTTTTCGCGGAAGATGCGACATTATTCAATAATAAAAATTTAGTGGGTAGCGGCTGAGGGCCATTGACAAGCGCATCGGTCGTGTCCCACGGAATTTTAGGATGAGATCAGATTTGGAGTGAAAGACTATCCCTATAATTATCATGAGGCTTTTTGTAAAATGCAGATTTAAAGTTTTTTAACGATATTTTTTTAATGTTTAAGTACTTTTTTTAAATAATGTTTACACATGGCTTTCCAAAGTCTTGTTTTTTGCTTTTAGTCGATTGACAAATTAATCTCATAATTATGAAGAAGTTTAAGGTCTCAGTACTTTAGCTGCCCCGAAGGGCCAGAAACCCAGAAATAGGAGCTCCGCGAAAGCAGAGCTCCATAGACTCTGTTGAATTTGATTTTGAAATAGAAATCATTTGTCAGAGGGACGAAGAAGTTGGACCACGGGCAAAGAAGGCTTTGGTTGGACTAGGCACTCGCTGCTGTAGGGATTACTGGTTAATTAGTTGTTTAATGTAGCACAGCTTGAGACCTTTTTTTTTGCATTCGATTATTATTGCCTATCTGTGATTAAACGGATTAACTAAGTAGTTACGAGTGGCTACATAGTTCTTTGTTTGGTAATTTCCTTGAGGTTATTAGTTGGAGACTGGAAAGTTAATTAAGCCTGTTGATTAAGCGACAAATAAAAAATGCCAATATGCCCGAACTTTTGTTTGGTTGGGTGGTCTTAATTCAGACGGTATTGAGGTAATGTAGGTAGTAGGTTTGTTGGTCCTTTCGATGTCGACAAACTGCAACACGGGTCGCTTAACGCATTCGATGCTGGCGTCACTAATCAAAGTTCCGCCAGGTGCTCTTCTCATCTTTTGTTCTGTACGGAGCTTGCGTATCGATAGAACGCACGTTAAAGCCCTAGGCGAAAGTAAGAAGAACGCTTATATGCGTTGCTGGTAGTAAATGCGTTAATTAGAAGGTCCATTTACGTTGTGATCGATGTTTATGGAACGGAAGGACGGTGCGAACGTCGTAAAGTGAATGGTGCCTTGTTATCATTTGTCATCAATCACTCTTCAACGTTGATATCCTTAGGTAAGATTGGAAGCCAAAATGTATAAGACTAGGATAGTAAGAATGATTTTAAGCTTAGAATATGAATTATGTGTACAGTTAAACTTCGTTGTTATCGTTTAATATTGGTTATTTTAAACTATATACATTATATCTAGATACATTCTATGCCTACAACCCAAAGGTTGAATTAATCTCATGAAACTACACAGTACCTACATGAAAAGTACATAGAAAGTACATACATGAAATTTTAAAGTAATATTGACATATTTATGAGATACGTTTCAAGATGTGCAGCGAAGTTTTTCTTTAATTTTTTCGGTGTCCGTGTGAATTATATTATAAATGTTTGATTTTATGACACATTTTATTTCATTATTATCAATAAAGCATGCTATGATTTATTCATCACGTTTCTTTTTATTTATAAGTACGAAAAGCGATACAATACACATATTAACCCTTCGTATGCCTAGTGCCGTATCCGGCCCAGCGCAGTAGAGTGCCTAGTACCGTATCCGTCCACAAGGGATTTAATCTTGTTATTTTAAATTGGACTATACCTCCTTTAAGATAGGGTTCTAATTTGCTTGTGGTAAAAATCTAAAAATCAATCTTCCATAGATTAGATTTAGTAGTTCGAAAAGTGGAACCAATTGAGAGCCAGGATTTTTTAAACTCTGTCACGTGACACCGATGACGTCATAGCCCGGCATACGACGGGTACAAGTGTGGGAGCCCCTCCGGCATACGAAAGGTTAAACCTGTCCCTGTGATATGTCCAGTAAATAGTTCCACTACCGGATGATAGATGGCGTAGTCAATGTTTGTGTCATTTATTACAAGACTATTATTTATTATGATTATTCGAGAAATATATAGTTTTCAGACTTTTACCTATAATTGTAATATAAGATGGTATTTGCCAAATTCCATAGTTCTTGGTCTACAGGAAATACCTATCCTATGTCGTTAGTTATCAATCTAATGGCATAGAAAACATTAGTTTCCAACTACACCGATAGATGACGCTCATAGCCAATTAAGAATAGTTCCTCTACCGGATTGTAGATGGCATAGGTAAGCAATGTTTGTGACATTTTTTCTCAATATGTACCAAAAAAGTACCAAGCTTATAAAATAACAGGGCACTCAGGACATTTTGGCTTTCGAGAGCCGAGCGCTCCGCGAGTTAATTTCCGTTCTTTGTTTATCATTACTTTAATAACCTACTTGTAACACAATTTAGTGAACCAGCTGCCCGTTAGATGTTGCTAGTTATCAATCTAATGGCACAATAAATATTGTATACAAAACATTAGTTTCCAACTACGCCGGTAGATGACGCTAACTTGCAATTGACACGCGCAATCGAGGAATCAAATCAAATCAAAATATTTATTGTATAGTTGTATGGTTATGGTTATGGGTTGAAAGATTGCGAAATTTAATTATCGGGGATGTGTGATTTTAACCTTTTTAACGCTAAGTATGTCAAATGCAAAACCAGAGCCAATGTCAACTTTGCCTCATGGATACTCTGTCTATTTTGCGCTGTCAACCATGACGGACATAATAGCGTATGAGAGCGTGTGAGAGAAGTACAATCCTGGAGACCCTGTTAAGAGCTATGGGTAAAGCCACAATAATTATTTATAGTACTCTGCTGTCTATCCCTTTCACTCTCTTTGGCATAACAAATGACAGAGATGCTAGACCGACTGTGACAGTGATAGAAAGGAGAGTTCTATCAAGAGGTCACATACCTATGCTACCACGTCCACACAAGAATGAAAAGGGATGGCTTTATGTGCTTCGGCGAGAACGTGAGATGGAGGTATATTGCGCGCGCCTTGAGTAATGCGTTAAATTGAAATAATTGCCGTTTACCTTAAAAGTACAACATGTTCACCAGGTTTAAGAAGTTGAATCGAAAATCATCGTTTAAGATCGTAGAGTTACCGAGATTCAACCAAAAACTTGCGAAAAATGGGTGACGTGTGATAAATGAACAATCGAGGATATTGTTTCTAATCGTGTTTTCACGTTTAACAGTCAAGGAAATATGTCAAGTAATATATTATTATGCAAAGAACAGACACATAGGCGCGTTACGGTTACTGAGATCCAGATTGTGGAACACTTCCGACTATCCTCCTAATGCCCAACGAAAGATTCAGCATGTAGTCACTACGGCCCGTAGTCCTCTCAGTAGTACTGTTACGTGTAGGTATGGTTAGGTAGGTAGGTAAATTAGAATCGACGCGCCGGCTCAAGTACATGCCTATTGTTAACGGGTACAATCGAGTTCAAGGCCAAGGCCGTCGCTATTGTAATACAAGGCCGCAATGAGTAGAACCTTCCATTATCGAACGTTCCCATCGGTCATTCGAGAAGGCATTCTGGAACAATCGGCGATTGGGAGTATAAAACGTGAGGCGCGCGCGAGCGGTGAGCCTCCAATTCGATTGAAATTCTCCCCTAGCGTCCTAAGTCCGAGGTCGGCCCAATAGGGGCGCCCTTAGGCATGCTAGTGTAAAAACCCATTTATAGCGTGGACTCCCATCAGGAGTTCGCCCTCTCTCCGGCAAAGTAGTCAAAGCCATCAGAGGCTAACTACATAGGTAACTCAAAAAAAAAAAAAAAGCGGCGAGAGTGGCGAGACATTCCTTACTTGGAGAGCGAACAGTGCGTACCTACGAGTGAACCGAGCGATCATCTACATAATAAGTTTATTGTGCGATAATTGTTTGTAACGATTAAGTGAGTGTGTTAATTAAAGTCTGCTCTTAATTATCGGTGTGTTCGTGCATTTCTATCAGTTACCTACCCCCACGTACGTAACAGTACCTACTACTGTTTTCTACTCATTCAGAGCCAAGTACCGTAAAATGCTGCAATTTTGCCGTTTAAGCTCAATTTTGCCTATTTCGTTTAAATTACGATATCTCGTGCTCAGTTTTTTCTTGTTTTTTACCATTTGGTAGTAATTTTCATTATTCTGGCAACACATTTTTAATTTTTTTACGTTGGTATCTCCATTGTTGCGACGCCAGTTGTGCATCATAAGTTGGAGGGAGTGGCTGCATTTTTTTAGTGTCTCGCAACTTTTAAAATTTTAAGTATAAGGAACGTGATTTTCGAGAAGTAGGTGCGTCCCAGGGTAAGTAAATATTGTCTATTTTCCGTAAGTCTAATATTTTCAAGAATAGGACACGATTTCATTATAATAACGTAGTAGGCAATATTGGGCAGTGTTCTGGAAACTTGAGTGACACAATTTTGCCTGGGTCTAGGGCTGTCACTAGCTGGGTTTTATAAATGAACAGATAAGAGTAAAAATAGGTGTGCCTAAATCAGGGACCGGAAAACCCCTTCATTTGATTAACCCTATCGATAGGGTAAGCCTATCATTTGGCTACCCAATCGATGTGGTTACCCTATGATTGTGTTACCTTAACGTTAGGGGAACCCCTTTGAACTAGTTAACCACTTCCATAGAGCTTACCAATTTCATTAGGGTTTCGGTAATTTAATATTGAAGCGCTTAGCATTAACTGGGTTTTACCCCATTGATCGCCTCTCTCTTTTTTGCGCATTTGGGCGATTTCTGTCTAGCCTGACGTTACTTGCCTACTTTATTTAAGTTCGTGTCGGGTCGACACGGGATTGAGATGAAAATGTTGTTTAATAATTCTTAGTTCATGTTCCCGCCGGAATAATAAAGACGTTTGGCTGCGTGACGGATGGCTGCTTGTGCAAGTACCTACTGCAAAAAGTGCAAGCTATTTAATTATTATAAGTGTACGCGAGTTCTGGTTGACTTTTAAATAATACATTTTGTGTGATTTGAAAATATTTTTAACATGGAAACGCATATAACGAATTTTTAAGGAAAACTATCACCACTAAATAGACATGATTGGTTCTTGAGATACAGGCGGCTAAAGTGTTTATTATACCTACGAAAATTAGCTAAGACGGCACCAAATAACTTTAAATAGTAAAATAGTTCATACTTGTTGTTTTTAGAGATAGTTTTTGGTGTTTGTAGTATAAGCGGCGTCGGAACCCTACCTGAGCATGGTCCGACATGCTCTTGCCCGGTTTTTTTTAAAACATTGGTTTAATAATGGACTGCTGAATGGATGCACTTTAAGAAATTGTACTTAAGTAAATAATGATTTACACTGTATAAATATATAAGTAAATAAGTACCAAACTAAATAATTTTGATCTCAACAATAGTTTCATTAAATAATTAACCTTCTACATTACAATATAATTTTGATCACAGCTAGTTTCATTTAATAATTAACCTTATATATAACAATAGGTAAACTGTAAAAATATGAAAAATAAATAAATCATTTTGATCATCAACAATCTCATTAAACAATTGACGTTATATTGAACAATTAGTACATAATTACACTAAAAATATGTAACTATAAACCAGTCTCATTAAATAATCGACCTTATATATGGAACAATTTGTAAATAATGGCTTGCTTACACTTTAAAAACATGTAAGTAAATTATTTAGATCGCAGTGATGGTTTAATTAACCCTATACCTACTCGTATAATATAACAATAGGTAAATAGTGATTTACAGCGTACAAAATGTATGTAAATCATTTTGATTTCCTCAACAGTCTCGAAAAGAACAATGGCTAAATAATGGTTAACACTTGACTCTAACAAAAATTAGCGCTTTAAAGCTGAATATTTCATAAACGGATCCCTTCATCGAAAAATTGTTTTTACAAACCCGCAATATTTTTGAAAGACCTATCCAACGACACTCCACACTATGGGGTAGACGACGGTACACTAAAAAAAAATGTTTTTCAAGATTTTATTTTACCACTTTGATGGCGTGACTAATATGTATATTCATGCCAAATTACAGCTTTCTAGTATAAAGAGTCTCTGAGCTAGGCTGCGGACGGACGGACGGACGGACGGACATGGCGAAACTATAAGGGTTCCTAGTTTGATTACGGAACCCTAAAAAGCTACTTCTCATTTTACAAATATTTAATATTTATCAACTAGCTGTTGTCCGCGACTTCGTCCGCGTGGAGCTCGTTTACGCGGTTCTCGAGGGAATATTACCTTCCTTTATTATTTTTTTACCTTCCTCTTGAATCACTCTAAGTATCTATTAAAAAAAACCGCATCAAAATCTGTTGCGTAGTTTGCAAGATATAATAATTTATTAATTTATCAGAATGTTGAGATACGTTTTGGAGCTTTCTAGATCATTTGAGAATTTTCTAGAACATTCTAAATTGGTCAGAACCGTGATATCAATTTTAGAGCTATCTAATTCATTCTAGATCAATCTAGAGATTTCTAGATCATTCCAGAATTTTGTCGAACATTTAAAAAATGCTCGATTAATTAGAGCCTTGGAATATATTTTAGGGATTTCCAAATTATTCTGGGATATTTTAGATTATTCAAGAATTTCCTAGATCATTTTAGAATTTTCTAGAACATTCTCTTTAATCAGAATCTAGGGATATATTTGAGAACTTTCCAGATAATTCTAGAAATTTTCTAGAACCATCCAGATCATTATAGATCAATGATAGTCTCACATTTTTGAAGTTAACTTTTTTCAACCCCCGTATTTTTCACACCCTTATAGTTATTGACTTGCAACCACCATAGTGCACAATGGGAGCCTTGTACCTATTGCCACATACAAACACTATGCGTCTGCGATATGTAGTTTTGGCTACAAAGTGAAATATAGGGACACACACCTCAATTTTTATATATATAAAGATATTAACCGTGTTATAGCACGACACAATTAATAATGCGCGCATGGAAGCGCTTACACCGTTGATAGAGAGTCTATTATTGCATAATCCGCGCGCCATATTAATTGCGCCTACCTATACCATCGTAATTTGCCAGCGCAAAGCAAGCTTTCCATTTTGTTTTCTTTGAAAATTCGTCAGCGAAACTTTTTAACTGACGATTTTATTTAAAAAATATCAAATATTTCAGATGGAACTAAAAACTTAGCTAACTACGTAGGTAGTATACAATTTATTTAATCGACCCTGATCACTCATTTCTGAAAGTAAACAAACAAACACTTTACGCCAAAATCCACCAAAGTCAGTTAAACCTACAGCCTTAAAAAAAAAACAAGTTCAAAGCAAATCCTAAACAAAACAATGTACATTTTGTGCGAACGATAATTAGGTTTACTATTGTTTGACGTAGCGAACAGTGCGACTCTATGACAAAGCCTCGGCCGCCTTCGCCACATTTCGGCTGGCTCACCTCGCCGTCTCGCATGCGCTACTCACCTGGCGCCGCTACCCATTCAATTGTTAGGTAGTGCAATAATAAGTCGAAACACTTGCGCATAGAGATTAAAAAAGCTTAAAACCGTTCGATTAAGTTTAAAAAGGGTAACAGATGATAGGGTATTGGGAATGGGTTAGCGCTTAGTCGAATTAATTGTATCGCTTGGTTGCCCTTTCATTGGGCTATGTCAACGATAGGCTTAGCTCATCCTTGGGGTTTGTAAAAACAAGTCTATCAAATACCCTATCGAAAACCCCTTTAATGCTAAGCGGTTCCGGTCCCTGGCCTAAATTGCTTAAGTGAGTTAATTTATTAGGTACTAGCTTTTTAATAAGTTGCAATGCTAGTTAAGTCAAATCTTGCAAATCGATTTTCGAGTCAAATTGACTCAAGACTGGTTTGGGTAAAAGTGTTGTCATTTGTAAAAGTCATACAATTTCAAGGTACTAACCGTAAAAGTAGTAAATTATTATAGAATTAGTCAAAATAAACATATTTTAATGTAATACTCTTAAGTGCATCGGAGTCGAGATATTTAAATATCCATACCTGGGCGTACTTTTAGTAGGTACCAACAATTTAGTTTTTTAAGACTGATGTTTCTTTAATACCAAAGCTTTCAGTTTGTTTCTACGCTGTGATGATTACTTTTTAACAAAAAAAAAAACATTTTTTTAAAAATAACAATCTTTTTTTGGCACAACCCTACAGTTGCCGATATTTTTGTATGGAAAGTTCGTGGAACCTGGTACAACATTGCCTATTGCCTGTGAAAAAAAAAACATAAAGCTTATAGCAATAATTTGACTGCCAGGGACAAGCACAATGTCTCATGTACTCAATTAAATATTATTATAAATAGCAAAACGTTATTTATCGAGATAACCGTCTAGGCAAAGTTACGTCTTAGGCCTAAAACTTTGCCTGCCACTTTAAATGCTTATAACTAGGAAATATTGTATGATTACCTACTGATATTTGAGTCTAATTTGGCGAGGCATAGGGTCTGTTTTCCGACTAATACTCATTAAACCACATAAGACAAATAGTTTCACAGATATAAGGAAAAAACGTCAAAATCCGTGCAAAGTTGCAGCATTTTACGGTACTTAAAAAACTGTTTTTTCTAATTATTGTGCTTGTGTAATCATAGCTTACCACGGTCTTACCAGTCGGATTTCTAGTAAGTAAGTCTTACTGGTAGGACGGTGGTACGCTATGACTACACAACTGTCGAAGAAGCTGGGTCTGAATGACAAAGTTAGTAACTACTATGGGTAGGACCTTGGGCCTTAGGAGATTATCATAAGGTTGTACTGAACTTAGTTCTAGCAGTAATAATATTGACAATAATAATAATAAAAAAATAAAAAAAAAAAAAAAACCGCTGACGCAGTCATACGCTTTTTACACCGTTTGTAAAAATTATTTGATTTTAGTTCTTTTTTTCATAATTTAGTGTGTGATTTATATTAACAATGTTATTCTAAATAGTCTAGAAATGTATAGAAATGAACAGTAACAACAATATTTATAAAACATCTCATCTCAATGTAAATATGACATCTATCAGTATCACACGTCAAAATAAATTAAAATCATAATAAATAATGATAACAAGATCTCGAAAGCAGCGTATACAAGCGGATTGTACACCAGACGCACGCCTTCCATCCTCGCCTGCCTCGTCCAGCTCCTCGCCATCTTCGTCAGATGACGAGTTCGCCACCGCCGCCGACACCAGCGAGTCGAGCGACGAGCGCGGGCCGCCGCCTCCGCCGCCACGACCACCTGCGCGACGCGGGCGACCACCGCTGCCGGCACGCTTGGGGCCTGCGGGGCATCCTGCTCCGCGCACGGCTTCCGCTACCGGTGGTTTAGTGCGCCGCATGCGATGGACAGAATTAAACAACGAAAATTGCATGCGAGCATATTATGGGGCTACAGAGGGAGGAACTAACCTCACTGCATATCGTGATCGAATGCTGCTTCTGTTTCAGTCTCTTGAACCGGCCATCACCGTATCCGCCCAACGACTTTCGGATCAAGTACGGGCGATTCAGCGGCTTCGGCGGCTGGATCAATCTGTACTCGATCGGCTACGCCTGGAAGCGCTCCCTATTCACACATCCTCAACTTTGACTCGGGATCCTCCTACTACGCTGTCAGCTTCAGTGCCAGTCGTCCAGCATGCACAGGTGTCAATACGGGATGATCCCGCTGTCGACGATGAGGATTGTGTGAATATAAGTGTGACTAGCCAGGTAAATGAGCAACTGAGGAGGGCTTTGGAAGATGCGATCACGCAGTATCGGTCCACACGCAATTCTAGACCCCGTCTACCACGCTTGCCTACAAGTAAACGTAACTTAGCGCTAATGGGAGCCCTAAATGCCTTGCTGGCGTCATATATACAAACCAGCGAGGATATTATCGATACCCACTCAATTCTGTACTGCGGGGCCATAGCTGCGTGTCGCGTAGCTCGAGTCAAGTTTCCGGACGATGACCGAGCTCCGCATCCTCGCGGGTATGTCCCCGCTTGGCAAGTGCGAATCGAGCGGCGTATCGATAAATTTAGGACTCTCATAGCAAAGCTAATCTGCTTCAGGGGGGGCAATAATCGTCCCCGAGTCTTGCGTTTCGTGACCCAGGCCTTTGCTGGGACCGGAATAAGGCCCGAGCATTTTATGGCCTGTGTCACGGAACGTATCGACTTTCTGAAGCAGAAGGTTTACGCTTGGGCAAGCCGTATTCGTCGTTATAGAGAGCGTGTGGATAGATACCAGCAAAATCGCCTCTTCCAAAGCGATCAGAGGAAGGTGTACCGAAAGTGGGAAGGGACCGATCAAGGTGTGAGCGACGGGCATCTACCGGATCCTGAAGCTATGATTAATTTCTGGCGCAGCATCTGGTCGGTGCCTATCGCGCATACAGAAGGAGACTGGATGCGTGTTATTGAGCGTGAGTGTGAGACTATTGAACCCATGGGGCCCATTACCATCTGCCCCGAAGACATCAGTTATGCAATTCAAATGGCTCAGAACTGGAAAAGTCCTGGACCGGACGGATTGCATAACTTCTGGATTAAATGGTTCAAAGCCTCACATGAGTGTTTAGCAGCGCAATTCCAGAACGCCCTTGTGATCGGTTCTTTGCCACCTTTATTAACAATCGGTGTCACCTTCCTGCTCCATAAGTCCGGTAGTACCGCGGAGCCAAAGAACTATCGACCCATTACATGCTTGCCTACCATCTACAAGCTCCTTACGTCCATTTTGAGTAAAAAAATAAATAAACATTTTGTAGCAAACAACGTTTTGGCCTCTTCTCAAAATGGATGTAAGGTTGGGTCCCGCGGTACTAAGGAGCTCCTCCTCATTGACATGACCATTAGCCAACAGGTAAGGCGGAACAGGGCGGCCCTTTCGACTGCTTGGATTGACTATAAGAAGGCTTATGACTCGGTGCCTCACTCATGGCTTGAAAGGATCTTAGAGTTGTATAAAGTTGATACAACTTTGAGATCCTTTTTGGGTGTGTGTATGAGGCAGTGGGTCACAGTCCTTCGTCAACCAGGTGGTCCAGATGTCCCCTCTGTTTCGCCTAACTTGATAAGGATTGAAAGAGGTATCTTCCAGGGCGACAGTCTGAGTCCTTTGTGGTTTTGCCTAGCCTTGAATCCTCTAAGCTCTTTGCTGAAGGATTCCGGGCTAGGCTACCGACTTCGTAAAGAGGCTGAAGTCATTTCTCACTTATTGTACATGGACGACCTCAAGCTATTTGCATCGAAGCGCCAAGATATTATGGCACTATTGAAAATCACACAAGAGTTCAGTAGTGCCATCAAGATGGAATTCGGTGTAGATAAGTGTGCGGTCATGCATGTTCAACGAGGGAAAGTTGTAAATTCATCGAATTTGCAGCTTTCTGAGACAATGACTCTTAGATCTCTCTCCGAAGTTGAAACCTATAAATATCTTGGTATGTCACAGTCTTTGGGTATTATGGTCAGCGATATCAAGCAATCGATGAAGGAGCGTTTCTTTTGCCGCTTGACAAAAGTTCTTAACAGTCTTTTGTCGGGTGGTAATAAGGTGCGCGCTTTCAACGGCTGGGTGATGCCGCTGCTCACATACTCCTTTGGCATACTAAGGTGGACTCAGACTGAGCTGGACGCCCTGGATAGAAAGGTCCGTCTACTGTTTAAATCACATCGCATGTTGCACCCACGCTCGTCTGTTATGAGATTGTACATCCCGCGGAAGTGTGGAGGTCGTGGCATTTTAAATGCTAAGAATCTCCACAACCGCGAGATGTGCAATCTCAGGGAATATTTCCTTGCCAATGAGTGTGGAATGCATCGTGATGTGGTTGCAGTAGACAGGAGCCTTACGCCTCTCTCCTTGGCAAACGAGAACTGGCGCAGACCAGCGGTGTTAAGCACAGAGGACCGCAAGAACGTATGGAAGAGCAAGGAGCTGCACGGACGCTTCTACCGGGCCCTGACAGGGCCTGACGTAGACCTTTTAGCATCCGTGAACTGGCTACGGTTTGGCGACCTCTTTGGAGAAACCGAAGGTTTTGTCTGTGCAATTGCTGACGAGGTCATAATGACGAACAACTATAGGAGGTATATTCTGAGGGATGGCACGATCGACATTTGTCGAGCGTGTCGTCGCCCTGGCGAGTCTCTCAGACACATTATTTCTGGTTGTTCTCATTTGGCCAACGGTGAGTATTTGCACAGACATAACCTCGTGGCCAGGATCATCCATCAGCAACTTGCTCTTCAATATGGTCTTGTTGAGTCCGAAGTGCCGTACTATAAGTACACACCGGCACCAGTTCTCGAAAATGGTCGTGCTACGCTCTATTGGGATCGATCTGTCATCACGGACAGGACTATTGTTGCGAATAAGCCTGATATCGTGTTAACAGATCGATCTCAACGCCGGGCAGTGCTCGTTGACGTCACCATCCCGCATGACGAGAACCTCGTGAAGGCTGAGAAGGACAAGCTCAGCAAGTACCTTGACTTGGCTCATGAGGTGACCGCTATGTGGGATGTTGACTCGACGATCATTGTCCCGATAGTTGTTTCAGCGAACGGTCTTATAGCGAAGAGTCTCGATCAACACCTTAAGAGACTCTCGCTAGGTGGCTGGATCAAGGGCCAGATACAGAAAGCAGTACTCCTCGACACGGCACGTATTGTGAGGAGGTTCCTCTCTCTGCAGCCCTAACCACCGGTAGCTTGAGCCCTGCCCCGCTGCCGGCGGCACCCGTAGGTTAGGTTTTTTATAGTGTTTGTTTTTTATATGAGTATTGTTATTTTACTTTTATATCTTAACATTTATTGTAAAAAACTTAACTTACAGATTTTAAATAAATATTGACAATAATAATAATATCACGGGACAATGTCACACAAATTGATCTAGTCCCAAACTAAGCTCTAGGCTTGTGCTATGGGTACTAGACAACGATAAACTTACTTATATAGAGAAATATATACTTAAATACATAGAAAACATCCAAGACTCAGGAACAAATACTCATGCTCATCACACAAATATCTGCCCTTACCGGGATTTGAACCCAGTAACCGCATAAATCTCATTTTGCTATATTATATTATATTATGCACTAGCGACCTGCCTTCGCTTCGCTCCGGATTAAAGTATTATATACTCCCCTAAAAATATTTCTGTTAGCGACAACCCTGCTCGTCAAAAACAGTGCTCGATATCCTATACTGCCCCAGTTGCTCGTAAAATTACAGTTCTAGCGTTTTTATTTTTTCTGGAAAGTTGCTTTTTTTACACACACGTTTATTCGGTCGGACCTTCGAAATAGGGACACGGTCCTGATGGAAAATGGTTACCGCTAGTTGTTGATAATGGCAATTCCTACTGGTACAGTCAAGTAGCTACACAACCGAAGAGCTCAAAATGATCTGCACTCGACTCTATTGACTTCTTTATAATTCTATTTCTTAATGTTAACCGGATCAAGAACTGTGTACTAAAGGGAATACAAACCGATTTTAATTTAAGCCGGGTATCCGCCTATATTGGAGGTTTTTAAAACTCATTTTATTTCTTGAATGATTTTGACCGAATGGACCATTATTATTATATACATTTCAATAAATTATCAGTAAAACATTATCATATTTATTTAAAACTACATATACGCAATACAATAATACATGGTTTAATACGCACATAACTACAAAATACCACCATTTAGGTACTTATTTAATACGGTGACAAAATATCTTTCATCCCAATCACACTAAATGGTTTTAACATTTTGTACTGATAAGGGAGCGGTGTTTATCCCTTTGCCTGTTTTGCTCTAGGATCTCAGTCAGTTGAAGTTGTGACTGTCACATTTTGATTTTTAATATATTTTATTTTCAGTGTTTAAAACCTTATAAATACATGTATTTATAATCAGGCAGTAATAACTATGTTTATACTTACTATTATTACTAGGTTAAACCGGTTACCGGTTATTTTTTGGTCATAACCTATCGAGAAACCGGATACTGCATACCCTGAAGGGAGGTACGTCTTGGAGGAATAGGTACTTACATGAAAATAACAATCGGAAACAATATTGTCTAGTGATCGTTTTAAGTTATTGCATAATAGGTACATATGCATTTTTTATAACAATCTGTGCATTTCTAGGTGTACAAAATGCCGAAATATAACCTAATATTTTACATTTTACTCAGTATATACCTATACTTAGTCGGTTCTGTCACAAAGGTTTATTACAATTTAAAAAATAAATAAAAGAGTATCATAAACCTGTAGTACATCAATCGAAAACTTATTTTATATAGAATAAAAAGAAGCGTAATTTGTGTTCTTAATAATTTGATGCACGAGCTTTAAGCATTCCCATTCGGGGCAGGAAAGCATAGGTCAAAACACGCACGGCCACGATACCGATACCGGCTACAACTTTTGTAAGAGTTCTCGTATTGAGTCGAACTTTGAGTAATACACTCGGCGTCAAAAATATCGCCCCTCCGCGAAAATCAGATTCAAGCTAATCTAGACCTTAGCGAAATTATGTTACATAATTAATATTAGTATCAATTAAAAGCACGTTTAATGTGTTTTAAATTAATAATGTTTAATTTAAACAAAACGTGATGGCTTGTTAATCAGAGCGTTTCGAAAAAAAGTACACAAATACTCGTTTGAAGGGTCGCGAGTTGTGCCCTTTTCCAGGGGTATAAAATGCCTGTACAAGGTCAAATGTCAATCATTCACTATCCAGACGTCAAAGAGAACACATCTAAGGAACTCAAGCAAGAAAACAACCCTCAAACATGGAGACCACCGCTGCTGAATCAGCTCAAGTGGTTGCACTACTGCAAGCAGGAGTTCGGCAGTGTGATGTCGCTCGGCAACTCAATTTAAGCCGTCATGCTGTCCGCCGAGTATTTCAGCGGTTCCAGGAGACTGGGGGCTACATCAGAAGACGTGGGGCTGGTCGGCGACGCTGCACATCCGAAAGAGATGATCGCTTCATCGTGACATCATCTCTACGCAATCGCTTCGCTAGTGCTGTTGAGGTGCAACAACGCCTCAGAGAAGGTCGGACAAGATCAGTTAGCATCTCTACGGTTAGAAGAAGACTGCGGAAGAAGGATATCGTGGCTCACAGGGCTGCTACAGGCCCAATGTTGACCGCACAGCATCGCAGAGATCGCTTGCAATTTGCCCGCGACCACGTCGATTGGACGTTTGAGCAATGGAGGCAGGTTCTCTTTACCGATGAGACGAGAGTCTGTCTTTATTGCAACGACAGGCGGGCCAGAGTCTACAGAAGGTCGGGCGAACGATTTGCTCAAGCCTGTATTGAAGAGACAGTGGGCTACGGAGGTGGCTCTTGCATGTTCTGGGGGGGCATGTATATAGACGGCAAAACCGACCTTGTCTGCGTCTCCAGGACTGGAGGCACTCGCGGCCAAGGGTCCCTGAATGCTCGCCGATACATTGCCGAGATCCTGGAAGAGCATGTGATGCCATATGCGGGTTACGTCGGCTCTGGGTTCACATTAATGCACGACAACGCTCGCTCCCACACTGCATTAATTGTTCGGGATTATCTGGAGGAGGTCGGGATTCCCGTTTTGCCGTGGCCAGCCAGGAGTCCTGACTTAAACCCGATTGAACACCTTTGGGACGAGCTGAAGCGACGGGTTCGGTCACGAGATGCCACCCCTACCACCCTGCAAGATCTTCAGGACGCAGTCATCGAAGAATGGGGCAACATTCCACAAGAGGACATCGTAAAGTTGGTGCGATCATTGAAAGACCGTTTAGAGGCAGTGATAAGGGCAAGGGGGGGTAACACTAGGTTTTAAGTTAATTTTAGGCACTTTTTGTAAAATTTTGTTATCCATTTATTGTTGTAAATTTAAACTTGAATAAACATTTTTCAACTGTTCGCAATGTCATTTCCTTGAATTTTTGACCCCAAGGAAAAATCCTTTTTTTTTTGAATTTTCCTAAAAAAACACTTTATTACCTTTCAAATGATACCTAACAATCATATTGTTGTCCTTGATCAAATAGGGTTTAAAGTCGGTTGTAATTATTTTCCGAGGAGGGGCGATATTTTTGACGCCGAGTGTATATTGACCAGACTTTTATGTTTAAATTCTCATACAAATATATTCCAAGCAACTAAAGATCCGCTTATACACCGATCAATCTTCATGTCTCATTAAATCGACCATACGATTTCACATCAATTTGCAGAAATACGAATATTAATTTAAAAATATCCTGGTTAACAAAGACTAACTTTAAAAGCTTTTTAAAAAAGTGAGTTTTTTAATCGGTGCGGGCCGTGAATGTCAAAAGATAGTTTTAGAAATTGCGACCACTATGTGGAGTGATGATTAGCTCCTAAAAATATACAATTATTAATCTTTTAATTTTGATACACATACATTTAAGTTAATTTTATTTGACTTAACCTTTGTGACAGATCTTGAGGATCGACTAGGTAAGCTCCGTAGGATATTTAAGCTAAGGTAACCAATTCTCGTATTCATCAAGAAGCCGCGGTCGCCTCACATCATTTTTATGTAGTTCTATAAAATTGGCATAGGGGTCCATAGTAGGGAACTTACTCCCCTTAATACATCCACCACCGCAATTACAGCCAAATATATTACATGAGCCCTTTCCACAGTAAGAGCCGGGGTGTGTACGTCCATCGTAACACACGCTGACCCAGCACTTTGGACGTCTTTTGTCTAACTTCCAGAGAATATCGCCTACCACCCCGTCGTTGTCCACGTCTCCTTTCTGGTTACCTTCGGGTATATCCAGGTCGCATTTCTTCACACCCGCTGGTAAACTATACACAATGGTATAAGCAGCACAGCACTCGCTTTTTACGTAGACAAAAGTAGAAAATAAAATAATGTTGAATAATAGTAGTAACTCCATCTTTCGTGTCTCGAGCGGGTTCTACAATGTGTGACTTTTGAAGTAATTTGGGCGTTTATAAAACAGATAATTTGACGTTTAGTGTGTAAATTGTACTTTTGTATCACCTTTATGATAAGTAACTTGAAATTCATGTTCTTGCTTGTTTCAGTCAGGTTTCAGTCAGGCCAACGCTTATGAGCTATATTTAGAAATTCTGTGGATTTTAGAGTTCCGTAATCAAACTAGGAACTCTTATAGTTTCGCCATGTCCGTTCGTCCGTCCGTCCGTCCGCAGCCTAGCTCAGAGACTCTTAGTACTAGAAAGCTGTAATTTGGCATAAATATACATTTCTGACACGCCAACAAAGAGCAAAATAAAATGTTTAAAAGAAAAATGATTTTAGGTTGCCTCCCCTACACGTAACGTGGGAGTGTATTTTTTTTCTCGTCTACCCCATAGTGCTGGGTGTCGTTGGATAGGTCTTTTAAAAATATTGCGGGTTTGTTTAGCCAATTTTCGATTAAGTGATCCGTTTATAAAATATGAAGCTTTTAGAAGCGCTAATTTTTGTTACATTCAAGTCCACCCCCACCTCCTTGTCCACCTCGCCGTACAGCCAAAAGTACAAATACTAAAAGTCTAAAAAATAACTTACAAATGAAAGAGCATTATAAATTTTTTTAAAGGAGAACTATGGCGACTAAGTAAACATTGGTTCTTGAGATACAGACGATTAAAGTGTTTTTACCTACTAAAATCATCTAAGATGGCACCAATTGACTTTCGCATTTCGGTTTTTGACCGGTTTTTAGAGAAACCAATACATAAAGTCATTTTCGAACTAACCGGTTTTGAGCTAAAAACCGTTTAATCCAGACGCACGTCACGCACCATAAACAAGCTTTTATTCAGTACAACACTTTTGGTTTCTCGACTCGCCGTTCGTGGAATAAACCGGTTAATTAAGGTTAAAATAAAGGTCTCAAAACGTTCGCGTTCCTTAGAAAAGTTCGGAGCAAAGACGAAATAAACCGGTACTAACAGGTATTTTTCAAACCGGTTCCGAGCCCTGCAAGTGAATAGGGACACGACACGGTGTTCCAGATGAAAAATATGGTTACTAATGGCAGTAATAATAATGGCAGTTCCTACTCAAAATGAGCTGCACTCGACACTATTGACAAGTGAATACGTCATGTATAGGTACATTTTGAATATGTTATTCTGCTTAGCTACTTTTGATGATGATTGTACTTTGTTTTAAGGCATCGAAGAGATTTCTCTCGTCTTTTCATCCTATAAGAAGACATACGAGTACCTACCTACTTTAGTTTCTATTAAGGTTTTATATATGTCTTGACAGACTTTGGAGGTCACATGAGACAACTTTTTTCAATATAGCTTTGTTCTTCTACACATAATGATAAATGCTAGAATGTTCAGACTTACAATATGTAATTTAATAAAATAATTACAAATGCACATATCTGAAATTAATAGTAAGTTCGTCTTTTGTTCATACAACTGCTTACAAATATAAAATCTTACACCAGATAGTAATTTCAAAAATACTTCATACTAGGTACTACTTTTTTGTACTGTGACCGACTGAAATAGTAAGACACGTTCGTACGTTTCCGTGAAAATATGAAGGAAAACAATTATGGAATACATCTGTAACCAATTTTGTTGTAAATTGTAGTTGTTGGTTGCTAATTAACCTAGGTTCAAAATGTCGAACAAATATGATTTTTATAGGACGTGACCAAAAATCCATACATTAAGCTGTTCTTAGTTTGAAACTTGGTTAATCACTATCACTACATAGTATAAAACAAAGTTGCTTCCCGCTGTCTGTCCCTATGTATGCTTAGATCTTTAAAACTACACAGCGGATTTTGATGCGGTTTTTTTTAATACATGGAGTGATTCAAGACGAAGGTTTATATGTATAATACTTTAACCCAGAGCGAAGCGAGGGCGGGTCGCTAGTTAGCAATAAAACGCTACAATTTACAACAAGATTAGTTAGTATTTTCGAAGTTACTCTCTGGCTTAAGAAGTTATATTTGTAAGCAGTTGTATGAACAAAAGATAAGTGGGCGAGCTCTTTTGCCGGTGAGTAGGTATATAAATATACTTAATGCAATTAAATTTAGATACCGCATACGTTTTATATACCGTAAAAAATATTAGTAGCCAAGTTTTGAATATAGGACATAAATCTTGGTTGATTTTAAATTTCCTAGGCCTGAACGTCTGTCGTACGAGTGGGTTCTATATATTAAAACTAAACTCATCGGAAGTTGTAAAATTCAATAACTCCCGTGAAAGGTAAATCGGCTATAGCTGCTCTATTCCCCTGCGTTTCCGAGCAATTGTGATGAAAATCTACTTGTTATATCGGTAAACGAAACTAATAATAAATATATCTCAATCATTGAATAATATTTAATCATTAAAATAATAAAAGTTTTGCATTTCTATTTCTTAATATTAACGGGATCAAGGACTGTGCTCAAACCGATTTTAATCTAAACCCGGTAACCGGCTATGTTGGAGTTTTTTTTATACCGGGTTATTTAATTAAAATCCAGGTTCAGTTAGGTTATCTGTCTATCCTTACATTACTTAAAACTCATTTTATTTCCTGAATCATTTTGATTGAATGGACCATTATTATTATTATACATGTCAATAATTTCATTTTCATATTTATTTAAAACACTACAAATACGTAATACAATAATATATGGTTTAATACGTACAAAACTACAAAATACCACATTTACTTATTTAATACGATGACATCTTTCATCCCATTCGCACTAAATGGTATTAAACTATTGTACTGATAAGGGAGCGGTGTTAATCCTTTTGCCTTTTTTGCTCTAGGATCTCAGTCAGTTGAAGTTGTAACTGTCACATTCCGATTTTTAATATATTCTATTTTCATCTGATTATAAATATATGTATGTATATGCAATGATAATGTATTCTTGTAGCATAATTACTATGTCTATACTTACTCTTATTTCTTTGATTCCAGCAAAAACGTTAAATAACTAGTTTAAACCGGTTACCGGTTATTTTACGGTCATAACCGATCGAGAAACCGGTAATGAAAATTTACCGGTTATTGCATACCCTAAAGGGAGGTACGTCTTGGAGGAATACTTACCTAAAGAAAACAATCGGAAACAATATGGTTTAGTCAGTGCCTATGATCGTTTTTAATGGTTACATAATAGGTACATTTGCATTTTTTAAAACAATCTGCATTTCTAGGTGTACAAAATACCGTAATATAACCAAACCTTTACATTTTACATGATTTTACTCTGTATATAAAAGTCCTGTTGGATATTTGAGCTAAGGTAACCAATTCTCATATTCATTAAGAAGCCGCGCACGCCTTACATCTCTTTTATGTAGTTCCATAAAATTGGCATAGGGGTCCATTGTAGGGAACTTCTTCCCCTTAATACATCCACCACCGCAGTTACATCCAAATATATTACATGGGCCTTTTCCACAGTAAGAGCCGGGGTGCGTACGTCCATCGTAGCACACGCTGACCCAGCACTGTAGACGCCTTTTGTCTAACTTCCAGAGAATATCGCCTACCACCCCGTCGTTGTCCACGTCACTTTTCTGGTTGCCCTCGGGTATATCCTGGTCGCATTTCTTCACACCTGCTGGTAAACTATACTCGATCGTATAGGCGCCACAACACTCGCTTTTTACGTAGACGAAAATAGATAGTAAAATAACGTTGAAAAAGAGTAACTGCATTACTCCTGTTTTTTTTTTAAATGACAAATAGCTTGTCTGGGTCTCCGAGTTGTGTTGCTTTTGAAGTATTTGAGGGGTTTTGAAGTATTTGAGTTTAATATGTAAATTATACCGGTATCTCGTTTTTCTTGATAATTAACTTGAAATTAATTTAATTGCTTTTATTTCAAGCAAATGCTTATTGCATCGTGATAAAGACACTATTTGGTTGTTATTTTTGGGGTTCCATGTTGCATTCCATGGGTTTATTTTTGGGAACTCTGCCATCCCGTTTCATTTTTAGGTGCCGCATCTTTTGTTTTAAGGTCACCAAAAACTAGTTTAACTGTGATCGTACGCATAGTTAATCCAACAGTGACACTATGCAAAAAAGGAATTTATTCAAAAGTTAATTCTTTTTACCCGACTACGCCGAAGCAAAGGCAGGGTAATGATTTTGACACCCTATGTATGTTTCTATGTATGTATGTTTAAACGCAATAATGTCACTATTCAAATATATATTTTTGACATATTATATAGTGTCACTGTTGGATTTAACGTGCGGAAAATCTATCAGGCTGAGTGACAGTCCAAAATCAATGGAGCGCACACTTTATAGGGCTTCTAAACTGGTCATGTTTTACTGCAATTTGTAGCCGGCAACTATTGATATTGCTCGTACTTCGTATATTAGAGCAAGATGTGCATAGTAGGCCACAAATTAGAACAAAACAATGGCCCGTTTAGAAGCCTCGTTAATTGATGCATTGCCGGCAATACTGCCGCGATACCAATGAAGGAAGCTATGTAACTCAAAAGTAGATACCTAATATAAGCATTTTCAGTTTAATGTGCTTACCAATAGAGTATAGAATGCTTCGAGTAACATATTGTAGTAAGCCGCCTTTAAGTAGAATAGGTACCTTCGAAAACCCGGTGAAGTCCAAACCTTGTTGCACACGAAGTTTCCGTACCATTCTTCTCCATTATTTTTTTATTTGTTGTTATAGCGACAATAGAAATAAACAGTGTGAAAATTGCAAGTGTCTCCCTAATAAGGTTTTTGCTGACAGACCGATGGGACTCTATTCCATTGGCACCGTCTAAAGCAGAGTTAAGTGAACCACGACCCTTGTTTACCAAATACTGAGGTAAATGCTTAACGTGGTAGCTGCTACTAGTTATGTACTTCGATCAGTGCCAAGCCAGACTGTTTTTTAATTAGCTATCCACACTTATAATAAAATCATAAATTAGGAGAGTTAACCTCTCGTTTGTTGTTCCTGTCTTGGACGTTTTCTGTGTATTTAAGTACATATTTCTCTATATAAGTATGTTTATCGTCGTCTAGTACCATAGTACAAGCCTAGAGCTTAGTTTGGTCCT
Organism: Acleris holmiana; assembly: GCA_949316455.1. Lineage (NCBI taxonomy): Eukaryota > Metazoa > Arthropoda > Insecta > Lepidoptera > Tortricidae > Acleris > Acleris holmiana. The sequence continues at coordinate 12,146,907 of OX438783.1, forward strand.
AGGTAAATTTTTGTGACATTGTCCCGTGATATTTAGATATTTATTTATTTACTGAATGGGCATATGGAACTTAATATACCGGAAAAAAAAAACAGAGGAAATAACGTTAATTGACTTCTATGCGGATGGACTCCTCTATAAAAACAATATCCTTGCATGGAGTTGGTAAATTGATATAGCGCAGTAGATAGGTAATAATTAAAGAACAAACCAATTACATATTTCCGCCGATAACCGACAGTCCAATTAGGTACAGGTTGCCACCAATAACACGTTATCTTCGATAGCAGCTCTTTTCAAGTCTGCGGTAATACCAAAGAAAGCTGCTAACTGCATGGTAAAGGTATTTTAAATTTAATGTGGTTACCAATAGCGTATAGAATGCTTCGACTACATTGATGCATTTAGCCGCTTTCTTTGGTTTTACAGCAGAGTAGGTAAGTACCCCACTAATAAAGCAAGATAAAGCGAGATAAAGTGGGATTACCAAACTAAGTACATTGCAAAATAACAAAAATGTTAATAGCTTGAGAAACATACTTAGATGATAATTAAGTTATAATGTTAATAGATATACGAGTAAGAAAATATATTAAACGATAATTGTGTTCTTAGCAAATAAGTACTCTCACTCAAAAATAAAAATTAAAAATGTTTATTTAGTAAATAGGCCACAAGAGGGCTCTTTAACACGTCAGTAATATGAAATGAATCTACTAGTATTAAAGTTGCTATGCCCTATAGGGTCCTTGATTTATCTTTTTTTTTATATGTTGAGGAGAAGGCACTCGAGCGCTCAGGCCACCTGATGGTAAGTGGAATCTGAGACCCATAGACATTTGAATTCTCAAGACTATAATCCTAAGACCTCAAATGCGTTGCCAAACCTGAGGACTAAGATGGAATGCCTCTATGCTAGTAATTTCACCGATTGTCTGCTTAGCGGGTGGTTAATGGATAAGATGGTGGTAGCGATCCGGACGGACCCTGCACAGGGTCCTACCACCACTAAAACTACTAACTTTTAAGTTAATTTAAGTACCTACCACCCGTATAGGTAAACATTATAGAATGAAATAAATAAGTATGGAGTATTAAGTAATCAAATTAATAAAACAATAATACATTTTCAAACCATTTATTATCATTTATCATCGACAAAACTAGTGGTGACGTCAGTGAATTGTTGCGAACATGTTTAAATACAATATAATACACATTTTATATGAAATCAAAATAAATAACCTTTCAGTTTCAAACACTAAGGAACCTCTTTCAGTATCGCATCTCTTTCTTGCACAGAAGTAGTGATGTTAAATCGTCCCTTTTCTTTCTCAACCTCTTATCTGGGCCTCTATTCAGGTGCGTTAAAACGATATCGTGTTTGACACGTTTAAGAATCGTTAATGTCACAGTCGCCATTATTGTAAATGACATAAGAGTTATCAAAACGTTGCCAATATGGAAACAGGACAAAAACGATATCGTTATTACCTTGTAGAATAGAGGCCCTGATCGAATAGTTTGATACAAAAGTAGTCTTTACTACTCTTGGAACACGAGTGCTTTTCCTACTAATCAATTAGATACGATACGAGGTTGAGACAGAAAAGGGACGAAATACCAAATTATCATTCACACGCTAACAACGGCTAAAAAACCGCGTATTTCAACCTTATGGGTATCTACGTATTCCGATATTTTAAAGGTTGCCTATTGAATAATTTATCACACTGTAATGACAGTTATATCAGTTACAAGGGATAAATATTCCAAATAACGAAGTATGTACCGCTATATAACCTTCGCCATAATTCTCTACTGAGACTCTGTGTTTTCTTACGTATTCAACTAAATGGAAACAAACAAAACCACGTGATATAGTTCGTCAGTAACTGATAAGGTCTAGTGAGGAGGGGGGGGGGGGGTAAACGTGTCATAAAAGGTATTAAAGGAAAAAAAACGTTGAAAAATTATTCTGACGGAGGATTAAATGGGTCATTTAACCTTTTCGCCGCCATTGACTTGATACAAAAGTCGTCCTCACACGCCAATGACAGCTGCAAACCACAGCTAATTTCAACCTTACGTCACAAGTACTCGGGTCTATTTGTCACTGTATCTGTGACAACTATAAGCGTCGATGGCGTGGTAGGCACGACAGTACACGGCGCCTTTACGTGTTCTTGGCGGTCAAAGTGTTAAAGACTTTAAAGCAATAAAGCGTTGATAATGGTGCAAAAAATATTTGAAAAGGTCTTAAAAAAAATCGCGTTTATGTTACAGTTGAAATAGCCCCGCCTGATGTCAGTTTTGATTAGCTGGTTAACGTGGTTTGGTTTGTTTACAATTTGTTGAGTACGTACACAAATGGAGTCTAAAGGACCTGAGCTAAATACATGCTGCACTCTATACTACAACATTTAATGCTATTTTACACGTTCTTTGAGACTATATGCCTTGAATTTTACGATATCAAGGAATGATTTTACATTTAGTTCATGAGCTAAGCGTCCAGTAGCGCCCTCTTGAAATCGAAGAATGTTTCATCGTTGTACAAATGAATATACAATTTATAATAACAATTGAACTATGACTGAGTAACTTAACGGAAAAAAGAGGACACCCTTTTCCTTGTTGACTACGAAGGTTATTAAACTATGTCATATATGCTACTAGCTGTTGCCCACGACTCCGTCAGTGTGGAGTCGTTTATCGCTATGTCCTGAAGACCCGTCCAATTTTTCGGGCTGAAAAGTACGCTATGTTCTTACCCGCGAATCAAACTATCTTCAAACCAAATTTCAACTAAATCGGTTCAGCGGTTTATCCGTGAAAGCGTAACAAACAGTCAGACAGACAGTTACTTTTACATTTATAATATGAATTTAGATTTGACATAACTTAATAACAATGAACTATGAGTAACCTAACGGAATAACGGGGAGGTATCCCCTACACACGTAACATGGCGATGTATTTTTTTTGTCTCGTCTACCCTATAGTGTGGGGTGTCGAAGGATAGGTCTTTTTAAAAATATTATGGGTTTGTACAAACAGTTTTTCGATTAAGTAATCCGTTTATGAAATATTAAGCTTTAAAGCGCTAATTTTTGTTAGACTCAAGTGTAACAGCAAAAACTACAAACACTAAAAAATTTAAATGAATGAGCTTATAACGAATTTTAAAGGAAAACTATCACGACTACGTAGGCATAATTGGTTCTCGAGATACAGGCGATTAAAGTGAAAAGTGGCCATATTCCGTTACTACACGAACTAAATAATACAATCAAATTGAGAACCTCCTTTTTTTTTAAAGTCTGTTTATAAACCATCCTTCAATTTCAAGACAATACTTTTGTTTATTAGAAAACACCATAATACTGCGGTAATTCCAAAGAAGGCAAGTACAAGGTCGTAGTCGAACCATTCTATACTCTATTCATAACCACATACAATTTAAAATGCTTATACTATGCAGATAGCCGCCTTCTTTGGTGTTACGGCAGAATAGTAATGAGGGCACCACTGGACCCGGTGCGGTCATAACTAGTTCCTTAGTGATAAAGGAACGTTTTGTCTCCAAAAAGTCCTTGAATATGGCGGTAAGATTTTGAGAGATGGTGCATACGCCATCTATTGTGACTAAATGGCTTATTTTATTTTGTTTTTCATCACACTTGCTCGGAAAGGGTGTTATTACACGCAGGCGTTTAAGCAGTTATAGCAGACTAACCTCCCGCAGAGCTATGGATTTTATTTCCCGAGGGAGTTATGAGTTTAGTTTTTATATAGAACCCACTATCTTACGTCATTTCAGTCTATGGAGGTATAACAACAGCCAAGGTTACAATGCAATTTTACTGCATATAAAACTTATACGGTACATTTCATTGCATTATATTTATATTTTTATATTATTTCAGAGACACACACAACATCACGCCTTCATTCCCAGAGCGGGGTAGGCAGAGCTACAGAAATACCAACAACTGTAAAAAGACTTGTTGATTCTGTAACCATATTTTGCAGAAGTAGGCTAAGATGTTTACCAGGATATTAGTGACAGGTATATTTCGGTGTATTTCAGAGACATTTGCCAATATTTTTATAAAACTCAATTTTGATTATCGGTACAATCTGGCAGTATGGCCTGTCAAGTTTGAAAACTAATGGCAGTTCTTGGCATTATCTGTGGAAGACTATATTGAAAAAAGTTGACAAGTTGACCATATCTTTTAGAGAGTTGAGTGCCATTCATTTTGATTACTGTTTTCTTTAATAGCCTATATTTTATTGTTTCCTTGCATATGTGATGAAAAACATTGAGTATCACGGGCAGTAACGGGATAACCAACTCGAGTCGAGCCGTCGGCGTCAGGCTTCTAATACTCTCGTTAGTTGTCGCCTTCTTACTGCCCTTGTTGTAAAATGTACTATTTTTCTACTCTTAGTTTTAATAAGTTAAGTTTCTCGATGTAATGGTTAAAATGCAATGACGCGTCACTACATTTATTATAAATTAATTAATAAATGACAGCGTACCAATGGATATTAAACAGTCTAATGTAAAATCAAAGGCATTGAACACATTCACATTTAAGTTCGGTTTTTTACATTAATAATACTTTAAAGCAAGGGTACTTGTTGCAACAAGTTTTGGACGGCATTAAAAGATTTTTTACATATCTTTTTTCAAGTTTAAGATATGCAAAAATCATGAACATTTTTACGTGTTTGTAAACTTGCCTTTAATTGTGTTCGCCCGTCGTAACATTTCCATTTAAGTAGCTTCCTTTTAAATAGAGTTGATAGTACCCGCTTGAAATTGCTTGTCATTTTATATGAATATAGTCGTTAAAATAAGGAGGCATAATATCGAAATTTCATTGTTTTCACTTTTGCTTTTTAACATCTATCCAAGAATCTTGTCAGATACTTTCGTTAATATTGTTTCCATGTGAATATCATTGTGATTAATATTTTTTAATAAGAAATCAGATCGATAGATGATTTAAAAAATAATTTATTCAGGCAAGCAGCCACGTCAATAAGTTTTAAATATAATAAGTACAAATAACCACTGGCAATATGTATGAACACAACATACAGTAGGAGTATCATAAACAATGCGCTTCCAGAATATTCGGTTTCTTTGAACTTCATTCCTAAACAAAATACCGCACTTTTGACATAACTCCATTATTTATGTTCAAGCCAATAAGTAAAGCATAGATCATAGATCGAAGCCAATAATTATTGTATTACAGTACCACACAATAATAGATTTTAAGTAATTTAAAATTAGTATTAGTGTTTAAATGTGTTATTTGTTATTAGTCTAATCGTTGAAATCATGATAATCCTTACAAAGTTCTGTTTATTATGAAGTATCACGTAACCCATCAGTATCACATCTTCAATAAACTCTCAATTTCGTGACACCGTTTCGTCGTCTTACTTACTCAAACTCGTATCTGCATATTTTTTTGCTGTTCGTAAACTCATTGCCTCTAAGTATTAGTAGTATGCAAATGAAATAACCAACAGCAAAAAAAAAATGCAGATACGAGTTTGAGAAAGTAAGACGACGATTTAGGGTGCTACCACACCAATCGATCGACCGTCACTCGATGCCATCGATCGATAAACAATCGATAGCCCGCCGATCGATTGGTGTAGTTGCACCCTTACTTTTAAAGTAAGTACCTATTCTTTTTATGACGCCGTCTATGCTTTAGTCATTGTTCTGAGTATTGGGTTTCTCATTTTTGTTACCAAGTATACATACGCATTTTTTATAATAAATACCCTTGTCCATTTACCGATCCCTGTATTCAACGTGTTTTTGCCAACGCATTTCAATTGAAGTATATTTTAAATTCAGCAATCTTACTTTAATGACTAGACATTTCTTGTTAAGCACGTTTTAACATCTAATAACAGGGTGTTTCGATGTTTCTATTCATTTCTCTAAATCTAGGGGTGATGTTTTTAAACGATTGGCCGACTTAATGTGAACTGTCAAAATTTAGTTATTTTGTCGCTAGTGGTCAACCTCACCGAAGCAGGGGCAGATCAGTGACATTTGCCGATCTTCAACATTTCTTTGGTATAATTTTCGTTTTATCTAATTGAACAAGGTGAAAAGGCAATAGAGAAATAGAATAAATCCTCCGCAACATCCTTAATTATCTTTCCGATATTGAAATCTCTATTTCAGACTATTTGCCCATAAAAACTATTTTCTAGATAAAAAAAAACACTGTAAAGCCGACAATCGTTTGAGAAGCCACTCTTTACATATATATGAATAAAAAACATTGGTGAACATCAAACATTGGGTGCTGTAGTGTCAACTAATAAAAATTTTATACCAAATGCACTTAGATATATAAAAAGGCTTTTCAAAATGTTTCTCACAGATCTAGTTTCTGATTATATTATGTAATTATGTATAGATAAGATTAATTGAATAATCAACTAGTCCTATATTAATGTACATGTTATGGATTTTATTTATAGGTATATAGGTATTTAAGTATTGTATAGAATTAAATTTTTAAAATTATTACTTTGAACACATTCATAGTGAAATTATTGAGATATAGTTTTATTCAGTTCTTACATTTCAAATGAATAGCTTACAGCCTTTTTTATAATAACTAAACATTAAAAAAAATGAGATCAATTTTTACACAATAGTGTATGTATGGAATGTAATCCGTATTATATAGTGGAATTTTGAAATGATTGCAAACCACGGTGTCCACGACGAAATACAATTTGCGATTTCAAACCTTATAGTGCCGATTGAAGAAAATTGAAGAAACTCGAAACAAATGGTGCTCTATTGTTATATTTAGCCGTTGATACCTCCATTGTACGCATAATCGGCCTTATTGTGCATGACAAGCTTGTTGTCCACAAAATAGAAACTGTCGGAGCAAGTTTCGAATGGTGCCACGATCATCTCCTCAACTGAAACACAAATATATTCTATTTTACTAATATTACAAGCCTAGAGCTGGTCTCCTGATATTTATTTATTTATAGATTGTTACACGTTTTGTGCCAGGCGTGACAGGCTATGATGCGCTGTATAGCAAAAATGTTATTTAAATAAACTGTTAAACTTTGAAATAAGTTTTGATGTTGTGTACCACTTTTCAGAAAACTTAAAATTCTCCCTTTGCCATGCCTATACTTAAGAGAAATATGTATTTTTGTCAGATCACATCACTCTTATTTTAAGACACGAAGCGAAGTTCTTGAAAGGCGAACTAGGGTTAAAATAATGAACCTTTTGTATCACCCTCGCATTCACAAGATGATCTACAAAAATAATCTTTTTAATATGTGCATTGTTATTTATAATTATCTCCCGGAAGAACTCTGGCTGCTAGAGGGAAACGCCTTTAAACGCAGTGTATGAAACTGGCTTTTGGAGCGTTTGATTTTACAGCGTAAAGGCGTATCTCGAGCACCGACAGCACTAGGATTAGTAGTATTTAGTTAAATAATTGTGATATGCCTACTATGTAACCCTTTTCTATTGTATGAATTGGACATTATATAATTTAATTTTCTTTTTATATTCTCTTGACATTTTAATTAACCACTATAATACGAGTATATTTGCACGCTTGCATGCAAGCTTGATACAAGAAACACAATGTACTGTAACATCTTTATACTGTGTCTATGCAAATAAATATTTTCTGATTCTGATTTCTGATTCTTATAAACAAAACTTGTGAAGGATGAAGCTAATGTTATCACCTTCAAAATATAATTGGTGGTGATATTTTATATTTGTATAGTCAGTACTCATAAGTATAACTTAAAAAAATAAAATAATAAAACAAAAATTGTTTATTAAAAAAGTAACACAAATTACAATTGATAAAATTAGCCGGTGTTCCCAAACTAGGCTATGCCTGTCACGTGGCGCCCTGATTCAACATACAATAAAACTTTACAATGACTCATATCATTTGGTTACATTAAATATGAAGAGGACTGAGAGAACTAAATGTTATAAGCAGTTATAATACCTAGATCTGGTGGCAGCGTAGGAAACTCATATATGTGTTCACAGGTGTTCCTTGAGAATGGAATGCAGAATCCAAACTCAAAGTCAAAAGTCTTGAGCAAAGTGTCCCGAAAGAAGTGCTTTTCAATCATCCTGAAGTGGTTGACTGGGAGTGCTCCGACAGTAAACTCCACTCTGGAAATATTAGTTGGTATCATTATTATTTTTTTGTGCGGCTTTACCATGGCTAAGTGGACCTTTATAATGGTCTGTAGCATATGGGAAAGAAACAATCAGTTTACTGACTACTGCTTTATACATTAATCCCCAATCATTTAAAAACGTTCGTTAATAAATTTAACATATGACTTATATTATCATTGATACTACAATACCGCATAACTAGCCAGTAAATAAAATAATAAATAATAAAAGTCACAACATGTACAGTCACATACATTAATTTAGGACCCATTTCAATTGAACATTGTTATCAATGTTGTTAGAGATTCAAAGTCAATTGTAACTTACAACAAACTCAACCTTATTGATGTACAATGTCAGATTGAGTTTGGACCTAAGATGGGTCTTAAATTAATGTTTGTGACTGTACCTTACTACTTAACCCATTCGCGGCCAACCGTCTGTGAACGAACGCTTCCCGCCAGGCCCCCATACAAAGTACTTTTCGATAAAAATGTTGAATGCCAAGGTGAATTTTGCACTTTTTTAAATTTGTGAGTTATTGTAGTAACACCAACAAAGTGTAGGTAATTAAACTTCTATTTAATTTCATTTATGTAAGTTTCATATTTTGAAATGGATTGCTTTGATCATTTAAACTGGAATTAATATAATGTAACAAAAATTATAAATGACCTCAAAACATTACAGTTAGTTCAAAGATTATGTAAGGTTACAAGTTTTTTGAAAATTATAGTTTGTAAATGACTTAAAAAGTAAAATGCTGTCTTATAAAGGACCCACCCTGTATGAGTAATATCATTCTCAATGTGTAAATGTAAATTACGACAATGCAAATTGTGCTTTTCCTAAGCTAATGCAATATCAGAGATCACAATACAGCTGTAATACCAAAGAAGGCAGCTAAGTGCAATATTGTAGTTGATGCATTCTTCATGGTATACAATGTTGATTAGAATAATAGTCCTATGGTAGAATAATTGTTTCGCAGAAGTTTGTATTAGTTATAAAGCAGAATAAAATTTTACTAGGTAATCCTTGGTGGTACTTCTAATTTTGTGGTTTTTAATTATTTATCCCACTGCTCCAATTGCAATTTGGTCCTGGCGCTTCGCCGGCTGCTGCCACATGTTTCTGTGATAACTGTTATTCAGACAATCAATATTATGCCAGATGAAGGGAACCCAATAAAATTAAATGAAAATTTACCTAGTCCAGCATGCTAAGCTACATATAGAGTTAGCTACATATTGTTATAAAATATTTATTCAGTAAGTATTCAAATATTTTTTGATACTACATCATGATGACCATGACCCTGTAGGGTGTCTCATTTAAATCAGTCAGTATGGGAAATTCTGAAACTATAAGACATACGAAGATCTGTTCTTAGGAACCAGGTCATTGATTTTAATAAGAAGAAAAACTGCATACATACATTTAAAAAAACACTGTACTCAGCTCGGGAATCCAAACCCGTTGTTATGAAAAAAAAACATACACTACTTTTTTTCTGATTATAATCAGTTATACTCTCACTCACTTGGCATTGGCAAAATCATTGTGGAACTGTGGTGGACCACCATTAATAAGAGAATATTACACTAACATATATCTATATTAAATGGAGTTAATACAACAATATTTTCAACAAAGATAAAAACACTCACGTTGCTCCAACAGTCTTCAGCTTCAAGAACTGCGGCGTGAACTGGTAGCGCACGAACCTGCCGGCATTCGGGTCGAGCGGTTCTTCAGGCTCCTCAACGCCCTCGCTGTCCACGCCGAAGTCAGTCGGCGGCTTCGCGATCTCAAACAGCACCGTCCCAGTCTCCAAATCCCGAATCTTGAACCGCGTAAAATCTATATCGTATACATTAGCCTCCGGGCTGCACAGATATGTATCAGTAATCCTGTCCAGCCTCAACACGTCCTCCGGAGTAATGTCACTTGTTATTACGCCTTCATTATTCGATTCGAATATTGGGTCACACTTCTTTCCTACCAAACTCATGTTGCTGAACGAGATTATTTCCAGTTAAGTTGAATTTTATAGGCACACGAAGTAATTTAATTATAGTATAGGCGTATCTAAACGTTTCAACGCATTTTCTTTGGAATTAAATTAGCTATCGAATTATTGAGTAGGCAGGGATCATCGCTCGAACTAATTTGTTTGCCCAACACACGTCATAGGTACCTACTCGTTGAGGTCGAAGGTCGAATGTCATTGTCACAGTACCACAGATAACCTTAAATACTGTTCAGGATTTAAGAATGAATATATCGCAATCCTGAAATCCACTACAAATTAACAAAATATTAAAATATAATCTATTCAAAACGACTCGAGAATTTATTATAAATAGACATTAAAAACTATTTTTCTTCTCCATTCATAACCAAATCTTGAACGCTTCGTAAAATGTTGACGTAATATCCGTTGCGTCATGAAGCATGCGCCCTGTCATAATTCGCTCGAAGAAGATTGGTCATAGATTAAAATTACAATAATCGGGCCGTCGCTCAAGTCTGGTTCTGTGATAAGTTAATTTGTCGTGAGAGTGGACTGTTCGGTCTAATGTGCATTTAAGTGAAACATAATAAATAGACAAGATGCTTATCAAAGAATAGTAAGTAGACTTTGTCAAGGTTAAGTGTAGTTCTTGAATAATAAATCGATTTTTGCAGATTTCGTGGCACAGTTTTTAAGCAATGTTTTCTTATCAGTAGATATCACTTTGTTGCTTGGTGTACAGGTCTTAACAGCCTTAATTGATGGTAAATTTCAATTAAAACGAGTTACGGCGAGATAAGATTGCTTGACAGTGACAGACCTTGGGTCAAGGTTTGTCTGACAGATGGCCATTTCAGCAATTTCAAGATTCGCGAATTTCTTTTCTTTTTACAGCTACGTGTCTTTCTTTGTGCGAGTTTAGTATCTCGGGCACGTAACTTAATTTCTAATTGCCTTATGATTCTTAGCAAAAATTGCTCTGCTGGCTTTAAAAAAACGATTCCTTTGATTGATTTTCTTACGTACTAGAGAATGGACCATTTTCCTAAGCAAAATGGTCCATTACTATTCTTAAAAATAAACAAGTGAATCAGCTTTAAGCTAAACTGATTTCTATATGCAAAATGGGTGATGCCTATGTAACATAATATATATTAATTTTGTTTTCTATTAAAGTAACTTTGATGGATTTAGCCTTAACCAAAACACAAAAGTAATGACAGAAGAAGTAAACATAAAATACATCTTGTCAAAAATTCAGTCATTCGTCCATGTGGTTGCCGGGTTAGAATAGTGCCACTCCATGTCTTCCCGTGGATGTCGTAAGAGGCGACTAAGGGAATAAAGGCTTGTAGTACTGTTAGGCGATGGGCTTGCAACCTGTCACTAATACACTAGTAAACTTCTTGGCCTGATTGTGCAAAATGTGGTTACAGAAATGTCAACAAGTCTTTTTGGAGTTGTTGGTATTTCTGTAGCTCTGCCTACCCCACTCTGGGAATAAAGGCGTGATGTTATGTATGTATGTATGTAAAAATTCAGTTTTTAGTACAATACTATTATTTTACCACTCAACAATTAATCTGCAGTGAGGTGCAATCAGGGACGATACAATTCTTTATTAACCTTTCATATGCTTAGGAGCAGATATGCTCACAAAATTTGGATAACTTTTTGTATTTTTTTTTAAGTTTATTTTTTCGGGCAGTATTGCTAATCACAGTACTGTACTCGAAAGCGTTAACACATTCAATACGGTGTTGGGTCAAAATAACATATAGTAACATGTTAAACACGTGTATCGGTCTGTGACATTGTAGCTACCAAAGGGACCCATCCAGCACCCTATGTGCACAATATTTGCCCTATATGCACACAAGGCATCTGCGCTAATTGTTGAAATGAATAACAAAATAGTTTCACAGGTTAAAAGTACGGCTGTTAAAGAGTTATCCACTCTTAAAGTAAGGATTGCCATTATAACACGTGCTTTTATCTATTTCATAGTTGTCAGTCATCATCAGAGCTCGGAAAGGAAGAGCTATTCTTGTCATTAATGTCATTTGTAGATATAATATCTATGGACAATAAATATTAAAACAAACTAATGATAAAAATATTAAGACAAAACAATATATTACAAAATGAGGACTGACTTAGCTTTTTTATTAATTGATTGTATGATTTAGGACTGTAAATTTTTGAATAGATTTTGTAAATTTGCATACCTAGTTTATACTGTTGATAATTATTTAGAAAATATCAGGCAATGATTAAATTTTATGTATGTTATAAAGTTATCAGTGAATATATAATCTAATCACTTTTTAGCTTTTGTCATTCACTATCCATGACTGACATAAATGATAGTGTGTTATAGTTTCATAAAATACCACTGGATTTGTTTCTAAATAAAATCATGCTTTGTCTCGTAGACCACCTTTATATTACGAACATACATATTATATTCAAGATGGTTATCCAGTTAAAGAAATTAAGTTTAAAAGTGATGTTATTGTTTTAAAACAAAGATATCGGATAAGATATGTTGTCAGCCAAGATATCAGATAAGTTTTAAACAGAAACTAAAATAATAGCAATACAATATTATTGGTTTAATTTTGTGAGGCCTGCTACTACAAATAGGGCAATTTTCGTAAGTGGCAATTTGAGGTAACTCATCACTTCATCGAATTTCATTTCATCAAATGTATCATTTCATCAAACGCTATTTTCTGCTGAAACCATAATGTTTTGAGGGTATCTTAAACATTAATTACGTAGGTTAGGTTAGGTTACGTGTTTAAGATTCCCTGAAAACATTATGGTTGCAGCAGAAAATAGCGTTATATGAAATGAAATTCGATGAAATGATACATTCGATGCAATTTGAATATACCAGCAAGGAAATAAAGTTCAGTTATGTTTGCTCTTAAATGCCATTTTCAAATGGAAACAGAAAAATGAACTTTAGATCATTAACATATAGTTTAAACTAAATTGCCTTGATTATCTACCTACATGACTGGGTCTCAGGAGGTTAATAGTTTAGCAATTAATGTACATAAGGGTCATACACAGATTTAGGTTACCATCTTTCCTGTGGACACACCGAAAGTTAACGTTTTTAAGGCCTAATTTTCAGGCTAAGCTCATTCCCACCTAAAAACCGTCAGGACTGCTTTATCATATCAAAACATAACTTATATGCAGACAAGCTCTTAACTATTGACCACAGGAGAGACGACTTTCATTTTTAAGTGTGTGTATGCCCCATAAAGAGTTTCATTGATTATCTATCAGTTGAAATAATGGGTCATGATTGTGCTTTTTACATCATTGTATTTATAATATTAACCTTGCGCATTTATTATGTTTACATTTTTAACTCCACCTTTGTTTTTATTAATAATAATTATGCAAGTGGTGTAGTTAAATTAAATATTTTTTCTTCTTTTCCAGCCGTGTAACGCTGCCCTTAACAGTAGAAGAGGTAAGTCAGCACTTAGTTTTTATAACTAAGTTAACCTTCTCCACGCGGATATATCCGCACCACTAGTTCAATGCCAACGACGGATATATCCGTCATGGTTGACAGCGTAAAATACCCGAGTGTCCATGAGGTAAGGTTGATATTAGCTCTGTTGTTTAGCTGCCATTGGCGTGAGAGTGGCCTTTATTTTGATATGGCATTGAAAAGGTTAAAAACTAAAAGGCTGGCAACCACAGGGATTAATCTGTCCATCTGGCCCGACAGTCAAATTAAGTCTGTGTGTCGAGTTTATCTGTGATTGAAAGATGGACGTCAAAAGAGAAACTCAGGTTTATAATATTAGTAGTTCAGATTTATTTATATGAATAGTAGTAGTTCTAAGAATAGTATAATAATAGTATGATATATAGTAGGAAGGAATTGTTTGGAGGAGCAATCGAGCGAAGCGATATTTACTCTGCGTTAAAGTCGCAAACGCACTGAGAGCGGTGGCGGCGCGGTTTTTAGGGCTCCGTAGTCCTACTCCCTTATAGTTTCGCCATGTCCGTCCGTCCGTCCGTCCGCAGCCTAGCTCAGAGATATTACTAGAAAGCTGTAATTTGGCATGAATATACATATTAGTCACGCCAACAAAGTAATAAAATAAAATCCTTAAAAAAAATATTGTAGCGTACCTCTCCTACACAATTACGTGCCGATGTATTTATTTTTTTGCTCGTCTTCCCCTTAGTGTGGGGTGTCGTTGGATAGGTCTTTCCAAAATATTGCGAGTTTTGTGCAAACGTTTTTTGATTAAGGCATCCGTTTATTGAGCTTTAAAGCGCAAATTTTTGTTCAATGTCAAATGTGCCAAACTATAAATAATACTAAAAATCTGAAAAACATATTGAGACTTTTTAAACATAATTAGTTCTTGAGATACAGAGATTAAAGGGTTTATACTAAAATCATCTAAGACGGCACCAAATGACTTTATGTTTGTAGTACCTAACGGCTTCGAAACCCTACACCGAGCATGGATGGTTACCCGGATTTTTTTTGGTACAGGAACGTGCCGCCGCCGCTCTCAGCGCATTTGCGGCTTAAATGTCGCTACGCTTGAAACCACAATTAAACTTTAATATGATTTTCCCTAAGTGCACTTATCGGCACACAGCTGAACAACAAACGTTAAAATTGAAGGCAGAAAAATAACGCAGGGTCGGGTCGTGTTCCTTAATTGGCCCCCGACTGCCCGCGCTCACCTTCTCTATGTTATCCTTCATGGAGCTATGCGAATTGTCGCGACGTAGGTACTCCTGACCCGCCCGTACTCGAGTTCTGTGTTTTCCGTTGAGTCTGATGAGATTTATACAACGTGTTACCAAATAATCCGTAAAAAAGAAATTACAAAAGTAGTGTCAACCCTTATTAAATAACGTCAGTTCAGTATCTTAGGTATACAGTAAACTAGGGTTGACACTACTTTCGTAATTTCTTTTTTACGGATTATTTTGTAACACGTTGTATATTTATCTTACGTCACAGGACACATCAAAGTTAAAGTCTAGTAATAGAACACTGTCATTTAATTATTCCCCCGTGTGTGGTTGCCGGGTTACTAAGGGCTTGTAGTAGGTACTGTTAGGCAATGGGCTTGCAACAAGTCTTTTTAAAGTTGTTGGTATTTCTGAAGCTCGGCCTACCCCACACTGAGATTGAAGGCGTGATGTTATGTATGTATTTATTTTGATATATGGGTTAATTTATGTTATACCCTAAGCCTCTTCCATCTTTCCCCATTTCCATCCGTCCTGCTCATCCAGTCCCTACAGCCATCTCTGCAATATCGTCCATCCATCTCTTCCTCCGTCGTCCCACTCGTTTTGCTCTTGGGGCCTTACCATTTAGTTGTTCGTAAGATCCATCTTTTGTCCTGGGCACCGTCATCTCCGGCCTCAAAGGTCACACCGAAGCTTATACGCTGGCGTTAATTCGGACGTGACGATTTGCGGGGCTGAAAATTTCCATACAAAATGCGCTAAAGTTTCTCTCCACTAAAACCTAGTCCGTTTTGAATATGTTTTAGATGTTATGAAAACTAGGTGTGTACGTTTTCCTTAACAGGTATTTTTTGGAAATAAACTTATTTAAAAAAAGCCAGGCGGACACGTACAAACCTAGTTTTTTTTTAAATTTTACTTTTCTAGGGGGCGGGTAACGTTACCGCCCACAGCTAAATTTGTATTGCCTTTTCTTGACAGCTACGCGATTTCAGTGACGCCTCACAATCCTCTTAAAGCCTTGACAGTAAACGCGTCACTACGTTAACTTTGCGTCAGAGTATATGAAGCTTTGGTGCGATCGATCCTTATGTCGGCTGTACACACCCGCCGAGACACCGACGCAGACCAAGACCGTGTACATACTGCTCTCGTCTTGTCTCGCTCGTCCTTATCTCGTCTCGCCATGTCACGGTCGCGGTCGGTTTCGGCCCGAAACTGTCAGCGAGAGGCTCTCGACGAGTGTGTACGGCTGGCATTAAGATAGGCCTCTCCTTCGAGATCAGTTAAAATTATAGGCAGAAAAAACACATACGCAACAATACTATTGTTTATTAAATGAAATAATTGTTATCGAAAACACATTTTATTTAAAATGCAGACATGTCAAAGTTAATATAATCAATTGATTGACTATAATATCTTTTGACCTCCGTGCGACCCTGAACAGATTCGAGAAACATTACGTACAATAAGTACCCTAGTAGCTTGCCTACGATGTGTACGATGTGACACGTTACTACGTATAATATACGTACGTTAATACGTACTAGGGCAATGGGCAAGTTTCTCTCTATGTCTCTCTTCTTCAGCCTATGGTCACCCCTACTGGGTGTAGGCCTCATCATTAGCACGTCACTCTCCCCGATGTTGGGCAGTCTTCATCCATTTTTTCCCCAGTAACTTCATTATGCCTTTTCGCGGCCAAATGGGCATTTTGGTATACTTGAAAAAATAAAATCATAACATAACTGATTTCATAGTACCAATGATGGAGGTGTCGTTGAATATGCCATACAATTAGGAATAGCAAATGGAGATAAATATGAGCCCTGGCTATCTTTGCTCAACATAAAAATCGTTTCCATTGATATATAACGCATCTGAACTTAGTAAACCATTATGTCTTATTTTCAACAAATCTTTAGAATCTGGCACGTTCCCTAATACATGGAAAATTGCAAAGATAGTGCCTGTTTATAAATCAGGGGATAGGAGTGACGTAGTGAGTTATAGGCCCATTAGTATAATTAGTTGTTTCGCAAAAGTTTTCGAAAGTCTTATTTATAATCATATATACGCTCATTTTTCTCCTTTGATTAGTCCTAACCAACACGGCTTTGTCAAGAATCGCTCCACTACTTCTAATCTTTTGATATATACTCACAAGCTAACTTCTGTCCTTAATGAAAGGTCTCAGATTGATGCTGTATATACCGATTTTGCCAAAGCCTTTGACAGAGTCAACCACAGTATCCTATGTCTCAAAGCAGGTAGTCTTGGTATACATGGATCCTTGCTTCGCTGGCTTCATTCTTATCTCACGAATAGATCTCAACTTGTGACAGTGTACGGGTTTGAATCTATACCAATTATAGTTTGTTCTGGTATTCCACAGGGTTCTAATTTGGGACCTCTTCTCTTCCTAATATTTATAAATGATATCTTAGATAAGTTCACCTGCGGCTGTTTAGCCTATGCTGACGACATAAAGCTATATGAGGAAATAGAAGCCATTGAAGACTGTCATTTGCTGCAGTCAAATATAAATATTCTTGAGGAATGGTGTGATGAAAACAATATGAGCTTAAATATAGGTAAATGCCAAGTTATTACTTTTTCGAAGAAAAAAACAATGCTTCAGTTTAATTACTGTTCAAAAGTTGCCGGTTTAAAAAGAGTCACTGTCGTTAAGGATCTAGGTGTGTGGTTTGACACTACTCTTTCTTTTCGTACTCATTACGATAACATCATACCGAAGGCTAATAAAGCACTGGGGTTTATATTTAGAATTGCCAAGCCATTTAGACATCCCAATAGCGTTATTACATTATATAGCACTTTAGTTAGGAGTATATTAGAGTTTAGTTCTGTGATCTGGTCTCCTCTTTATAAAACTCATGTCGAAAGGATTGAATCTGTTCAAAAACGATTTCTTCGACAGCTTAGCTCTAAGTTTGGACTAAGATCGACTCTTTCAACATACGAGAGTCGGCTGGACCATTTTAAATTTAATTCTCTTGAGAGACGTCGTCTTATGAATGATCTTGCTATAGCATACAAAATCAATAATAATAAAATTGACTCTTCCGATTTGCTGGCCCAGTTTTTGTTAAAAGCTGCCAGGCCTAGTCGTATGCCTCAACTGTTTTCTATACCACTTGCTAGAAATAATGTATTTTATAATGATCCTCTGGTGCGTATGGCTAGGTTGTATAACCGACTGTTAAAAGATAATAATAATTTAGACATACATCACCAGAAAATTGTTCCTTTTATGTTTATTGTTAAAAGAATTATTCTTAATAAGTAATTGTCCCACTCTGGTTTTTAATATGGGAAGGTTTTAATTGTTTATGTATTAACTTTTATTTTTTTTTATTTTTATCAGTGTCTGAATATGGTGTATATTATTAAGTAAACTATTATTAAGTAAATAAAGAAATGTAATAGTAGAATGCTGTGCATAGTTGTCATCGAGTTGCAAGCTTACAACTATTTAGTGTTAATTGATCCATTGCTTTTTTACCGCTTGTGATTTGTTACTGTGCCTAAAATAAATAAAATAAAAAATAAAATAAAATAAAAAATAAATATAGGTTATGTCCATTGGGGCGGGTACATCATTCGATACATTTTTGCCCATTCTCCTTTAAATAGTGTACAAAAGCCACACTTAATGCTACAAGCATTCTCTACCAGATAACCTTTAGATGCAACAAATGAAAAATAGGTAGGTGCAATAAAAACACAATCTTTTCCCTACTACAAGTACTTCTAGTATTATGTGAAAGTAACTCTGGTCTATCTGTCGGTTTGTTCACAGCTGAACCGCTGAACAGATTTCTATAAATAGCATAGCTTGAGTGCTGGAGAAGGATAAAGGGATTTTTATTCGGAAACATTTGACTGTTCCCGAAGGAAGAGCGATAAACGATCTTAACGGTTCAACACAGCGATAGTTTTTAATTTTATATGGCTCGGAAATAACTTAAGAAATAAGGGTTATTTACATACATACATACATAACATCACGCCTTTATTCCCAGAGTGGGGTAGGGAGAGCTACAGAAATACCAACAACTCTAAAAAGACTTGTTGATAATTCTGTAACCACGTTTTGCACAATCAGGCCAAGAAGTTTACTAGTGTATTAGTGACAGGTTGCAAGCCCATCGCCTAACAGTACTACAAGCCCTTATTCCCTTAGTCGCCTCTTACGACATCCACGGGAAGACATAGAAGGCACTATTCTAACCCTGCAACCACACAGGGCAGGGTTATTTAACCACGGATAATCGAACATTTAGGGAATTCCAAAACACAGAAAAATATATTTGTGCTTAGCACAATATGTACAACGATTTGCCCTAACCTGTATACGAACCTAGAACCGCTAGCTTCATAGGGATGGTCATTTGATTACCAACTATCTAATCGCGTCGTAAACGATTGAGAATGTGGTAACTGGAGTAGCTAAGCCATGCTTTGTCCTTATCTCTCGCATTCAAATGTCACAATGGCAGATAAGGACAAAGCACGGCTTGTTACTCCACGTTTGTTAATAAGTTGTGGTTGGCAATTCGGTATGATATTTACCTAAAGTCGGGCGGCGCGGCGTGAAAGGTATGGAGTCGCACCCAATTTAAACTTTCTAATAAAATTCCCGGGATTTCTAAATTCAGTAACTAGACCTACTACTTATGTATTTATATAAGCTTATCGCTTATTTATTTGAAGTTATCTTCCATGCGGAAGTATTGAACAACATTATCAATTTATGTTATGTATAGTCATATTAGCCATAAGCTAAACATTATTCTTATATTTACCTTCCCGTATCGTTTTATATGCAATCTCGGAATCCCGGAACATTATTTCAAGAAGCAGCCTCCATATTTGCCTAATTTTTGCCGGGTTTTTGCCAACTTTATTTAAATAACGTACCGAATTTCACGACAGGCAAGAGACATTGGAGGGATATTACAAGTTTTAAAAATATTTGCGCTTACCGGTGATCGACCCCGGGATCTACTATAGATACTAATATTATAAATGTGGAAGTAACTCTGTCTGTCTGTTTGTTATGCTCTCACGGATAAACCGCTGAACTGATTTAGATGACATTTGTTATAGAGGCGGTTTGAGTCCCGGGGAAGGACATGGGTACTTTTTATTCCGAATAATTGGACGGTTCCTGGGGAATAGCGACAAACGACTTCTACGTGGACGGAGTCGCGGGAAACAACTATTGCGATATAGTATAAGCTTAAGCCTGTAGTTATCGCATTGTCTGTACCTACATTATTTTGTCGCGCGTACACGTCCTTTTAAAAGTCTCATTTGCACTGCCATGCCATTGCCTTCCTGTGGCGCTGTGGTCATGTCAGATTTCTAATGGATGAAACCCCCCACGGTTTTTCGGTAGGAGGTTCGGTGAAGTCCAGCCAGGGAAGCCCTTACATGACTCTACAGGCGGTCGACAACTAAGCAAGTATATACTCTAGCGAAAATTACACGTTTTGAGTTCAATGTTTCCGAAGAGGTTCCACAAATCGAAAATTTAATGCTTAAATGTACACAAAACCCCAATGATACAACTGGATGGTATGATGTAAACAATAATTGCTCTATAACAATGGAAGGTACAAAAAAAAATACAACTTTGTCGGCGTAATTTAAACGTGTATAACTATGCCAAATTACAGCTTTGTAGAACCACGAGTCTGAGACGGACATGGCGAAACTAACCCCCTTACTCATAAATAACCGTAGGGTAGCTTATGCCATACTTTGTCCTTAACTGTGATTGTGATATTTGCATCTGACAGAAAGTGACAAAGCAATACATAATAAACTTAATTGGAATACCCGTTACTCCAATTAAGTTTATTAGTAATGGGTTAGGGTTCCTTGTTGACTGCGGAACCCTAAAAGCAAGCAAGAAACGCCGAAAAAAATCACAACTCCTGTATCGGACCCGTGAAAATTTAAAGTGTCTTGCTATTAAGGTTCAAAAGATACAATTGTGTGAATGACGGGCGGACAGATAGACAGACATAGTGTACGGAATCCCGTAAAAAGGTTACGATATCGTCGGTGATACTGCAATACCACGTATGTTGTGAGTTTGAGTTTAATGAACAAATTGAATTAGGTGAAAAATACACATTAACATGTAAGGCAGTAAGGTACATTTTGAAACTTATTGATTTTGTTACTTAAGGGGTATTGCAGTATCAACGATGATATGTGGTATAAAATCTTATTATTTAGTCAACTCACTTGCAATATGTTTTTTAACATATTTCATTTAGGTAATATAAAATACTGTTCATCCATTAACCAGTTTGGTGAAGGTTGCTGTAGCTTACAACTTACAACTAAGTTGATGTACGCATCTATCGGTATGTTAGGCTCGTAAGCATAAACAAACACAATTTCGCTTTTATTTTAATGCGAATAATTCATTTACTTCCCCTTCCGTAAGCGCCGACGATTAACCTAATCAAAAGTTATTAATGACAAGCTCTTGCGGACCCGTCCGCGTAAAGGTTGTTTATCGCTCCCTTTAGGAACTATCTTATTTTCCGGGATGAAAAGTTTTTTTATCTACTATCTCTGTATCAAATTCAGGTCAATAGTTTGTGAGGTAGAACCGAGAAAACTAAACAGCCCACATTCGTAATGTAATATCCTGCTATCCTACGCGTTGATGAAATTGGGAGTGAAGATAACTCACACTCTGGATTAACACTTAGGCTACTTTTTATCGCGGGCAGAAGCTAGTAAATAAACTATCAGTGGACAATCTTACAAATTGACCTAGTCCCATACTAAGCTCAAGGCTTGTAGTATGGGTACTAGGCAGGCGTTTTTTTACTGTTTCACAGCTAAACCGGTGAAGAGATTTCGATGAATTTGGTATGGAGGAAACCTTTATCCCGGAAAACTAAACAGAATCCGATAACGACTACTACAGTAGGTACATGCACGAGTTCATGTCCAACGGTGGCTGAGGCAAAACACGGCCTCAGCTTCCCCTCCTTCACCTGCCTCGCCGCATTCGTCCGCAGTCTAGTACGGTCCCTGACGTGTCGACATAACTACCTCGTTCCTCAGGGTGGACATGAACTCGCACGGGTACTGTACGCGGATAAGGAGTAGGTACCTTATCCCGAATTGGGCAGGGAATAGCGATTAACGACTTCCACGCGAACGGAGTAGCGCGCAACAGCTAGTAGCTATAATAATAAACGGGCACTCAAAGATATATTTCCTTTCAGTACCAAGTGGCTCAGCTGTACTGCGTGGCGGAAGTGTCCAAAAATGAAACCGGCGGCGGGGAGGGCATAGAGGTCGTCAAGAACGAACCCTTCAAAGATTTCCCCCTGCTGGGTAAGTACTAGCTTAACAGCCTCTTATGTCGTTATAGAATAACACGTTGAAAATTTCACGTTTCGCTAGGGCCACTGTTTGTTAATACTAGTGAAGTCGTCATCGAACACTGAATCGGGCTATGTATAGGGACCGTCCCGGATACTTTCAGTGCTTGTAGGTAACCCGTACTTGGCCCTTAAACAAGATGCCTAACGCAAACATAAACTATTTTCAAAAACTGATGTATGGAATTGATATATCATTAGGGATCGGAAATTCGGATGCTTTTATACCTAAACTTCGGCCTCAGTGCCTACACCTCGTCGATGTTAAGTAGTATGGAGGCGGACTCAATTTAATTTTGCTAGTAAATTTCCCGGGATTTCCCGGAATACCGGAAATTAGGGTACATACACACATACGTATTAAAGTATTAAAATAACATATTTAAGTTGTTTCTTTTTACAAAATTTGTAGTTTGTTTAACTAACAGTACCTACACTATTCTTTAACAATATACTTTTTTTTTTTATATTACATACATATAATTCTTATGAATACTAATGATACTAATGTTAGTATTTTATGACAACTAATGATATTAACGTTAGTATTTTTGTTAAGTTATCAAATTAAAACAAATATAATATCAATAATAATATCACGGGACAATGTCACACAAATTGACCTAGTCCCAAATTAAGCCCTAAATAGGCTTGTGCTATGGGTACTAGACAACGATAAACTTACTTATATAGAGAAATATATACTTAAATACATAGAAAACATCCAAGACTCAGGAACAAATACTCGTGCTCATCACACAAATATTTGCCCTTACCGGGATTTGAACCCAGGACCCCTAGCTTCGAAGGCAGGGTCACTCCCAACTAGGCTAGCGTGTCGTCAAATATGCCTATAGTATAGTCATACAAAATTGAACATATAATCAACCTACAGCGACATACGTGTTATATTTACATTTCCATCATTGTCTAACGTTTAGCCATTAGAAAGGACAGTAATATAAAAATTGCTTGCAAGTGGCGCCTTTTACCGTATTAGATAAGAAACTAATTAAATTGAAAAAAAATACATTAAAATCAGAAGACCTGCCCCATACAAAAAAGAAATGCTTTTACGTTTGTAAACAATTTCTCCTAATTTTCCATAGTCACAACATTTCGCCTTTAAACGATTCGCCCCAATTTTAACAAAATTGCTGAAAATAGTCATAACCTAAGGGCTTGTAGTACTGTTAGGCGATGGGCTTGCAAACTGTCACTAATACACTAGTAAACATCTTAGCCTGATTATGGAAAATGTGGTTACAGAATTATAAACATGTCTTTTTAGAGTTGTTGGTATTTTTGTAGCCCTGCCTACCACACTCTGGGAATGAAGGCGTGATGTTATGTATGTATTTATGTATAGATTATGTGAAACGAAATTCGGCAAAAGTAAATCTATTAAATAATATGCTGTAAATTGTATAGGTATGAGTAGTGATAGTTATGCCAAGTAATCTTTATGTAAAATTATCACTCGAGTAAGTTTTTCTGCGATAGGTACATGTTATGCGAAGTGTATTTCGAACAATTAATGTAATGCCAGCAGATAAGGGGATTTTGAAAGGCTTTGAGCGTATTCCCTAATTACTGATAATACTGAAACTTAAAAGCTTTGTTGGTTTGTATGCTTTTATACGAAAGTGCTATCAAATTACGGTATGGTTGCGTTTCAAAGTTGCGTTTTGGCTTTAAAATAAATTCATCATTTTTACCAATACGTCTACTAAGTATAACGGATATGTGATTATTATCCCCCCTTTTCATAAACCCATGTTCCCATGTCCCCCACAAAAACACAGGGATGTTAAGTTTGACGTGTGTATGTTTGTGTCCAGGTTTTCTGCCTATTGGCCGAATGTGTCGTTTCCTAACCTTTTCATTTGCCAAGCCGCTTTCTGGGTTAGTATAGTGCCACTCCATGTTTTCCCATGGATGTCGGAAGAGGCAACTAAGGGCATAAAGGTTGTAGACTATTTGGCGATGGGCTTGCAACCTGTCAGCCTGTCACTAATACACTGATAAAAATCTTTTTAGAGTTGTTGGTATTTCTGTAGCTCTGCCTACCCCACTCCGGGATTAATATCAGAGGACAATCTCACACAAATTGACCTAGTCCCTAACTAAGCTCTAGGCTTGTACTATATGGGTACTAGACAACGATAACATACTTATGTAGAGAAATACATACTTAAATATATAGAAAACATCCAAGACTCGGGAACAAATATTCGCGCTCATCACACAAATATCTGCCCTTACCGGGATTTGAACCCAGCACCGCTGGCTTCGGAGGCAGGGTCACCCCTAACTAGGCCACCGTGTCGTCAAAGGATTGAAGGATTGAAGGCGTGACGCTATGAACGTATATATGTACCAAATATTTTAGGATTATTATAAAACTAACTTAACCTTACCTTCGGTTCTTCACGACGAGATAAATCCTGATATATTTAAAGTTTCAGAAAAAAAGCGGTTTTGTAAATGAAAAGGGTGGGAAAGGATACATTCGTCCAAAAGATTCAAAAGATTGGATCCCGTGTGTCCGTCTGCGATGGTTTTTAGCTAGGCTTCATATAGCTTAGGATATAGGTCTCAGCCGTAAAAGTAGGGTCGCCTTATATCAGGGTTTTTATCTATTTAACTAGCTGACCCGACAAACGTTGTCATGTCTTTTAACTATGAATATTGAATTCGAATTGGAATAATTGGTAAAAATGTATATTCCAAAAACATAACTGTCAGTCTTGACAGTTCGTGGCCACTGACAGAATGCGTGCTGCAAATATCGTTTAAGGGCGTTTTCCAAAAAAAGTACCTATAGTGAAGGACAAAAATCACGAAAATTAGTAATATTTTTAAGGTAATTTTTTAATAGGTGCACAATTTTTAATATTTGCTTCTGATTCAATGATTCCACTAAGTTAACGATATTCATGGACCCTCTAATGCAGGGGTGCGAGGAGAGGGGAGTGTTGTTAAGTAAGTTAATAAATGAAATTTCAAATTTAGAATATCAGTAGGAGAGGGGCTTGTTGTCTGATAAGATAAGCTGTACATGAAATTTCAATTTTCTAATATCAATACAATGTATCACATACCTAAAGCTTGACAACCCATGTCATCATTTTGTAGTGTGAGTTTGTGTCCACACGAGAAGGTAAAAGAGAGATAATAATTATGCAACAAAAAAAATATTTTTTTGAACTCATACAAAATCATATGTTAAAATTTGTGAACTGATAAAAATTTTACCCTGTATACTGCCCTCATAAGCCAACAGGCGGTATTTAAAATTAAATAAGCTTAGCCGATTCAAGCCTCACCTGTTAGTAATATTAATATGGTTGAACTTGCTACAGGAGTTTTGCCTGAGATGCCACTATTTCTCTTAAAGCAGTAATAGTTAATTTTCGTGACGTAATGGAATAGTTACCGTTGTTAATTGTAGTCCTTAACAATAAGTACTTTTTTGGAAAACGCCCTATAAACAAATGCATTAACTATTTTCAAAATTTCAGCGCAATTTTTTTTTTTTTTTTTTGTTTTTTTTACTATTTGGATGTTGGTTGGTCTCATGGTAAAAGTTGATGAGTATCTCTGCCGAACACCGTATAATAATGACAAATTAAGTCACCCAAAAAGCAAGGTGACGTACGTAGCCTACTCATTATTATGACATTGAGATGGTCATCAGTCATCACTTCATCAGATTTGTCGAATATTTCGTTAAAATGGCAAATAAAAGCGATATTGACTAGCTTTACCTTATATTTAGTGCGATTACGCTTTATTACCTTAATATATTAGTTCGATTTATGCATTTTATAGTGCTTTTGTTCAGATGCAAAAATAACTGTATAGGTATGACATTGTTTTTTTATCGGTAGTTTTTTTTTTACCCGGTACTGTAAGAAATTGTTTGCCACGATTATTTTGTTCTTAAACTTTTTTATTATTTTCTTTCTAAGCATGCCTTTCATTCTAGAGTCTGTAAAAAAAGATGGCTGCAACAGTATGGGTACTTCTGAGTGTACGACTTGCCCCGCCTGTGTGGAGGATGACGGTACCATAGACAATGGTCTTTTTTTTTAAGTACTTCTTGGCACAGATGTGTTTTTCATGTTTTTGTTGCACTGTGCGTTGTTTTGTTTCATTAAGAAGAGTTGCTTTCAGTATTTTGTTTATTTCATGTACTTATTTAGTTTTTTTTAACCTTTTGAATTGAAGTTGCTTTCAGCGCACGCTTTAGTAAGTAGTTATAGTTACATTATGTTACAAAACATCAAGTAAACCTGAGACCTGTTGTTTTGGCATTAAAAAGAAGGTTCTCAATTTGATTAAGCATTCACCATTTTTGTACCTATGCAGTATGTAGTTCTTTTTTTAAAAGCCCTTTGCAGGGCCCGCGTATAGTGGATTATGGGACAAAACATATGTGGAACAATGTTAATGTGAAGAAGAACAGTAGGTAAAATAAAAACTCAGAATTAACTACGTTACGTACGTACGTTATGATGATGTATGATGGAAAAATTGCGTATACAACGAATTATCTATAACAATACCTAGTTCTATGCAACTGTCACATAATAAAGCCTCTATGAGATCAAGAGCCGGAGTTAGAACTCAGAACGCCGTTATTACAACGCCCATTTCAGAACTATTATCACCATGGTATATAAAATTAAGAGATATTAGAGATTGATTGATACATTTTAATTATAATCACGTCTTCTTTACATTATAGTTACCACTTTAGAGCGCTAATGGCATCAGTTTTGTAAGTTTCTATGTAAACTCATCGCCATTATCAATTCGTTTGATAATATTATTTGTGTTGTTCGGTAACACGCGGCCAGTTGTCGAATTCCATACTGATAGTCGCGGACGGTATATTTTCACGCGTGATTCATAGGATAATACAATTTACTCCATTGTGGCATTATCTTAAACTACATATACTGAATGCATTACTTGACATAGTTACCTTGGCGTAATAGGGAACTTGCATGAAATATAGAATTGAGTTTCATCAATACGATTTAGAAGAAACTGTAAAAAAAGCATATTTAACGCAATACACTAAGTTTTGAACCGTGGTTTTATATATAATCAAAAATTGATAATTTTTTCATACTTCTTTTAGAGTTTTGATTGTTTTTTTTCGGAATCCTCATTTTATTTACTATTGTAATCCATTGACATTGGCTTAACCATAGTAATTTCTGAAATAAATGTAAATTTCTTTGTTAGGTTCATCATTCCTGCCGTCAATTTTATACAACCCTTATTAAATAACGTCAGTTCAGTATCTTAGAGGTATACAGTATAGGTACTAGGGTTGACACTACTTTCGTAACTTCTTTTTTACGGATTATTTTGTAACACGTTGTATAGAGTGTTTTTGCAGGGGGTCTGAACTATTACTTTTTAAAGCTTCATATCTTATCAAAAAATAACACTACAATTGTTTCGCGTTTACAGTTATCGTTCTCTTTCATAGCACCTACCAGGGAGCGTAAGAAAAACTAATATGCATGATCCCTATTTGAACCTTATTAACTTGTATACGACTACGACTTAGACACCGTTAAGAGAGCATAATGTTCTCTAAGGCCGGCGACGCATCTGCTATTCCTCTCTGGAGGGCTAGCACAAGTTTCAGGTCGCCCTTTCTATGGCTTATTCCATTATGCTTCCAATCTCATGATCCCACCGCATACAAATTGTATGTGGCGGGTATCGTAAGCGTGGGAGCATATTGGAATAAGCCCTTTCTATCTAGTCTGTAACGATATAGACGCACTGAGCGACAATCGAGAAAATACAACTTGCACTAGCCGTACAGGTTATCCCTTAATTTTTCATAATTTAATTTGCCATAATGGTCACATACTATAATTTATGTATGTATGTAAACACTTTATTGTACAAAAGAAAAACCAAAACAATACAATGAATGTAAATAAAAAGATGTACAAAGGCGAACTATTCCATTTAAGGGATCTCTTCCAGCTAACCCTTGAGAGATTGAGAAAAGTGAAAGGTTGTGCATCGAGTAAACAGGTGTACAAATTTATTTAGAGCACCCAAAAAAAATCAAAAACTAACCAAAAAGACCATCGAAAAAAAGAACCATAGAAAAAAAACAAAACTAATACATTCAAATACTTACTTATTTATTTTGTCATAGAGGCATTTTTTCTGAATTCGTAAACCTTTCAGGTATTTTTTACATGCCATCGTATAAAGCCTAATTACCTAGGTTAGGTTTGTTTTATTACATTACAGAAAAATATGTCAAATCGTTATGGCATATAAAATTATGACATATGAAATTCGGGCAAGTGAAATTATTGCATATGAAATTCGGTCAAACGATAGAGACCCACCGTACAGGTGTTGCAGATGGCCAGTGGCAGCGTTTGTTGTTTAGACAAAACAACAACTTTTTTTTTCTGAAAATACATGCCGTTACTGGAACATATAGGAAGGGGGGACATCTACAGAATAAACCAGCGAGTATAAATGCAACGTTTTTGAACACAGTTTTAAACGGTGACGTCAAAGTACATTTACACAGTTGCTGTTTGCTTAGTCGTACGAACGTACAATACATGCTTATTTAATTTTGAATTCTATAGCCATCGACACAATGTAAAATTTATGTCAATACGAACAATTTTTGCATTGGATTCCATATACGAATTAAGGTACGGTCCGTGATGAGTTCTTTTATATTTAAATTGTATAACGTTTGCAGATAGTGCTATTGTTTACAATTCTTTCGATGAGCTTGGTCTATTTTATACAGGGTTACACAATATTGCATTTAACAGGTTATCGTTGTCGCCGATTCCCTTGTTGCTAAGCCGCCACATTGTTATAAATTGCCTTGCAAAGAAAACGGGCACTTTCGATTTTTAATGAAAGGGTTTCATATTTTTTTAGAAGTGTAGGCAAAAACGTCTGTTAACGCTTTAATCTCAGATATTATCAGCAATATCGACTTTTTGACCGTAAACATGTTGACCTCGCGATAAGAAAGTTAGGTAATTAGGTAGGTATATCATCACTACTTTGAAAAAACCGCGTATCTCATATTTCATGATGTACGATTTTAAACTTAATCACGAAGAGATTTAAGTTTAAAATTGTAAATCACGAAATATGAGATACGAGGTTTTTTCAAAGTGGTGACGATATAACGCAGCATTATTAGTTACTAGCTCTTGCCCGCGACTCCGTCCGCGTAGAAGTTATTTATCGCTGCTCCCTCGGGTACTGTAAAATTTTCCGGGACTCGAAACTATCTCTATACCAAATTTCATCAAAATCGGTTCAGCGGTTTAAGGATGATGATACGGAGAGACAGACACACAAACACACTTTCGCATTTATAATATTAGTATGGATTCAATAAATTACTTTTACCCCCCGTAAAGTAGTGATTATTTTCAGCAAAAAGGTCCTAAGGGCATTTTTATTATAAAGTGTACCCTAGTTAAGGAAAGTTAAAAAATATTAACTTTTGTCAGTTTTGTGACGAAATTAGCCATACATTTATATGGCTAATTTAGTCACAAGACTGACAAAAGTTAACGTTTCTTAACTTTCCTTAACTAGGGTACTTACACTTTATTTTGAAAATTTCCCTAACCAAGAACAAGTTGTTTATCAGGTACTTACTTATTAACATGACATGTATCTCTTGAGAACTTTATAAAATGTGCTTAATTACCTTAAAAATAATTAATAATATGCAAATTGCAGATCGTGGAGTTATAATAAAAATGGAGTAGCGAATTCTCATGAAACTTTGTTCAAAGTTCAAACGTAAACAATTTATATAGAATACCTAAGTGTAAAATATTTTAGATATAATGCGTTTTCGGTCACATATTCCCTACTTTACTCCCAAAAACAGATAACGAAAATACCCATAAAACTGTACATTATATTTGGCTATAACACAATTGAAACAGGTCAACTGTAAGGGAATAAAGAAAGCTAGAAACCTATTAAAATAGGTCAAGTGATTTCTCTTGGCCCGCGCTGGATAGGTCAAGCGTACTCTGTTGTGTAACCCGTACCTACGCAATTAACTCGGACATAGTCCGCGACGCACACGGTGCGTCAAATCCGTAGTTTGGTACTACTTTAAGAGTTATGAGACATGAGACTAAATGATAATACACAAATGAAGGATACGCGGAAAGAAAATACAGGATTTTTTAGTGTAAAAATAAAAGTTGTATGAAGATTAATTGAGTGGTAAGTAATAGTTTATTGCGAACTCCACATTTTGACATATAAAAGAGACTAGACGGACGGACACATGTTCTTTTCGTGTACCCTTCAAATCTTAACATTTTTATCGCAATCCGTTACGCTGATAACCTCTTGGATAGGTACCAAAGCTTTATGATATTATGGTATTCGCTTTTTCTTTTAATCTGTAGGACTAAGCCAACGATAATTCAAAATATATGATAATCTGTACACGTGCAGCGATTCAAAGTAATATCTTTACAGGCTCCACATTGTAGCACAGAAAATATCGGCTACTAGAAGTTCAATACGCTCTTTGGGTAGTATGTGTGGTGTGAAACTGATTGATGGAGTCAGAAATAACAAGATCAGGGAGAAATGTGGACTGAAAGAAGATGTAGTGACTAAGATTGAAAAGGTCGTGCTTTGATGGTTTGGTCATTTGGAGAGAATGGATGAAAGAAGAGTGACGAAAGAGATATATAGTGCCAAAGTGAGTGGAAGTGTAGGTGCGGGCTGCCCTAGGCGTACTTTTTCGAATCAAATCGGAGAAATTCTGCAAAAGGGCCGAATCCTAAGTACCCAAAACCGAAGTGCATGCATGACTCGATGTATGAATTTAGAAGAAACGAAAGAGATTTGTCAGGATCGTAGCAGGTGGAAAGAAGTGGTCTCTGCCTACCCCTCTGGAAAACAGGCGTGATTTTATGTATGTAACAATATTTGTCCCATATACAGACGGAAGCG
This sequence comes from Acleris holmiana, assembly GCA_949316455.1. Taxonomy (NCBI): domain Eukaryota; kingdom Metazoa; phylum Arthropoda; class Insecta; order Lepidoptera; family Tortricidae; genus Acleris; species Acleris holmiana. Next base: position 12,178,390 of record OX438783.1, read on the forward strand.
TTATGCTAGTGAGGATGTGTGTGTTTGTTCAGGTTACTCCAACGTTCCAACTAATCGATGTAGTACGTAAAGATAGAGAGGCGTAGGTTACGTTTATGTCATAAAATCGAACAGCTCACGAGTTAACCTTTTCAACGCCATTGACGGATATTTCCGTCTTGGTTGACAGCGCAACATAGACCTGAGTATCTATGAGACAAAGTTGATATTCGCTCTGGTTTTACATTTGTCATAGCGTTAAAAAGGTAAACAACAGTCGGCGTATGACTGACAAGGAATAGTACCCAACTCTCCGGCTCCGATTTGTTAGATTTTTATATTATGTTAGAGAGTAGTCTTAAATAACGGATACGTATTCTTTTTAGCTGCCCAAACTCAACCTATTTGGATAAATAGTCCTCCAAAGTATGTTCAAAGTGGTAGAGCGAATGTATACACCAATAAAGTGTAGGTAGTTATATTTGTCTTGTAAATAAATAAATATAGACGTGATAAAAATCCCTGATACTGCTGAGCTATTAATTTAAGCGCTATTGTATTTACGTGAAATGGGACTTGCTCTGAAATTAAATCCAAGTACCTGTAAGTACCGTAGTACAGTTTAACCAAACTACTCTTAAAAAAACGTAGGTACAGGTCTGGGATTCTGCACGGTAATAACGATATTGTCTTTGACCTGTTTCCGTATTGTCAACGTTTTGATAACTCTCATGTCATTTACAATAATGGCGACTATGACATAAACGATTCTAAAACACGTCAAACGCGATCTCGTTATAACGCAGGAGAATAGAGGCCCAGTACGATTACTGTACGTTTACCACTGACAGAAAATTAAAGTTGAAAATTAAATGAATGCAATCCACCTGTCAATCATCGCAGGCCTTAGAGCAGACTTACCATCAGGTGGCTTGTGTGGTTGATTGTTTCTCCATGCCTTTAAAAATGTCCTACTCAGCCACTTGGACCGATCTTGTTAGTGAAAATATTCTGGAAAAATCTCAACGTATGTGAACTGTGTATAACTAAAACTAATAACTGTGGTCTTATTTATCCCTCATCGTTAAACTGTCGTTAGATTTCCCTCAATATCAAAGTTTCCTTCAATTCCGTCGACTTTCAACTTTTGACCTCGCTATTGGTCGCCCGACGGCCGCCGCAACTTGGCCGAAGGTCTTCATCTCAGCTCTATTTATACGGGATTGTGTTAACTTGATCTATTTCTGTGCCAGACCAAGGCCGCGTTATACAAAGACACAAAGCCTCTCTTTACTTTTTCTTTAGAAATACAGACCATGATGATTAATAGTACCTATAGTTGTATTTCCCTACGACGTATTTGCGCTTTTATGTGTGTGTAAGCATTGAGTAAATGATGACGAGAGCATAAGATTCGATCCCACATAAGCAACGTGACTAACACGAGCATGTGTGTGTATGTGTGTCTAGTTTTTCTGAAACATTATTGCTAAGCCAATAAGGCTTTAGCTATTTGTATACAGGTGGGTGGTCAAATTATAAAAGACGCAGTGATCAATCGCATCAATCTTTGTTTTTATGATTTTATATAGATTTTTCGTACGTTTTTAGAATGAGTGACAAAAAATACAAAACCAGGGAAAGAAAATCATATCGCTAAAATATAAAACCACTTTAGAAAGCAAGTATTTTTAATAATTTTTTAATAACATTCAGTTTTACCCAAAAGAACTATAATAAAAATGGGTCTTTTTACTACCTGTCCCTAATAATTTGGCCACCAATAATAGTAAATATTTATTTAAGTCACTTTTTTTTTTCATATAAATACACTTTGAGGTTACTAATGTTATATGGTAGACTTGAACCGGTTTTTGAACTAATTCTTGGCTACAAGAGGCACAATTCATGTACGAGTGCCACTCCTCCCAAAATGCAACACACATTTTAAATGCTATAAATAGCATGCCCAATGCCATTGTTTAATATTGACGACTCAAATTCCCCTTTAATCAGTTCTGTCACTTGTATGGATGACGCACCGTGTGCGTCATGATCATAAAGCCATGCCTCCTCTTACTTTCAATGTTGTCAAAATAATATTTTTTAACGTACTATTACTTTATTAAACTTCTTATACCTAAAAACCCCGTATTACCGGTTCTATATGTGCTAATGCACGTTCTCACATTAAAGACGAAACTGTATTGTTAGTAACTGTAATTAACACTGGGTTCTAATGTTGCCTACCTTGAGCAATTTGCGTAGATCGATTAATACAAGTGTTAGGAAACACGGATATTTTTTTCCTTTGCAAACGTCGATGTTAAAATGTACTTTGTCCTTGTTTATAAATGTCTGTTACTATGCACCTGTTTTCGCCTTGTACGAAACAAAATTTGATAATAAATACGTTTAAATCTATACTATAAAATAATAAATGTGAAAGTAACTGTCTGTCTGTCTGTTTGCTACGCTGTCAAGGATAAACCGCTAAATCGATTTAGGTGAAATTTGGTATGAAGATAGTTTGAGTCCAAGGGAAGGACATAAGGTACTTTTTACCCCGACAATTTTAACGATTCCTGAAGGAATTCTACGCTGACGGAGTCGCGGGCAACAGCTAGTCTTTTATAAGTCGTTAAATAATTAGAATATTTTTACTGATATTTGTCAGCATCGTCTATCTACGTTATTAAAGGACACGTATGCTAATTTGACAGTTATTATTTGAGTGTAAATAAAAGTATAACCAACCCAATTTGAAAGAAAATAGTTCAAAAGAAGGGTAAGAAACAGTAATTTGTAATACCACAAAGTTGACAAAGAGGTAACAAATATAAAACCCCTTTATATCCGAGGTTAGGGAAACATTCAAATCAAACAATCTTGTATAACGTCACACTACACCATTAAGCTAGTATTTGTAAACCTTGAACGATATGACCATACTAGTTTAACATAATCGTTGAACTCGGCAGTATAACGAGTGGTTTTTATTTATCACTAGCTGATGCCCGAGTAGAAGTCTTCGTTCATCGCTATCCCCTTGGGTTCGGACCTGGTCCATACCAAATTGCTTTAAGAGTGCGCCGAGGCAACGATACGTAATTACGAAAAAAATGCGTTCGTTTGATCGCCTGCTGCATTGTTTTTACTGAAGCTTTAGTTATGCAATTCATATGTAAGATATTTAAGGAATCACTCTATTTATCATATACTTTAGAAACACGATTACTTGTACTTCCCTCGATAGAAAACACATCCAAAGATACCTCTACATAACAAAATAAACACTTAGTACGGCGTAATTACTTCACGGAAGATCATCAGTTTTGGATTTACAACAAAACTACACGTCTTCTATATATTCTATACTTTAGATTTGAAAATGTGTTTTTATTTTACTAATATGAAGGAAATACCTAAATTCGCACGCGTTTCGTCCATTTTAGCCAGAGCCGTCACGTTTCCCCCATGTCCGCATTAGTCCTGCTTCGGCCGTCGGACGTGGAGGCTGTGTCGCTTGGTGGTTGGTTGCGTTTATCGCGATTTTTGTGATTATTCACTTTATTTTAAATGGGGAACAAACACAACCAAGAAAGGAAGAGAAGGGGTTGGCAAAAGCACAATGCTAAACGCTTGCGTGAAGAAATGAAGTTAGTTAAAATCGTAAACCTACTGATAGTGGAGTAGTTCTAAGAAACCTGATTTGACAGTTGTCAAAATGCCACGCTAAGGGAGGAGAAAATAAATCGGTAGCAACATAGACTGATTTTCGAGATGTATCGATTTGTATTACTAAGACTTTGTAATCGTTTAGTTGTAGTCTTGATGTTTTGGGCCAAAATTGGTTTATTTACACAAGTAATTTTCAACAACACGCGAAGTTCTTTCAATTAGTAGGTAGGTATATAAAAAATACACTTCTATGGTGAATATTTACCAAGATATAAAAATAGTTTAGCTAAAAAAACACATTTACAGGCAAAACAAGCTTCTTAGAACGACCCGAGGTTTTTTTTACTATAATTAATTATATAATATTGTTACTTCTGGGATGGTTTCAATATTTCTAAAGCAAGACATCTCCAGAAATCTGAATACAAAGAGAATACTCCGTAAGTATACTCAGTACCTAACAACTATATTTCAACAAATGAGTAAAATTGCAAAATTATTCATATTTTTTTATTTATAGGGTTAATGTTCCAGTTGTTGGCACTTCGCTACAAAGCGAAGAGTTAGGTACCTAATGAACCGGTGAGGTATGCGTAAAAATAGTAAGAGGTGTATAGGAAAACATTTTAATAAATTTAGTATGAATTTTCACATTATCTTTATATTTTTTCAATTTACAGAGTAAATGAATTGGTTGACATCGATTATAAAATTTACCACACAATGGAATTGTAAGTCCCAAATACGAATTATTTTTATAGAATGAGGATTACAAAATTTCATCCAAAAACTAATTCTGTTAATAAATAAATTATAGTTAAATCAAAACGTTCTGTTTTATTACAGGATGCCAATGGACCAAATTTTTTGTCTTTCAGTGGATGGAGAAATAGACAATGACATTGCTTACTCACACAGACAAAATAATGCCGTGAAGTAAAATCCGATATTGATTATTGTTGTTACTTATGTCCTAATATTTTTTTCTAAAGATACCTGCGTACATTATTCATTACATTATATACATACAAACATTAAGTAGGAACTTCTAAATATGTGATTGATACAGCAGCTTTAAGTTTTTAGTTTTTTAAAACTTCAATTTAATTTTATACTTTATAGTGATCAGAATCAGACATTGAAGTTTTTGCGGAAATAATCATGGATAAACATTCGTACAAACTAAGATCCTTTTTTTTAAAGACGGTTAAAATACCAAAACCTTCTCCTATGTGAAACAAATACTTTTCTGAAAACCGCATTAAAAACGGTTCAGCCAAACGTGAGATAATCGCGGACAAACATACATACATACATACATACAGGTCAAACTGAGAACTTCCTTTTCTTTGAAGTCAGTTATAAATAATATCTTGAAGAAAGGGTCCATGACTGGGATTTTTGCCCTACTCAGCCGTTCTTATTACTTTACATTAGGTATTGAGTTCACTTTATTTTGTGCTTAGAATATTGTCAATAAAGGTAATTAGGTTTTATTTCATTTCAATATACAGTCACATTAAATCACGGGGTTGTTGAGCCACCATAGAACTCTGTCCTAATGACAGCGTCAAGTCACGCAAAAGAAATTATTTACGTCAAAATTTACCGTCAACTTTCTATGAAAGGGTTCTCCCGGTAACCTTCGGAGAGGGAAGATGGCCGATTGGAAGATGTACGGCTTTTACTTATGATTTATTCTCTTTAGCCGAACAATTTGCCCAATAAATATTATAAATAACTTAACACTAGCTAAATACACCATAGATGTACAAACGACATTAATTAAAAATTATCTATCTATCTGTGAGTGGGTTCTAGAGTGGCTCAACAATCTCGTGATGTGACTGTACCTCAACAATACAAGTAATTCAATCCTACCTTACCTACCGACAGTAAACAACAAATTTAAAAAAAAATGTAGACTGAAAAAAGTTTTTAACTTCTTAGTATAATATAGTCAATATTTGAATAAAAGTATTCGGAATCGATTATGTTTTTTTATTTTGTAAACATTGGTAGCAACCTCCGCGCCTAGTGGACCGGCGCACGGCTCGTCAGGCGCGGCGCGCGGCCGGCGCATGGCTCCAGCTCGCTCCTTGCTGGTGTGCTATACGCACACATACACAGAGTGCATAAAATACCTAAAGTTAATGAGCGCAAAAAGCTCGGTGCCCCCTTAAAATCGGTTCAACAGTTTACCTGTGAAATCGTTATAAACAAACAAACAGAGTAACTTTCGCACTTACAATAAAAATATAGATATGGATATACGTTCTCGTACGTATAGCCTTAGAAATACATTTAAAAAAGGCGCATTATTAATCTCATTGTCTTACTTATATAGTTATTATTACATATATCTATTGATATTTATTTATTTATTTAATCTTTATTGCACAGAAACAAGTTAAAATGGAAGACCTAACGCCTAATGGCAATGCAATGTCTATGTAAGAATATGATAATTTTTGAATACTTAAGGTAATAATTTTTGTATTTTTTTAATTTTTAATTTGTTTGATTCCTAAATAAGGAAAGCATTTGAACTCTGAATGCAGTTATTAATCTTTAAAAACTAAAACTGTTTCCTTGAAGTAAAATGAGCTATGTCAAGGATTTAAGAAAGTTCCTCTTCATCGCACCTTGATTGTTTCCACCCTGTAGGTATATCTTACTATCTTGTCTTATATTACTATAATATTATAAATGCAAAAGTTTGGATGTTTGTTACTCAATCACGCTAGAACGGCTGAAAGGATCTGGATGAAATTTGACACAGATAGATTATCTAGATAGTCTAGCAGATAGGCTGCTTTTAATCGCGAGAAAATTTACATTTCCCGAGGGTATAGCGATAAACGACTTCTACGCGGACGGAGTCGCGCGCAAATGCAAATTGTCTACGTAAAATTGATTATTTTAAAGCGCCGTTCGTCGACTGTTGCATTTAGACCGTACACTGTACACTGCTACGCCTCGTAAACGTCATGTGATCATAAAACACTGGTGCCTCGTAATTGATAACGTAGTGTTTTAGAAAGTGTTAAATCCTGTCAAGTTCCAATCAGTGAAAGGGATACCGCTATGCAAGTCTTATACCTATGTCCCATTTACTGTCTAGAACTAGTCGGGTTTTGACAGCGTATAATACAGTCTCAATACGTAACATAAGCAGCGCTGTTAACTGACGTCAGCAAACGCTTATCGAATGACGTATCCCCACGTCATCTAACTATAAAAGTTAGCTACACTGCCTTTCTAAGCTGGTCGCATGTGCAATGTGGTTATCAAAGTAGATTTGAAATTAATCGCCTATAAATAAGGTCGCATTTGGAATGAGGTCGCCCTTTATCGACGCGCGTTTGTTCGGACAGACGAGTTGAGACGACACGTGATCGCGTGAGAATTATGCAGCGGTCAATCGGTTATAGTTAACCAATTTACTTTCTGGGTAACTAAAACCAATGTTAAAGTGACGCAATAAATCAAATCGTAAAAGCCTTTTCACGGTATGATTAACTGTTACTTTAGCATAGTTGTAATAAAATTAGGAAACAATTATTTATGACAATAACCGAGATAATGAATTAACGGAAACGCAGTTGCCTACAAAATATGACTTATCTATCATTTTTTTCCACCAATCAAGACGTGCATGACTAATGTTATTGCTAGATATAATTTAATTTTGATTAATAACTAGGGTTTAAACTGATGTGCATAGTAAACTACTGTAATAAAATAAACAAATGATCCAAATCCTTACAAAATACAATATATAATTTAATTTAAACCTTTATAAATTGTCGATAAGTGTAACTAACTGTAATATTGGAACTTTTTTGATGGTTTGTCAAAATTAATGTCCTCTCGTATTTGTAGGCATGTTTTTGTGTATGAATAAAAACCGCAGGCGTTCCTAATTAGGCTACCACTGTATGTACCTGCTATCACACTGACCGGACCTTTTCACTATCTGAAACGTACAGGTTTTGACACTACATAAAATATTTTTTTTAATGAAGTTTCCCTTTGACAGGTGGTAAGTTCTCATCTGGGCAGTACACGTACAAGATTTACCACTTGGCGTCGAAGGTGCCGTCGTTCATCAGGCTGCTGGCTCCCAAGGGCTCCCTGGAGGTCCACGAGGAGGCCTGGAACGCGTACCCTTACTGCCGGACCGTGCTCACGGTTAGTACAAACTAAAAAAGTAAATCACAGTGTTCTTATAAAGGATCGTCCCACTAAGAGTGTTCGCGTGTAATATTCGAGTGGTGTGGCCGTTGAGCCGAGCGTTACTGTGGTCCACACAACTTAAATATTCGACGCTGAATGCTCATTACACGCGAATGCTCTCAGTGAGGATGCTCTTTAATCATAACATCTCTCGTCATGCAATATGCGCTTGCTCAATAGTGGAGGAATGGAGAAGCTAGTTGGTTAAGAGAAATACATTTCATTGCTACCTCTCGACCTACAGGGCGTTTCAAAATCTTTTCTTGTTTTTAGTTACACTACATACTCGTCCGAAAACAAATATAAAAAATATTATTCTTATATTTATATCAAATCGGTCTCAAACTCTAAACTAAATAATATACCGTGAAATGTCACGTTGTAATGTGAACACTAGGAATAAAGCCAGTATTATCTTTGTAAATAAAGCAGCCTGATACAAAATGGGAATTGTTTTATTCAATGCATCGCTTTTGCATTAAGTGCCCTTGACGCATACGGTGCGTCACTACTCTAAACAAATGACTTGTATATTGGTCTGAATGAAAATCGTTAATATCCATAAAAAAGCAGTATTCGTAAACGACCAGTACAGTAAAATAAATTCAATTTCAAGTATATAACGGTTTGATAAAAAAAAACATTCACGGCTCGTGACTCACACGCCGCTCCGTAAATTCATACTAATAACGAGTATGGGCGTGGATATGGAACGGTTCCTTGATCTAACGTCTCGCTCGATAAAACTTTGTTAGAGAATTTAAATATATGGCCAATCTTTATTGAAATAGCTGTTATTTTAGTAAATAAGGAAGTGTCAAACGTTGCTGTTTATAAAGATTTTAATTTCCATAATTTTATGAGTAAGCAAACATTATAATGCAAAGAAATATTACAAAAAGTCAACATAACAACGCATATCTATCAAAAAACACGTGTGTCTATAATTGGAACAAATATTAAATTTTTACTGACTTCCGACAGTCATGTTTACTTGAAAATTGGTTTGTTTACGTAAATCTGATGATAACGCAAAAATAATGTTATATTTGATCAAACTAGCTGGGCAAAAGTTTGAGCCACTTGCTATTACTTGAATGATGGTTGTAAAACAGATTTAATCCTTTGGTGGTTAACGGCAATGTTTTTGTTATTTGCCACCATAATAAAACTAAAATGAATCTTATGAGTATGACTTAGTGTAGTAATTCTTTTTTCGACTGTCTACAACCGCTAAAGGGTTAAGCCGTTCAACCTGATTGTAGTCTGACAGTTCCATAGCTACTTCAAAGTCTAGACTCCATAGATACCATAGTAATCAAAGGAACGTGGTTCTTACAGTTTCAATAAATACTAAGATCGTAAAGTAAAAATATACTATTCCTCTAAGAGCTGAACTGTAAAGTGGATCTTATTAGGATGATACGATGTAAGACGATACCTGTAACAGCCGTATTTCGTAATTTTAACCTCGTGAGACCCAGTGTGCTATACAGTTCAGTTTTAAACTATATTTTAATAAATAAATAAATAAACAATAATAATAATGGGGTAAATGGGGTTCACTTTATTTTGTTTCAAAATTGTACATGGCATTTATGAGCAAAGGTAATTAAACTTTATTGCCTTGCCGGTGGATTCGAATTCCCACATCAAAATTCTCCGTTTGGTGGGCCACACGTAGTAATAAATTAGCTTACTTAGGTTAGGTACTTACTCGCAAGCGAGGCATACCTATTATAAATGATGACTAATCATTTAAATCACCGCACGTCGTCGCAAGTTTTGCATCAATGTCATTCGATGTAGTATTTATGAAAAGTCATCAGTCATCAGGTCATCACAGAGCTCTGAATCGAGCTTGCTATAAATTGAACTTCACATTAAATCTTGATATATCTTTTAAGCCTGTTGAGTCTCAAAAATGTAGATAGATTTGAACTTTTCATAAGCAGTTAGTAATGTGAAAATCTTATGGTTATTTTCAGAACCCTGGCTACATGAAGGAAAACTTCGTCATCTGCATAGAGTCCCTACATTTACCAGACGTTGGAGACCAAGCTAATGTAAGTATGAATATAAATTAAGATACATCCTCGAGTTAATAGAATACAAGTGTGGAACAAATTAATAAAGAATCCTACAAAACGGATTGATTTATTCATTATCGCTAAACTCAAAATTCAAATTAACGTATGCGAGCAAATGTTTCTATGATAACATTGATTACCGCAGTTTCAGCGATTTAGTATTCTTGTGTATTTTTTGACGTAGACTGTTTTATCATTTTAAGTGCATTTATTTTTAATGATTCTGTTGAAGGTTGTTTTTTAACATTCTTCAGTTTAACAATTGATCTTGATCATATTTAACATCCGGTATTTATCATTTATAATGTTACTAGCGCCCGCCCTCGCTTCGCTCCGGATTAAAGTATTATACATATAAACCTTCCTCTTCAATCACTCTATCTATAAAAAAAAAACCGCATCGAAATCCGTTGCGTAGTTTTAAAGATTTAAGCATACATAGGGATATAGGGACAGAAAAACCTACTTTGTTTTATACTATGTAGTGAAGTAACCGTAACCGTCTTTTTTATAAATTTCTTGGCGCACCGTGTGCGTCATGGGCGCTGCATAGGTTAAAAGTATGTAAGAATTATTTATTATACGTTTTATGTTTCTTGTATTCCTATCATTTTGCTTAATATTATCGCAAGAGTACTGTTTACGCCCATAAGCCCATCTGGAAACGGGACAAAATCATTAAGTAAACCACTTCATTTTGTTACTGGAAATATTAATGTTTCAAATTAAGGTGATTGTGGTTTCATTAACGTTATCTTTGGGCTTTATTATTAATAACTGGGGTTTTTGACCTCGTGTTTTAATCTGGTTTTCGCGGTTAAGAGTCAAAACCATTAAATTATCTTATCACTGTATCAATTAAGCTTTATCTTTTTATAGCCGAAATTCAGGGCTGTCAGAGACTACATGTGTTGCATAATGATGATTCTTTTTGAATTGGGGATTATGAAACACCTTTATCCGTCCTTTTACGACCTTGTGATGGTGTTCTAGAATAACGCATCATCTAATACACGTTAACGTTAAATTTGTATTAGTTATGATGATTGTTTTCATGTTATTAGTAATAAATATTCAAATAAATTTAGGTATCTCATTGTATTCAAATGAGGTGTCATTTTTAATTAGTTACATAGTTATTAATAATTTTCATCTTCACTGTAAAAAATGGTTTTCACGCTACCGCACTGTATAACTACTTTTTGGTGAACAAATGTGTTTTTGTAAATCGATTATAGATGGACTTGTATTCACAAATTGAGGTGCACTTTTTCTCTTTTACTACTTATTATTTTAATTGCTCACCTTACCTTACTATACCTTAGAAAATAGGAGATTTTATCCAAATCAGCTGTTCGTGATGGTTTCTACTTGAGAATATTCTAATTATACCAGTCACCACGACTATTCTTTACAACGCTATACAATGCCTGTTTTTATCGGAAAGCGATAATTTCAAGTATGTTCACAACTTACTGCAGCTTAATATTATCTGAAAAATTCACATGAAATGAGTTGTTATCTGGGCTACAGAAAATTACCGCTCGCATATAATATTTACCGTACGTCCTTGGCTTCAGATTATTAAAGATAACAACCTACCAATCTAGATGTTTGGTTGCTGCGTAGCGTATATTAAACTATAGTAATGAAAGAACTTGTATATTGTGATTTCTTTGTTTTATAATAATCTCTTTCGCGTTAGTAATACTATCTTATGCCCGCGACTTCGTCTGCGTCGTTTGGATTATCATTATTTCATTGGGAATATTTTCCGGGATAACCAGAAGCCATTATAACTATCTCCATTCCATATTTCATCCAAATCCGTCCAGCCATTAAAAAGTATCACACACAAACTTTCGCATTTATAATATTAGTGGGATTAACTATGGATGGTAAGGATTACTACACTCATAAGCCAATAGGCAGTAACTACAATTCAGTAGCTAAAGCAGATTCAATCCTATCCTGTTAGTAATAAGGTTGCATTTGCTACAGGAGTTTTGTCTGAGACACTGTCATTTGTGTTAGCAGGGCAGATTAGTATTTCCGCTTTCTAGTTACAATGACAGTTCAATTATGCTCCGTTGTTGTTTCAATCGCCGTAATGATTACCCGCCATAATTATAACCCACGTGATGCGCTTAAATTATATAATTATCCAATGAACGTTAGCAATATAATATATTATGACGTAATGCTTGTAATCGTTCTCAACAATCTTAAGTTACGACAGTTGACTTTCTCATTAAATTCAGCGCTGATGATCGATATTTTTATTCAACTGACGCACCTTTTGCGTCATGGGCATTGTAAGTTTTACTTTAAAATAATATTCGTGGTTATTTTTAAATAGTGTAACTAACTTACCTTATTAGTTTTATTATTAACCCCCGACGCAAAAAGAGGGGTGTAATTTTGACGTGTAAGTGTGTGTGTGTCTGTCTGTGGCACCTTAGCTCTTAATGGATGAACCGATTTCAATGCGTTTTTTTTTTAAATGAAAGCAAGTTTTCTAGTGGTGGTTTTTTTTCTTAGACGTGTTTTATAAAAATCGGTTCAGCCGTTTTTGAGATATTGAGCTTCTAGATAAAAAGCCCCTAAAATAACGACGACACCTACTTTCAGAGCTAATATCTCTTAAACGGCCCAACCAATTTTCATGGAAGTCTTGCTAAGAACCATCCTGATTAATGTAACTTTATTTAAAAAAAACCTGCGTTCAAATCCTTTCTTCCGTTTGGGAGTTACGATGCCACAAACAGACACTCAGATGGAGAAGCTTAAAAAGCGTGAAATTTTTTTTTTTAATTAGAAATTTAAAAAACCCCCGACTTAAATTAGTCTGTAGAAAAACCTCTACAAAGTTAAAAATAATAAGTAGTGGCCTTAAGGGCTGATTGTTTTGTAAGTACCGTAGATTGTTAACTGAACACAGACACTAACTAAACTGACACGGCGGGGAACCGCTAAGTAAATGAAATAATATAAAATACCCCAGCTACTTAGCGGTCCCCGTCGAATCCAGTTAATTATTCCCAATCCCCATAACGATATCTGTAGTAGGTAGTTTTTATTACGGTTCCGCACCCAACGTGTAAAACGCGACCCTAATACTAAGACTCTGCTGTCCGTCCGTCCGTCCGTCCGTCTGTCTGTCCGTCTGTCACCAGACTGTATCTCTTAAACCGTGATAGCTAGACAATTGAAATTTTCATAGATGATGTATTTCTGTTGCCGCATTAACAACAAATACTAAAAAAACATAATAAAATAAATATTTAAGGGGGCTTCCATACAACAAACGTGATTTTTTTGCTCGTTTTTGTTCGATGTTGATAATGGCAACTGGTAGACGCTTGAAATATTTAAAGAATATTTAGTTATAGATATATTGACTTTGAAAATTACGTTAAAATAAAACAAATATTTAAGGGGGGCTCCCGTACAACAGACATGTTTTTTTTTGCCGTTTTTAATGGTACGGAACCCTTCGTGCGCGAGTCTGACTCGCACTTGCCCGGTTTTTTATTTATTATAATAATTTAGCACACAAACAATTAAAATATATTTAAGGGCCTGTTTCACAATCTCCAGATGAGTCTTATCTGTGCTAGATAAATTGTAGCCCTGTCCATTGTCTTTCGTATGTCAAAGAAAAGGAAAGGAAAGATAACTAAACGGTCCACTCACATATTAGTCAGGTAACGGCAGGTGGGGTCGTACACAGATTTAGGTTTGCGTCTTTCCTGTGGACACGCTGGAAGTTCCTGCCCATTCCCGCATAAACGGCGTCAGGGCTGCTTTAGACCTATCATATAGAAACAAAATTTATATGCACACAAGCTTTTAACTATTGACCACAGGAAAGACGACTTTTGTTCTAAAGAGTGTGTATGACCCAGGTAGTGTCAGGCGCGGCCCACTTCGCGATTCACGTTTACGCTACAAGTACATGCCGGTTACCCGTATTCCGGGTACTATTCAGGGGCTGCCACGCTGCGCATCGGATCGCACGCGCACGCTTACGTAAATCGTATATATATCGCAAGTGAATGTGCCGCATTCATTTGTTTGCGTGTTGCATTGTTCCTGTTTAAATTAATAAAATGACACCGATCAAGATCGTATTAAGGCAATACATTATTTTTTTATTTTTAGTCGTTGACAGCCCTCACTATAGGCGACGCGGCGATTGATCCAATTCATTTTCACCGTTCGTTCATAGCCTTAACGTTCCGTTTGGCTTGCGCTGGAGACGACGATGTCAGAGGGCCATAAATCATAAGGTTATGGCTAAGAAAAAAACGGCTTCTGTAAAGATCAAAGGAGTGTGCCTTCTGTACTTGTACTATTATCTATTCTGTGGTAGTGTTAGTTTTGATAATAACTTGTTTTTTTTTATCAAAACTTAATTTAACTTAACTTACGTATGTATAAACAAAGGGAAGGGGGGGCGTGATGGATCTTTGTCTGAAAGTATTGTTTTTACAAAGATTTCAAGGTTTTCTATTGTTCAGTCAATCGATAAATCGAAACACGTGTAGTATTGTAGGTATATCGAATCAAGTAAGCAGCAAAAAGTTGTAATTGGTTTCCATCTAGATATAACGGTAACCTCCAAGACAAGCAACAGTGTTCGCATTGTTGTATTCTGACAACGGATAAAATTACTACCATAGAAGCTGACCATCTAAGTCCTCAAGGTTTGCCAACGCATTTGCAGTCTTTAAAGAGATTAACTAACAGAAAACTGACATTTCTGTCGTATCTTGAGAGCATCTCAGCCAAGATCTGTTTGGGATTGTAGTCTTGAGCAAACTTTAATAAATAAATAACAGAAGATTTTCTTACAAAAAATATCTAGTCCCAAACTAAGCTCTAGGCTTGTATGGGTACTAGACAACGATTAACATACTTATAGAGATAAATTCATAGAAAACTATACTACTCAGGGTCATCACCAAAGAGCGGAATTCATAGCAAAAATGAAACTGTCAGAGGGATTGACCTAACTGTTTTATCGACTTATCGATGTTACGGAATAATATCGCATTAGGTATCCATAATCAACTTAAAAGATTATTCTGTAACATTTGACCTCTTTGATAAGCAACTTGCATCTCCATATTAAAGTAAATCATGTCAGCGTCACATATGTCATTTATGTCACATGAGTTTTCATGAATGATTTCCGTGCCGTGCTACTAAAATGGTGAATCCTAAAAGAAAAACAATAAAAAAATGAATACAGAAAGATTCTTCTCTTAGTTTCAAAGAAGGTTCTTCCACAATATATTGCTCTAAATGTGACGTTCATTTACATCAGCTAAAGAAACATTGTGTTGAAAGTCATTTAGTGAGTAAAACTCATTTGCCACAATGCTCAAAAAGTACGAGTTCAGACACATTCTATATAGATTTAATCATATTTTTAGTTTCGTGCAATATTCCATGGAAAAAGATTAACAATCCACAGTTTATAAAAAAATTCCAAAAATATCTTTGTTGTTCCTGTACATCAAAATCACTTCCTGATGAATCATTGCTGAGAAAAGTATACTTAGATATAGTTTACCAACAAACAGTTCAAGACATAGGTACGCAAGAACCTGATAGGAAAATATATATGGATAACAGTCGACGAAACCTCAAATAGGATGGGCAAAAGTGTCACTAATTTGATTTTAAGAGAACTAAAGAAAAAAACTTGTTGCAAATCTTACTTAATCGGAAGTAAAATTTTTGAAAAAGTTGATGGTAACTCCATGGCCGAATACTTAAAAAAGCATATTAGAAATGTCCTTGTTTTGAGCACTGATAGTGCCGCGTACATGCTAAAGGCTGGTAAAATCTTAAAAGCTACATTCCCAAATCTACTACATGTTACATGTCTGGCACATGGATTACATAGAGTCTGCGAGCACATACGATCTTAATATAAAAGTGTTGACGCCTTAATATACTCGTACAACGTAAAAAAAATATTTTTAAAGTCTCCACATAGAGTCCGCTTATTGAAACGAATTTGTCCATCCGTACCATTGCCTCCAAAACCTATTATAACTAGGTGGGGCACATGGCTTAATGCAGCTATATATTATGAAGAAAATTTGGAATGTATTACAGAAGTAATTTCAAACTTAAATTCAAAAGAGTCGGCTGCAATAAGAGAAGCTAAAAGAGTACTTAAGCACAATAATTTGAGAAATGATCTGTTGTACATAAAAGAAAGTTATGGCATTTTACGTGACGCAATAATCAAATTACAAACATTCTGTTTATCCTTATTAGACTCTCTTCTTATACTTGACCAGGTGAGAAGTATTCTAAATTGGTGTGGATCTCAGACAGTGCAAATAAAACTTGAAAAAGTACTAGATAGAATTCCGGACTACGACATGATACGCAAATATGCTGATTTTATAGAAAAAAGTGATTACAGCCAAAACACCGTTATCGAGTACTACAATTATGCTCCTGTTACTTCAACTGAGGTAGAACGCTCGTTTTCATCTTATAAATGGATCTACAATGAAAAAAGGAGTAATTTGAAAGGTGACAATGTTGAAAGAATAATGACTATTTTCTTTTACTACAGGGAAGATAAAGAAAACATATTTAGTACAGATTTAGATTTCGACTTTGTTATTTTGAATGAAGATTAGTTACCTACTCTTAGCAATATTTTTGTTTTTAATTTTTAATGATAAGTTTCATATAGAAAATTTAAAAAAAAAGTATTTTCTGTTTTATTCTTTACTATTATACTAAAATACAGTGGCGGTCAGCTAATTAGGGACACCGTTAGTGTATATCCAAAAGCCTGATTTCATTACTTTAACTTTGTTTCGTTAAGTGACAAATATTTATCGATAAGTCGATAAAACAGTTAGGTCAATCCCTCTGACAGTTTGATTTTTGCTATGAAGAATTCCGCTCTTTGCTCATCACACAAAAACTTGCCACCACACTAGGTTAAACGCCACTCCCACTTAGGGGTTAGCGTACACATAACCGCTCGGCACCGGATCGACAACCTCTACCATCAAGTGGCCTGCATACAATCATTAGAATTAGTCTTGAGAATGGTCCCGTATATACCAGCCTCCTATTTCACGATCGTGACAATGACAAGTGACGAGTGACAATTTTGTATACATTGCAAAGTTGACACGCTGATACATTTCATTTCATACAAGCTGCGCCATGTAGACCGCAATGTCAACTTTCACCTGCCATTTTCAGGCAGGTGGCCTATATGCTCGTTTTCCTCTATACCATGAAAAGTTTATTAAACATCACCAACTAATTTCTAGGTGCACGAGCTACCTCCAGAGAAGCTTAAACTACGCGAAGTGATCAATCTCGACATCGCCAACGATCCGATGACGCCGGCTGACTACAAGCAGGAGACCGACCCGACCCTGTTCAAGTCCAAGAAGACCGGGCGCGGGCCGCTCGTGGGGCCCGAGTGGAAGCGCGAGGTCAAGCCGGTCATGACCTGCTACAAGCTTGTCACGGCTGAGTTCAAGTGGTTCGGTCTGCAGGTTGGTTAATTTGATGTATGATGAAGAACCAGGTTTGGCAGGCATTTGGAGCGGAGACGGAATAGGGAAACATGTCATGCGAGCTCTATGCAACAGTATAGGTAGGTACATACATATACATAACATCACGCCTTCATTCCCAGAGTGCGGTAGGCAGAGCTACAGAAATACCAACAACTCTAAAAATAATTATTTAGAATTCTGTAACCACATCTTGCACAATCAGGCCAAAAAGTTTTACTAGTGTATTAGTGACAGGTTGCAAGCCCATCGCCTAACAGTACTACAAACCCTTGTTCCCTTAGTCGCCTCTTGCGTCATCCACGGGAAGACATGGAACGGCACTGTAATACAATAGTTAATGAATATTAATAGTTAAACGTAGGTTTAGTGTTGATAGGGACTCAAGTCTCTGAAGTCTAAAATGCAAGAACTCGACCCATATTTATAAGACTGTGAGCTTAAAAGACTTCCAAGTCTTTTGAGTTGTGAGTCGAGTTCTTTTTTGAGTTTTATTAAGTCCTGTAGTTACGACTCAAGCTTTAGAAAGATTCAAGCCATCGTATCTTTTTAAAGTCTTATTTCAACTTTAGGTGTGCTTTAAGACTCGAGTCCTATAATGACGACTTGCTTTTGAAGTTAGTTATGGCTTGCTATGGTTTCTATCAAAATATGTCATTTTTGTGTTTGATGGGTATGTACTTTTCTGAAGTGGTTTGAATGCACAAACGAAGTATATGAATGATATCTGTAAAATTTAGGTACCTTTCAGAAATGTTTTAGTATAATTTAAATATTCTCTATAAAGAGTCAAGTTGGGAAAAGGCAACCCAAGTGGCTGAGTGACAGTAAATAACTGGCTATCAATAATAACGCCATTAAAATATTAATAACTACTTTTACTCGCGTCTCTGTCCACGTATATTTTGTTTATGGTGATTATTTCAGGAATTGTGTAATTTTCCAAAATACAAACTCTACTATGTATACAAAATTCTAAAAAAGCTGTTACTACCTCTTTTATTATAATATTTATAACACTAGCTATCCGCCCACGACTTCCTCCGCGTGTAATAGGTTTTCCCGTACAAACTTTCATCCCAAATTTCATCTATTGAAAGGGTTGATTCTTGGAATAAAAATTACTCTGTGTTCATCCCCGGGTCTCAAACTATCTCTGTACTTACCAAATTTCATTTCAATCGGTTTAATGGTTTCAGCGTGAAATGAACAGACAGATAGGCAGAAACATATAGTTACTTGCGGATTTATGTGTTGTAACTACGCTGTTAAGAAAATACTGAAATAAGTCCCCTCGATCTAAGGGTGTGGGTATTCTTTTAGAAACGAATAGTACAATGACTACAAATGCCATAAGAGAACCAAGGAAGCTAATGCAACATTTATCATCCTAGAATTCTAAATTTACAAACTTGCTGGCGTCATCTAGTTGAATTTAAAAGTTACATTTCATTTTGGCTTCATTTCGTCACCAGTTCTTTAAGCCGTGAATGCCTAAGGCCCGTATTTCAATTCATTATGAAAACCATACAAACAGACAGCATTCAAATCAAAAGAAAGATATACCTAAGTAGGTACTGATTACTATAATACTACTTTACTCAGTACCTAGCCCGTTTAGTGAGTAGCCCGTGTGGTTGTCGGGTTAGAATAGTGCCACTCCATGTCTTCCCGTGGATGTCGTAAGAAGCGACTAAGGTAATAGGGCTTGTAGTGCTGTTAGGCGATGGGCTTGCAACCTGTCACTAATACACTGGTAAACATCTTAGCCTACTTCTGCAAAATGTGGTTACAGAATTGTCAACAAGTCTTTTTAGATTTGTTGGTATTTCTGTAGCTCTGCCTACCCCACTCTGGGAATTGAGGCGTGATGTTATGTATGTATGTATGTACTCAGTACCTATATTCCGTAATCTCATAATCTCAAGTGTTCTTACAATTATTAGTCCAAATGAGTTCTAATCATGACTCAGTTGTTTTAAAGGCCTTAAGAGTAAACAAAACACTCGAGCCTCTGTAGAGGACTCGAGTCTCTATATAAAACTACAGAAGACTTAAGTCCCCTTAATTTCAAAAGAACTTGAGCTTCGATTCGATGACTAGAGTCTAAAAAACTAAGTCGAGTCCTACAAATGAAGACTCCAAGGACTCGAGTCTTTATCAACACTACGTAGGTTACAATATTTTTTACAGCGAGTCTTGATTACGTAATCGTGTGAATACTCACCGCATTTGAAGTACTTAAAACCATTTCGTAATGGCTAGAATTGTTCCTTCATTTAAAATAAAAAAGCCTTGATTGATTGACAGTTGTATACATATTTATTCACGTGAGTAAGATGTCTCGTCCAATGCCAAGGTTGCCGAATTATTTCTCAGCGGAATTAATCAGCGCCTATGATAATTTCTATTGATTCCTGACGCCTCATAATTCGGTTATTGACAATTAATGGGTAAATTATTGTCTAACGACGTATGGTTCGTATGTTTTATTAATAACTTGCTGGAGTGCTGAAGTTGTTCGTGCAACTTTTCCATTTCATATTTTCTAAAAACCCTAAGCGAAAAGTTACAACCATGACAAAAACTGCCGTTATCAAGTGATGCGCTAACCAACGAACATCATTGCTTTTAATATAAATTGTTTATTTTTATTTTACAGAGCAAAGTAGAAAATGTCATCCACAAATCAGAACGGCGGTTGTTCACCAACTTCCATAGGTGAGGATATAATTGAATACTGCTATTTAAAATTATATTAATTTAATATTTATTCTGGAGTTGGGTAAAAACAAATATACTTACCCCCTTATAACCGTGGGGTAGCTTATGCCAGTGCACAAATTTTAACATATGATTTTGTATCGTTAATATAACATATTACGACAATAAAAGGAGTACAAAAATATTTTTTTTTGTTGCAAATTATCTCTTTTTTACCTTCTCGTGTGGACACAAAGTCACACTAGAAATGATGACATGGGTTGTCAAGCTGTAGGTATGCGATACACTGTATTGATATTCGAAATTTGAAATTTCATGTACAGCTTATCAGACAACAAGCCCCTCTCCTACTGATATTCTAAATTTGAAATTTAATTTATTGACTTACGTAATAACACTCGCCTCTCCTCGCACCCCTGCATTAGAGGGTCCATGAATATCGTTAAGTTAGTGGGATCATTGAATCGGCAATATCTCTAATATTTTTTAAGCTAGAGTAAAAATAACACAACATGTGTTATTGATTAACTATAGCGAAGCAAATATTAAAATTTGTGCAACTATTAAAAAATTACCCTGTATAATTGTGACATTTGCATCTGACAGAAAGTGACAAAGCATGCCATAAGCTGCCCCACGGTTATTCCATGTTTATAGGGCTTTTATTATAAGTGGGCTAGGGTTTACAGAACCGAGTGTAAACCATGTATGAAACATCAGTACAAGAGGTGTTAACGCATTCACTGCCGGAGGGCGTGGCCTAGGAACAAACTGGTATAACAGCGAACGCATATATGCGTCGGTGGCAGTGAATGCGTTAATATTAGATTGTACAACAAGGGCATAAAACAAGACATGTTCCCAAGACTTATGGTATCCATCCGAGAGGCACTCTGATGGGCAGATTTCGAAAGCTTCGTCTTAACGTAACAAGTGTCATTGGGTACTTAAAGCAAAAAACAATATGGTGGGATAAAAAATATGGAAATGGGAACTAACATAAACTAGGCGTCAAAAAATCGCACCTTTTGAAGTTTTACCTTACCTTGGATGAAATATGGTTTAATTGCTTCATGTCAAAAGTTGGAATTTTTTTTGATCCCGAGTATACACGACACAATGAGGTTTTCAAACGTCAAATTAAAATCAAATCATATCAAATTCATTTATTTCATTACATTTAGAAGTCTCGCTACACTGATAGTACATAGATTGTGGTAATGAAAAGGGCGTGAGCACAGCTTAGCTGAATTTGAGCTCACCCGTGGTTAGCTTAGCCATGGAGAGATAGTTAACGTACGTACTTTTTGTTAGACTTGTACATACATACATACATACATAACGTGACGCCTTTATTCTCAGAGTGGGGGAGGCATAGCAACAGAATACCAACAACTCTAAACTAAACTATATAGTGCATTAGTGACAGGTTGCAAGCCCATCGCCTAACAGTACTACAATTCCCTTAGTCGCCTCTTACGACATCCACGGGAAGACATGGAGTGGCACTATTCTAACCTGGCAACCACACGGAATCGGGATATAATTCGGTATATGTATATTTCCAGACAAGTATTCTGCTCCATTGATGATTGGTTCGGCATGACGATGGCCGACATCCGCGCCATCGAGGACCGCACCAAGCAGGAGCTCGAGCGGCTGCGGCGCGAGGGCGAGGTGCGCGGCATGCGCGCCGAGAACGAGTAGGCCGCGCGCCACGCAGCCGACACGCAGCGGATACGCGGCGGACACGCGGCGTAAACGCAGCGGAATCCCAGCGGACACGCAGCGTACATGCGGCGTACACGCGGCGTGCCCAGCGGGCGCGCGCCCACTTGGTACTATCACGGAGGCTCAATAACTACGGTTCAAATCGGTAAAGCTCAGTTGAAGTGAAACACGTGTTTTACACTTTTTTGGGGAGCGTCGGCACCGTAAGCTCTAGCGAACATTCGTTGGCGAATATGAATAATAGACACGAAAGACTACCACTTCGACCGGTTTAGGCATCAACTCGTCACAGCAAAAATGTGTTCGAACTGGCCCCTATCCCACAAAACTTTTCAAGTCTACAAGTTGACAATATTGTCAACTTTTTCTATGGAAAACCTTACAAATTTGTCAAATTGTACACTTGTAAAGTGTTGTGGGATAGGGGGCTGGTCATAATAAATGCTAAAAGCAATATTATTTGTTCCGTCACATGTAAATTCTTTATATTCCGCAAAAGTAGGTAGGTTAGGTTCGTCAGGCTTCTTTAGATGCCCGAAGGGCAAAACCGCCCAGAAATAGGAGCCCTTCCGCAGGCAGAGCTCCGTCGAATAGCAGTGTCGTGACAACCTGCCCCCAATTTCACCATCCTGACAGTGACAGGTGACAGGTGACATTTCAATGTACATGGCACAGCTTATATGGAACAAAGTAATGTATCAGCGTGTCAACTTAGCAATGTATACCGAATTGTCACCTGTCACGTGTCATTATTAAGATGGTGAAATAGTGGGCTGGAGTGACTTGTGACGAGTTGATGCCTAAATCCGTTGGCCGATTTTGGCCTGTCAGTTAATCGTAGCACAGAGACGTATATAACTTTCTCGCACTAACAGATGGCTGTCTTCTCGGCCTGTCGGTCGGACTGTTAGTCTGAAATGGCTCGTTTTGGTGTCTATAGTGACCGGAGATCGTGCGCGTAATCTGGAAATGAGTGCGCAGCGGCGGTGATAAATGCTTAGTATCGCTTCACCGCCGCCGCGGGCACTAGTGGCATGCTTCAAACACTTCTATGCGTTTGTTTGTAGCCGCTTCTCGTGGCCTGACCGCTCGAACATAAACGCTCTTGGCATAGTATAGAAAAGTAGTTCGTCTTTAGGAGTTTCCTATAACTATTGCCGCTCGATTCTTAATACGCTTGCAACCAAACGGAGCGACGGCGCGACCTCTACTTAACCGGCTCGGTCCGTCCTCTTGAGTTTGCTTGTGGTGTCTCGCGGCGTGTACTGTCGAGGCACGCACACATGCAAGCTAGCGATATAGCTCTTTGAAGACCAACTACTGTCTATACTGTGCCCTCGGTGAAGACGCCCCTATAGCTGACTGAGCTTATCGACGCGCGCGTCCCCGCCAACTGAGATTGTCCCTCTCCGT
This sequence comes from Acleris holmiana, assembly GCA_949316455.1. NCBI lineage: Eukaryota > Metazoa > Arthropoda > Insecta > Lepidoptera > Tortricidae > Acleris > Acleris holmiana. The sequence continues at coordinate 12,201,821 of OX438783.1, forward strand.
ACATTTGGAATCTACTTAAATGTTGTTTGAATTCTCTAGGGTCTTTCCGGTGCAATCTCAGTGTACGCGACGGCATTCGATTACCATTAGAAAAATAATGTCATTGAAATGTGGTCATAGATAACTATTTAAATGAATAACTAATAAGTCGACGTAGTCAGTGGTTTGAAGGTAGTGTTGTCGTTACCTATTAATAAATTAAAAATTCTAGATAATGTTTGGACGACTACCCCTTCGTTTGCAACGAGAATTGGTTATATCTAGTATTTATTGTGAGTCGAAGATTCTAATGATATTATTGCGGGTTCTGTTCTCATGGTAAACAGTTGAAACAATGGCTGTTGTGTATCATAATAATACATTATCTCCATTTCGTAAGTTAACACTTCGGTATCACTTCATAGGAAATAAATTGTTCGGTGCAATATTGAAATGTTGATAGCTCAGGAACAGTGGTCGGGTTAATTAATTAATATAGGGTGTTGCAAGATGAATTGTGCACTAACTCTAGTTTAAAGTGACATTTGGTGATGTTCGATCTACTTGGTTATTTATATTGTTATTTTAATTTGGGTTCACGTTGCAACACCTATGGATATAAAGTGTATATTTGTATTGTAAGATTTTGTTGGTTTACAAATCAGTATTTTAATATTTGTGTGACATTCCAGATTCTATTAATGGTAACATTTATATAAAATTAGTATCATTTACCGCAATTTCCATTTTGCAATGGCTCTCTTGTTGTCGCAGTCGCGTGCTAGAAATGCCGACGTGGGTGTATTTAAGAGTTAGTACAATGTCTGTTTTTTTATTCGATTACTCCACATTCTCAGTAATGAAATCAGTTGTATTTATGTAGGTTCGTTTGTATTTTACATTTACTTGTGTTGTGGCCTTGTTTCTTTATATATATATTGCTGCTTTGGCGCAGTTTTTCGCTTATTGATATTGCACTTTATTTAATTAAGTTTTTTACTTGTGTTGTAATAAGTTTTACATCAAATACAGCGTGATATATATTTGAGAGTAGTCTTTTATTAGTCGGCGTCGTCGCAACCCGCTTGTAGGTATGTCTAAAGCATGTTTGGATGTTGTTTCTTGCGATATAACATGTACTTAAATATATTTGTGTCCCTGGAGGAAACGAGCACAATTTTGTTCCTCATTACGATAAGATTAAATGTTTTTGATGTGTAAAAGTGCGAAATTATCTTTCCTTGATCCATGACAATATTCTGTAGGTGGCTGTGTAGGACCAAAGTACGAGCGACTACTCTCGCTGCACGTTCCTTATAACTGACGTCATGCCAACCCGCGCGGTGTAAACAATGGCTTCTCAAATTGTTATAACTTATAACTTAGTTGTTGCAGTTACCAAATAAAATAAGTACACACTTGAAGATCCTTTTATTTTTTTATTCGCCTACACAAATATATTACTATAGATACGTCATTCGATGTGCTAGACATAATTAAATGAAGTAATGCATGTTTAATGAATTCGGTTTAGTTACGCTTATCGTATAGTTCTTCCAGCGGAGTCGCGTATGGGATTAAAAAAAAATACATAGTTAAAGGCTTAATGAAAACAAAAATCACGATCGCGTCCGTTGTGTAAAGAAAGTTAGTCCTACAAACTACAGGGTGACTTCAAATTGGTAATACAAAATCACACACATCATCATCATCATGTTTTACACACATTTCCCCTAAACTTAGCCCCTCAATTAAGTCTCATACTTTTAAAATAATCGAAGTATTTTTTTTTAATTTTTAAATTATCCCATTTTTGTTGGCTTAACATGGTTATCCTACCATAATAATTAAAAAAGAAGTTAAAAGAATTTCAAATGAACACCTTCCTCTTTGGTTATCCGTCACCTGTCGCAATTTATGAAGAAAACGTGATTTGATTAGTTGATGACATCGAGTGACAGGTATGACAGGTAGGTATTTAATGTAGTGTAACCACACTTTGGGACTTAATTATTTGTTTTGTTCGAAAATTTGCATTAATTTAATACAGTTAATTTTAACAAAGGGGTTAATGTATTATACTGTGTGGCATTAACTAAGCCACATTCAAGTGTTTTGTATTACCAATTTGAAGTCACCCTGTATATGGGTAACTTTCGTTACACAAAGGAATTAATTAAGTTTCGTTTTAATTAAAGCCCTTAACTAGGTTTTTTTTTTTGAAAATGTCCCGTATATCTACTTTTGTAGGTTTGTCCGTCGTTATCGGCGCGCGACTAGGTGTCCACCATCTACCTACTAGAACGCTGAAATTGTCAATTTTTAAATGTTTAGCTAATTATTAAACGTTTTGACGGGTTCTCGCATTGAAATGTAAGTACTGTATTATGTAACTAATGATAACATTTGTTGTAAAATGAATATTTTGATGCCAACAAAAATAAAAACAATTTAACCATTTATTACTTGTTTGGATTGTAGTTAGGACCTGAATAGCCGCTTATCAATTTAATGTAGTCCACTAAGATTATCTAAAATTAAAACACACAGTATTTACGGAAGCAAATACAATAAATAAAACAGCAGACAATGTTTAATATTTTATTGCTGAATGCGGCGTAGGCAATAAATAATATTTGTCCATTAACCCTTTAACCGCCAAAGCCGGCAAATCACGTCATCGTAAAGGTTAAGTAACAAAACTCATAAAAATCTTTAAATGTATATAGCATTTGACCTTGGAAGCATAAAGGTTGCAGTAATGAATCCAAAATACAAGGACCATTTTCAATGACAGCATTCTAAGACTGAAATATATCTTCGAAAACATGGAATAAAATTATTGTTCACGGAGTCACATGGCATAAGGATACAAATGGATGGATAAAAGCGTCTGGGTTTAAGGGCCGTATTAAAACACTTGGCTAAGATACACGTCTCAAGATAAGTCAAGTAGACGTCAAGTTAAAGAAAAATGGCATTTTTGACGCATCTTGAGAATATTTCAAATAAATAATAATAAAAAAATATTGTTGTACAATCTCGCACAACTTTACCTTGTCCCAAATGAGGCTCTAGGCTTTTACTGTGGTTACAGTCAGCATCACGAGTAGCTAAGCAGAATAACATGCTCAAAATGATCTAGACACGACGTATTCTCTTGATAATAGAGTCGAGTGCAGCTCTTCGGTTGCGTAGCTACTTCTGCTGCTCACTGCATGCGATTAACATGCTATAGATAGATACATAAAAAACCGAAGGCTCAGAAACAAATACTTGCGGTCATCGCGATTTTTTGTTTTACTAATACTGCCCTAAGAGACGTAAAGCCTGACAAGATTCTATTTGACCCTATTTCCATATATATTTGTATTGAAATAGGGCCAAATAGAATCTTGTCAGGCTTTATAAACTAATGTTGGCTGAGATGCCAGACTCAAGATGCGTTGGCAATAACAGTTTTCTCGTATTAATGATCTCTACTGCAATGCTCGTCTCATGATGCGTCAAATATGACAAGTTTTTTATGGCTTACAGTTGCTGACGTATCTTGTGACGGGCATCTCGGCCAAGATGAGTTAATAATACGGCCCACTTAGCGTTTACTTTGATGAGTTTATTACGGCCTATACATCGTTTTTTCAGATTATAAATTACCGTATTATGGCACACGTTTTCCTCTTAAACAAAGCGAAAATTGGAAATTGAATACAATTATATCCTCAATAATAAAGGAATAACAATGTTAAGGCGAAACACTTTTTCGTATCTAGAAAACTTCGAGCGATTTTTACCGTTATTATTCTGTGAGAAAAACGGAGTATAATTATGTTCGCTCAGCGCCAAAATACCAAATTCTCAATATATTGGAATTCCAAAACTTAACATTTAAATTAACCCTTTAACCGCCAAAGCCGGCAAATCACGTCATCGGATTTTCGTGCCGGGGACGCCGAGCGCTCGGCACACTTCATACATTTTCTATCGGCGCGGTTGCGGCATATTACTATGTCGACGTTGGTGTCAGCGGCACGTAAGTTGCAGCCGACCGTGGCGTTCAAAAGGTTAGAGTTGTGTTGATCACCCTTACTTAAAAATTCTAAGCTTGTGTGTGATTTAGAAATCTGGTAAAGAGAGTAAAAGGTATTTTGATATCCTGGTAGGTATTTTCTAATCGTTAAAGCCGTATTTTCCATCCTATTATATAATCTATTTGCTTAGATAGTGTCGTCGCATTTGTATCGCGCCACCTTGGCACGTGCCGCCTCTTGTCAAAGGATGCCGCCGCGTAAAAAAAGAATGCGAGCGGCGGACCCGCAAGTGAATTTGGCAGTTTACATCAAATTAAATTCGTATTTCATTGCAATAACCACAAGTGCGTGCGGGTGTAGCGACACTAAGCGAATGGAAATAGTTTTTATAATAATCTCAACATGCTACAATTAGATTTTTTGCAATGGACCAGCATCATTGGACAATGTTTTTTTAGTTTGACAATTTTTAAAACGGCATCTTGCAGAATTTTTATGTAACAAGAAAGTAGGTATCCTATTTACATGTATACATATTATATTCTGTAAACATTAATTTGAACATTGCTCTTTATTAATACAATAATAACAACATACAATCAACATGATATCATAATATTATTTCCTACGGCATCGTCTGACGGAACATTGCGGTGCTCTTATAGAATGATATTGTTCGTATTTCCGAAGATGCATGACAACTTCCGAAGCGCATTATTTACGTTTCAGTACTTTACATTATGTTGAAGAAACATTCAAATAAATTATAGTATTTAAACCAGCTGGAAAGTTTTTCAAATTGATTATTATATATTCATTCAAATTAAAGTTCTCAAACTTTTAACTTTTCATCGTCATTGACAAAATAGACTTAAATATCTATGGCATAAGGTTGAAATCACCTGGTATTTAGCTGTCTATAGCGTGTAAAAGGTTAGTTAATAATTAAATCCAATTGACTATTTTTCCTAGTTTCTACAGGTTCAGATATGCTTGTACCAGTTGTACAGTCGACTACAAACAGATGTATCCACTTTAGGGGACCTTATTACAAAGCCAAAATTTAAAAAAAGTGGATACTTCTCTATGTAGTAGACTGTACTTACATAAAATAACTAAATAAAATATCTCTCTTTTACCTTCTCGTGTGGACACAAAGTCACACTAGAAATGATGACATGGGTTGTCAAGCTATGTCAAGGTATGCAATACACTGTATTGATATTCGAAATTTGAAATTTCATGTACAGCTTATCAGACAACAAGCCCCTCTCCTACTGATATTCTAGTTAGTGGAATCATAAATCTTTACTTTTATTTCATCCTCCCGTCGAAAAAGTAGCCTTTTCAGACCAAGCTCCATATTAGTAAACGTTTTACAAAAAAAGTACCTATAGTAAAGGACAAAAATTAACAATGGCAATTTTTCCATTATGCCACGAAAATTAGTCATTTATTTATATACTGCCCTCATAAGCCAACAGGCGGTATTTCAAATTAATTAAGCATAGCAGATTCAAACCTCTCCTGTTAGTAATATGGTTGAACTTGCTACAGGAGTATTGTCTGATATGCCACTATTTCTCTTAAAACATTTTTTTTCGCGACGTAATGGGTACTTTTTTGTAAAACGCCCTATTATTAAGTGACGAATTATCTGATTACAGCTTTCGTTCATCGATCCTTCCCAAAACTCTGTTATACCCCCGATGCGGTCAGAGGGTAGTTATAAGTTCGCTCAATGCTGAAATACCAGAATTTGAATATACTGGAATCGCTAGTTCCAATATTCAAGGTAGTTGCCGTCCATGAGGTGTTTGTTTTTTTCACCCTCTATACAGAAGTTATCAGTTGTGAACACCCCGGATTGTCCTGATTAAAAGACGTTAGATACCCTGCATGGTTCAGTCATCGACTTCGAGCTCCAGCTCGATGTCGGCCAGGCTGACGCGGCGCAGCGTGTTGATGGCGATGTACCGGGAGAGCAGCACGTAGAGGCGCCGGAACCACACCATCTGCGACGCGTGCCGCTTCATGGCGCGCACCACGCGCCGGCTCTCCGTCCAGCGGAGGAAGTATCTGGTGGAAGAAACAGCAGGGAACAATTTTACCTAGGCCCAAATTCTAGCATTATACTATTGTGGCGACCTAGCGACATCTAGTGACAACTTGTAACAATCAACTCGACAGCGCCACCAGCGTCAGACAGCGCAACTAAAATCTGACAGTGCGCTACATCGCGCTAACGAAGTTTCTTCAGTCGGTTGACTTATATACCACTTCCAACTCTAACCAAATGGACTTCGGTCCCCAGACATAATACCCGCCTGGAGAGAGATCTCTATATTGTCCTCTCTTTTCCTACACTATGGAATAGATACTAGACAAGACAACAATTAATATTTAGTGATAGAGCCCTATTGCTGGCACCCTACCAATTATTAGAAGGTTAACTGGAAAATAAATTGATAAGTTCACCCTTGTACATTTGTATTCCTGTCTATTTTGTTGATTATTATTTTCCTGTGAGTCAAAGTATTGTATACATACATTATTGATTTCAAGATTACTAAATAATATAGGCGATATTTTACTATAATAAGGGGCCAATATAAACTGATATTTTGGATGCCAATAGTTGGGAGTTTTACATACATAGAACAAGATCCAGAATCAGGATAAACCTACTTGTGCTCATCACAAAAAAAAAACCTATATTTTCGACTACTACTTTTATTACGTATGACTTTCGGCAATTTATTTGGTAATAAAAACTGGTGTAATGTTAAACTTAATCATTGAAAATAATCATGATACTAGCAAAAAACAATTGTTAAATAAAGTAATGTTCAAGTTCTTACCTTTTGGAAGACAAAACAAAGCTAAGCGGAAGATCTAGGAAGCCCCAGTATTTTCTCAATATGTTAACTGTGTCTAATGTGTAAACTGTACACCCTGAAAAAAAAAATGAAAATATAAATCAAATATAACCATAAAGATACAAGTAACAATAAAGATACAAAATCAACAAGAAGAAAACAATGTAGCTCAGAAATGAACTACAAAACTTTCACTTGCTGTAGGAATGCTTCCAATTAGGGCTAGTGGAGTATCTAGTATTAACATTCAGTAGCAAACAGTGTCTGTGTGAGCAACTTTTTGTGCTATATCTACTTCAAATAAATACTTACTCTTAGGCATAATTTTTTCAACAAACATATAAGCAACAGCATAGAACACTGCTGAATGATTAGGGTGAGACGAAACACCTCCCCTATCAAACGTCACTAGTGTGTCAATATCTAAAGCTTCCAGCTGGTGCTGTATGAGCTTAGCGATGACAGACACCGGCCATTGATTCTTTGGTCCGTCTTTGAGACGCGTGTCAGTGATCAAGCAGATGTTCTCTTCGGGCACGCCAAGCTCAGAACATGCAAGCCAGAGCTCTGTACGGCGCTCTTGACCTTTGCCGTCATGGTTACCTGAAATATATATATAATTATATATGTATGTTTGAATGTTATTAAGCAACTCTCCTAGGTTAGGGTATTTTTATTAACTATGAAAAATAGCAAAGTAAAATATATGCATTTGCTGGTGATGCTGTGGCTTAGCACAGATCAATGCACATTTTCAAAGCGCTTTTTGTGTAGTTGTTTTTAACTTTGTTTTTTTTTTTATAAAAATGGGATTGGAAAATACTTATTCCTGTGCAATCATTTTCTAATAAGAAAAACTGTGAGTAACCCCTCGTATGCGGGAGGTGAAAAAAATACCAAGTTCTAGTCTCTTCTGATTACGATATAGTCCATAAAATAAAGCTTAAAAAAAATACAAAAAAATATCCAAATTTTGAGCACGGATCCTCTCGGTCTCGGTCTTAAGCATATGAGGGGTTAACAGGAAGATATTGTTCGATTAGAAATAGGGTAGTAGGATTTTAGTGAATATCTGTATTAAAGTTCACAGTTGGTTGTATGCAGAGGGCGGAATACTCATGGCAAAAATTTAAATGTCATAGGGATAGAACATAGTATTTTATCGACTATCGACAAGTAGTTCTGGTTCACGTAGCATCTGATATTTTAAGAAATAAAATTATACCAGCTATCAACACATTATACTTAAGCAAAATAATTTATCAATGTTAACAATGCCCTCTGTTAGTGGTCTTTTAAATTACCTAGTAATGCTTTAGGTAAATATAGGTATTTAGATTTAGTTTTTTTTTTTTTTTTTCATTGTTATACCACATTTTATTATAACACTATATTTACAAATTTAATCTTAGAGCTTCACTTATTGTTAAAAACAATAACTAAATGCGAATAAAGAATGACTTACATTTTTAATATAAAAGCAAAACTAAAATAACAAAGAAATTATTGATAACACAATATCGATAACTGGAAAAGTCGTTAAAACAAAATGTTCTATCCCTATGAGATTTGAATTTTTGCCATGACCATTCCGCCATCTGGTTGTAAGGGTTTGAAAAGCTAAGAATGTAATTTAGGCCGTAATTATTACCATCCGATAAACAAAGTATGTGAACGTTCGCGTCCTGCTCGCACAGTCTGAATATTGTAGGGCCAAAAAACATGCATTCGTCATCGGGATGGGCGGTTACAACCAAAACCCGCTTGGCTCGGAGCGCCCCGCGAGTCCGTGTCGGCAACCGCCTCGCGTACCGCCGGTACACCACGCAACATACCAACAGATAGCCCAAAACCCATATACTAATGTACAATGCGAAATTCCGGAAATATAACAAAGTCTCTGCTAAAAACCGCACATAAAAATTGTTAATGGAATCGAGGTCGTAAGACGACCTACTCAGGAACATTTCTGACTAGAATGTAGGAAGCTTTTGTTATAAATAAATAAAATATGCTATAAATTAAATAATATCATTGGAATTATTTTTATTTAGACTCTTATTATCAAGTTTTGAAACATTTTATACGAACGATATACAATCATCGCCCTTAGTTTAATTATCATGTCAATGTCATGTACTTTTTTTTACATTTTTGACACATGCCTTTTCTTATGTTATTGTTGCACGAAGGGAGCTGTGCCATACTGCCAAGGTCTGAATTAAAAGATCACTGAGAAATTCAATCTTGATTTTTGGACTTTAGATCCTTTTGGCTAGGAAAAAAGTGAGAATCAGGACAGAGAAAACATCGTAATTTTGCTTCTCTGTCTACTCGGTACTACCCAATAGCTTTTAACCTTTTTATTGTATTGTTTTTATTTAACTAATTGCTGTCAGGGAAATAAGAGCTATCATAAAGTTAACAGTACAATAACATGTTATAAACCATTTACCAAGTAGAAAAAAAGCCGAACGGATAAGAATAACATCACGCTCGTTAGGCACGTCTTGACAAGATATCCAGCATATCGAGCAAAATTAAATTACCTTCCAGCTGTGGTTGTTAATGAACAGCTGGCATTATATTATAACCCCAACTAGCCAACATTCAGAAAAATGAAAACAATGACAGCTGAGTGCTGACACTTGGCCTACACTGCTCCATAATTATCTGTCAGTCGGTTCGGTTGTGTCATTGTAAAATCATAATTACCAAAAAAAAATATTTTTGCTTATATTGCACTGTGTGTCTCTTGAATTTAGTTATTATATTATTTAATAGTTATGTGTACAGCTATCCCGAAGATCAAAAGTTTACTTAAGTCAAGTAAAAGCGTAGGTAGCCTTTGTTGATCGCCCATAACAAACCCGCAACAATGATTCAACCGGACTACGGCTCGGCAATGGGCTTGCTGTCTCATCTTAATGCAGATGAGTTAAAAGAGGTATTAAACGACGACTCGAAGTTTGATTCAGTGCTGAAAGATGTAAAGCAGGTAAGAAAAATATGTTTATAAAGTATACATACTAGAATCAAGTGTTTAGACAGTCACTTCCTTCATTATGAGTCATTGTTTGATGGTAACCAACTATAATGAATATTTGTTTGACCCTACTGATAATGGGGTCAAGGAAAGCAAAAGTTACTGTTTAAAATCAATGTTGATAGCTTATCTCTTGTAGACTCACAATTCTATTGCAATGTATTACATTGTATTATGTACAAAACAAACATGTGAAATTGAGCCCGTAATGTAACTGCTATTTATTATTTGTGTTTAAGTTAAATAACTTAATAAAATAATGCATTTTTTTGAAGGAAAACAGTATTTTGCCAATAACAACTTGCCGTAAGATATGCTATAAAAATGGTAAGCCTTTTTTTCTATTCTGAACTGACTGCCTGATTGAAAAATAAACTACAGCCTTAGACAACTTGAGGATGCATCTCCACCACCTATAATGACGTCTTAAATTGGAAAACTTCAATTGTGTGCATACTAAGTTTCATAGGTAGATAGATAGATAGATACTCGAAAATAAAAAGTGGTAATTTAACCTGTCACAAATTTGGCAATATCATTGGCCTTTTCCTGTAACATATGCGCACTACTAGGTATTTTTATTTCTTGTAATTTTAAACCACTGAATTAACGCTTCATGAAAGTTTTTAAATGACAATTTGGGAGAAAAAGTAGGAAATTTACTTCACAAATACAAAACTGCAGGCGTCCTCTGGTCTCTGTATAATAAAGTAGCTTTTGCCAGTAATTCTGATTGTGTAGAAATTGTTTATCTATTTCTTGAGAAATACCGTAAACCGGGGTGAATAAAAATACAGTCTAAACTAAAGCATATTCTACTAATTATAAGACTAAGATCTGAATGTAATTTTCCAATGGATTAGTCAATTCAAAATTTTTTCTTATTAGTAACAAATTATGACTTATTTTAGATTGAATTTCTATTCACTCTGGTTTACGGTACTGTTTTCTCGCATAAATTATGCTATTTCAGTTTCCTTGCACTATCTCCATACCAAAAAACACCGCATGGTATCAATCCCAAATACGCTAAGTATACCAAATATTCTAATAAATATTCTAGCTTCACTTCTTCCCATGAATAAAATAAAATTGAACAAATAACAATATAGCGGTATTTAGTGGTGGTAGGACCCTGTGCAGGGTCTGTCCGGATCGCTACCACCATCTTATCCATTAACCATCTGCCAAGCAACAGTGTTCGCATTGTTGTGTTCCAGTGTGGGGATAAGACAACCGGTGAAATTACTAGCATAGAGGCGTTCCATCTTAGTCCTCAGGGTTGGCAGCGCATTTGAGGTCTTAGGATTATAATTTTGAGAATTCAAATGTCTATGAGTCTCAGATTTCACTTACCATCAGGTGGCCTGAGTGCTCGTGTGCCTTCTCCTTAACATAAAAAAGAAAAAAAAAAAAAAAAAAATAATAACGCACATTTTACCTATGTAAGACAATTTAGCTTTGTGATGGAAACAACAACATGCTATTCAATTTCTCTTTTGTATCTCTGGACTATTGCGGTCCGTTGCGATAGCTATGCTAAAAATGCATAGAAAATCTGCGAGTTCCTGCGTAACACCGCCACGCGCCGTCCACCGCTGGGGAATGCCAGATTCTATTTTACCAGAAGCATCACACCAACCACTTCATTTATTAAACCATTGTCCTTTAACGATCACTTGCCTAAATGCAAAATGTTAAAGCCTTTATTAACAAATGTGATGCTTTATTGCGTTTTCGTTGGTTGAGTAGTTGGTCCAGCTGAAAACCAGCGCTGTGACTATAAGTCGCACGCGGCATGCTACTGAGCTGGTCGCCTTTAAAGTGCTTGCATGTTCTTTTTGTTGTTATGATATTATTAACCAGGGATCGTTACCGGTATTCTGAGTACCGGTTTTAAATGAGGTATAACCGGTTATAGTTGCATTTCGCTATTTATATCGCTAAAGCTCTAATTACCGGTATTATGAATACCGGTATTCAAGTATATTATCGGTTTAGCCAGTTGAGAATAATACCTCTTTTTGATACTTTACCCCTAAAAACCATAACCAGTACATCTGTCAGTGTCAATATACTCGTTTATTTGTTTCTGTAAATGTTCTCGGTGTTATTGCAAAAAACTCAGACACGCCTTAGACAAGTCTGAAATTACAATTAATTACAGTCTAATATTGACATCTTACTTATCAGGTGCAATGAATAGCTGTATTGAATACAGGTATTTAATACTGTAAATAATGTATACATACATAGTGATAAAACAAAACCGGAATGACACTAATACCTCTAATTCGAATATAGGTATTACTCTTTTAGCGTTAACAATTTGTCAATTTAAATACAGGTATTGAATAAAACCGGTTTTACAATCCCTGTTATTAAGTACACTGTACAAAAAACTTGCACTTAATAAACGTTTTTTTCTTTCTTTCTGTGTCAGGGAGATAAGGACAAAACATGGATTAGCTACTGCACATTTATTAATAAGGGCATAAACGTTTACACCTGTAACACACTGCCACGAAACGGGACCCAGATATTTTAATCAAACTCCAACTTTACAACAGAATAAGTAACAGTACTACGTACAGAAGGTTCTCTGTTAACAAATTCCCTGTTTAGGTACGCCAAACGTGCCTAAATGTGGCTATTACTTTCTATCGCATGCAACGCGCTCTTTCGGAGGCGGAGTTTTAGAGCTAGGGTGGCCGCCAGCTCGACCTATTAAGTTATACGTTAGTTTAATAGGGTATTTTACTGAAGATATTACGATTATTCTTTAATGACTTAGGATCACCAAACTACACAAAAGCTGTGTAATTTGACTTTAGATTATCACATCAAAACTGCCTGTTTCTGCAAAATGTAAGACGAAGACACACAGCTGGGGACCTACATAATTATATTATTATAAAGATTGTTTTCAACCAATAAACGACGCGGCGCCGGCGGCAGTACCGAAAAAGATAGTTATGTAAAGTGCGAGCGAACGCGTTGCGTTCGGAGCAACATGCACAAAACGCAAAATGTACACTACACGCAACCAAAGTAACCAATGGCAAAATTGGCAATACGCAAAATTTGAAATACGCGGGACGTATAAAACGCAAAACGTACATACGCAAAATTAACATTACGTAAAATGTACAATACGGAAAATGTGCAATAAGCAAATAGTTCAACACGCAAAATGTACAAAAAATGAAAAGTGTGTACATTTTGCTCCGAAGGGGCGGCAACCACTAATAGACCACCGCAAAGTCAGAGGCGGTTAAATCACAGAGTTAACCGCCTCTGACTTTACTTAATGCAGTGTTTCGGTTACGGTCCGGTTCGGTTTCGCTTTGCGGCAATGTGCTTCAGGCGTTATACCTGCCTAGTTGTAACCGAACGTACTCGTATTGACATATTTACCTAACCGTTATCGCATTTATAAAAATATACATTACTTATTCTGTTTGGCTGTATTTGATTGCAGCCTTTTCGATGACCGATTAGTGTAACCGGTCTTTACCTGACTACTCTATAAGGAAGGTATTTGATTGGTTGTACGCCTTGACAGATTTTAATGTGCGGGGTATCGTTCTATTGGTATTCACCCAAGGAGTGTCATGTCATTGGTGTGACGACACGCTAGCCTAGTTGGGAGTGACCCTGCCTTCGAAGCTAGGGGTCCTGGGTTCAAATCCCGGTAAGGGCAAATATTTGTGTGATGAGCACGAGTATTTGTTCCTGAGTCTTGGATGTTTTCTATGTATTTAAGTATATATTTCTCTATATAAGTAAGTTTATCGTTGTCTAGTACCCATAGCACAAGCCTATTTAGGGCTTAATTTGGGACTAGGTCAATTTGTGTGACATTGTCCCGTGATATTATTATTATTATTATTATTATTATGTTAGAACCTTCCCTGTTCTGATGCTGCAGACAAATAACTATTATTATTATTTATTAAGAGCCTGATGTGTCCCACTGCTGGGCAAAGGCCTCCCCGGCCCCCACTTTTTCCATGTTTCCCTGTTCTTAGCAGTCTCTTGGCCAGTCCAAAAAGGAATCCAACTCATCCCACCATCGCCGACGAGGACAGTCACGTTTCTTTCTGAATTGTTGGTGACTATTGGCTCACAGCTCATCCGGCATGTGGCAGACGTGACCAGCCCAGTCCCACAGAATATATCTATAATAGTAAGGTGTTTATCATTTTATCGAAACACTTTTCATCGATTGTATCATTTCATCGAATTTCATTTCATCGAACGCTTTTTTTTGCTGAAACCATAATGTCTTCAGGGTATCTTAAACATCTAACATAACCTCACCTACGTAATTAATGTTTAATATATCATCATCATTCTCCTGCCCTTATCCCAACTTGGGGTCGGCGCAACATGTTTCTTTCTCCCATATTTCTCTATTAGTCGCCATCTCGGTAGTCACTCCCTTTCTAGCCATATCATCTTTCACACAGTCCATCCATCGTTTCTTTGGTCTTCCCCTACTCGTATAGCCATCCACATTCATACTTAAAACTTATATTTTTAAGATATCCTGAAAACATAATGGTTTCAGCAGAAAGTAGCGTTCGATGTGAAATTCGATGAAATGATACATTTGATGAAGTGTAATTCGTAAAGTGATGAGTTATCATAATAGTAGTAGGAAGTCGTGAAAGGAATGCCTAAACCTTTTTTATTTATCAACACGTCCGACAGTAGGCGTCCGGTCTACGCAGTAAATATATCTTCGACTGCGTCTTCGGCTCGGCTGCGTGAGTCGTTTGACGAAACATCCAACTGCGTTATCTTTAGGAAGCTGTGGTGGGGAAGACCTTAATTTCATGTGGGCAATGTACGTACAGTCGGCCTTAAATAGCTGCACACTTTAGCGGCAACAGCAACTAAAACATACATTACTTGGAAATATATGAAACTTGACATGAGACGATTTGGCGCTTTCTATTAATTGTTTCCACCGCCCGCCGCGTAAAGTCGTGGTACATTTTAATTTTAGAAATGCTATCTCTCCATTTCTGAATATAGTCTCGAATGACGACTGAAAGGAATTGGACATCTGATGCTTTAAATGACGTTTTTCATAGGGCCTTACCACACTGGCGATTAGCGAGCGTTTGCCGCGTCGGCAAGGCCACAGCGTCGCGTCGTTCACTGAAAAATGTATCGTATAAACACAAGACAAAGGTCACTTTTCATTGTTTAACTTTGAGGCGGTGCTGATCTGGTGCGGAGGGAGGGGTTGAATTGTGCGATGACCTTGAATGTTCATCAAATTGATCATTTCATCGAACGCTATTTTCTGCTGAAAACATAATGTTTTCAGGATATCTTAAACATTAATTGCGTAGGTTAGGTTAGGTTAGATGTTTAAGATACCCTAAAAACATTTAACTTTTTTAGTGGTGGTAGGGCCCTGTGCAGGGTCCGTCCGGATCGCTACCACCATCTTATCCATTAACCACCCGCCAAGTAACAGTGTTCGCATTGTTGCGTTCCGGTGTGGGGATAAGACAACCATGTATGTTTGTATGTTTACCCTTATTTCAGGTTAAAGACTGGGAGACTGAGAAAGAGATGATAATAGCGAGCAACCGGTCGCTGGCCGAGTTCAACCTGCGCGCGGAGCCCGAGCTGCAGGCGCTCAAAGCGCAGGTGCAGGAGCGCTCCGAGGAGGGCGAGGCGCTGTGCACGCGCATACAGGAGCTGCTCGACGAATACAGTTAGTTATAATTTATTCACCCTCTACCCGCGAGGACGTCCACGTGGATTTCGATTATCGCTATAGCCTTTTTGTTTATGGAGGGTATAAGCTATCTCCATATCAAATTTTATCCAAACCCGTCCAGCCGTTGCAGCGTGAAAGATAGTATTAAACTAACACACGCACGCACACACAATCTTTCGCATTTCTGCCCGTGACTACGAGTACGTGTCCTATACTCTTGACCTACCTGTAGATTAAAAATTAAATTTTATTGACAGAAGTTTCGAAATTTAAATTTGAATGCTAATTAATATTTCTTAGGATATTCCAGAAGTCAACATTACTGGTTGCCATTTCAATATTGGATAATTAACTATGTATAGTGTTCTCAACCCACGAAGGCGCGTCCCATTCCTTAATTTTATGTATATTGGTAAAATTCATCAAATGACGCATCTTCCAAATTTTTCAGAAACAAAATCCGCTGGAATTTCACCGGACACCACGCAAGCACTGCTACAAACGGCCGCGGCGGAATCCGAGGAACAATCCGAAGAGATAGCCCAGGACTACCTCGGTGGCAAGAAATACGACGTCGAACAGTTTCTAGAGTCATTCGAGCCGCTACGCAAGAAAATGCATCTACGGAAGTTCAAAGCGGAAAAAATGGGCGAGCTACTTAGAAGTAGCAGCCAGAATTCATACGGGAATGGACACTCCAAGCCTTACCTACCATACCCTAGCTATGGCCCGAGCCAGAACCCGCCCAGCGTGCCGTACCCCATGGGCCCGCTGAACATGCCCATGCCTGGAATGTTTGGAAACCATTTTTGAAGTCCTGCCATCGGCTACCCGGCAAATTTGTTATTGTATGTTTATTTCGCCATAAAAGTTCTATAATCGATCTGGTTAATTTTTATTTATAGTAACGCAACTCGCATATTTTAAATAACTAAGATACTGTTTACTTTCTCTCGCGGTTTTTTTCGTAGAACCGAGGCTATTTCGAAGCCTTGGTTGCTAGCCGGGGGTTGTTTTGGGTGGAATCACATCTATTAGCACTGATTCGCATTTTGTCTAAAGAAAATGTCTGTTATTTATGAAGATGCGTACGCATGCGAAAGGAGAATAGATAGTACGCATCTTCATACAAAGTAGCTATTTTCTATAGAGAAAATGCGAGTCGGTGCTGATAGATGTGATTCCACCCTTAATGGTGGATACTCCAGTATCAGTAAAAGCACCGAGGCAGACAGGGATCCTGTTAACAGCCGTTAATTTTCCCATTTCGTTACCACGTTTATGTATAATGCTACCTAAAAGGTAGGTAATACGCACGTAGTAACAAAATAGGAAAAAATTACGACTGTCCAAAATGTCTTAGATGATGTACAAACTTTTTTAGGTTTTTTTTATTTATTATTATATAGAAAAAAATATTAATAAATACATAGAATAGCAAATTTGCCTTGTTAACGATATTTTAGAAGTTAGCTATAGTTGGGTTAATATAAAATAATTAAGTTTATTGTCCTTATTGATAAACATCGATTAACCGTGGAGTGCAGGTTAATCCATGCTTTGTCCTTATCTTTCGCATTTAAGTGTCACAATGATAGATAAGAACAAAGCATGGATTAGCTACTCCACGGTTACTGCACGTTAAGGGCATAGCTTACCGTTGTCTTTGCCTTATTAGACAAACTAATGGCGCTTTTACATTAGGCGAGTTAGCGTGACAGAGTATAAAAGTAACAACGCCTAATAAGTCTTTATTTTATCCTCGTCAGACCCGGTGTGCTACCGGAGGTACATAGTCAAGGCAATTTAGTTTAAACTATATTTTAATTAGTATAAGGTTCACTTTTATTTGTTTCAATATTGAAAATGGTATTTAATAGCAAAGGGAATTGATCTTTATTCCCTTACTCTTAAATTCAAATTCCCACCTAGAAAATTGTCCCTGTTTGTAGAATGATGGGCGTCACGACGATATGTATGAAAATATTAGCCCATAGCTACCAACGCTTTTGCAGCCTTGATAGTGTCATCGTAAGATTGCAATCGTGAGATTGCAAATCTCTATGGGCTTCAGACAGGGCTCGGATTAGTGTTGATAGGGACTCAAGTCTCTGAAGTCTAAAATGCAAGAACTCGACCCATATTTATAAGACTGTGAGCTTAAAAGACTTCCAAGTCTTTTGAGTTGTGAGTCGAGTTCTTTTTTGAGTTTTATTAAGTCCTGTAGTTACGACTCAAGCTTTAGAAAGATTCAAGCCATCGTATCTTTTTAAAGTCTTATCTCAACTTTAGGTGTGCTTTAAGACTCGAGTCCAATAATGACGACTTGCTTTTGAAGTTAGTTAGCTTGCTATGGTTTCTATCAAAATATGTCATATTTGATTTTGATGGGTATGTACTTTTCTGAAGTGGTTTGAATGCACAAACGAAGTATATGATAATATCTGTAAAATTTAGGTACCTTTCAGAAATGATTTAGTTTAATTTAAATATTCTCTATAAAGAGTCAAGTAAGGAAAAGGCAACCTAAGTGGCTGAGTGACAGTAAATGACTGGCTATCAATAATAACGCCATTAAAATATTAATAAATACTTTTACTCGCGTCTCTGTCCGCGTATATTTTGTTTATGGTAATTATTTCAGGAATTGTGTAATTTTCCAAAATATAAATTGTACTATGTATACAAAATTCTAAAAAAGCTGTTACTCCCTCAATACCTGTCAATATTTATAACACGACCTCCTCCGCGTGTAATAGGTTTTCCTGTACAAACTCATCCCAAATTTCATCTATTCAAAGGGTTGATTCTTGGAATAAAAATTACTCTGTGTTCTTCCCCGGGTCTCAAACTATCTCTGTACTTACCAAGTTTCATTTCAATCGGTTTAATGGTTTCAGCGTGAAAGGAACAGACAGATAGACAGAAACATACAGTTACTTCCGGATTTATGTGTTGTAACCACGCTGTTAAGAAAATACTGAAATAAGTCATTTGGAGACACCTCGGTATTCTTTTAGAAACGAATAGTACAATGACTACAAATGCCATAAGAGAACCAAGGAAGCTCATGCAACATTAATCATCCTAGAACTCTAAATTTACAAACTTGCTGGCGTCATCTAGTTGAATTTAAAAGTTACATTTCATTTTAGCTTCATTTCGTCATCAGTTCTTTAAGCCGTGAATGCCTAAGGCCCGTATTTCAATTCATTATGAAAACCATACAAACAGACAGCATTAAAATCAAAAGAAAGATATACCTAAGTAGGTACTGATTACTATAATACTACTTTACCCAGTACCTATATTCCGTAATCTCATAATCTCAAGTGTTCTTACAATTATAAGTCCAAATGAGTTCTAATCATGACTCAGTTGTTTTAAAGGCCTCAAGAGTAAACAAAACACTCGAGCCTCTGTAGAGGACTCGAGTCTCTATATAAAACTACAGAAGACTTAAGTCCCCTTAATTTCAAAAGAACTTGAGCTTCGATTCGATGACTAGAGTCTAAAAAACTAAGTCGAGTCCTACAAATGAAGACTCCAAGGACTCTAGTCTTTATCAACACTAGCTCGGATACCTGTTATATTTGGTTCCATTTAAGTTTACCTTAACACCGTTAAACCAAAGCCCAGTATAAAACATTTTTTAAGCAATAGATTCATTGTCAGTACAAGTGAAAATAAGGTATACAAATCAGGACAGCATTTTTGCCAAAAATACTGGTAACGTAGGGGACAAACCAATAATTTCATCCAAAACTGGGGGCACCATGATCCACTGAGTTACCAGTGAAAGAAGACATTTTAATTGTTCAGTAAATATATCTATCGGGTCATAGCGTTCATTGTATAATAAAAACACGCTATATTTTAAAAAAAACTTATTTAGTTTTTTCCTTATAGGTACTTTAAAAATAGGTAAAATAGATCTGAATATCTATTTAACTGCGTAATAACGATATCGTATTTGACGAGTTTCGGTATTGTCAACGTTTTCATTACTCTTATGTCATTTACAATAATGGCGACTGTGATATAAACGATTCTAAAACACGTCAAACACTTATAACGCAGTTGAATAGAGGCCCTGAGTATCTATGAGGCAAAGTTGACATTCGCTCTGTGTTTCTACTTGACAGCGTCGAAAAAGTTAAAAGCCTAAAAAAACCTGAAAAACATAGTGAACAAAGAATAGTTGATCTACCCATTAAAACCGGTTTCGGTCAGACCACAAACGTGAATCGATTGAAAAACCGGTTTTTACACATTTCGTTCTGATGAGCGAATGCGTTAGTTCTTCAATTTTGTTCTTCCTATTTCCCGGTTAGCTAAATAATTTCGTTTTCGTTACATTAACCGATTAAGGGATGGAGAAAATTATACCGGTTT
This sequence comes from Acleris holmiana, assembly GCA_949316455.1. Lineage (NCBI taxonomy): Eukaryota > Metazoa > Arthropoda > Insecta > Lepidoptera > Tortricidae > Acleris > Acleris holmiana. The sequence goes on from OX438783.1 coordinate 12,221,894, forward strand.
TACAAACGATATTAACCGCTATCTTGAAACCGGAACCAAGCTCTGCTTCAGATTACACTTAACATCAGGAGAAGTATACGTTGTTTCCTTTATAAATACAATAAAAAACTGTTCTTGTTACAGAGCCGTTGCCGCCTAATGTGAAAGTGCTTTAGAATTGACGAGTCATTTTGAGCTGACGTGAGTCATTTTAAGCTTGCAGTATAGGCAGCACTGTGACATTTCGTCGGTGATATCTATAGGTGAAAAACTTAAGCAAAGGACCTGTCGTACGTAGTTGTGTACAAAAGTAATACGTCAAATTTCAAATGAGTATAGAATGTCCAACAGTGGGGCTAGACAAGTTGCATTCGACAATCGTTAGCGATTATGTTTCAATTTAAATAATAGTACCAAGTGTCTATCTGTGGCTTAGGTCAATTCCATACATTTGTCTATCGAAACATCGCTAACAATCGTCGAATGCAACTTGTCTAGCCCCACAGATGTGTTACAACTGCATACAACAGGGCCTCTATTCTACTGCGTTGTAACGATATCGCGTTTGACGTGTTTTAGATTTGTTCATGTCACAGTCGCCATTATTGTAAATGAAATAAGCGTTATCAAAACGTTGACAATACGGAAACACGTCAGACGATATCGTTATTACCGTGTAGAATCCCAGCGCAGTCATTTACTTAAGTTTTTCACCTTTACGGCATTACCGTATAACTAACAAATTCAATAAGTTGCGAAATGTACCTTACGGACTTACTTGTTAAGGGATATTTTGCTCCTTATTTAATTGGTTCTTGGTTCGTTACGCGGTAAAGCAGTATTACCGATGATTTGTCACTTACAGTACCGGCCAATAATATATCGCCTTTGTACTTACATCTCCTACGATTAGGATTATTTATTTATTTATTATTATTATTATTATCCTACCTGCTAATATTACTTACCAAAATTGACAACCAATCAAAAACTATTTGACCAATTGCATTGCTAGTATTCAATTCGACTGAATTCAAAGATGATTAAATAAGGTTCAAAATAGTGCATAATAAATGTTTGTACATATCGTGGTTTTTACGGAAGAAGCATTTATATACCATTAACCATTACTGATGCATTCATACAAATCTTGTGAATTTAGTAAGAATGCCCGATGCGTTTGGTGTATAAATTATGTTTTTAATGTTTCCTCCGTAAAAACTACGATATGTACAAACATTTATTATACACTATTTTGAACCTTATTTCATCAGCTAACGAATTGAATACTAGCAATGCAATTGGTCAAATAGTTTTTGATTGGTTGTCAACTTTGGTTAGTCATATTTGCAGGTAATCGTATGACATGTAAGTACAAAGGTGATATATTATTGGCCGGGACTGTATGCTTATATTTCTAGAGGCCCAAGTTAATACAGGGACTCTATTCACTGTGAACCATATTGCTATTGACCGCCAGAGCCAAAATGCAAAAATTGCAACGCGGACTCCAAGCCATCTTGATGTCAAACTCCATTGTGAATCTTATACGAATGCACGCTATTTCACTGATATCTATGTCGGCTGTAGCCGTTGTTCGTGTCCACGCCACGAATTTTCTTTCCGGCTACAGCCGACTGTGGCGTTCAAAAGGTTACTGACAAATAAATAAGATATAATAACATGTGGGTAAGGACAAAAAGTTGTACCATAGTTAGCATAGTTAAAATACAAAACAACGAAGGCGAAGACGGTTCCGTTGCGCGGTGAAAAGTATCCTTACAATTGTATGGCTAATTTTCATCGCACAACGGTCTCATAGACAATTTAATTACGTGAGTTAGCGTTCCCAACTTTTTAAACCTTACTCGTGTAAAGCAGTATGGTCTTACCGAGAACATTAGGTAGGTATCTACATAAAGCTGAAGTTAGCGATTTTCTAAAACTAATTTTATAGAATTGAGATAACCGGGGTAATTGTCAAAGCACAATTTGGTGTAATAGGATGGTAGCGGGTAACCTTCGGGGAGGAAAGATGGCCGATTGAAAAATGCCCGGCTTTTACTTTTGATTTATTCTGTTTGACGACACGCTAGCCTAGTTGGGAGTGACCCTGCCTTCGAAGCTAGGGGTCCTGGGTTCAAATCCCGGTAAGGGCAGATATTTGTGTGATGAGCACGAGTATTTGTTCCTGAGTCTTGGATGTTTTCTATGTATTTAAGTATATATTTCTCTATATAAGTAAGTTTATCGTTGTCTAGTACCCATAGCACAAGCCTAGAGCTTAGTTTGGGACTAGGTCAATTTGTGTGACATTGTCCCGTGATATTATATTATTGTTATATTGTTTACTGATTTACTCTATTCACTTGACATTGGCGAAATCACTGTGTGGACCGCCATTAATTAAAAAAGAAGAAGACGAAGAGATAAGCGGTCGATGCGATATATACAAAAATGTAGTGAATCATCCTTCTGACACGACTACTTACTACCGAATGATACCGATGTCTCTATGAATTATTGTATTATATTTATTACGTGTCGTGTTTGTATTAAATTAATAGAGGACTTTAGTTATCAGTGTCAAATGTTAAACCGCGAGTTTGATGTATATCACACTGAGATGTTAAATCCACCATGATCAAATTATATAGAGAATAGGTGTAGGTAATTTTAATATAAACAAAAAAATACTCTGGTATTAACCACTCTTCATCGATTATTAATCTCGCAGTGCGACCTTCCCCACGTTGACTTGGTGGGTACTGAGTCTGACTGAAGTAGATGACAAATACGAATATTTCCTAGAAAATACGATGGGAAAGGATTTTGTAGTAAATCTTAAGGTGTTTTGTCTGTTTTTGGAAATCGTTAACGTTAGCGTACTGCATCTTGTCTAGGCAAGTTCTAATTATTTTATTCAGTTTGTGTCCATTTAAACTAATTTAACGTATAGAGTATTAAGCATAATTTAATTTCTACTTTGGGATTACGCAGCTATTTAACCCGTGGAGCGCTTAGGACCATATATTGTTTAATAATTTCAACAATTGGTGCAGATGCATTATGTGTACCATGCACAACATAGGGCGCTCCACGGGTGGAGTTAACTCAGCGAATGGTTTAAAATTCAACTAAGGCCGATCAGGAATGTCAAAAAATTAATGATATTATTAACATTTCGGAGCTATATAGAACCAGACCTTAGTGTTAAATCTAAACCAATCTATGTTTCAATTTCAATATCCGTTGAGTTAACAGCGGATTAAAACTGGCCAAGTGTTATTTATTTTGCAACTATCTGTGTTAGTCATTAAATGCAAAATTCAGTAGAAAGAATCTACCTTATGGTTCAAATATAAATAAAAAACAATCAGTCGATACCTACGTCGGTCTATCGCCATCGTAGGCAATATAAAATCCAACTGACACATATTAAGTTCGCGCGGGGCATCTATTTCTGGGCAGTTTTCCCTTCGGGCATCTAAAGCTACCGAACAAGCCAACTTAAATACTTAATAAAAAAATACATACTTAAAATTGGGATCAAAAGTATCAGTTGAGTTGCGTTGAGATTATGGCTGGTCATATTTACAGACAGTGAAGCCAGGGGCCTATTACATACAAAATAATGTCTTATATTATATAATTAGCGGAAATCACGTTTCAACAGTATGTATTAAAATAGACTTGCACTTTATTACAAGTTCGTCTATGAAACCGGCCCCGGAGTGCTAATAGTACTTAGCTGTCTATCGCTTTCGCTCTCTACGGCATATCAAATAATGTTTTATATGCCATAGACAGTGGCGTAACTATACCTTCTGAGGCCCGTGGCAATGTCTTTGGATGGGGCCCCAGACCATAGCTACATTATTTTATTGTTATTTCTGATCTGGCTGCCTCTTGGGCCGGGGCCCTCTCGGGTCGGGGGCCCGTGGCATTTTGCCAGCACTGCCACCCTATAGTTACGCCACTGGCCATAGAGTGTGAAAGCGATACACAGCCGAGTCCTATTAATACTCTGGTTTTACCATAAACCACACAGGGGTGTTTTTTTTAAAGTCTCAGTGTGTCAACGACCACACTCCGATAAGTCAATAAAATTTAATTGACGTGTTGTTTATTCTATTTCTATGGCAAAGAAAGTGACAGCAGCAACTTTAATCACACTTTAAAATTCATTTACGTGTCTTGAGTACGGCAGTAAGGGTCAGTTCTTTACTATTTTGTCATATTAATTTCTTGATGTACAGTCAAGTTCAAAAGTATATATACACTTTAGTACCTTGTCACTTTAATCGCTTGGATAATTTCACATGGCAGTTTAAACATGACGTTAAATAGACAAGGTACTAAAGTGTATACATACTTTTGAACTTGACTGTACACTACGAGTTGGTGCTTACATAGTGAAATGTGATTAATTCTGACCCCTATTTAACAAACGCGACAAGCTACAAAAAGGCCAAGCACGGCTAGCACACTAGCTATGACGGCGCGCGATTTTTGTCGCCCGCCTTATATACAACCTGTGTTTTTCTGACCGTAGGCAATGCGGCGTAGTTATCTCGTGCGCGACGTAACTCGCGCGTAGTCATGTGCTAGCCGTGCTGTAATGTCAAATTGTCGCGAATGGGAAAAAGTAGTTTCGTATGCTATGAATCTAGATTCTAGATAATCTGAGACGTATTACGTAATTAATATTATAGTAAAATGATATTTAGCGTCAATGAGATGAGAGTAAAAGTAAAATTTAGGAATCTATTACATTTTATAAGTTTAGATGGCTACAGCTTTAATTTTTTGTCTCAAATAAATCATTCATCTTTTGGTTGTATGTAAAACAAAGTTGTTTTATTCCAACAAATAATCTCTTATACACAGCATTTCCAATAGAATAAGCTAAACGTTTATACCTATTTATTTACAGTCGAAGTCATTATACGTTCCCAGACGTCAGAAAAATCTACACGCCTCTGCCACTGACAATAAGGTTAATAATAATAATACAAATTTAAATGACGCGATCGGTGTACATATATCAATGCATATTTCTATAATTAGGCCTTTACATTAGAGAACTCAGATGTCTGGGTCATACACACTCTTAAAAACAAAATTTGTGTTTCCTGTGGTCAAAAGTTAAAAGCTTGTGTGCATTTGAGTTTAGTTTTTATATGATAGGTCTAAAGCAGTCCAGGGGGTTATAATGACAGAGTTATAGCTATCCAGTTTACGCTGACAGAAAAGGACATACTATAACTGCCATGAACTGCCACGCCGTGAATTAGCGCGAGGCGTCTGTCCTTGTCCTAGTGTGTAAGCGATAGACGGCCAAGTACTTTTCATATTCTAATTTTACTGGACTGATGTTTGCATAGATATAAATACACGACTGTAATAATTAGGTGGTCACCAACATTCATGTCGAATCTGGCATGCTAGAACCAGGAGTCGGAAACCTGGTATTTTTTTTATATTTTGACCGTCAGAGCCGGCAAATCACGTCATCGGATTTTCGTGCCCGGGATGCCGATTGCTCAGTACGCTACATACATTCTCTATCGGCGCGGTTGCGGCATATGTCGTCGTTGGCGTCCGGGGCACGTTCAGTTGCTGCCGACCGTGACGTTCAAAAGGTTAAACCAACTCGTCAGCAACGCCATACATTTCAAAAAGATCATTTTCATTTAGTTTCCACTCAAACAGGGCTAGGATTCTACATGGTAATAACAATATCGTTTTTGACGTGTGTCCGTATTTGTCAACGTTTTGATAACTCTTATGTAACTTACAATAATGGCGACTGTGACATAAACTATTCTAAAACACGTCAAACGCGATATCGTTATAACGCAGTGGAATAGAGGCCCAGGAGGGGGTTCGAATCTCACCGACGAAAAATGACTTATGCAGCGATTTTATCTACGAACGGGCCCTCCTCTTTTTTTTTAAATGCCTGTATCAAATCTAAAAGGTAGCTCCGCTTGTAGTTTAAGTCGCTGCACAAATTAATTTATTAGTCATTTTTCGACAGTGAGATTCGAAAATCGCACCCCAGAATTGATATTTCGGTTTTGATCAAAGAACAGAAAACTACAGAGCCTTTGTATGTCGACGTGTTACATTCTCAACGCTATCACTCATCGGTGACGATGGGAATACCTCCCTAATGGCTTCATTCTAGGGTTGGAATTGGTTCATGATGTGGTGTAAAAACCTCGCTCAGAAACCGTGGTGCGACTGCCCTTTCGGGGCCTTGGTCCAACTGATCAATAATTTCTATTTGGATATCTAATTATCAGGCTCGACGGAGCTCCTTTTTCTGGGTTGTTGGGCCCTTCGGGCCTGCTGAAGAACTAACATAACCTAAACCTACCTCGCATTTAATTTTATGATGCTAATTTTGATCAGTTAGACAGAGAAGTTGCCTCCTGCGTGGTCCGGCTGACCATATCTTTCTATTTCAAAATCAAGTTTGACAGAGTCGACGGAGCTTCGCTAACGCTCCTATTTCTGGATTGTTTGGGCCCTTCGGACCAGCTGAAGAACTAACATAACATAAACCTACCCAGTGCCGGATTTAGAGGTCTGGATGCCTCGAGGCAACATAGGAGTGGAGGCCCCCTGCCTGTCCCCAAAATTGTATCCAATTATTTATTTTTTTAGTACAATTTTCAAATAAATAATTTATTATGAAACCAAGTATAGATTATGTTATTAGGTATTTAACAAACAAATACAATCGGAAACAAGAATAATCTAAAATTAAATTTTAGCATTGACGAACGGAACTTCAGAGATTTTGGCGCCGACGAATCGTTGGTGATTTCGCTGAAATCAAGTTCCGAAGTACGTCAATCGCTTTCAATGCTCAGAGAAAGCTCAATCTCAATCAAAGGAAAAGTTGTTTACCAGACTGAATTAGTTTTTTTTTCCGAAGTCTATCGTGGGGGGCCTGTTTTGTGAAAGCCCCGGGGCTGTAGCCCCGGTTGTCCTCCCCTAAATCCGGCCCTAAACCTACCTCATAGTTATGACACTAAATCGGTCAGCCGGACCACGGGACACGGCAAACAACTAATATTTCATACAAAACAGGATCTAGGGCGCAAAAATTAAAGAAGCAATTGTAAATAAATATTTTATTTCTATTAGTAGGTACTTAAACTGCAACATTCCCCTTTTGTTACGAGAAGCAATGGAACCATGCAGTCAAACAGCTCGACGCCGCGACGACGGCGGGAAAATCACCTCAATTATGCATTGACAAATGTGTGTGTAATCGTACACATAGAAAAAAAAACAAATATTAAATCTCCCACAGCTGTACGGACCTATGCGTGTCAATTTTATCACTCATCAGCCCGTCGTCTGTCAGAGGTGACAAAAATACCAAGTTCTAGTCTCTTCGGATTATTGTGAAGTCCAAAAAAATAAGTTAAAAATAAAAAGTTATCAAAGTTTTGAGCACAGACCTGGGTCAAGACAGACAAGGGGTTAATGTATTGGCTTTACTGTTCAGGGCATCGCTGACTACCCTAATTGGCCCGTCACTTCATCGCGTTTCTCTAATGATTTCGGATTGCCGACTTCTTTGCACTAGAACCCCACGCCTCACGGTCAAATAAGACTATATTAATGATAACAATGCTTGGGACTGAATTGCTTGTAATAAAATGTTGTCCTTACGACAAAAGGTTGCGAACGTCGAAAAAAAAAAGACATCCGACAGAGTTTCTTACAGGTTCTTCTCTGCTCGGTCGCGATTTGAACCTACAGTCAATTTAGGCTAAGTCGCTACTATGACGTTTCAAAAGAGTTTATTATTTGTAAACCTACTTGAATAAAGATTATTCTGATTCTGAAATCTGCTACACAATTGGCGGGCGGCAGGTAGTCACTTGGCGGTAGGTCGATCTAGAACTGTCATTTGACACAGTTTAAAAGCCGGCTGTAAGAAAATTGCCGGCAGCCATAAATCGTTTATAGTGACTATTGATTTTGATCTGTCAGGCGGCCTGCCCGATTGGCAACTGCAGGTAATCTATGGTATTATCACCCAAACACTGCAAACTTAAGTGGCTTATACCACAGGTATCCAAAATAAAATGGCCAAAGCAGATTCAATCCTATTTTGTTATGCGTAAGGTTGCATTAGCTACAGGAGTTTTGTCTGAGATACAGCCTTTTTTGTTAGCAAGTCAGAGGTGGTCACGCTTGCGCACTGGGACTACAAGGGGAATGTATGTCAGTATAATATTATCTACTCTCTTCATTTAGTTCGTGGGCTTTCAGTTTCTTTACCATCACATCACTTTACATTTATAGCCATACTGTAACTGTACAATATATACAAACAAATTAACTAGAACAGATTCATTAATTAGTGCAAACGTTTGAACCATTTGACAGCTAAATTATACCCGTAGTGAACTAAACGGAACTATTAAAATTAACTAGGTAGTCTGGAACATGAGAGTAGAGACGTGAGATTGATTTTGAAGCATTATTTAAGTTAATCAAAAACTTTTTATCGTTTGGAAGTTTATTGCAGTTATTCGTTTTTTTTTAAATTTATTTATTTGTTTTTAACAAAAAATCCTACTCGTGACATGGCCTTGTTTTATTGATTTTCTTTTTTTTTTTGCTCCAAATACCCATCTTACAAAAAATAACAGGAAAATTAATCGAAACACTAAAATGACTCGAATACAATCGTAAATAATGTATTCATTGAAATTAAAAATGTATACAAAACCACGTGACTTACTATGCTACCCAATCAAGACAAACCACAGGTACTAAAGATGTTCTTTATTGGTCTGTTGAATATATTTTATATCTGTGGTTTGACTTGAATAGTCAGCTTACTGAGATAGGTTTTCTTTGTTAACCAACTACCTACTAAGTCAATGTATAGTCGAGTTCTATCTAGACACTCGGTAGTGTGTCAAGCCATAAGAATAAATACTAGTAGAAGGGTAACTTCATCCCCGCCACGCGCGCTCCCGCGTGGCCTGCCAACAGTCCAGGACTACTTATCGCAGCAAACACTAGCGGGTTGCCACCCAGAATTGGCGCTTGATGTAAACGTGCAACAATATTTCAAATGAAGCTCTCAAAGGCGCCACTGTCTACGCAATGGCAAACGAAGTTTGAATCTTTATTTATTATTTGTAACATAAACACGTTAAGTATAAAACGTAAAAATGAAAGAATTAATTATTTACATTATTTACCTATGCACTTTTTGTTTAGATTTAACAATACTTGTTTTAAAACATTACAGTAAAAAATTGCGATTCGCCTTCAGGATCTTGCTCTTGGTCGTCACTGATACGAGTACCGGATAAGCGTTTTATTTAAAACTGCACCTTTTAACTGATAAGAGATTTGTCTAGGACACCACTGATATGCAAATTTTTTAGGGTACTTTTTATCCAACTCCGCCGGTGTAAAAAAAATCGTTTATCGAATAGTTTTACAGGTAAACTAATTCTACGCGAACGAGGTCGCGGGCTTAGTTAGTGTTATATACTTGTGACAACCCTAATTATGCGACAGGCGAGAGAGAGGTAAGGCGGGGCATGGGGCGCTGTAGGTAATAATTTGACGGCTTCGCTGTCAAATCCATAGAACGACGCCGAAGATGCCCTTCTAATAGTACTTATTCTTATGGTCAAGCCAAGTTCGCTATCGAAAAGCGCTATTTTTTATTACTTTTCCCGCCTCCACTTTCATATGTCAGACTAAGGCGTTTCTTCTTTCGCACTGTCATTTGCTATAGGCACTGTTCGGTTGCGCCGTGGCGAGGTATCTATGTCGTAATCCGATCTCCCGCGAAACACCAGCGCCAGAAACAGCCCGGTTAAGGCAAACAGGAGGTAAATGGTTGCCTCCTGGCGAACAGCCTGCGCCTTTTCGTTTTGCTTCTCCCTTTTCATTCGTATGAACTCTTTATCCGATTGAGATTTCCTAAACACGGTTCCATAGTGCTTTTGGGACCTGGAAATAAGGACAATGTATTTAAGCAATAGTCAATAGGAACTGTTCAGTAATATATACAGGGTGGAAAAAATCTATGGGCCCTGAGGGCTTATTGTCTAACGCACTCGCAATCACGATCGTTTTCATTTTGAAAATCGAACGCTCGTCTGCATACAATATGAAAACAATTGCTCCACTTTGAAGCCGGTTGCGATTGCGAGTGCGTTAGACAATAGCCCCTCTGGAGCGGACCTACCTTAAATACGTTAGTTAGCTCATTTTACTGCAAGGAAACATTCCTTTATTTTTCAAAAGAATCTAAACTGCATTCAAATATCTGTAATTTGCTTGCCTCACCCGGGATTCGAACAAAATAAAATTTAAAAAAATAAGCCCTTATCATACGAATCATTCTTCAGGATAAAATTTGTCTAATAAACATTTGGTCTTTGACATAAAAAAAAGTAAAACTAATATTAATTTTATATTGTCATCAACGCGAAGAACATATAAGCATGAAACGATTTTTTAACGTAGACGGATATCAAGAAAAGAATCTAAATAACTTAACTGCTAAGTTGCTCGAAATGACCCCCTTGTCCCCCCATACTTAGTTTAAATTTCCTACCTCCTACCGATTCGTATAATAAATAAAATAGCGAGGGTTTAATTTTTAATTTTTAGTTGGTTTGATTCCCGGGCGAGACAAGCGAATTTTAGATCTTTGAATGCAATTTTAGTTATTAAAAAAAATAAAGGAATGTTTCCTTTCAGTAAAATGAGCTAACTAAAGGATTAAAGGTAGTTCCCCTCCAGGGCCCATAATTTTTTTCCACCCTGTATAATATAGTATATCCCTAGTCCCAAACTAAGCTCTAGGCTTGTACTATGGCTATGGTGGCTTAGATACTAGGGTAGGGGTACAGCGACGAACGACGCGTTGGCGTATTTCACAATCGTTAAAAAAATATAAAAACCATGCGACTGTATATCATAGTTTCGACTACGTACTCTCGGAATATCATACTATCGAATGTTCGAATGCTCGACTGTTATTGGATCGAATATTCGATGGGTCGAAAAACTTAGGAACAATAAATCGTCAAATCGAAATTGATGTTTCGATTGTCATTGCACAGAAGATCTCAGACCCGAATGTTTATTGGCTCGAATATTCGATGGGTCGAAAAACTTAGGAACAATAAATCGTCCAATCGAAATTGATGTTTCGATTGTCATCGCACAGAAAATCCCAGACCCGAATGTTCATTCGATGGGTACTTGAAATAAAGAGTTATCATTATCATATTGCAAGAAGGATAGCAAGAAGCGTTATTCACCTTATTAGTAATAAAACGTCTGAATTTTCAATAGATAGCAGACTTAAATACATCTTGAAAAAAGAATCGACGAATGTGGAACCTGCAGGTGATCGACTCAGTCTTGATGTGACCACTGAAAATTCGATACACCACTGATCGAAACCATACAATTCTAGATTACGTTTTGTCGATTGTAACTATTTCGGCCACAAGTATTTCGATATAGCGAATATTCGATCCAATAACAGTCGAGCATTCAACCATTCGATAGTATGATATTCCGAGATTACGTAGTCGAAACTATGATATACAGTCAAACCATGCTGCATCGCTAGCGCTAAATACACGGTCAGTGGCGTTTATTCGCGGTGCCTATATTTTGTATCCGTGTCGTGTGTAAAAACCCGGCCAAGTGCGGGTCGGACTAGCCCACGAAGGGTTCCGTAGCATTATCTATACAACCACAGTGTCTGCATTAAGATCGAGCAAAAAACGGCAAAAAAACACTTATGTTGTATGGGAGCCTCCCTTAAATATTTGTTTTTAATTTTAATAGTTTATTCTTAAAGTGAATATACAACTAATATTTCAAGCATCTACCTGTTGCCGTTATTAATATCAAGCAAAAAACGGCAAAAAAAAACACTTTTGTTGTACAATCTAAGACACTGCTAACTGGTGGTGGTCAGTTTCTTCGTTTGTACGGGAGCCATATTTATTTATTTTCCTTTTTTTTGGTTTTGTTGTTATAGCGGCAACAGAAATACATCATCTGTGAAAATTGCAACTGTCTAGCTATCACGGTTCATGAGATACAGCCTGATGACAGACGGACAGACAGACACACAACAGAGTCTTAGTAATAGCGTCCCGTTTTTACCCTTTGGGTATGGAACCCTAAAAACATGTCACCAAATTAAAACAATATTTTCGCCATGTTTTTTTTTTTATTTCTCACCATCGAGGTGAAAAGTAGAGTGCATAACTCTGGTCTAAAAGCCATTAGGTACCCTTAAATAATTTTCCTGAGCAAAGCGAGGTAGACCCACACACATCAAAATTAATAAGATATCCTAGGCATTTCCAGATCACCGCAAGCAGCGCCGCGGGAAAGTCATATATTTAAATCTACCACGTCATAGTCGCTCAACTATCGGTATCGTTGAAGAGTTCTGGTGACCATCTATAGTCTTCATCATCAGTAACTTCCAAATGTTGTTGTTTCGGTGTGGGGATAAGACAACCGGTGAAATTACTAGCATCGAGGCATTCCATCTTAGTCCTCAGGGTTGGCAACGCATTTGTGGTCTAGATTAGGATTACCTATAGTCTTGTGAATTCAAATGTCTATAAGTCTCAGATTCCACTTAACATCGGGTGGCCTGAGTGTTCGTGTGCCTTCTCCTTAACATAAAAAAAGATATATTTTGGAACTAAAAATCGATACATGTAATATTTGAAGAGTTCCCTCAATTTCGTGTTGGCAAAAAACAAAACGGTTAAGCGGTCTTTGAGTAATCGGCGAACATGCATAAAATTAAAGTCGGTTGACAAGGAAAATAGCGTTCACAATGCGCGGGATAGAGTTCACAATCCATTGACATTAAAGATATTTACAGTCTTTTTTTACAAAGTAGACACGAGGGTCAAAAGGGAGTCGGACTCATGCACCGCGCGTTCCGTACAAACATACAAGGGTGGGTACGAATCTGAGCGGCTCAGCCTGAGGAATGCTCGCGAGCCAAATTGTTGCACATAAACATGCGCGGGTGAGGCAGCGTGCTCGCCACGAGCCGACACTTCAAAATGGCGTCGGACACTATGACAGCCACGGCTGCGTTTATCATAGTTCACCGAATGCTTAAAAAACGAAGAAGAAGTCGCCTCAGTGGTGGAACGGCTCAGCAACTTTATCAAATTTGTACGCTACTCGCCCACAGACAAGTTAGAACTGGTCGTTCTGCCCGCGGCACGCTGAGATACACGGCCAAATCACGCGAGGCTGAGCACGGTCAATAGACCGACTCTCGGCGGCTCGCCGCGCGCCGTTCGGCCGCTGCTCGCGCACAGCGCGTGAGCGCGTACGAATTTGAGCAAAATAGGTGAGCCGTGCGTGCCTCAACCCGAGGCTGCTCTAATTCGTACCCACCTTAAGAATTTAAAATTGTATAGAGGGACAAACTTGACTTTGCCGTTGAAAAACTGTTGTCTCGATACATCGACATAGGTCGCTATTAGTTTACCAGCTGCAAACATATTTGCAATCGCAATATTTTTTGTGGTGAATCAACAAATTAACTTAAATAATCATGGAAATACAGAAAGCAATCGATAGCCAGCCCAAGGGGATCTCTACCGTTTGGCCAAATTATCTTTCGTCAAATGTTTCATATGGGCAAACGCTTTTTTTTTCCAAAACTGTAACTATTTCAGGATTTTTATAAAACTAACCTAACCTAACCTATAGGGTTCTACACGTTGGCCCTGAATTAAATCCTGAAATATTTATAGTTTCGGAAAAAATTGCGTTGGCTCAAATAAAACATTTGACGAAATTATAAATTTCACGAAAATAATTTGGCCAAACGGCAGTACACGAGCCCAATGCTATTAAGAAGCCGGAAGTACTGTATAGACAAGATTGCTTATGCTTACCACTCGTCGTAATCAAATATGGGTGTTTTCCCATCCATGGTGGGGACGACATGGCGCGTCGCTCGCGACTTGTAGAATTTAGCCGTGGGATCAGTTGGCTCGGGATCCGGTTGGTAAGAAGCGGTGGGTGTGCCAGATGTGCGAGTCAGCAGACCTGGCCAAGACAATGACGAGCTCTAAGGAAAACAATATTAAACTACTGTGCACGGAGAATTTTGGGTGATTGTGCCAATTTCCAATTACTTTATTAAATATATAATCATAATTTGTTTAAGGTTGGCTCATAAGTAGTAACAATACTGTGTTTAAATGAAGTCAATCAACACACGGACACTTGGATTGGATAAACAGAGAAATATTGGAAAAGTATCTCACAATTTTTCAAAATTTAAACAAGTGTGTTTAGTGTTTGTTTTGTTTATCTCACAACTAATTGGAATTTAATGATTGCTTAATTTCCTAAATACCTAGTTAAAATGTTGAGTTGTAAATGTAATATGAAAATGTATTTTGCATCAAAGAAGACTCTATTCTATTCTAAATACTTACCTTTGTCATACATTTTTTTCAATCTTACATTTCCTAATACTTCATATGCCTCTGATATAGCTCTAAATTTCTTAGCAGATTCTTCATCCTGAAATATTATTAAATACAATTGTTGTTTCTAGTTCGTTGTTTTATATCTACCACGAGCAAAGTCTTTTACTAAATCAACAAAAATAATAGATCCCCCTCATATTTTTATCAGTAAATTTCTAGGATTTAGTACCAATTTCACCATACAATGTTAACCACTTAACAGACGATTAAAGCGTTAACAGTCCTCAAAACGTATGAACTAACAGTCAATTAACATTGATTAAAATTCAACATTGTATGGTGAAGTACTTACTGTAGTAAGGTAAAGACACCAGTACTCGACAAAGGACCAATGTTCGACACTGACTCTTATTCAAAGAAGATAAGAAGTATTCATTACACACAAACAAATGAATAACTCTTATCTTCTTTGAATAAGAGTCAGTGTCGAACATTGGTCCTTTGTCGAGTACTGGTGTCTTTACCTTATCTATTTTACTTTTGTTAGCCCAAGTTTATTATGTTAAAAAAGGTTGGTTGTTCATCTTAAAAATATACTCAGATTAAAATAACAATACATTTTGTCTACACACAATTCACAAGTTTTCTATACTGCCATCCTAATTCAAAAAGACGCATGTCAGTTCCATAGGTTTGAGAAACAGGCAACAATAGGTTTTAGTTCACAGCATGTTTAAAAAAATATCCATTTGCAGGACTCTTCAAATAAACAAAAAGTAAAAAATCATTATATACTTAAATTTATTTGGAAGAAATTGTTAAAAAGTTAAAATCTTTTTTTAGACATCTGTCCTTTTCAATTAGGACGGCGTTCAGAACCTGTTGGCAATGACCAGCATTACAAGATTCAATTTTGCTATCTACAGTGGTGATTGTGGTGGTTGGTGTGCTTATCAATTGATATTAAAATATTGTCTATACGAAACTTAGCTTAGCACCTATAGATATGTTACCGGTAGCACTGGTAGCAATGCTGATCATTTGTCTTCTGATTCTGAACCCATCTTAGAGTAAGTACTTATAATATGTGTGGATAAAATTTCCCATAATCACTTTCCCTCATTATGTATCAGTTACATAAACTACTATATCAGGTATCTCTTGGACAGCAATATTCACTGACCAAAATTCGCAATTGGTTGACTTACACTTGATATATCTGGATGATGCACTTTAGATAATTTGTAATAGGCAGATTTTATATCATTCTGCGTTGCTTTGGGTGTAATTTCAAGAACATCATAATGATTAACATAGACTACAGGCGTCGTATTCAATTTTCTCACAAGGCTAATTATTAATCTACTTATTCTTTGACTAAGCATCTGTAACAGAAAAATTATAAACATACTATAAGCATATTATAACATGAACAAAATGTAATATAAATTAAACCACTTAGCGAGTACAGCAATTAGTACTGAAATATATTTATATGAAAAGCAATGTGTTGGAGATATATAATTACAATTTAAGGTAAGTGTGGATGACTTTTAAAAGTTTATTATCATTTTGGAAAAAAATCCTTTTGGTTATCCGTCGTAATAATAAGATTGACAGCAATTGTTTTTCGTTACGTAAAGGCAGGTCTCATGTCTCATGTTGAATTTTTGTAACTGTCATGTCTGTCATAGTTAAAGCTGGGTCCACACTTGTATCACTTTGGCGATCACGATCATGTGCATCGTATCGAGCACGCGTATCCTAAGTATGGACGCTCACTTTGGGCATACTGTATCACTAGCATCGTCGCATGAAAAAATGCGTCCATACTAGCCGTAGCGTAGCAGCGTGCCGTATCACAACTCTGTATCATTTTGGCTTGCTCTAGTTTGGACGCTACCCGTAGCGTAGCAGAGTATCGTATCACAACGCTGTATCATTTTGACATTTGTGATCGTTGGTCTGTGCAGACCTGCGTTCTATTCAAAAATGACGCCCGCTGATCGGTTGAGTAAAAGTTGTCCAAAAATCGATTGCAAGATTTGAAGCAAACATCAAGTGCGAGTCGGACTCGCGCACTGAGAGTTTCGTACCGCCGCAGAGTAGGTATTATTATATTTCGATTTAAAAGTTATCTTTACAAAATAATAATGATACCTACTTTACGGTTGTACGGAACCCTCGGTGCGCGAGTCCAATTAGCACTTGACCGGTTTTTTTACCTACTGCCTACCCTGAACGGTTCAAAGCCCGGATTTCGTGAGGAATACTTACTTATAAATTAAATATCAGAAAGCATGACACTAAAAATTACATGGCTTTAGGTACTAAAACAATATTACAAATACCTACCTTGACCCGTACTCTTCGACTTGGTCATCTTCTGCTTCTCTCGCCGAAGAGCCGCAAGTAGGTATTCAATTTTTTTTTTTTATTTCCTTCGCCGGTCTGTTTAATTGTCGGCTCAATTCATCCCACGCGTCTTTTTTTAGAGCTCTGTTGTAGTAATTGCGGTTGAGAGGGTTCCATAAGATTTCTTTCGCCTTGTAAGCCTCAATCAATCTTATTACTGTCTCGTTATCCATGATGAACAAACAAAAACAATTAAAAAGTTGCGACAATTTCAAACGGACAGTCAGCCAGCAATGATCCGATCGATGATCGGATCGGTACACGTACAAACTTGTCAAGAGCATATCCGTGTCCCCTTTGATGATCGGGGAAAAACCGCCTCGAGGTGGATCGCGGTGTATCATGTATCAAATCATGACTGCGTATCATGATACAGTATCAAAACACGTCCATACTTACCGATCTTGATGCGCGTATCCGATCGCGAGTGTGTGGGGTATTTAATAACCGCGTAGCAACATGGATCCCGAGCGATCAGATACGGCGCGTAGCATGATCGCGATCTTTTTGCGTCCACACTAACGATCATGATACGCGTCGGTGCTACGCGACGGAGACACGATACGGCAAAATGATACAAGTGTGGACCCGGCTTTAGCTAGTTTGACATGGTTTGACTGTGAACAGTAAGTTTTATTTTTAAACATACGACGTATTTAGACGTAAACAAAAACCGTGAGTGTGCCTCAATTTGTCATAATATACAAACAAAAGAGCATCATGAGTGCAATATGCATGCTGTATGCTGTATTTATCTAACACTAACTAATGCATAACCTCGTTTTTTTCATTATATTTCACCACGGCCCATTGTGTCCACGGTCCAGTCATATTCCTATCGAGTGTTGCAACTTTCGAATTAATTTCGTCACTTTGACAACTTGCTAAAAATTCTATAAGGTAACATTGTATTGTCGATTAGTCATTTTGATTCAGTCACTTGGAATTTGTTTTCCTGATTGTTTTCCGTTATAAACGGCCGTATTCCCTTTAATAAAGTGTTATAACAACTGACGTAAGTACTCACAATGGTCTCTGTTTATTAATAACACTGTGTTAGAAACAGATGGTGTCCAGTGAAATGTACATCCATGTAAGGACATACATCGTTTTAGCCGTATTTGATTGACACTGTGTGCCCTACATTTAGGAGTGAATGCGAAGTCTGTAATACTCTCCATGACTCACATTCTCGTTATTTGAGGTGACGATAGGTTGAGTGACACGGAGTTAAACTCGGCTTCATCAGTTTTTATTTATAAACTGGGGTTGCGTTTGTCCAGCGTTTTCATTGTGCTCTATTGGACGTCACGCGTCGAACGTCGCACGTCTGCCGCACCTTACAGGTAACAAACGCGCTAGAGTTCGTTTAGTTCTCTGGTTAATAAAACCACAGTTGCTTCTAAAGTTAGGAAGAAACTGTGGATTTAATACGAGTTCATTAGACTACGCAGCCTATTAATATGTTAATCTGCTTATAATACGTACGATAATATTATTATAATTTAATCGTCTATCAAAATCGTTATACTGACTCTACCATTTTGTTCCAATTCGGACTCTTCTCTGTACTAAGTTTTAACCGTTTTAATAACTCTAACAGAATGTTAATTTTTTATTGCTCATAGATCTAAACAATGTCGTCCCGCAAAACCGCCGGTCGCCGTGGCACAAACAAGAAGCGCGCCCAGCGTGCCACTTCCAATGTCTTCGCAATGTTTGACCAGGCTCAGATCGCCGAGTTCAAAGAGGCCTTCAACATGATTGACCAGAACAGAGACGGATTCGTAGACAAGGATGACTTGCATGACATGCTGGCTTCTCTTGGTACGTATGTTCATTATTTAAAAAAGGTCACTAGCCACCTGGCCCTAGATTCTGCTTTGATTTATTAGCCCATTTTAATTTTATGTCATAAACATTAGATCAGATATTGTGGAACACAGCAATGCTTCATGCAAATATATATTTTAAGCCATCATTTGTTCCTTACATGAATTGAAATTTAAGTTATGGATATTGATTTATTAGTGTAAAAAGATCCAGACATAGTTCCTATCTAATTGTGTAGTGAAAGCATGGAACAATGCAGCAGTGAAATTGAAACAAGACTTAATAAGGCATGTATCAACTACAAAATGCGTGGGCATAATGATATACCTAATGTATATAAAAAGAAGACTGGCTGTAAAGGCCTTGACTCCGGAGGCTATCAAAATCGCTGCTGCATTGCCAAGGCTGAGGACTAAGGCAGCCTCTATGCTAGTAATTTTTTAGGCGTTTTTTTTGAGGCATTCCATCTTAGTCCTCAGGGTTGGCAACGCATTTGAGGTCTTAAGATTATAGTCTTGAGAATTCAAATGTCTATGGGTCTCATATTCCACTTACCATCAGGTAGCCTGAGTGCTCGTGTGCCTCCTTAACAGAAAAAAAAAAGCTGGCTACCACTATTAAGCAGGTTAGGTTGGTGGCAATCACTGGACCCAGCACAAAGTCTTACGTCTTTCTCTACAAAGTTTTAAACCGCACCTGCTGCCCCTCATGTCTAGAGCGGATTAAGAACAATTGATCATAATTTTGTATTTTTTCCAATGTAATTTTATATTTAGAAAGAATATTATCAAATTCTCAAGAGGGTGGAATTTCTTTGTTATAGAATTTAGTGTTATTTTAGATCTAATTTTTAATTATTTACTTTTTGGTAATGTTGCTGAGCTCACCATTGTAATTTTTTTTTTTTGTAAAAATAATAGTCTAATTGTTAAAACTTATTATTGTATGTTTATCTAAACCTATTTTATTGTTAATACAATTGAGACTATTCTTTGTGTAATCATTTAACATTAGCACCTGGCTAGTACAGTACAGTAGGCATTAGGTATATGTTTAATTCTTTCAATATTACAAGTATAGTAGCTTCATTAGCATGGCTATCATTCTGATAAGGGTTTTGTAAAGAGTGTTTAAAATAGTTAAGTTGGGTTCTTTCAGGAAAATCAAGTAAATCTTTTGATATTAGTTTATACATATTATACATACATATCTCCTACCTAGACCTAGTCCCAAACTAAGCTCTAGGCTTGTACTATGGGTACTAGACAATGCGATAATCGCTACGTAAACTATCGAAAGTCAGACTTCTAAGACTACGATTCTCGATAGTTTATGTAGCGATAATCTTACTTATATAGAGAATTATATACTAAATACATAGAAAACATCCAAGACTTAGGATATATAAATACTCGTGCTTATCACACAAATATCTGCCCTTACCGGGATTTGAACCCAGGACCCCTAGCTTACAAGGCAGGGTCACTACGAAATAGGCTAGCATGCCATCTTATCACTTGAAGGGTTTTACAGAATGAAGAGTTCCTAATTCCTAATTTTTATATAACTTTAATTTTTCACTTTTTAAATAAACCTTCAATTTTCTTTTTATGGACCTTTCACTTGTCATAATAGCCTGGTAATTAATGAACATTATTGATGTATATTGTCCAGGTAAGAACCCGACAGAAGAGTACCTAGAAGGCATGATGAATGAGGCACCAGGCCCTATCAACTTCACCATGTTCCTGACCCTGTTTGGAGAACGGCTGCAGGGCACGGACCCAGAGGATGTCATCAAAAATGCTTTCGGGTGAGCTATTCTTCCCTGCTGCGACAAATGGTGGTATCTCAGACAAAACTCCTGTAGCAAAAGGAGCCTCATTACTAGCGGAAAAGGTTTGAAATTGCTTTGGCTAATGAATTTGACATATTGTCTGGTTTATGAAAACAGTTTTTTATATTTCAGCACTGGCTCCCTGATTTCTCACAAGTTAAATATCATTGTTTAGTAGTTTTAAACAGATAAATACAGTAGTGAGATTTGTAATAAGATAACCAATTAGAATCTGTTATACATTAAAAGATGATGTGTTTCAAACTGACTTTTCACTATTTGTTCGATTTTCGGCTGATTGTGGCATTATTCAAAAAACAGAAAAACTCTCTTTCACATTTCTAATATAAATAAGAATATAATATCAAAACGAAACATTATTAACTTGTTGACCCACCTGTAGGTCAAGAATTGAATTAAAATTTTATTGAGAAAATATATAAAATTCGAATTTTAATGCTTCAATTAAAGTTTCTCATAATACTCCAGAGGTTAATTTTAATATATTGTACCCGTATTCTCTAGATGTTTCGACGAAGAGAACAACGGCGTCATAGGCGAGGAGCGTCTCCGGGAGCTTCTCACCACCATGGGCGATCGGTTCACCGACGACGACGTCGACGAGATGCTGCGGGAGGCGCCCATCCGCGACGGGATCTTCGACTACGTCGAGTTCACTCGCATCCTCAAGCACGGAGCCAAGGATAAGGACGAGCAGTAAGCTGGTACAGTGAGAGTCATATCAATGTAATGTATACCGGGGGAGAGTCTTAACTAATCTGACGCTTGTGGAAAATTCATCAGATGGGGCCCTTCTTTTTGTAATAAATGTTAGGTTGCTCCAGTACTCTCGGGGCGAGGGCCGCTGGTAATCCCCCCCTGCTACCCTATTGCTACGCCACTGAAGGTCGCACATCAACGTTGTGGGCCGGTACAGCCACCAGCGATAATATTCCAACACTGCGCCCAAAAATAATGCTCGCGCTTTTTTGCATTTAGTAAAAGAAACTTGTCATAATCAATATATATTAAAGGCGAAACCCACTGGCTGATCGATCAACGCACAGCTGAAACCGCTAGGAAATATTGAAGGGAGTGGATGTCATTGGATGTCCTGTGGGTGCCAAGGGATTTTTGGAAATTTATCCCCCTCGCGGAGGAACTAATTCTATGCGAACGAAGTCGCAGGCGTCCCCTAGTAATATGTATTATTACTAGTCACTGTACAATTACGTGTCCTACAAACGTATACAAGGGTAATAATTAATCAAAGATTTCGGACTGTAACAGAGCTTTGTGAGGAAGTTTGATCAAGTTTAAGTCCAAGTCACTTGATAAGCCTCAACCTTCTGCACGATTTACAATAAAGAGGTGCCCTAAAATGTACAGGTTAGATTTTTCCGGTGTATATTATATTGATGTGTTTCTTGTCTCGGCGTGTAATGAAGTTGGCAGGTTGGATTTAATGCTAGATGTTAAAAAGTGTAATTTGAAACAATCCTTTTGTTTATATCATACCATCAACACTTCACTTCTGATCTTTTTGTTTCCAAGAAAAGCAATATTTTAAAGAGCTGCAGTATGTGGCAAAAGTATACCTTTCACCAGCAAAATTAGCAAAACGAAAAAAAAGGTTGAATTTTTTTCGTTCCCCGGTGTGTTTATTTTAAGTGCAGTCGTTATTTTAACTCTGTTGACATTTTAATTCTCCCTGTCACATTTATTGTGTCAAGTGACGTAGGGTTGTCATCAGTGTACTATAAACTTACGTAAATACGCTTACATTGAAGTGTTTATGGGTACTTGTGGAAACAATTTGGCACGAAGATTTAACGTATTGCGCAGGTATTCTATCTGTTGTTGCTTCATATCTTAGTATAAATAGAAAATCGTCTCTGGCTAGGGTGCTCTGCCGTGATACCAAAGAAGGGGCTAACTGCATAGTAATAGTATAAGCATTTTAAATTTAATGTGCTTACTAACAGAGCATAGAATGCTCTGACTATTACATTGCAACTAGCAGCCTTCATTGGTATTAGGTTAGTAAGATAGCGTCGCTAGATACTAACACAACCAAACGCGTCAACGGCGCGGCCCGACTAAACCGGCTCGGTCCGTCCTGTTGAGTTTGCTTGTGGTGGCTCGCGGCGCGTACGGTCGACACATACCTTTGTTTGAAGAAAAACTACTGTTGTATACTGTGGCATAGTTGTGTGGCAGTGTGGTGTGGTATTTATAAAATGGTTTGGCTTTTTTCTCAATTTTCTAATAATAGCTATTATTTTCAACCTGTCATTGTAACCATACTCTATTAGATTTTTATATATTGCCAAACTAATAATGTTTTTATAAGACAGGTAACCCCTAGGTAATAAGTTTAACTTGATATGGATTATAAAATCTCGAAAGGTACTGCGGTGCTAAATAAATAGTACTTATGTCTTGCATTTCGTTTAAATGCAATAAAAAATATTACTTCCGCTTTTGGACCATTTATTTATATTAAGTTTGGCTGATTTTTAAACATTTCCATTTTTAACCAGAAGTTTGCACTTCAACATGATTATCATTATGAGATCATTCCTAGAAATTATGTATTTGTTTAGTTAAGTTTTGTTTCAAATTATGAATTATTTTCCGAGACCCAACAAGCGTGTATTGAACTATGTAATCATGTACCATGTATTTATTTTGTCTTAACCTAATAAATCTCTTCCAATTAATTTTGTTTTATTTTTATCGTGGATCACTCGTCCCTGCGTTAATGAGGTTGCGTTTGCGCAGGCCCTATATATAGGTTTTGACGTCAATGTCGATGGAGCTTTGTTTTTGTAATTACCTAAAAGTTACTTGTTATGACCTTCATAATTTTTAACTTCTAGCAATTATTTCATCGGTATATCATTTCGTCCAATTGCATTTCATCTAATGCTATTTACTGCTGAAACCATGTTTTCAGGATATCTTAAGGTGGGTACGAATTAGAGCAGCCTCGGGTTGAGGCACGCACGGCTCACACATTTCGATCAAATTCGTACGCGCTCACGCGCTGTGCGCGAGCAGCGGGCGAGCGGCGCGCGGCGTGCCGCCGAGAGTCGGCCTTTGGACCGTGCTCAACGGCGCCTCAGTGTGCGTGCCTCGCGCAATTTTGACGTGTATCCGAGCGTGCCGCGGGCAGAACTACAAATTCTAACTTGTCTGTGGGCGAGGTGCGTACATATTTGATAAAGTTGCTGAGCCGTTCCACCACCGAGGCGATTTCTTCTTCTTTTGGTTCGTTCGAGTCCGACGCCATTTTGAAATGACGACTCGCGGCAAGCACGCTGCCTCACCCGCGCATGTTTATTTGCAACAATTTGAGTCGCGAGCAGCTCGTTGCGCGGGGCGACGATGCCTCAGGCTGAGCTGCTCAGATTCGTACCCAGCTTTATAAATTCCTTCGGGAAAACTCGGATCTCAATCGGAATACGATGGCACCCGAACTGCCAATCAATGATTTTATTAAATGAGTGACGTTTTCATATATTTTTTTTTTTTTTTTTTTTTTTTTTATGTTAAGGAGAAGGCACCCGAGCACTCAGGCCACCTGATGGTAAGTGGAATCTGAGACCCATAGACATTTGAATTCTCAAGACTATAATCCTAAGACCTCAAATGCGTTGCCAACCCTGAGGACCAAGATGGAATGCCTCTATGCTAGTAATTTCACCGGTTGTCTTATCCCCACACCGGAACACAACAATGCGAACACTAAGTATGGAACTTTATCGTTTAGTGTCAAATGTCAAGGTGAAAATTATTGTTGTATAACATAGAGATGTTACAACCACCTTCAGTAACTATTAAAATATTCAGCTTTATTGTCATTAGTGAACAAAACATTATCTTCACTTTAAAACATAAAGTACAATACCTGCCTACTTAAAACGGCATCTACTTACGGGGCTAGTGCTTTTTTATGTCATTGGCGTCCCTCTCGCACCTACGTAACCCACGTTTTAGAGGAAGGCCCGTTAGTATACTTATAGGTATGTACTTAACATTAATATTTTAGTTACTGCATATTTGGGTCGATATTTTCAACATTTTCACAATCTGAGTAACAGTCAGACATATCATCGTCGTATTTTTCAGTGCTTTCATTTACATTGGTAGGATTGTAATTAATGATTAATTATGGTCTGATCATAGTGATCATGCAGCGAGTGTTCCTGTGACCGATATTCATTTTCACATTTGATGGCATGATCACCACAGAACTATATCGAGATTTTTTGTCGTCGTTTCGGCACGCGAGGTACTGTAAGCCTGGTAGGCGCCTATTCCTAAGCGTAATACTTTACGCACTTTCAACTAAGCTACGCAGAATAAGCAGTGTTTCTTGTGTTTATTCTTTTATTTATTTTAACGTTTAAATATACATCAGTTCACATGTGAATGCCAACGCGGTCCGTTGGAGACTCTCGAGCGTTCCCCTGAAAACCACCGGCGGGCATTTCATAGTTCGATTTTTTTTATTCAAAAGATTTCGAGACATTTCGACATAACAAAATAGAAAAAAGAAAACAATAGTAGTATGTACTGCTACATCCTTCTTTCATTACAGTACATACACTCTTTCCTTCTATCTCGATATAGTTCTGTGATGATCACAAACTTCCATTCATCCGGGACAATCATATTTATTTTTTCTTCAATCAGATCTAGACGTGCTGAAAATGGAACCAACTAGAAAGTATACCCATTGAAACTTTTTTTTTTCTCATCGTTCCAGCGGTTTTTGAGTAATAATATACATTAAAAGTAGGCTTTCGGGTTCTTTCTGTTTCTAGCTCATGATTAGAATCGTAACTGGCTGAAACCTAAGGTCTTTAGTGGGTACAGTCGCCACCAAATATATCGGAACAAGTAAGGTGTTCAAAATTATCTACATTAGACTATTGTTACGGCCATACGAGCGTGTGCAGATGCTTTTGAGCACCTTGTATTTCTGATATTTCTTTTTTTGTGTTGATAAAGTTCCAGATTACGGATACTTTAATTATATATTTACTAGGCAAGGGCAACAGTTTGTGAGATTTACCCATAAAAAATAAAATTGATCGTAGGTATAAAGTGAAAAGGGAACTAAAAAACCAGCGCTGTGCAGACGCGGCCTGTCGCACTAGCAGCAAATGCTGAGTTGGCTCTTTTTGCCGCAATATCTGATTGGTTTTAGGGTTCCGTAGTCAAACTAGGAACCCTTATAGTTTCGCCATGCCCGTCCGTCCTCAGCCTAGCTCAGAAACTCTTAGTACTAGAAAGCTGTAAGTTGGCATGAATATACATATTAGTCACGCTAACAAAGTGGTAAAATAAAATCTTGTTTTTTTTTTTCTTTTTTAGTGTACCTCCCCTACACGTAACGTGGGGATGTAATTTTTTTTTTCGTCTACGCCAATGTGTGGGGTGTCGTTGGAAAGATCTTTCAAAAATATTATGGGTTTGTAAAACAATTTTCCGATTATGGGATCCGTTTATGAGACATTAAGCTTTAAAGCGCTAATTTTTGTTAGAGTCATGTGTCATACAGCCAAAACTACAAATGCTAAAAATCGAAAAAAAACTGAAATGAAAGCGCATATAACGAATTTAAAAGGAAAACTATCACGACTAAGTAGACATCATTGGTTCTTGAGATAGAGACGATTATAAAGTGTTTATACCTACTAAAATCCAAGACGGCACCAAATGACTTTAAATGGAAAATTAGTTGTTACTTGTTGATTTTTATATTTGTTTTTAACGGCTTCGGAACCCTACACTGAGCATGGTCCGACATGAAAAAGTTTGTGGCAAAAATATCCATTCTATTCTATTCCATAATTTGGATGGCGACTGTGCAGTCACGACACGGGAATGTTAAGCCACTTGCTACTCTTCATAATTAAGTAAGGTACACATACATACATACTGGATTGGATACACGAGTATGTATACCGATTAAACCAATTAGCATAAAATACAAACAGTGGCAAGTGGTGGTAGTAGGTACCCTGTGCAGGGCCCGTCCGGATAGCTACCACCATGTTATCTATTATTAACGCCAAGCAGCAGTTCGCATTGTTGCGTTCCGGTGTGAGGATAAGACAACCGGTGAAATTACTAGCTTAGAGATATTCAATCTTAGTCCAACGCATAGCAACGCATTTGAGATCTTAGGATTGTAGTCTTGAGGATGAAAATGTCTATGGGTCTCAGCTCAGATTCCACTTACACTTAGGTGGCCTGACTGGCCTGAGCGCTCGTATGCCTTCTCCTTGCAAAAAAAAAGTGGCTCAACAATCACTTACCAATTATCAATAAACGTTGAATAAGTTATACCATGCTTTGTCCTTATCTGTCATTGCGACATTTGAATTCGAGAGACAAGGACAAAGCATGGTAGGTATAACTATTCCAAGCTTATTTAACGTTTATTAGTAAGGCGGTTAAAATTTATGGTTTAAAAATAAAACTTACAGGGACATAACATTTATTTAATAAAAACATTGCAAAATAACAAACACAATTATATCTCATTGACAAAGTAGACGATTGACGCATGACCACCAAGAAGCTTATATGACACTAGAGATTGTACGGCGGACAAAGCCTTGTCCCTTTCTTTAGGATGAAAAGAAAGGGACAAAAAACATAAGCGACGTCATTCAAGGTCACTTTTCTTGTCTTCAATTCGTCATTCGCTGTGCAATCTCCAGTGTCATATATTATATAAGGTTCTTGATGACCACCAAGGGTTAGACTAATGGGGATGCACCCGTCCTGCCCCACCCTAGATCCGCTCTTGCTGTGAGGTTCGGAGGTTACTTCCAAGCACTCTTGATGAAGTCGATGGCTCTCTCAGCGACCATCATGATGGCCGCCTGCGGGTTGCCGGTCACTTGTGTTGGCATCACAGAAGCGTCGACCACTCTTAAACCTAGAAAGAAGAAGAAACAGTCATATAATATCCTTCCTTACTACCTACCTATAAATGCGAAAGTTTTGATGGATGGATGTTTGCTACTCAATCACGACAGAACGGCTAAACGGATCTGCATTAAATTTGGCACAGAGATAGATTATAGTCTGGAATAGCACATAAGCTACTTTTTATCCCAACAAAATTGACATTTCCCGAGGGAACAGCGATAAAGTACTTCTACGCTGATTTTTGCTTACACTTACAAAGTGCCGAGGTATAAGTGCCCTATACAAGATGCGTACGCTGACTAGCGTTTCTGGGCGTTTTCCAAAAAAAGTACCTATTGTTAAGAACAAAACTTTACAAGGGTAATTTTTCCATTACGTCGCCAAAATTAACTGTTACCTACTGCTTTAAGATAAATAGTAGATCACGTGACTTTTCGTATCGTTTGGATGTGATTGGTTTAAAAACAAAAACTAATCCTTAAATGCCAGTTCTTTTGAATTAAGAACGTGTTTCTTGGTACACTCAGTATCAAATATATTGTAACAGCCAAAGTGACCAAATAATTCAGTAGTATATGAGGAGTATTTTGTACGATAGACATTGATAAACGTTGACGACATCGTAGATGGTCCTCTACTTGCCACTAGATGTCACTAGTATAATAAGTTTCTGTAAAAAATACTTTTTTTGGACAAGCTTTTGTTGCCGACTGTACCTTTTTCTTGCATCTTATTATCTGCTTATCAAGACCAAACTAATGAGTCCCAACACGGTGGGTGTCCGTAAAGTCTAGCGGAGATGCTGCCGCCCCCTCCAACACCATTGTCAAATCAGCTCTTACATACCTACCATAATATTGCATGTCATATCAATAACGGGGAGTGGTTCAAAATTGACTTGCATCATTGAATGCGGGCAACTTACAAACACTACGAATAGTGAATTACGATAGCAGCAGCCAGATAGAGACTCGAAAAAAATCCAAAAATGCCATAAACTAATTTTAATTCTATAATGACATTAATGACAACCTAAATAATCCTAAGATAGGTGACGCTCGACGAAGTAGGAAATGAAAGTGATTCACATATAAAATCATGATGCTAAGCTTTGCTCTGGGCGTGCTGAGTGCGTGCTGTCTCGGCGACCTTCCGGGTGGAACTCTACCTAACAACTGCAAGGAAAATAAAACCTTGCAAAAACTAAGCGTACCTGTAACACCGTAGACACGCAACTGCGGGTCCACCACGCGCCCGATGGCGGCTGTTCCGAGCTGGTGGTTCTGAGGGTCGGTGTGCAGCCGCGCCGAGCACTCCACCCAGGCCTGCGACCACTCCGGGCCGGCGCCGTCACACTCAGAGTTCGTGGTGTTGTCTAGTATGACGCCGAACTTTTCTTGCATTATCTGCAAGAAGTTAGTATTTGGTAGTGAACCTGCCTACGAAGCCTAGCCCAGGCAAGTGATGACCACGAGTATTTGCTCCAGGGGGCTGATTTTGGACGTGTTTATCGCGTGACTAAACGTGGATAAAATATCCGTGCTGGCAAGTGCAGTGTGAGAGTGACGGATGCTTTATCCACCGCGATAGACGCGGCCCTAATACTGGGGGCTGGTTATGGACGTGTTTATCGCGTGACAAAATGTAGATAAAAGATCTGTCACTTTCTGGCAAGTCCGGGCGACGTGACTGATGCTTTCTCCACCGCGATAAACAGGACCATAATACGGGCCCTCAGCCGTATTTTCTAGTGTTTACATCTCTTAGTGTATAGGTACATGTTCCCTGAACTTCGTCCGCGTACGGTACGCGCGCGAGTTCATGTCCACCCTAAGGAATGAGGTATTCATGTCGACACGTCAGGGGCCGCACTAGACTGCGGACAAAGTATAAGTATAGGAGAGTAGTTCATCTTCAAACAAAGGTGCATCGCGCTGCATGCATGTGTGCGTAACGCGTTCGTACGGCTGTGGGACCAATGACATAGTTTAAAGTCAGTGGCTAGATTTCGTTTCGTGTGCTTGCCTAGCGCCGCCCACAGCCGCACGGACGCGTTACGCACACATGCAAACCATGCGATGACTTTGTTTGAAGATGGACTATTTCTCCTTACTTTATTGCCGACGAATGCGCGAGGCGGGTGGAGGTGGGGGGACCTGCTGCCGTGTTTCGCCTCAGGCCCCGATGGACATGAACTTGCCCATGTACTGTAGAAGTCGCTATAGGAAACTGATTTTTCCGGGGCACTCGCATATAACCTTTCCCGGGGTCAAAGCT
Organism: Acleris holmiana; assembly: GCA_949316455.1. Taxonomy (NCBI): domain Eukaryota; kingdom Metazoa; phylum Arthropoda; class Insecta; order Lepidoptera; family Tortricidae; genus Acleris; species Acleris holmiana. The sequence goes on from OX438783.1 coordinate 12,251,702, forward strand.
TTCTTTATACCAAATTCATTACTATCGATTCACTGGTTTAGCTGTGAAAGTGTTACAAACAAACAGAGTTGGTTATCATAAACAAAACGAACAGAGAGAGAGTTATTTATCTTTGTCTGGAGCTAAGTGTCTTACTAGGTTAACATATAGTTTGCTGCTGGCGGGCGCCCAAACGTGGGGCTATTACAATTTAATTGGAACTTACTTTGCTTTCAAAAATCCTTTTCAAGTAATTTACTCCATCTTGCATCATGAATATGTCTTCATCACTAGAGAAGTATCCAGGGTCGAAGATCGGAGGGTCCAGGGGGTTCGGGGAGTCCAAGGTCAACTGGCCGAAGCTGCGAGGCAGCAGTATTGCCACATTTGCACTGGTTTGCGAAAGAAAATAGTAACGTCACTGGCTTTGTTTTTTTTTGCCGCTATAATACGTTCTCGCAATAGACGATGAATCAATTCACATGCAGGTTCACTTCTTTAGTCATAGGTCACTTCGTAAAACGCCAGTATGATATGTAGTTAATTTTATGTTTATAGTTAGGAATACTAAAGAAATTTGTAAACTTGCCTACTCGATGCACAACCTTTCACTTTTCTCAATCTCTCAAGGGTTAGCTGGAAGAGACCCCTTAAAGGGATAAGTTCGCCTTTGTACATTATTTTCTGGTATCTTCATTGTATTGTTTCTGTTTTATTTTGTACAATAAAGTGTTTACATACATACATACATATGAATATAATTGTTAGTCTATCAAATAACGTTCCTATTCCTCAGCCAGTGAGTTCAACAATACAATAGGGAGTTTGTTTTCCACCAGAAGTTTTGTTTCTTTGTGCGTGCAATACAAGAGTCTTGTATGACTGTGCGTGCACCTTAAAACTGTGTATAACAACACTGTATTGTGTGACTATGCGTACATAACCACACTGTTTTGTGTGACTGTGTGTGCGTCACAACGCTGTATTGTGTGACTGTGTGCATCACAACACTGTATCGTGCGGCTGCTTCTGCATCACACTATTTTTTTGCGACTGTGTGTGCTTTATAACACTATTGAGTGTGACTGTATGTGCTTTAAAACACTATTGTGTGGGTGTGTGTGCACCACAAAATTGATTTCTGTGACTCACGAGATGTTGACAACAGCGGGCACAGCCGGCTCGTTGATGGCGCCGGTGTCAGACTGATCGGCGGAGAACCCATTGAAGAACACCTGGATGTCTGGCTGTCCCCGCGTCCGGTCCGCCAGGGACGAGTACAGGAGCCCTGTCAACTGCACAAAGACAAGGGGATTACATTAGGGGCATTACAATATGGTTGATAAGTATATTAGGCGGTGTCCCCTTGTTTCACCTAAACTCATTTCATAGAACGTATCACGTCAAAGAATTTTCACTTTAGAGAAAGCTAATTTCTGCTGAAACCTTATTGTTTTTAAATTATCTTTGCATGAGTTACGTAGGTTAGGTTAGGTTAGACCTGTAGCCAGCGGAAATAATCTGAAAACAATAAAGTTTCAGAAAAGATTAGCATTTTATAAAATGAAAATTCTGCCAGGTGATACGTTTTATTCAATGAGTGTCGGTGAAACAGTGTATAACCGTATATTAGGCTCTAGTATATTAGTGTAATGCAATAATACGATTTATTTATGTGTAGGTTATGGAATGCTTTGGCTGTGGAAGTAAGACGTGTTAAGTCTGTTGCCATTTTTAAAAACAAGCTAAAGGATCATATTCTATCACTTCCGTAGTTTTTCTATGATTTCCTTTACCTTTTCTAATATTATTTTTCTTCTATCTCATACTTCGTGTGTTATCATTGTTTAGCTGTTTTTGAGGATGTATGTATGTTTATATTATATAGATATATAATTATTGTATTTAGTATGTATTTATTAAATTATTTACTTCATGTATTTATATTTAGTTTTTATTTAAAAATTGAAATACTTTAATTGTTTCTTTCCTCAGTTATTTCTCCATCCAAGGTTATCCGGAAGAGATAGCTATTTAGCGGTAAAACCGCCTGTGGTTTACCTATGATATAAATGTACTGTTTATTTATTTATTTAATCTTTATTGCACAAAAACAAGTACAAATGGCGGACCTAATGCCTAATGGCATTCTCTACAAGTCGATTAAATACTGTTCCGGGTTCTGTTTTTTTTTTGGTGTTCAATATAGAGTATTTGTATTGTATTGTTCAATGAAAAACATGACTTAATCGTGGTAGTTATATGATACATTTACCACGATAGGTAGTTATTGACGGTTCTCTGCCTTTTGGCCGAAATATTTTTAAGCCGAATGTAGCGTTTCAGACTATTATAAAAGTAACCTAACCTAACCTATAGGGTTCTACACTACAGGCTAATTTACGACCATGGTGACCAGTTGGGGACCAGTTTTACACGAGTTGACAACACCTTGGTGGGTACTTCTAGTTTTACTTAGCAAGAACGGGCTGGGATTCTACACGGTAATAACGATATCGTCTTTGACGTGTTTCCGTATTGACGTTTTGATAACTCTTATGTCATTTACAATAATGGCGACTGTGACAAACGATTCAAAAACACGTCAAACGCGATATCTTTATAACGCAGTAGAATAGAGGCCCTGAGCATATAGCCAAGATGCGTTCGATAGCTAGCGTTTCTATTCGTTTGGTTTTTAAACCAATCACGTCACTGGTAGATCACGTGACTTTTCGTATGACGCGATCTACCAGCGACGCGGCGATAGAAACGCTAGTTAGCGAACGCATCTTGGGTAGGGCCTCTGGACCCTTTCCTTTTTTAGCTTCTTCAACATTTATAAATATTGAAATTTTCGAGACGAGTCGCTTTTGGCGCTTTCGTTTTAAGAATCAGAAAAATAAGTATTTATTGTCACCCAAAATTAGAAAAGTACAACGAATTTTTTTTTATAAAAAAAAAACTAATTATGTATAACGCAAATAAACGCACAGACTCCGCATGTGTTGCGAGCGCGGGCGAGTGCTTGAGCCCCTTTGCCCTTTTTAATGCGCGCTTTTTTAAGGCTCCGTCTATGCCTTTAGTTTTTATTCTATAGTATCTACGAGCCGTCGTGCGACGCCAGCGACGTTAGTATGTCATTATTCATTAACCCTGGGTTCCTATATTCTTCTTCTTCTTCTTCTTCTTTTTTATTAAATGGCGGTCCACACAGTGATTTCGCCAATGTCAAGTGAATAGAGTAAATCAGTAAACAGAATAAATCAAAAGTAAAAGCCGGGCATTTTTCAATCGGCCATCTTCCCTCCCCGAAGGTTACCGGAATCCTCCGTTCCTATATTAAAAACCTCTCGTTAAATCGTGACGTCTCGTTAAAATTTGTCATTTGCTACATATAAAATGTGTCAAATTTTAACGAGACGTCACATTTTAACGTGATGTTTTGAATATAGGAACCCAAGGTAAGTAGTTATTGACGTTATTTCAATATAAAATAATAAAAAAAAACTTTAAAATAAAACATAATTCATTTTCATATGCTTTAGCGCCTTCACGAACCCGCCACTTTGAGAATTTCTGATTTAGAAAAGGACTTTATGTTAGTATTAGGTGGATTTCTCATAACTTATACCTGGGTAATAGAAGTGCTCGTCATAGGCCCTTCAGCGTTCAATAGATACTCCGTCAGCACAGTCCAGTCCAAGACCTTGGTGTTGCTCATTTTAGTGAGAAGGAAGTACAGCGTCATGCCGTAGTGGTTTCTGAGGTTCGAGCCCACTGGAAGGTCTACCAGAACAGGGATGTTGAACTTCTTCAGCGTCTCTTGGGGCCCGATGCCTGAGTGCATCAGGATGTGAGGGCTGTTGAGGGCACCTGCACTTAGTATCACCTGAAATTTCGAACAACACAATTTAGTGGTGGGACAGTTTGCAGGGTCCGGTCGAATCTTGTTGTGTTGCGGTGTGGGGATACAACAGGTGAAATTACTACCATTCAATCTTAGTTCCCAGGGTTAGCAACAAATTGGGTCTCGATAATGCAAATGTTTATAAATAAGTATGAGTCTCAGATCTCATTTACAATCAGCTCCCTATTTCACTAACAGTGACAGGTGGCAGGTGACAATTCGATATACATTGCTAAGTTGACAAGTTTCACATCAGTGGGATTCATGTATGCTCCACCATGTATACTGAAATGTCACTTGTCACGATGGGGAAATAGGGGCAGGTGGCCTGAGTGTGTCTGCTTTTCCAGACATTTGACAGGTGACATTTCAGTGCACATGGTGCAGCTTATATGAAACCCAGCGATGTATCAGCGTGTTAACGTTGCAATATATAATGAATTGTCACCGGTCACGTGTCATTGTCACGATGCTGAAAAAGGGGTCGAGTGAAAATTTCGTGCACATTGCGTTTACTTTATAAAAAGCCCGTGATATAGGAACGATCATACGGCCAATGAATGTATTTTTTAAGTAATAGTGGCATTTATTAGTAACCACCAGTTTTGTGTATTAAAAGATTAAAGAGCGAGAGGAGGGACCGCATGGTTATGCTTCCATGCTGTACAATTACCTAACCTAGACAATTACCTCATATAATTATCTGAAGCTAATCAGTTTGATCAAATAATTACGTTCGCACGTTGACTGTACGTTCGACGTAGTTCATTGCTCTTGTTATTTGTTTTATAATCTCTAGTAATTCATGGAAAATCAAATAAACGTCAATAAAGGTTGTATGTAAACTAGATCCCACGAAAACATAAAAACCGCTCAATAAAATTAATGTTTTAAAAAACTAAAAACCGTCTTCAAAAAGTAAGAAATAAGTTATTTTAAAATGATACGTAATTCCGCTTTTGGTTCAAAATATTGTAGGACACCGACTTCAGTTAGATTGACCTTATTAGTCCTATCACTTTAAAAAAGTTATTTTTTAATGATTGAGTTTTTTAAAACATTAATTTTATTTCATACCTTTTAGTGATCATAATAATGCTGCTATTTCGTCCCACATCTCAATTAAAAGAAACAAGCAACGCCGCGGAAAAGTCTATGTTTAAACCATTTGAATGTACTTCGTCATAGTCGCTCAGTTATCTTAATCGAGATATCTTATCGCCACCCTTGAAATAGGTACCGTTGAGGAGTTCCGGTGGCCATCAGCGGTCTTCATCATCAGTTCTACTTCACCAAATGTTACTTTTTGAATGAAAATGCTAGATTTATGACTGAAAATACTAAAATTGCTCTGTGTATATTCCTATAATATTTGAGGAGTTCCCTCGATTTCTCCAAATTTTCATCGTCTGTTCTTGAAGTGCTGAAAATGAAACCAACTAGAAATGTATACCCGGTCAAATCGGTGTTGTGTCCAGCGTTATTTGAGTAATCGGGAAACTTACATTGAAATAATATCCTGACGAGTTGAGAAACTCCTCCTTTTCTTGAAGTCGGTTAAAAATAAGCCAAGTTCTCATGTGGCACCAAAAGTTGTAATAGTTCAAAGGGTCCAGGTTTGGCATTAGATTATTTACAGTCGAAGGTAGGGCTCAAAATTTATTTAATTTTAGTGGCAATTAATAAAATTGGTCTGACTGTAAACCATTTAGTGCCGTATCGCTCGGCTTTTTCTTCGATCTTGTCCGAACGTGTGTCTAGATGATAACAATAATGACTTACTTATCTCTCTAAATTCACTCGTATGCAATAAAAACCATAAGCCTTCGCCTACAGGTAGACAAATGAAAGCAAATAATCATGTAAAATGATTACGCGGTTTTTGGAGGTCAAAGTCAGATGTTGCGTAGAAGGAAGAAGCAAGGTGATATTTGGAATACCTAATGCTGGTGATAAGAAGTGAACATCTCATCCAACATCTTTTTATGGTGTGTCATTGTATCATCAAACGTTGTTTTTACCGTAGTTCTCCTCGCATGACTTTTAAGGGTAGGTACGGAATTTTACTTGAACCAATATTGAACTTTGTCGCAGAAACACAATTAATGATTTGAACGTACCTTTTTGTGTTGTATTGTAATGTCATTCTAATAGCGTTTTTCTCGTGTATCGGCTGAACAATTGGAAACACGTATATTTTTAAACCCTTACAAAATCACCCGTGCCAAATCAAAAGCACCCGAAACCGACGTACGTTCATAACTTCTTTTAAAATTGTAGGCACCTACCTAATAGGTTAGTCCAACTGAAGTCGGCGACCACAATATTTTCAGTTGGACTAACCTATTACGTAAGTGCCTACAATTTTAAAAGAAGTTATTCTTTGCGTTTTTGAAGGCTGTTTTTTGTTTTTTATTGTTTTTACTGTATAAATGCAATCTAACCCGATCCAATGTCTCTTTTTTCAGCTCAGTTTCTGCAAGAGGAATCGCAAGTCGGCAGCGCACTTGCAATTCCTCTGGTGTTGCGGGTGTTTATAGTCGTGGTGATCATTTACCATCAGGTGACCCGCTTGCTCGTCTGCCTCCTTTTACTATACAAGAAATGCTTTTTCTTTCTTTACCTCACCCCGCACCTCAAGCCTACCACGGCTCCTATAGGCCTTAGATGTCTTACCTCTCTGCGCGCGCGCACAGTCTTCGTCCGGCCTCTCTCGTCGACGTACTCGACGCCGACAGCCCGGGACCCTTGGAAGAGCACCCTGGTCACGTGAGAGTTCAGCTTCACGCTCAAGTTGGTTCGCTCCCGCTTCAGGTAGGCGCGTGCGGTCGTCACACGTTGACCTTCACTATTGGAGTAAACTCGTATACAATGTGTACAAACGAATAATCTACTAATTACTGTCTGTAGACCGGGCTAGCCAAGATGCAAACGCTGCTAACGCTTCTGTTTTCTATCGTCACGAATCGAAAAATTTCGAAAATCGGTAACTTATAGTTATAAACTGAAAGTTTTTAGAAACGCGAACGTTGACAGCAGGTCGTACAGGAACATATTATCTACTCACTCGTTAAACGCCTGCGCGATACAGAACCCCTCAGGTGTGTTCGGGTTGTTCATGTCGGTGATTATGGGCAGGCCGGTCTCGTTGATCGCTGACAGCAGGTCGAACAAGAACGGAGGCTGGTGACGGAACTGTGGAGGGAATATTTGAACGGTCAATTTGCTGCACTTGCTGATACCAAATCTGCCCTCCTAAGCCAATAAGCAGTATCTTAAATTCAATGGCCGACGCAGATTCAATACTATAATGTTAGTAATAAGGTTGCATTTGCTACAGGAGTTTTGTCTGAGATACTTGCCTTTTGTGTTAGCAAGGGTTCAGGGTTTTTGTTGTTCTAAAAAATACGGGATCCTATCATTACATAACCAACGTTTCACAAATTATTCATTTCACAAAATAAATCATCATTTATTTCAAGACCATCGTGTATAAGTTAGGTTAGGTTAGTTTTTTAAAAATCCTAAAAGATTTGTAGTTACGGAAAAAAAGCGGGTTGGCAAATGAATAGGTTGCGAAACGATGCATTTGTCGAAGATTTGTCGTCAAAAAGGCAGAGAACCAAAAAATACACGTGCTTATTGGAAGAGTCTTTTACTCCGAGGCGCCACTGAATACATAATATGGAAGCTCAATCTAGTTCACTGTAGTATAGTTTGTTACGCAAATGTACATTGGTCATAGATCCCACTTATCATCAGGTGGCCTGTCCTTCTTCATGCCATAAAAAAGAGCTCACCCGTTGGATCGGCATCGGCCCCTTATCTGAGTGGTATTCCTCGCTGACCAGAGAGCCAATCTGCCGGTTGCCCTCGCTCCTGGCGAAGTAAGGCAGATTCTGTTCCCAGGCCCAGCCCACCGCGCCGGCCTCCACCCAGTCCTGGTAGTCAGCCTTGTGGCCGCGGCTATACATCATCCCATTCAGCACGCTCGAACCACCTACAACATTGAGTGACTAAAGGTCAGTCCAAGTAGATTTAAGGCCGAACCCTATATTCAAACCGCGGATAGATAAGGCTTACTTCGGGTTGAAATTTGACATTTGCCCATACAAAATGTGTCAAATTTTAATCCGAAGTAAGGCTATCTGGGCCTCTATTCTACTGCGTTATAACGATATCGCATTTGACGTGCTTTAGACTCGTTTACGTCACAGTCACCATTATTGTAAATGGCATAAGAGTTATCAAAACGTTGATAATACGGAAACGCTTCAAAAGCGATATCGTTTTTACCATGTAGAATCTCAGCCCTGTCCGTGGTTTGAATATAGGGTTCGGCCGTTAATTGCTCGGGGCCTAGTCATGCATGATGCCACACTGAGAGCGGAGGCGGATACTAAATGGCGTTCCAAAATCATGGCGAAGGCGCTTTCAGTATGGAAATGCATCGCACAGCCCCGCCTCTGCTCTTAGGTTGTCCACAAGCAGAAGAAGTAGGCGGCGCGGAGGCGGGAGTATTCCCGTTACAATGCTCGTAACGTAACGCATTCCCCGAAAGGCCTTTTCACAGAGTGCAATGTATACGGCAATATGCCCGACTCCGCATCGCCTCCGTCTTCTATGCGTGGACAGCTTTAGCACGTTTGCGGTTTTGTCGACATAAGCTAGGGGCCTAGCCAAGATACAAACGCTCTAAACGTTTTTCTTTTCTATCGCTGAAAATGTATGGGATGACATCTAATCACGTGGTTTATACGCACGATTGAAACCCGAATCGCGTTTGCTTGTTGGCTAGGCCTACACAGGACTGGATTAATATTTAATAATTTGTACACCCGTCGCGTTAAATTATGTATAAGTAAGTACACTGTCGTTATTGTCAGTGACCAAAGGGTTGTAAAATGCTTTGATCTCTTGGTAATGTAATATTTATGAACTCGACTGGTGTATGGAATTACATTAGTACCTACTAGTAAACCCAACGAAAATGTTGAGCATTTAAGTGCCTTGTCAAATACTTTCAACTTAACATCAAATGATAAGCATGGTAATGACAAACACAAGGTTCCAAGTAAGCTTAACATACCTACAGATAATCATATCCTGGAATAAGGTATGGTAGTTATGACACCTAGATCATTTCTTACCAAGGACCTTGCCCCTCGGCCAATGGCACCCCAACCCCCCCTGGTCCAGGCAGTAGTCGGCAGGCACGGTGCGGTAGTTCCAGTTGAATCGCTGGTCGCTCGAGAACACCGGGTACAAGGAAGGCGGACGGGCTCCTATGGGCTCATCTCCGCCAGCCTCGAAAAGAAGAACCTGGAATACCAGAACTATCAATCGGAAACTCGGGTCACATTAATATTATACAATTTATATATGCCAAAGTTTGCGAGTCATCTTTTCAGAGATCATCGCTATCTGCCTCTTTAAAACCACCCATAGAGTTTAATACGTTGCGATGAGGTTTAAATGTTCGATTGTAAATGTACAGTTAACAGTGTCTTCGATTGTACTAGACAACTATAAACATACTTAAATAGAGAAAATACATGAACAACATCCAAGACTCAGGAACAAATATTTGCGCTCATTACACAAATATCTGCCCTTACCGGGAATTAAAGTCAGGACCGCTGGCTTCGGAGGCAGGGTCACTCCCAACTAGGCCAACGTGTCGTCAATACGACATCATGTTTATCACGGAAACGTAAGTAGCTTCAAGATAACATAAGTGACAGTGAACTGTTCGATGACATAAATACAGGCGTGCACCAAATCCTCGAAGACCCAATTTAAAAAAAAACTGGTGGAGGTGTAATGATAGCTGTGCACAAAAAAATAACATTATACAGAACGTGTTCATTACAAACTCAATTCAAGGACTTGTGGATTGTTATTGAAATCAAATCTAAAAATGTATTGTCTGAAATTTGTCTTTGTTGTACCTTCCGCCGCCTGTAAAGTTGGCTCGTTTTGAGCAGTTTGCTGACGAGGCGTCTGTAAATCTGGGAAATTGTACCGACGCTTTAGTAGTAGGCGATTTTAATTTGACCATCAGTCACTCCGACACTTCGGTGTTACCTGTTATACCATCCTCAAAGCCAGGCTCTCCGGGCCATAAAACCCCGAGGTGGGGCAATAAAGTTAGAGCTGTGCGCGTGCCCTCCGTTGTATCGATGAAATGAAGTATTTTTTTAGTTATTATTTTTTAATTACAGTAGAATCCGGATATAACGACCTTCAAGGGACCGGCGATACTATGTCGTACTAACCGGACGACGCACAAAACGGACGGATTATCTCATAAGTACATACATAACTTAACTTGTATATATGTACATACATATACATATAACTTACGATTGTGTATAACTTACGAATATAAACATTAAATAGCGGCTCAATCTTATCTTTATTCTTTTTTATTGTGGATATTGTAGAATGAGATACGCCAAACTCCTTTGCATTTGATTCACCGGCTTCCAATCGGTGTAATATTGCACTTTTTTCTTCAATTGTAAAACACTTTCGCTTCACTGAACTCATTTTGTCGAGCTTTATGAACTTGTCATAACAGGTGACAAACACGAACTGTGAGCCAATAAGGAAGTGAAGTGCGTAGGTAAACAAAACATTGCGCGTGTGTCGTTTTAACCGGACGTATTATCATAAATATTGGTCGCTATAAGCAGGGAGTCGCACTAAACGGTTATATTTTCTTAGTTCCTATCTACGAAACCAAACTTGAGTAAAGATTATCGTCGCTAAAACCGATTAGTTGTCGAAGTCGTTATAAATGAATTCTACTGTATTTTACCATGTGAAATATATTGTGTGCGGAAGTTGGACATTAAAGTTTAAGCAAATTTTAAAATTGTTTAATTATTTATTATAAATGGGTGCTGGGGTATAACAGCACCCAGGAACTGGGTATTATTATTACCACGTGTCTTATCATAAATACCACGTGTTTATTTTATGTTTAGGTTTATTTATAATATAATACACGCCAACAACTCGCGAGTTTATCCGGCTCGAAGGACCATTATGAAGCCGCCGAAACCAGACCGCGGAAGAGGAGGTTTTGAAGGCGTTGCTTTTGTAATAAAAACTTCGATTTAAGACTGTAGGTTTATTGTAGGTAGCTGTTGTAAGTACACAAATAGTGCCAAAATTATGCGCAGCTAAGTGGACGATTAGAAGGCAAGTGAGTTGCAAATTTTGAACAGTTCTAAAAGATTAACCGACTATTTTAGTGGGGATAAACGTTTTGATATTGCTTGAAGAGCTTAAGATAATTTAGGTTTAATGATTTTGGTAGGTGCAATAATGTAATTGGAAAACAATTTAAGTAGGAAAAAAGAAGAAAATAAAATAAATTAAAATGTATACAATAAAAATGTTGCATACGCAACATAATAAATAATAATAAAATAAATGTTACTTATTGTATAATTTAATGAGTATTTACTCGGTATTGATAGTGACACGGTAACATCCCTACGCGAGCCCACGAGGTCCAATCACGAGGCAGTGAACGGGCAAGCGGTATGTGCTGTCTCGCTCTAACATTTTATGGCCCGGAGAGCCAAATAGCTTTGAGGCAGGTATAGTAATTCTTGCTCTCTAAATTATACCCTTACCGAGGTTATGGCTCTAGGTGACCTCAAGCACTACCACATTTTTAAAAACAGTAACAATAAGTTGCTGCAAGGTCCAGTAACTTAATGTTACTGATTTTTTACCAAATTATGTTAAAATAATAGAATCATCATCATCATCATCATATCAGCCGAAAGACGTCCACTGCTGGACATAGGCCTCCCCCAAGGCTCTCCACTTAGACCGGTCTTGTGCCTTCCGCATCCATCGCGATCCCGCCATCCTTACGATGTCGTCGCTCCATCTTGTTGGAGGCCTACCAACAGCTCGTCTCCCGGTCCGTGGACGCCATTCGAGAACTTTCTGGCCCCATCGGCCATCAGTCCTGCGAGCAATGTGCCCCGCCCACTGCCACTTAAGTTTCGCTATTCTTCGGGCTATGTCGGTAACCTTAGTTCTACTGCGGATATCATCATTTCTGATTCTATCCCGCAGAGAAACCCCGAGCATAGCTCTCTCCATAGCCCTCTGAGTGACTGAGCTTTCTTATGAGGCCCATCGTTAGCGCCCACGTCTCAGATCCGTAACAAAATAATAGAATACCTACAAGATTTTGATTGGCCACTAATGATGGAGTCGGGATGTTGATGAAATGGTACATATGCTATACGAGACGTTGCAACTTGCTAAAAAGTTCTGGTTTTCGAACATAAAAAAAAAAAGTTTAGACTCCGGCGACTTTTAAAAAGATCATAATCCAATGGATATGCTTAGCCTTCATTTAATTAAAAAGCGATGTTATGATCAAACTCTAAAATGTTATACCCAATATTGTAAAAACGTTGAAATTAATATAGCTAAATACCCTAAAAAAATTGGGACATTTAAAAACATAAAAGAAATAATACTTAAATCAACTATACCAACAAAAACTAAACTTGAAAACGATCAGGCACATGATTGCTCAAGCATCTGTCAATTGTTTACAAATAATTTCTCATCCATTTATGATTCTAACGTGAATAAATATAATTACTCAACATCGGCGACTCGTGGCATTTAGGTAGCGTTTGATGTTTCTACAGACTAGTGAGGTATATAATATAACAATGTTTTGTTTGTACAAGTCGAGCAAAAGAAACCAATTCAAAAAACCTTTTCAATCGTTTAATAAATGTTCATCTATGACATTCGTTATAGACAGCTAATATTTTGTTCTAATTGAGAAAATCCACTTGATGTAAGAAAATGTTCTATCGACTTCGGCTGACGGTAAATAAAGCATTCTGTAATGTTGCTGGGTATTCTTATTGGTGTTATCTTTGATGTCTTTGTTTTGTAATAAGTTGTTAATATTTTATACTGTAAGTTATCCTGGATATTTGATAATACTCTTTCTAGCTTTTGATTACCTTTTGGATGCAGTCTCAGTAATGAAAGTGACTTTGCAACTTATTTTTAGGTATTAATATGTAATTTTATCTTATCTGAAAAGACACTTGAAAAACGTGTTTCATCACTAGTGCTACCTAATTGCCACGAATCGCCGATGTTTAATAATTACGTAAACGTTAATAAAGAAGAAACGATCTTGTCAGGCCGTATACGAAATTTTGCCGTTTTCGCCGATTCACCTGATTTTACAGACGTGATTTTACTGTTGAAATACTTTACTTCAACAAATTTTAATGCGCAACACGAAAGATAATTTAAACTTTAAACGAATGTATGAGCTACTTTTTTGTTTTTATTATTTGATACTGATTCATCGACCTGAAACCAGCGACTGTTTTGTGAATTTTGCTGTAAGAGGTTTAGAATATCGCATATTCACGAATCGTTTTGACGTCTAAAAGGTATGAAAAAAATTACAATTTATTACTGTGAAATTTGTCAAAAAAATGTATGAATTACTTTTTACCACCTTCATATGTTTTTTTTGTGTAAAAAAATGATTAACTTGGTAAAGTTTTTCAGAAAATGGGCAAAACATTGTTTTTGATTACGACTACTTAAAACTATCGATCATAAAATTAAAACAACAGTAGGTAATAAAGTTTAGTTCAAAGTCAATCCATTACTTTAAAAAAACATAAAAAAATAGCAAAATATAATGTTTTAAAATAACCTAAATCTCGCATTATAATACTCGACAAATCTGAAAAAGTACCTACCTCATTTATTTGTAAGTCATTCATTCGATTAGAACTGAAATGATATCTCATGATGTGCAATCAAACTTATACTTATACTTACTGCTTAATGAATCATCTAGAGACAAATAACTTACTGACCGACAAACAATTTGCATATAGAAAAAATAGGTCCACCACAACAGCTGCATATAAAATATACGATTGCATAACAACAGCGTTAGACACAAAAAACAAAGCGGCAGGGGTATTCTGCGATTTATCGAAAGCGTTCGATGTGATTAGTCATGAACTATTGTTAGAAAAGATAGGACATTACGGAATCAAAAATAATGTTCATAGACTGCTCACATCGTTCCTTGACAATAGATTGCAGACGGTTGAGGTCAAAATTGAGGGTAAGAGCATTAAATCCAGGGCAGGAAGGCTAGCATTAGGAATTCCGCAAGGATCAGCCCTCGGAAATACCCTGTTTTTAATGTTTGTGAACGACCTCCCTACCTCTGTCACCAACGGCATGATGGTCCTATTTGCTGATGACACTACCGTTATTGTTGATGCTCCCACGTATTCTCAGCTTGAGCAAAACATATCACGGACTTGCACCCAGCTTCACGAGTGGTTCTCAGCGAACGGCCTCATCCTCAACGTCACAAAGTCCAATGTGACTCTGTTTACAGCTGGAAATGTCACACCCCCCCTGATACAGAGTCCGATACCGTGCTCCAACTCGTGCAAGTTTCTCGGATTTACCATTGACGATAAATTAAATTGGAAAGAGCATGTTGACAACTTGTGTGGAAGGTTGAGCAGTGCTGTATTTGCCCTGCGTAAACTGAAGCCGGTTGTCTCCAGTGACGCATTGCTCCAAATTTATTATGCATATTTTTACTCCCATATGTCGTACGGTATTGTTTTGTACGGCAACTCGACAAACTCAGAAAGGGTGTTTAAACTACAAAAACGGGCCGTGCGCATATTGGCAGGTGTAAATCCGAGGCACTCGTGTCGACAACTTTACAAAACTTATAACGTTATGACATTTTACTCAATTTACGTATACGAGATTATAATGTTCACGCGTCGAAACATCCACATGTTTAAAAAAGCGAATATGCCTGGCAGAATAACCCGCCAGACCGGGCGCCTGCTGCCGGCGCCGGCGCCGCGGCGACTGGCGCTGCTCGACAGGCGCCCGCGCGTCACAGGCCCCGCGTTTTACGAACGACTGCCCGCCAGCTTAAGAAACGAAGCCTCTGATGAGAAATTTGGTCACCAACTAAAAAAACTGCTTTTAGAAACGACACTGTATTCGGTCAAAGATTATTATGTAAAACTCAAGTAATGACATTATTACTTTAATTAATTTAAATTTTCACTATTTTTGACATTTCATGTTTGTTCTAATTTTTATTGTATGGTTTTTAGTTTTATTTGACATTCAAATTTCCTTAATTTTTATTTTTTATTTTTTATTTATTTTGACATATTGTTTAACATAATTTTATTGATTATTTTTGACATTACCTAGGATGTCCTAGAAATACTATATATTTTTGAATTATTATTTTCGTTCCAATGATTATTATTACTTTATATTTCAGACATTTACAATATTTTTATTTGTAGATTTTTTATTTTTTATTGCATTTTATTTAACTAACGATCTTGTAGTGAAATCATTTTATTTTTAAGCACAAAATAATAATAATGTATTTTTCTATAAGAAATAAATCAATCTAATCTAATCTAATCTATAGAATAGCAGTATTTTAACTGTAAAAATCTCAAAAAGAAGCAAAACCACCAAAATTTCGTGTACGGCCTCTTAAATACGATATTGATGCTTAAGTAGAATGCGCCATCGTAATAATTGTTTTTGCGCTTGAAAAAAATACCTTCTGCTAGAGTTTCTAGCGACGCTTCTCCACAATTGTGGTTTTGTTCGTAGTATGTCCGAAGTGCGAGTAAGTATGTAGTTTCGTTCCATATTACCGATGTGTAAAAGAGCCCTCAATTGTGGCCAATCTACTCTATATTGCATCAGCGCTCGGCATTCACTAACTAAAGAATTCCTTGCTTCGCTCTGGATTCAATATAATACCTCACTTGCCTGATATACCTCTATCGCTCTTACGGAAAACAAGTATACCATTTTGCTCCACTATACGCACCTTGACATTGTCTTCGCTCAGACGTCCTGCGACTATAGACCCGGCGCTCCCCGCTCCCACTACAATATAGTCATACTCGGGTTCCAGGGCTCCGACGGGGCGCACGCGCCGACACGGGTCGTTGAGAGCGCACCGGCCTTTGAGCATCCTCTCAAGCAGCGCTATGAAGAGGATGGCACTGCCCGCGTAGAACGGGGAGTCCGGGAGGGACTCCGGAAAGTCGATCAGAGGACACTGGCATTGCTACAACATTTTAAGCATATTAACACTTTTTCAGGCGGTTTTTGTATTAAAAAATAATATTTATGTCCCTACTTATTTTAGTGATCAAAATACTGTAAAGATAGTCCTAGTCATATATTTAAACTATTTCAATTTAAACTGCTTCGTCATAGTCGCTAAACTATCTTAATCGAGATATCTTATCGCCACCCTTGAAATAGGTATCGTTGAGGAGTTCCGATGGCCATCAGTGGTCTTCATCGTCAGTTCCACTTCACCAAATGATACTTTTTGTATGAAAATACTATGCTTGTTACTGAATATGTAATGTATTCATATAATATATGAGGAGTTCCCTCGATTTCTCAAAGATCCCATCAACAGATCCTGACTTGGTGACAATGGGAACCAAAAAAACAATGCTTTTAAAATTGATGGAGAAATCGGAATATACATAAAAATACATACAGTAGACACATAGAACCTTCTATGTCGATAACTTTGGTTCTCTGTTACGAATCCTATCCTTTAGAGAAACTCCGAGCATAGCTCTTTCCATAGATTGCTGAGCGACTTTGAATTGGTAGACCAGCCCTACCGTGAGTGTCCGCGTCTCAGCTCCGTATATTTAGCTAAATATAAGTAGGTATATGGAAAAATAACGACAGCTACGCTATTTAAACGTTGCTGCGTAATCCTTTTAAGTTATAGGAAATCAGGAATAGGGTTGTCAGGTGTCTTATGATGGGATCTCACTCAAGATTGGGTTATTACTACCCTTAGTCTTACCTGTGGAAATACGATCATTTTGGAGAGATACTTTGGTCAGCGGACCCGCGTTTCCTTGGACCTTAAAAAGACACAAAAATACTTAAGAAATCGATACATGCCACATAATAAATCTGTATGCCATTAGTGCAGAGTAATTGAGCGATATAACAGTGGACTTTTTTTATTGAAGTCTTTCTGTATTTCTGCGTATAACTCTAGATTTACTCGACAGATTTCTATGAAATTTGGTTTACAGGTAGATTATAACCGTGGTCAGTATAAGGTACCTATTTAAGGTAGCAACAGGCTACTCATTAAAACAATATCGAAAATCGCTTGACATGTTTCGGGCTCGTGCAGAGCTCCTACTCAAGCATGAGCATCCAAAACTGAACTCAAAAAATGAAATGTTTTAAAAGACATAAAACCGCCTTCTAAAACCCAAGAAATAACTTCTAAAATGGTAATAGATCGTCAAACTAAAGTGGGCTTTTGGTTAAAAATATTGTAGGACACCGACTTCAGTTTGACTGACCTATTAGCCTATTTATTTTAAAAGAAGCCATTTACCATTTGAAAAGAAGTTATTTCTTACCTAAGCCTAAGCCAAAAATACCGCTTTAAAAACCCTAGAAATAGGTTTTTTAAAGCGTTTTTAAAACATTTCATTTTATTTTGTACTTTTTCGGGCTCATAATCCCACTGTACTCCCACTTCTCAATGAATAAGAAACACTGGATTCTCGTATTTCGACGCTGCGGGAGACATAGTGCATATTTAAACCATCCCAATGTGCTTTGTCATAGTTGCTCTGATCTAAACCGAGATGTCTTATCGCCACCCTTGAAATCGCTATATGTATTCCTATAATACTTGAGGAGGCCCTCGATTTCTCCAAGATACCCTCATTGGATACCAACTTGGTGACAATGGAACCACCCCGGGAGTACACCCTATCAAATAAAAATATAATTTATAAATCGATCCACAATTGACGAAATAGTCGTGTAACAAAGAAAAGTTGCGTTTGTCGTGTTTTAGAATCGTTTATGACTCGGCCATTACTGTAAATTACATAAGAGTTATCGAAACATTGACAATACGGAAATACTGCAAAAGCGATATCGTTTTTACCGTGTAGAATCTCGGCCCTGAGCCTCTATTTTACTGCGTTATAACGATATCGCATTTGACGTGTTTTAGAGTCGTTTACGTCACAGTCACTATTGTAAATGATATAAGAGTTATCAAAACGTTGACAATACGGAAACGCTTCAAAAGCGATATCGTTTTTACCATGTAGAATCACGATTCATCACCAACGTCGCACTCCAGCGGGCATTTTGCGGGCACGTCAGTAGGTAAACACAAAAAATACCATTTAATTTACGTGTAGGTATTCGTACTTAGTAACTATAACTATAACGTATAGTCGTAGGAATGTAATCACTACATAGTATAAAACAAAGTCGCTCCCCGCTGTCTGTCCCTATGTATGCTTAGATCTTGAAAACTACGCAACGGATTTTGATGCGGTTTTTTTTAATACATAGAGTGATTCAAGAGGAAGGTTTATATATATAATACTTTAACCCGGAGCGAAGCGAGGGCGGGTCGCTAGTATCAAAATAAAATCAATCTTAATTTGCCTAAATAATGCGTACCTATTTAAATAAGCCTATTAAATTTTACTAATATGGAACGAATAATTTCAGACTGAATGAAGAATGTAGAATGCATGAATTAAATTAATATACTAATAAATTTGTAGCGCGTGGGTTTGTTTTGCCGGAAAGAGCCACGAGAGGCGTGAGGCCCGCGCGTTACAGCTAAGAAACGTTACTGCTCTGCGCATGCGCGAGGGAGACCGACGCCGACGCCGGAATGCCGGTGGGCCGGCACTGCCGGCAGTGGGGAACCGGGCTCGGGACCGTTAGGAGTTAGCTTAGCGCGCGTGGATTTTCGTGAATGTTTACTTGTGTACCTCTTTGCTTTGAGTGTATTTCTGTTTCGTGACCATTAAACGATTTTATGACAATTAAAGGGGGTTTATTACTCGAACCTGCTCACAAAACCGCCATAAATTGTAGAATTTAGTTGAGACAAGCGTTTACAATAGCATTGATAAAGATAATACAGAATTCAAAAATACTTGTAGTTCCTTGATAGTATCCCTGCAGACGCAGAGAAATCGAAGTGTGACGTTTCTACGTAAACTCTAACGGATTCGTGACGAGCATGCTTGGACAAATACATATTAATATTAGGGGTGTGAAAAATAGACAGTAGCCAATTCTCAGACCTACTGAATATGCATATAAAATTTCATAAAAATCGGTCGAGCCGTTTCGGAGGAGTATGGTAAGTAACACTGACACGAGAATTTTATATATTAGATTTATGGTCACGAGTAAGACTATTTCCAATTTTATTGAAGTTATCTACTTATTTAACAGGGTAACAACAATATTGGTCAGTTAGAAGTCGGAAATTATGACATTGTCTCCTCTCTTTTCAGTTTGTTGGCCCTGAAATCCAGCGTCAAGGTTAGTACGAGCACAGAATAGATAATAGTAACTAGTACGAATGACTGGCAACCACATGGGTGGTAATTTTAGATTAAGTACTTACTGAAATTCGGAATGCAATAATGTAAACCCGACGTCGATGCTATATTATGGTGACTAACTAGAAGATAAATATCGAGCTGATCGATAGCGAGCTGCACATCCCTATTTGTCGATAATGAGCGTCTCCGCTTTAGAGAGGGCAGTCGTCGTACGTTAACGAAACGCGCGAACGTGACCATTGTATCCCTACCGTGCTAATTAAATAATACTAGCGACCCGCCCTCGCTTCGCTCCGGATTAAAGTATTATACATATAAACCTTCCTCTTCAATCACTCTATCTATTAAAAAAAACCGCATCAAAATTCGTGGCGTAGTTTTAAAGATTTAAGCATACATAGGGATATAGGGACAGAAAAAGCGACTTTGTTTTATACTATGTAGTGATAATATCAAAGATTCTGTATTTCCAGTCTAAAATTACCTAAGTACCTACTCTAAGTTTCTATTTGGGTTAGGTTCGTAAGGACTAGATTGCAAAACGACTTAGTTTGATAAGATATTGGTTGCAAAAAGACTAAATGTGTAAATCGTCGTTAATACGTTTACTAATGTAGAATGCTTGGGTTGAAGATTGGACTTAGTTCTATTACGTTTTGTTTGTATAACGCCCAAATAACAAAATGTATATCGTCAAAAACTAATAACGTCTAAGTGGCAAAACGACTAGACGGTTGAATGACAAGGAAATCATACACTGTAGTTTGTGAATTAACTCTTTCTATATTCATAGAGAAGGTGAGTATCTGACCACTTAAATTCTAGTTTAAAGTTTTGGAAACATCTTTACTGTTCTTTCTCGAGACTCAAGCCAAATCTCCATACCAAATTTCATCAAAATCGGTCCAGCGGTTTACTTATGAAGGCGTAACAGACAGACATAGTTTTTTTCATATTTCAATATGTATGGTATATACATACTATATGGATTAGTGAAATTACTAAATAGCAAATTAGTAATTTCTAATTACGAATTAGTATGGAGTCCTAAACAATAAATACTTTAGGTTCACTTCGTCCAATATATTTTAGTTATTTTACTCGCCACTATATTTGTCTTAAGTAGATGTTATTAGGATATCCCAAACAAGCCTTCTATTATGAAAAAATATTTAATATTTTTCTACATATTACAAATAATATGAAAAAACCGGACAAGAGCATGTCGGGTATTCAAAAGTAAATTATTTTTAACGGCAATAATGTCACTATTGAAATGGGTTTGTTTTTAGTTTAGCGTCACTCTCGAAATTAACGTGCCAAATATAAAAACAAAAATAATTAATTATAAAAACATAAACAAAATAAATCGAAACTTACGGTTTCCAACAAACTCGAAGTGCAGTTAGCTGGCTGAAGACTAGGCCGTGCAATAACGGAGCTCGTATTTAGGATGTCGACCACGGAAACAGGACTTGCGGAATCCAGCGAGGTGCCACAAACCGCGAGCCTCACTGATTCACCAAAAAATTACCGGCACTTTAAATAATGCTAACTAATGAACATTATCTCATATAAAGATAACTGTGATTGTGATACAGCATGATCCGTTTTCAATCAAAACAAAGTATTTTTTCTTCCATTAGAAAGTGGTTAAGTTGGTTGGGTGGGTACGTTTAACGTCCTGGACAACAAAAAAATAATTTGCAAATGCTTAAAATGTCCCTTTTTTTTAGGGTTCCGTAGTCAAACTTGTCCGTCCGTCCGTTCGCAGCTTAGCTCAGAGATTCTGTACTAGAAGGCTGTATTTTGGCATGAATATACTCACGCCAACAAAGTGGTAAAATAAAATCTTGAAAAAAAAATTAAAAACCAAAAGTCTACCTGCCCTACGCGTAACGTGGGGATGTTTTTTTTCGCGTCGACCCCATAAAGTGGGATGCTGTCTTATCACGTCTAAGCAGACTTGATTAATTCTTGAGAAAGAAATTATATTTGATGAAAAAAACTATCACGACTAAGTAGACAGCATTGGTTCTTGAGATGCAGGCGATTAAAGTGTTTATACCAACTAAAATCATCTAAGACGGAACCAATCGACTTTAAATAGAAAATTAATTCTTACTTGTTGATTTTTATGTTTGCCGTTAAGTATAACTGCTTTGGAACCCTACACTGAGCATGGTCCGACATGCTCTTGCCCGGTTTTTCATATTATTTGTATTGTTATTGTTTCGTTTGTTAATCTCTTTGTTCATTGATTAACATCACTACTAGTATAAAACAAAGTCGCTTTTTCTGTCCCTATATCCCTATGTATGCTTAAATCTTTAAAACTACGCAACGGATTTTGATGCGGTTTTTTTTAAATAGATAGAGTGATTGAAGAGGAAGGTTTATATGCATAACACTTTAATCCGGAGCGAAGCGAGGGCGGGTCGCTTGTAAATAATATACTACAAAAAAAAAACTTCCTTTCCTTAACGTTACAGGCAAAGACAAAGTAACTTTTTATTTATTTTTTTACAATATGTGGTGGTGATACAGTGTTGTAGTCGCCTGGGTGTTCTCTAGTATTACCTTTAGGTCCATGTTCTCGCTGCTGTGGGGAAAATCTGTATGTGTAACACGAGACCAAATTTGTTTGCATCTCGTGGCACTAGAGTCTAACAAAAATTAGCGTTTTAAAGCTTAATATTTCATAAACGGATCCCTTAATCGAAAAACTGTTTTCCCAAGCCCGTAATATTTTTGAAATACCTATCCAACGACAACCCACACGATAGGGTAGACAAGAAAAAAAATACATCCCCACGTTACAAGCACGGGAGGTACCTACCATTTTTTTTTTTTTTTTACATTTTGTTGTACCTACCACTTTGTTGGCGTGACTAAACAAAAAACGTGGCATATTCATGCCAATTTACAGCTTTGTAGTAGGTACTAAGTGTAAGGCCTGAGTGGACGCTCGAGTCGGGCGTGCAGCGGGGCGGGGCGGGCGGCGTGCATGTTAAACAAATGAAACTCTATACTGGTGTCCTGAGTGGACGCTTCAAAAATCGAATACAGAGCGGGCAAGTTTGCGGGCAGTGGAGCGTCGAGCGGGGCGTCGCGGGCAGGTTCAAACCTGTTTGTGATTTGCAGCGGTGATAAGAGCGTGCAGCCATGTCGTGCGAACAAATAATTATCGAAATAGAAAATAAACCTGCACTTTGGCTATCATCGCACAGTTTATATAAAAATAGAATATATAAAAATAAAGTATGGAGAGAATTAGCAACAAAACTGAATATGGAAGGTAAATTAAAAGTTTTCATTTTCATTTCTAATCTATTTTATTATTAAAGTATTTTCTTAGAATTAAATTTTAAAAATCAATTTTGTTATTCCAAAAATAATTCGAAAACTCTTCACGCACATGTCTTGAGGCTAGGGAGGAACTGTTATTTCTCCTGGTTGGGTGATTTGATTATAATTCGTTCTCCATGGATGTCGAATCGTTATTAGTATTATCATTAAATCGACCTTAGAAGTCACGTATGATATTATGTAAAAGACACGTGGTTTTTATAATGAGGCAAGCGTTTTTCACATTCGTTTCAATTTGTTTGTTTAGAATACGCCATTTTGCACATAAAATACCAAAAGTACATTCAATGCACTTTTGTGCACGCGATAGACGGCTGTTAAAATATTCACTTTTTGGATCGTTGCTCGGTGGCGGTCGTTGCCATGGTGATCACAACCGATTGACACGAGCGGTGAGCGTGCACTGAGGCCACTCGCTGGACGCTCTACCTCACGCTCGCACGCAACGCTGCACGCCCCGCCGAACGCCCCGCTTCGAGCGTCCACTCAGGCCTTACGCTAAGAGTCTCTGCGCTAGGCTGCGGATGGACGGACGGACGGACATGGCGAAACTACAAGGGTTCCTAGTTTGACTACGGAACTCTAAAAAGTACAAATAAGCCATTTTCGGTTTCTGTGAGTGTTATTTATAATAATTGTAAATGAGACCTTTGAGATTGTGTAAATAATTTAGTACTTTTAATATACAATTTTGTATCTATTTAACTATTTCAGGGTACACTTTTTTCGGATAAACGTAAATAAAAACTGGGCAAGAGCATGTCGGACCTTGCTCAGGGTAGGGTTAATTACAACAAACAAAAAACAAAAAGTAACTAATTTACCGACTTCTAAAAAAGGAGGGTATACGTTCCATTGTATTTTATATTTTTATTTTTTTACTGATTACTCCGTCAATTATGGACCGATTCACAATTATTTTTTTGGGTTAATAGAGTATACTTCCAAGGGGACCACCTGTCAAGGGTGGCAATAAGATATCTCGATTAAGATAGTTGAGCGACTACAACGAAGAATATATAATTGTTGAAATAATAATATGACTATGACTTTCCGGCGGCGTTGCTTGAAACTTAAAGTTTTATATCAACTAATAAGTGGGTCTACGGAACAGCGTATTACGATCACTAAAAAGTATAAAATAAAATAAATGTTTTGAAAAACAAAAAACCGCCTTCAAAAACGAAAAAAATTACTTCTTTTAAAATTGTAGGCACCTACCTAATAGGTTAGTCGAACTAACAATTTTAAAAGAAGTTATTTTTTGCGTTTTCGGAGGCGGTATAATGTAAAAAAAAAAACTATTTAAAGTGATTTGGTGCCGTCTACGAGGATTTTAGTAGATATATACGATTTGTGGCGGCGGATCCGTAGTAATACTAAAGTCAAGTTGAGTATACGAGTATACCCACTGAGTTCTAAATGCATTTTGAGCCTTAACTTGTCAGTTTTCTTAAATACCTCTCTTCTCTTGAATCACTCTATATATTAAAAAACCGCATCAAAATCAGTTGTGTAGTTTTAAAGATCTAAGCATAAACATAGGGACAGACAACGGGAGGCGACTTTGCTTTATATTATGTAGTAACTATGTAGTGATAATCAGATATTTTTTTGCTAAATACTTATAAATTAAGTTCGCCTTTTGAATTTTAAGTGTATTCTTTTGTGCAATAAAGATTAAATAAATAAATACAGCATTCCAAATTTTCATAAATTACACTGAGTTCGTTAGAATAAAATATAAAAAAAAAATTAAAAGGGATCGTGTATAACAAACAATAAAGTATTAGACTATACTTAGATAAAAAAACACTACAACCGAATAAACTACATACTTAATGCGCTTTCCTATCCTTAACTGCAAACGCGCATTTGCATTATAATGCGATCTAGGTACCTACATATATCAACATCACAGACATTATATAAACTAGCAGACTAAACATTATCTTACGAATAGTTAAAAAAATGCCACTACCCCTTTCCCTCTAACACTAAATCATATAAACGTATTTCTTATTTGCATTTATTGCAACACCACGTTACACATAGACAATTTTGAACCCGTGGCAGTCGCCATCTTTGCTAAGTGACATTTAAGCGACATATGGCGTTAAATTTTTGCTGTGGTGAACGAGCGTCGGATATCTTGTGGGAAATAATATTATTATGAAAAAAAGTGTGAAATTGAAGTTATAAAATCATGGTGAAATGCTGTGTTCCCTTGTGTTACAACGCATCATACAGGAAAACCCCTGAAATTGCGTTCCATCGGTAAGTTAATCTTTTGCTATCATTCGTCATAGATTTATTTTTGTTAACCCCGTCCTAACTAGCATTGGTGTTCAAAAATTTAGAAATAACAACAAAGGCTATATTTTTGAAGCTGATAAAATATTAAATTTAAGGTTTTCTAAAGAAATACCAGAAATATTTTAGTTTTACTAAATAAAATAACCTGATTTGACACTTAATGTACTGTGCGATTTATACAGGGCCGAACCAGGCCTGCGATTATGCCTGTGGCCCGAGCACGCTGCACGCTGCCACGGGACTTAGTGTCAAATAACGTCAAACGGGAACTAGTGTCAAATATTATTAAAATGACAGCCACCCGGGGATTACTTTGCTTAGTAATAAAAGGACTCAAATCACACAAAGCAGACTTTTATTTTAAACTTTAGTTCTTTATACTTACGTTGGAATATAGAATAGACGAATTAAAGTCCCGACATTAGGGCTCTCTCGCACTCCCCACTGCACCGTGCGCTAACACTCCTCAACGACATTATGGACAGCGACAGCACAGTAGACATTTTTTTCAACTCTGAGCCTAAATTCCTTGCTTTAGCCAGCCGTCACCTAGAATCTATTGTAACACCAAGCTCAGTTCAATAAATGTACTTACGTAGTATTTCTGATTACGTTTAACTTAATTCTTTAGTAAATATTGTTTTTCCATGATTTGATTAACATGTATGGCTTGACTGTTAGTGTTAATTATATGATCAATAAATAAATAAATAAATAAATAAATAAATAAAAATAGTCACGTGGCAGCGTGCTCGGCCCTCTGGCATTTGTTTGATAATGCTTCTAAGCAGTACTGAGCCCTTAGCCAAGATGCGTTTCGATTAGTTTTTTTTTAAACCAGTCACGTCACTGGTAGATCACGCAATACGAAAAGTCATGTGATCTACCAGTGACGCGATTGGTTTAAAAACCAAACGAATAGAAACGCTAGTTAGCGAACGCATCTTGGCTAGCGCCTCTGGATTTAACAAAATTGTGATCGCTACTCGCCTCGCCATTAGACGCACTATTCTCTAGGCAAGTGCTATGCCAACGTTATTATTTAGGCTTCAGTAACCAATACGTTCCTGTTTTTGTATTAGTGTGAGTTAGTCTTATAAAAGTGTAAAGCTGCTACGCATTCTGAGCAGTCATGATATGTGTGTTTTTTTATATATGTAATGTCTGTCATCAAGGCTTGTAGTACTGTTAGGCGATGGGCTTGCAACCTGTCACTAATACCTACACTGGTAAAAATCTTAGCCTGATTTTGCAAAATGTGGTTATAGAATTATCAACAAGTTTTTTTAGAGTTGTTGGTAATTCTGCAGCTCTGCCTACCCCTCTCTGGGAATGAAGGCGTGATGTTATGTATGTATGTATGTCTATCATCAACATCATTTAGTCATAAATAAACTGGCAGTCGTTAGCGTTATCACAATGAAATAGTTTAAAAAAAAAAGCATGTCAGATCTTGCTCAGAGTACTTACCCTTACTCTGAGCAAGATCTGGCATGCTTTTTTTTTAAACTATTGAGTCTGAGGCCGTTACAACAAACACAAAAACTTAGGGTTCCGTAGTCAAATTCCGTCCGTCCGACCGTGTCCGTCCGTCCGCAGCCTAGCTCAGAGACTCTTAGTACTAGAAAGCTGTAATTTGACATGAATATACATATTAGTCAGGCCAACAAAGTGGTAAATTAAATTTTGGAAAAAAATATTTTTAGTGTACTTTCCTTACACGTAACGTTTCAAAAAAATTGCGAATTTATTCAATAATTTTTCGATTATGGGGTCCGTTTATAAAATATTAAGCTATAAAACGCTAAATTTCTTTTGAGTCAAGTGTCCCTCTTTTTTTTTTGTGGTGATATTGCACCTAGTTTCATCCCTATTTCTTTATGCACCTTATCCAGGGACACAATGATTTTACATGGCAAAACTACAACCTACTTTGACTACTGAGCACTAGAAACCTGACACACAATTAAGATTTTTAAATACATACTATATTCTTAGTGATGTTGGTCATTCGAGGCAAAAATAATCAACAACTTTAAATATTGTCTTTGAAATAAATAGTATATACTATAATTACTGCACAGCACACGTGCGAGTTCATGTCCATGGGGGCTGAGGCGAAGCACGGACTATTTTTGATCTTAAACTAGGTACATTCTTAAAATAGATACTTCGTCTTTAAATAATAAAAAAAATACATTTACAATGTCGACAAAAATAATAGACAAGAATTATATGAACAACATTATAATCTGGTACAAATATTTAAGTAAAATATTTATTTCGTTTGGGTCAACCCCATATTAGAGGTAAAATACATCCCCACTTTACGTGTAGGAGAGATACCCAAAAAAATGTTTTTCAAGTTTTTAGTTTACCACTTTGTTGGCTTGACTAATATGTATATTCATGCCTAATTACAGCTTTCTAGCACTAAGAATCTCTGAACTAGGCTGCGGACGGACGGATGGACGAAGGGCGAAACTATAAGGGTTCCTAGTTTGACTACGGAACCCTAAAAAATACAGCTTTGTATTACCAAAAGCCTCTGAGATTACCCGCGGACAGGCGGACAGACGGACAAGGCGACGAAGCACAAAAAAAAAAACAAATGTTTAAAAAATGAAGCTCGTTCCCTTTATTTTTCATTTACAGCGGGGGAAAAGATATGGATAGCTCTGAAAGAGTCGTAGAATCTCAATAAGACGTCGACAAAGGTTGATTTATTGCGCCTTAATTTTTTATTTTTTTTCGTTTTTTAGGCGCTCTTGCACTCTTTATAACAAATCGCTTAATGAAGTTGATATTTTTGCTAATAGTATGTCGTCCTTTAAAAATAAAATTCGGCAAATCTTATATTCTCCATAATGGTAGCTTAAAAATTGTTTTGTATATTATGTTGAACACTTATGTAGAACACTAGTAAAGTTAGTAATATAGGAAACTATAGGCCTTATTTAAGTAACTTTATTTAATGTAATTTTAATTTAAATGGCTGTTTGTTTTCTGAATAAATTAAAAAAAAAATGTCCTTGTTACAGTTGGTACTCCAGAGATAACGCGCTAATAAAAATAAACCCGCTGTATTACTGTAATCTTTTTAAATTAATATAATTATGGCCTGCGGAAAATAACAAACAATCTTTGATTAAAATAAATGATTAGTCCCATATTGAATAGCAGGTCAAGAGCGAGTCGAATTCGCGAACCGAGGGCTCCGTATTCAAATCTCTGTGTTAATTTGCTGTAGTAACATTATTTTAATTTTGAACACTTTATTTTTTATTGGTGTAAACTAGCAGGTATATAAAACTGGGGAAACTGTTAATAAGACGGGGAAGCAAAGGTAAATAAGTAAAAATTAAGGGATAAGTTTTTTTTCATTTATTACGTAACTATGTCAATTATTAATTCAAGTTTAATTTGGCACGGTTTTTGTATGTACGTTAACTAATCAATAAAAATAAAATGTAAAAAAACCGCTTACATTTAATGTTTTCAAAAACTAAAAACCGTCTTCAAAAAGTAAGAAATAACTTCTTTTAAAATGATATCTAGGTCAGTCCAACTGAATTTAGCCTTTGGTTAAAAATATTGTCAGACTGCGACTTCAGTTGGCTACCTATTATTAAAAAAAAAGTTATTTCTTACTTTTTGAAGACGGCTTTTAGTTTTTTAATACTTATATTAATTTTATTTCATACCAAATAGTGATCATAATAATACTGTTTTTTAGTTGCACATCTCAATATGAGAAACAAGCAACGCCGCGGGAAAGTCATAGTCATAATATGTTTAAACCATTTGAATGTGCTTCGTCATAGTCGCTCAACTATCTTAATCGAGATATCGCTGCCCCAATATTACATGAACGTCAATAAACAGAGATAATAAGCTATGAAAATAAGCATAGATACCCATATTTCGCTGGTTAAAGATTTGGTATATAAACCAATATGTCAATTGTCACACAAACATACTGTTGCCGAAAAAAATATTTAAGAAATAAAAACATATTTTTTTACCGTTTTAAAAATATTCTGAACTGAAACATAGGACTTTGTCTGTAGCGTAGTATGTACATAGTAATACAATTATTAATTGAATTCAGCATAAATTATGTATAGAATTAGAGATAAGTGTTTGTAGCCCGAGCCACAGGCGAGCGATATACAGGCAGGCTCTTAGCTTTATAGTTGACGAGTTAAATGCTTGTGTAATACGGGCAGACGGGCATGAGGAAACTACATGGGTTCCGTTTTTGCCATTTTGGCTACGGAACACTAAAAATTACCACAGTGTTAGACTTGTACTCCACATCTGCTCGTGGCATCTACCTGTACATTTTTAATAGTGTCTATTTTGGAGTTTCCCACAACAGTTTCGTTCAAAATGTACTTACATACACATCACGCCTTTATTCCCAGAGTGGGGTAGGCAGAGCTACAGAAATACCAACAACTCTAAAGAGCCTTTATAATTCTGTAATTCGTTTTACACAATCAGGCCAAGAAGTTTACTAGTTACATTTTTTTTTGGTGTATAACAATAATTATCTCATCAAACGCCGCGGGAACGTCACAGTTATATGTTTAAACCATTTGAATTTGCTTCGTCATAGTCACTCAATTATCTTCATCAAGATTTTGTTATCGCCACCCTTGAAATAGGTATAGGTAGGTTTAGGTATAGATACTGTTGAGGTGTTCCAGTGGCCATCGGTGGTCTTCATCATCAGTTCTACTTCACCAAATGATACTGGTTGTATGCAAATGCTAGACTTGTCACTGCAAATACTAAAATCGCTAGGGAGACTGAGGACACTTGATCCTTACGGACACACCCAGGATCAAGCCATCCATAATTATGTAGTTATTTATTGTTATGGAAGCAAAAGAGAATGGCTCTAATAATATTCAAAGTTTATTATAAAATATATAATGATCCATTTATAACAGTAGATTGTTCAACAAGAGCTAAAGCAAGTCATTATGATACGAGATATTTATCCACCCGAGCAAAGCGAGGGTGCATCAAGTTCAAGTAACGTGTCATTTTGGCTTTTTAGTCTCGAGTTAAACACTCTGCGTTTCACTTTCATTGCGAAATAAATCTTAAATTATAATGGTGTTATTACGAAAACTTAAACAACCATTGAACATTTGTTTAGTAAACGTCAATTCATAGAAATTTAACAAGTCACTTTAAACATGTCTAAGGTCTCTAATTTTTTTTAATAATAGCGTAATGGTTTTAATATGGACACCTTAAAAAAATATTACTTAATAGCACTGTGAATTTTACTTTCGATCCGTTACTGATGCAGAACGAGACAGCAACAAGGTTGTTTTTGGGGTTAGAAGTGTTATAACCTTATAACATTACGAATAGTCCATAGACATTATTTCCAAAACGAAGACTGAGGCTGTGGAGGTTGAATGCCCAGCCCCAGCCTGCCCAGCCCTCCACCGGCTCCACGGCGCACTCCGACGACATCATCAAAATGGCAACACGTATCCGGCTGTTTATGGCTTTTTATAACCAAATTAAAAAGAAAAAGTACCTTAGTCCCTAAGGATTAAATACATACTTAGTCCGCCTATACATGGCTACTAAGGGTCATTTTAGAGGAGGAAATCGAATCAAGGGTCTCTTAAATATGAGAGATAATAATACCCCACGAATACAGTCATCCATATGGGTGGGAACAAGTCATCGATACATATGGGAGACTTTAAACTATTGGCTTCCCCCAGTTTTTGTAATCTGCTTACAATGTTTAAACGCCAAGTTTAAAAACATTTCAGCAGTTATACCTATAATATTTGAGGAGTTCCCCGTATGGTTGCCGGGTTAGAATAGTGCTACTCCATGTCTTCCCGTGGATGTCGTAAGAGGCGACTAAGGGAATAAGGGCTCGTAGACTGTTAGGCGATGGGCTTGCAACCTGTCACTAATACACTGATAAACCTCTTGGCCTGTTTGTGCAACATGTAGTTATAGAATTATCAAGAAGTCTTTTTAGAGTTAACTAGAACTTGAAGAGCCAACTGAAGTAGGCATTTGGTTAAACCTACCATTTAAAAAAAGTTATGGTTATGTAATCCCACATCTCAATTAATAAGAAACTAGTAACGCCGCGGCAAATTTATAGTTTTAATGATTTTCAAAACATTTAAATGTGCTCTGTCATAGTCGCTCAACTATCTTAATCGAGATATCTTATCGCCCATCAAATAGGTACCGTTCAGGACTTCTGGTGGCCAATAGTGGTCTTTATCATGAGTTTATTTCTTTATATCAAATTTATTTATTGCAAATTACAAAAAGTAGCTACAAATGGCGGACTAAATGCCTTAGCCAGACCAATAAACCATCAATAGGTTCTAGCCCATATTCTGTTTACAGAAACAATATGCCTAAGGTTGGTGCTGAGAAGCAAACAATCAAAATGAAAATGATAATTTTAGTCACGAGTTTTTCACTTCACAATTTAGTTTAAATGAAAATGCTCGCCTTTTTACTGAAAATATATACTAAAAGCGCTACATGTATTCCTGTAACATATATGAGGAGTTCCTCGATTTCTCCATGATCCCATAGTATATAATATAATAATGCGTTTCGGGTGTTGATGGGGTTGCCTCGCTTCTGTAGCGCATCAGGGATGTTCGCGGCGGCGCGTGTGGACTGTTTCTACACGGTCATGCGCAAGCGCGCGGCGGCCCTGGTGCGCCGGGTGCGTGACAGCCCCAACACCATCCTGCGCATGATAGCGGGCAGAGTAGACTGTCCCTATATAAATCACTGTGGGGGACTGCATTCCCCTACTAGTGCCATATTGTTTTAGGTTAATGCAACTAACACCTTAGACTAAGTAACTATTCTTACTAACAAAATGATGTGTCAATATGTTACACGAAATAAATAAATAATAAAAAAAAATAGTCAGATCCTGACTTGATGACAAGATGATCACTTTAGAAGTACCCTATCGAATAAAATATATATAAATCGCCATACATGTGCCTATAGCTTTTAAGGAGTTCCGTTGATTCCTCGTAGATTCCACCATCAGAACTTCATTTTAACAAAAATGGAACCAATCTGTAAGCATAGCGTATGCTTACAGATTGGTTCCATTTTTGTCTAATTTAATTGCATTTTTAGCGGTTCATAACCGACGCAGATCTGAGGTAAAAAAGATGAACAGCTGAAAACCTCCCCCTTTTAGAACTTAGTTAAAAAAAGAACTATTGTAAATGAGAAATACACCATCTAGGCAATTGACGACCTCATCGCCCACTGGTACTTCCATTGCAGTCAGTCTCCTCAGGGCAGCTAATGCTCCCGAGGGAAGGTCCTGCTCATGCTCAGACTTGCCTTCACCGCCCGGCTGGAGTGTACGATGACGAGGAACAGACCCTCACCTCTGGCTTGCCTTTATGGGCCGGTCAGAGGCCGGAGTCGCAAGAGCTATATGCTCGAAGGGCGGATGTGTTGCATAAGTGGCGAATGGGCACCTTATGTTTGTTTTCTTGGGGTAATGCTTGATAAATACCTTAACTGGAAGGATGACATCGATCATATCTGCAAAAATCTTAATACATTTTGTTCAGTATAAACTTCATAAGACCTCAAACGTCAAGTCGCATGTCATCTACCCCCATCCTTGTTATACCCTTTCCTATGAAAAACGCGGGTAGAAACCTGACAGCGCTGACTGCCCTCCAACTACTACCAGTCCAGCTAAGACAACGGTGCGAGTCGGTCAATGTCGAGTACGATCTCCATTCCGCCATTCGCCCTAATCTACGAATTAGTTAACTCGAGGTACATCAGCTACGCCGTCGCGTACAACCAGGCGTCGTTACGCCAATTCAACGCAA
Organism: Acleris holmiana; assembly: GCA_949316455.1. Lineage (NCBI taxonomy): Eukaryota > Metazoa > Arthropoda > Insecta > Lepidoptera > Tortricidae > Acleris > Acleris holmiana. The sequence goes on from OX438783.1 coordinate 12,284,662, forward strand.
AAGGTGTAAGACAGAGAAGTGCGTAAGACCGGCAGCCACACCATCTTCTGCCAGCGCGTAACACCAGAGAACCAGGTACGCGTTTTTTCCCATTTCCCTTGCCTTATCATCTACATTTTTTGGTCCTTCTAACCTTATACAATTTCTATTAATCATCCCTTCTTAATTAATCAAAATCCTTTTTGCAAATCATCAGTTATTATTTTTTCATTTAACTTCGCAGGTAGATTTTACATCTTGTTCCCATAGACAAAACCGGTAACTAACTTCCTTGTAGTACACTACTTGCTTGATGCTTGACGTCCAGCAAACCGACCAGCAATCAAGCTTGAACTTTGTGAACGGTTGCGTACTATTTTGTCATAGTGCCACTGGCAACACTGACGCCTTATGTCAGCTGTCATCTTTTAGCATAACAAATATCTTAACCTCGTAACTTGATTAAAAATAGTTTGTTTTGCTCTTAAACGATGTCGAAAGACACCAAAAATGCTCCCCAACATGTTTCCACAGAGTCTTTGGATGAGTCGCAACAAAAACTTAGCGTTGTTTCAATGAATGTTCAAGGTAATTTCATGACTTCGTTGTATAACTTAGCGGGCGAAATTAGTGGTTCATCTGATAAGGATCCGGCTCGAGTAACGAGTTTTAAGGCTAGATATAGGGACATTGATAACATTCGGGATCGTTTTCAAGAGGCTTATAACACTTTTATGTCGAGATGTGAGGACCCGAACACACGTTCAGGCATTGAAGCACTCTTCAATAAATTTTACGACATGTACTACTCTGTTCAAGTATTACAGGAATCTATCTTAACAAAGCCATGTCTTTCAAGTTCGAATCAAGTCTGTTTACCTAAAATAACATTATCACACTTTTCTGGCGTGTACACTGAGTGGCCCAATTTCAAAGCTATGTATGATAGTCTGATTCATAACAATATAGAATTATCACCTACACAAAAAATGCACTACCTATTTAGTGTTTTAGAGAAAGAGCCTTTGAGTTTAGTTAAACATTTAGAACTTTCAAGTGACAACTACTATATAGCATACAGACTGTTATTAGATAGGTATGAAAACAAACGGCTTATAGCAGATAAACACTTAGAAGCTATTTTATCATTGACAAATCAACAAAATCAAGCTAATTTACGTAAGTTTGTAAACACACTTAAAGAGAATTCTCAAGCCTTGCATGCCCTAGGTTTTGATGTTAAGGCATGGAGTTTTCTATTGCTACACATTGTTCTACGTAAGCTTCCTTTAGAGCTACGTGGTAAATTTGAGCTGGCCCATAGTAGTACTCCTAATAGCATTCCAACATTCGAGAATTTAATTAACTTCTTGGACACTCATCTTAGGGTGTTGGAAACTGTCAGTGGGTCAAAGGTTCCAGCTACTACAGTACAAAGTAGCACTGCTAAAGTCACATTCACCATTAACTCCTCGCAACGTTGCGTTTGTTGTAATGGTGAGCATGTGCTTTATACATGTGACAAGTTTAACAACATGTCACCAATTCAACGGAGGGAATTTGTCACTCAACAACGCTTATGTTTCAACTGTCTGCGGACACACTCGGTCAGCAAGTGTCTGTCTAAAAGCAGGTGTCAAATATGTAATGGACGTCACCATTCTAAGCTTCACATGAATCAACTTGCCAATCAACACAAGGTTAAGGATGATGCTGCAATTGCATCAACATCCACCCAACCTGCACCTAATACCTTATGCTCAGATGCTGCACTCACTACTGTTAGCTCTACCGTCAAATCTTTTCACGGTCATGGTGTTCTCAATGAATCCACTATGATGTTGGGGACGGCTTTAGTTGGTCTTCGGGATATCAACGGGCATCTGCATACTGCAAGAGCTCTATTAGACTGTGGGTCACAAGTATCCATTATTACAGAAAACTTAGCTCAGAAGTTGCGTCTTCCTCGTTCTACTTCTGGTGTTTTATTTGGGTTGGGGGGTTCAAACGCGCAGCACACCAGTGGCAGTGTAGAGTGTACTATCAACTCTCTAGTTGACACTTCTAAGGCTGCCTTGGTGACTACTGCAGTTGTTCTTAAACGCATCACAGGGGACCTTCCAAACATTAAGGTATCGTCAAGGGTTTTGCAGGTGTGTGGGGATATTTCTTTAGCGGACTCTAAATGTTCCATTCCTGGTCCAATTGACCTGTTAATTGGCGTAGACCTGTATGACAGGATTTTTGATGGTAGGAGACTGCAGCTAGGCGAAGGCTTACCTACTGCATATGCTTCTATTTTCGGTTGGGTTTTGATGGGCACCGCTCCCATGGACTCTGCTGTCTCTAACCATATTGTGGCTTTACATTGTTCGACTGATTTAGACTCCACACTGAACAGGTTTTGGGAGGTGGAAGAAGCTCCGACAAAAATATTGCCTGATCCTGAGAGCCTCCAATGTGAAAAACATTTTGTAGAGACGCACACGCGCGATGAGACAGGGAGATATATTGTTAGGCTACCCTTCAAAACGGAGTGTAAACCATTAGGTGACACATACAATAACGCTCTTAAAAGGTTTCACAACTTGGAACGCAAGCTGCTCAAGGACGCAAGGTTGAGGGAAATGTACGTGGCGTTTATGGCCGACTATCTAAAAACAGGTCACATGCGGCCGGTAACGGGTGCTTTATCTAAGGCGAGGTACTATATCCCTCATCACGGGGTGATTAAGGAGAGTAGTAGCACCACAAAGCTCCGAGCTGTGTTCGACGCTTCTGCTGCCAGTAGCTCAGGAGTGTCGTTAAATCAGGTCCTTATGCCAGGTCCCAAGCTACAGCAGAATATTGAGGACATTATCTTGCGTTTTAGGACGCATGCAGTCGTATTCACATGCGACATCAAACAGATGTATCGCCAGGTTCGAATGCACGATGACGATTGCAAATTCCAGACCGTTTTTTGGCGGGAGTCACCCGACAAGCCTCTTCAGCAATTTGAGCTGGCGACCGTCACCTACGGTGTATCCAGCGCAGCGTATCTGGCCATGCGTGTTATACACGAGTTAGCTATAATCAATAAAGGCACGCATCCTGAAGCTGCACTCGTATTACAGGAGGACACTTTCGTCGATGACGTCATTAGCGGCAGCCATGATGTAGAGTCTGCTAGGGTCTTACAGCAGCAAGTAGTAGAGGTACTGGCTCAGGGGGGTTTCCAACTAAGGAAGTGGGCCAGCAATAGCAAGGACTTGCTAAATGTTTATCCTTCTGATCACCTCGAAACGCCGTTTCGGTTCGAAGAAGGGGATGACATATTCAAAATATTAGGAATCGAATGGAGCTCTAGCACGGACAGTTTCGTGTACCGCGTTTCGAAGCTTGGAAAATGTTACACCAAGCGTGACATTCTGTCCAACATTGCACGCCTCTACGACCCGTGCGGCTACCTAGCACCAATCACCTTCTATGCAAAGGTAATCATGCAGCACCTGTGGGCGCTCGATCTCTCGTGGGATGATCCACTTCCTAAGGAAAGCGTTCAAGCATGGAATGCCTTCCTGGATGGATTCCATCTTCTAAACATTCCTAGAATACCTAGATTTATTTTAAGCAATCAGCCTGCGCGCTGCGATCTCTTAGGTTTCAGTGACGCTTCGGAGGCTGGTTACAGCGCTGTTGCTTATCTCCGGGTGCTCGACTCTAGCGGGGAGGTAGGAGTTCATTTACTTTTAGCCAAATCTAGAGTCGCACCAATAAAACAAAAACTCACCATTCCTAGGCTCGAGCTATCAGGAGCCGTGCTCCTAGCTCGCCTACTCAGCCATGTTGCGCAGGTTTTGGGAGGCAAAACTGTCATTTCTGACACGATAGCTTGGTGCGACTCTACCATCGTGTTATCGTGGCTCCGTACTCCGCCTCACAGACTGCAGACTTTCGAGGCAAATAGAGTCTCACAGGTTCAAGGTCTTGTCCCATCCGTGACCTAGCGCTACGTGCCCTCAGCACTTAACCCAGCAGATTGTGCCAGTAGGGGTTTGTTACCGCAAGACCTCGTGGCTCATGAGCTGTGGTGGTCCCCGCCGTGGTTAAAGGAAGATCCATCCTCCTGGCCACTGCCGATTCAACATTCATGTGATGACCTACCTGGACTTAAACCTTTAGCGAACTCAACACTCAAGGTCACTGACGCGAACGTAGAATCTCCAGGTTCGCTCTTCATCAGACGGTATAGCTCTCTTACAAGGCTTCAACGTGTTCTTGCGTGGTCGTTGCGCTTCTTACATAATGCTCGCCATCCCTCCAATAAAACCATGGGTTCCCTCAGCGTTCGAGACTTGCAAGGAGCCCTGAATAAAATTGTCAAGCTCGCTCAGGAGGACGCTTTCGCAGATGAGCTGCAGCTACTTCGGGACAAGCGTGCCTTAAGGCTTCCACTTGCTCGCCTTTATCCCTTCCTAGATTCGTCAGGGCTTTTGCGTGTGGGTGGCCGGCTCAGGCATTCTAACTTGCCATACGCTGCAAGACATCCGCTACTGTTACCGAAGCGTCATCATCTTACCGATCTCATCATAGATTATCATCATCTGGCCTACCTTCACATAGGACCCAATGAGCTCATCAACATTCTCCATCAACGGTATTGGATTTTATCAGCTCGGCGTATTGTTCGACACCGGCTTTTCCTTTGTCATCGTTGTCATCGCTTGAAGGCGAAACCATTAGAGCCCTTTATGGGCAATCTCCCACCCAGTCGTGTCCGCGAAGCACGCCCCTTTCTCAAGGTTGGGATCGATTTCGCCGGCCCATTCAACATTAAGACCTCCAAGATACGCAAGGCCAAGGTCACTAAGGCTTATCTCTGCGTTTTCGTGTGCTTGTCCGTAAAGGCGATACACTTAGAGGTGACTTCGGATTTGACAACTAACTCTTTTATGGCCTCCTTCGACAGGTTCGTCTCAAGACGAGGCATGGTTTCTGACGTTTACACGGATTGCGGTAAGAATTTCCAAGGAGCCAAACGTCACTTGAGCGAAATAGACACTTTTCTACATCAACATGACTTAACTGACGCTCTCGCAAGGGCCAGCGTCAATTGGCATATGAACCCACCGTATGCTCCTCATATGGGTGGACTCTGGGAGGCTTCCGTGAAGTCTGCCAAACACCTACTCAAACGTACTATTGGGGAACAAGTACTCACCTTCGAAGAATTGGGAACAATCTTCGCCAAGGTCGAGGCAGTACTCAATTCCAGGCCTCTGTGTCCAATGTCTGACGATCCGAACGACTTTGAAACACTGACGCCTGGTCATTTCATTATCGGACATCCATTAGTGAGCTTGCCTGAATACGATTTCGACCATACTCCAATCTCACGGCTCAACCGTTGGCAATTCATCCAACAAGTTTCACAACATTTCTGGCGCCGATGGCAGCATGAATACTTGCATAACCTCCAACAGCGCAAGAAGTGGTGCAAGGAAGTGCCGAACCTTCAGTTGGGAGACCTCGTCCTCATCAAAGAGGATAACTTGCCACCACTTCAATGGCGAAAAGCGCGAGTATTCAAGCTCCACCCGGGCACAGACGGCGTAGTGCGCGTAGTAGAGCTCAAAACGAGTTCCGGTACTTGCCTCAGATCAACCACTAAGGTTTGCCCCTTACCTACTTATGACAATTAGCGAATAATTTATAAAAAAAAATAGCTTTTAATATTAGTTTTAAGATTTTTTTTAAGGAAAATCATCATGTTGCGATATCATCTAAAGAGCTTGGTAGCTCTTTGGGGGGCGGTTATGTTCAGTATAAACTTCATAAGACCTCAAACGTCAAGTCGCATGTCATCTACCCCCATCCTTGTTATACCCTTTCCTATGAAAAACGCGGGTAGAAACCTGACAGCGCTGACTGCCCTCCAACTACTACCAGTCCAGCTAAGACAACGGTGCGAGTCGGTCAATGTCGAGTACGATCTCCATTCCGCCATTCGCCCTAATCTACGAATTAGTTAACTCGAGGTACATCAGCTACGCCGTCGCGTACAACCAGGCGTCGTTACGCCAATTCAACGCAAAAGGTGTAAGACAGAGAAGTGCGTAAGACCGGCAGCCACACCATCTTCTGCCAGCGCGTAACACCAGAGAACCAGGTACGCGTTTTTTCCCATTTCCCTTGCCTTATCATCTACACATTTGTTTATGCATTTAAGAGATTGAGGGACACTGTCTCGGTTCAGGCCGCGCTGACGGCCTATCACGGCTGTGTCATCCGTGCTTCGTTATGGGCTTATCTTGTGGGGAAATTATGTGGACGTAGACAGGGTATTTAAAATACAGAAGGATTGTGTAAGGGTCATCTGCGGGGCTTGGTTTGACGAAAGCTGTGTCCCATTATTTAAACAACTTAACATTCTACCATTACCGTGCTTATATATAAGGGAAATATGTATCTTTGTTAAGTCCAAACCAATGCTCTTTAAAATTTGGGGTGAATTCATGCAGCGTCGAACGAGAGTGGATGTTATGAACCGGTTGTATAAACCTCGTTGCTTTAAAGCCATGTACAATTTTTTTTTATTTAACATGTGCATTAAAATCTATAATGTCTTACCTGAGGACATACTGTTGCTCCAGGGAAATATGTTTAGGAATAAGTTGACAAACTGGATTTTAGATAAGTGCTATTACAGCGTTAAGGATTTTCTCGAGCGTAATATTGGTGTTTAATTTGTAATTTTAAAGTAATTTTTGTTAACATTCATTTAATTTGTATTTTAGAATTTTATATTTATCTCTTTGAATTTTACTTGACATTTTATAATATTGTGTACTACTTAAGAAACTGTATTCAGCAAATAAACATTTTGATTTGATTTAAAGTCCAAAAGCACCGCTCCACCAGTAGCCCCTCTGTTGCGTCTCTGCTGCTATGTATTTGCGGCTATTTTGGGAGGCCCATTCCATTGAGTTGGCTAGTCACCGTCTGCCATTTCAACCAAAGTAATTAGCATTGGCCAGGCATACGACATAGCTCAATCAATAGCCTTATAGTTCACCAATCCATATCATTTCATTAATACAACCTATTTTTTATGTTCCCATCCTTCTTAAATTGTCTACACTAACCGGTGGTTGTCCGTGGGAGCATACTTCCATAGTGTGAACTCAGGGACAATCGCCGGTTGATGTCCCAACACTTTACTAAATTAAGATTCTCTAAAGGGCCTCTGCGTGTTGTCTTCGGCACCATGTACGCCTTCCAATGGTCCAGGACTCCTATAGTGCTGTTTTGTAAAATACATGAATAATAATTTAATAATTACTTAGTTATGATTTTTACAATATTTTTTACAAACACTCTTTAAATATTTTTATCATGATTTACTACAGCTAACCCTCAAATTTCGTTATTCCATTATATAATTACTAATTAGCCATTGCCCATGTGGTTTCCGGGTTAGAATAGTGCCACTCCATGTCTTCCCGTGGATGTCGTAAGAGGCGACTAAGGGAATAAGGGCTTGTAGTACTGTTAGGCGATGGGCTTGCAACCTGTCACTAATACACTAGTAAATATCTCAGCCTAATTGTGCAAAATGTGATTACAGAATTATTAACATGTCTTTTTAGAGTTGTTGTTATTTCTGTAGCTCTGCTTACCCCACTCTGGGAATGAAGGCGTGATGTTATGTATGTATGTACTATGTAATTAGCCATTATGGGCATACAAAGTTAAGAGATACAATCTAGATCTAAACTATCAGGTAGGTATACCACTGTATCGATACTCTGTTCCAAATTCGACTGTGACCTGTTTGATGAGCCAAATAAATAAATAAATTTATATGTTATACTTTTTAACCGACTTCAAGAAGGAGGAAGGCCTGTCAACTCGACTGTATGTTGTTTTTTAGTGATGTGAAATGCCGTAATGTACTCTCATTTTTCGAACAAGCAACACCGCGAGAAAGTCATAGTGTGTTACTTAAACCGTTTGTGCTTCGTCATTGAGGCAAATCCAATTTTAACAACAGGAAAAATACTTACATTATTAAAACGTTATCATTATCAAAGTGGTTGATAATTGTAATTGGGGGATCAACTTTAAGTTGTTGTTACGAGTAATCTGCCCAGTCATGTTACGGTTTTTAAAACATTAATTTATAATAGCCTGATTTTTAGGGTTCCGAAGACAAAGGATAAAAAACGGGCAAGAGCATGTCGGACTATGCTCAGTGTAGGGTTTCGAAGCCGTTAAGTACTACAAATATAAAAATCAACCAGTAACAACTAATTATCTAAAGTCATTTGGTGCCGTCTAAGGTGATCTTAGTAGATATAAACACTTTAATCGCCTGTATCTCAAGAACCAATGATGTCTACTTAGTCGTGATAGTTTTCCTTTTAGATTTGTTATATTCGCTTTCATTTAATATATTTTTCTGATTTTTAGAATTTGTAGTTTTGGCTGTAGGGGGGGGGGGGGGGGGACACTTGACTCTAACTAGTGCTTTAAAGCTAAATATCTCATAGGCCCTTAATCGAACACTTTGGGGTACTAAGTGGCTCTGAGCTAGGCTGCGGACGGACGGACATGGCGAAACTAGTATAGTAATAAGTTAAGAGTGGCTCCCATACAACAAACGTGATTTCATTGCCTTTTTTTAAAGGTTTTAATTTAGTGTCTAATGGTCTATAGATAATAACGGAACCCTTCGTGCGCGAGTCCGAGTCGCACTTGGCCAGTTTTTTTTACTCCATATTTATAAGATATTCTAAGACACTACTATCAGTTTAAATGAGGTAGTTTGAGCACAATGATACACACAAAATTTTATTAAAATCGGTCCAGCCGTTTCGGAGGAGTTCAATAACGTACACCGTGACACGAGAATTTTATATATTAGATTTGTTTGACACTTTTGTTAGAGTCCGAGTCGCACTTGGCCAGTTTTTTTTACTCCATATTTATAAGATATTATAAGACACTATTACATTCATGAATCCTACAATCTTTCCACCCAGAAGTAGGTATTTATTCTAATTGTTTTGGATAAGTATCAGTTAAATGGGTTTACATTCATCTGGCATTACTTTTTTTGGCATAATCATCACTTGGCATAATCATCATTTGGCATACAGTCTTTTTTTTTCAGAACCGTATACTTTTCAGGATTGTTATACAATAAACGTAACCTAACCTCCTTTATGTAATGCTATTTTAAATAGTCCTGTAAAGTATACGGTTTCTGAAAAAAAGACTGTATGCCAAATGATGATTATGCCAAGTGATGATTATGCCAAAAAAAGTTATGCTAGATGAAGGGTAACGAGTTAAATGAGGTACTTTCAGCCCTATAAAAACCAAGTGGTCCGTTTTTATTGCTCTTGACTATAACTGAGACAAACATTTATTTGTCGTCGCAAATGGTTTGTTTGCCGTCGCTGATGATGATGGCCCAGTTCAGCACGTCGTAGATTCTCATGTGGGGATTTGCGGTTTCCACTGAAAAAAAAGAAATGTTACAAACGCATTATACGCCTTACACACACACACACACACACATACACACACACACACACACACACACACACACGCACACACACACACAGAAACACAAACATAAATAAAATCATATTGAAAATGAAATACGTTCGTTGAAAGAGGCTTCGATAACATAATAGGTAGCCCACAGAAAGACACACAGCCGCACGGACACACACATATACACATATATTCAAATTTAAATTCCTGAACGGTGCCGCTAGGTTTGTACCAATGTCGTATTTGTGAAAAGTAAAAGAAACGAGTGTAATATGTGTTTAAATGAGCTGTCACAGGCACCATCCTGCAGCGCAGCGAGTGTAGGGTCACAGATTTCCCCCGTTTTCTCGAGGTCCCATTAATTTATCCGATCAATGGGAACACGAGGTAGACTTATTTCTCGTAGTCCCATTAATATAATTTCACTTCCTCCCACTGCTCTATACGCTTTCGTCAGAAATCATTTTTATTTCGCAAAAGTAGGTAGGTTAGGTTCGTTAGGTTTTTTTAAATGCCCGAAGGGCAAACTGCCCTGAAATAGGAGCTCTGTCACGAGGCAGCGCTCCGTCGAAAAGAGTAGTGGGATGAAAGAAGCCTTTAAGCTTTTTGAAAAGTATATGAGGCGAACATGGCAAAACTGAGGAGTTTGTATAACAGTGGAAAGTGTATGGTGAAAGACACCGAACGAATAACGTTATTGAGAGTTGGCACTCAAGGTTAAACAAGAACATGAAGAAACGACTACCAAAGTCTATTTTACGCGGAAAACCAAGAATCTGAAACGTTAGAAAGGCGAGAGGAATTTATCAGACAGGATGCAAAATAATGAATTACCAATTGCAACGGATCCACAGAGAGATCACGGTAGGACATTTCTTTGGAAAAAAACTACGATAAATGCATGCACCGATTTAACTGAATTCCAAATAAGGATGTTATCCAACCAACTGAAAAAGAAGCATCTTTTGTATTCGATTATTCATGCATCTTATACAGGAGGTTCAAGATAACTTCAGTGAAACTGAATGGGACTACGAGTAATAAGTCTCCCTCGTGGTCCCATTGATGGGACCAATTAATGGGACCACGAGAAAACGGAGCAGATTTCTAGGTCCAGCTGGGGATACCTACCGTGTGCTCTCACGAACTGTTTCGTTGGGATGTCTAAGATCTTCCAATACGGTCTTCCGAGTTGAAAATGTGTAGTCGAAGCAATCGGTTTATGAAATTCCTGAATAAAATAAAAATTGTATTTTTTAAGGTTATATGTAAAAACTATTATGCTTAAAGTGATAGTTTTTTTTAATTGACATTTACTAAACAAGTTTTCAATGGTTTTTTTTCTCGCTATTGAAGTGAAAAGCAGAGTGTTTAACTCGAAACTAAAAAGCCATAATGACACTCGAACTTCATCCACCCTCTCTTTGCTCGGGTGGATAAACATCTCGTGTCATAATGGCTTCCTTTAGTCCCTCGTTGAACAATCTACTATTATGTACATACATGTCAACCTCTTAAGTTAATCTTTATCGATATTAAAAATAAGCAAGGATAACATACGAAACGTCTTTGATTGACTTTGACTGATTGTTATTCACCTACACAGCAAGTAAGTAATTAAGTAATATATAAACTTAAATAGTTATATTGAAATACAACACAAAATACGTATTTTTATTTACGTGTATTTTTTATTGATTGATTAGGTTATAGTTAATTAAATAACAATTTGCTAACTTAAATTACAGGTAGTGCTATAAAATTTCTTGTACGTGAAATTACGTCACTTTGACGTCAGCGGCACCGAAAGTGCGGGGTCTGCTTATAAGCATTTAAAATCTAATGTGGTTACCAATAGAGTACTACAACGATAATAGGTACTACTTTACAGAGCAGTTAGCCACCTTCTTTGATATTACGGCTGAAATTGATACAGTAGAATTATTTTGAGTTTACCACTGACAGATGGATTGCCTTCATTTAATTTTCAGCTTTAATCTCATACAAATAAAATAGTTATTACTAAATCGGTAGACGTGGGTAACAGTATTCTGAAAATTGCTTTATTTGTATGAAATTAAAGTTGAAAATTAAATGAAGGCAAACTCAGTCAGTGGTAAACTTACAGTAATCGAACTGTAGCTATTATCGATACTGAGAAAAACATGACGCATATACAAAGGTTTCATTTTTGACATTTGGCTAAGGAGCCCTAAAGACACAACTGTTTTGGTAATTATTTTTTATAAATTAATTAAGTGCAAATTTCTTACAAAAGTTTTCGGTTTTTGTAACAAGAAATTTGCAACATGCCGAAAGTAATCCATACTAATACTTACGCTGTCATTTTATTCGTGCCACAAAAGGTCATGACCCATGACCTTTTGTGGCACGAATAAAATTGTCCTAGGGACTTCCGAACGATGTTAATTTGTCGATAAATTGTACTTTATTTTTTATGACAGTTATGTCATGACTATGAGATAGCGTATAATATGAACATGAATTTCCATACACCTTAATTTAAAAACTTAAAAGTGGCCTGAACGTAATGATAAAAATAAATGATTATCCACCTATGATATTTTTTAAGTTTGAGTCCTTTCCATACATTTTTCAAAAACTGTGTAGGTAAGGACTATAGGTACAGATAAGGATTATGGTACATAATGTCATACAGTTTACCTAAATAGGCCTTTTTTGTTTGGTTTCAGTTAATTTTGTATGTAAATCGATTGCATTAAGAGAAGTTTTTGTGTAAGAAACCCATCGATGGGTAGTGATCAGCATTTTAGTTACTTAATCTCTATTATATCCAGAGAACGATACCTATCCACTATGAAATGTCACATTGAAACAAGTATTTGAAACAATTATCGATAATTTTAATATCGGAAGGAAATCCCTAGTTAATTGACGTTCCTGCCACAAAAACTTCTATGTCTGGTCATGACTAAACCGCTGAACTGATTTCAATTAAATTGAATATGGAGCTAGCTTGAACCCCGACGAAGGACATAAGGTACTTGTGAGTAGCGATAAAAGACATCTACGCGGACCAAGTCGTAGTAATTTATTTATTATTTTTATTTATTTATTAAAAAGATGAAATAACAACATACATAGGAACATATGCCCCACAAAACTGTTTGCACAGTTTGACTGTGGGATCGAGCAGTCTCAACTCTCTTATTAAATCTATAATGAAAACTAAACACTATAAAGTATCCTAAACTACTATATGTTTTTAATAAGGTAACTATACAGCTTTCTACCAATCTTTGCTTTAATGGCTTCCTGTCTGAAGTCAGAGGGCAGGCTGTTGAGTATATAGGGTAGGCGTTTCTGGAGACACCTATCGCCGTAGTAATTAAACACCCTCGGCACACCAAACTTGCCAGCCGACATCGACCTGGTATCACAAGCATGTTTACGGCGTAAATGTAATTGGGTATGCTCTCGACAGCCGTGATTATTTAATACTAATAAATATTTATGCTTAAGGCTCACTGGTAAAATATTACAAATTTTGAACAAATGCCTATAATCCTTTTTATTCTTATCTTTAATTTTATTAGTAACTAACAATTTAAAAAAAAACAACAAACAATTTTAATTTAAGTAAAGTAACAGCTAGTTATTTTATAAAAACAAACCGACCAAGTGCGAGTAGGACTCGCGCACAAAGGGTTCCGTTCCATTATCTGTACAACCACGGTGTCTTTATTAAGATCGAGCAGAAAACGGCAAAAAAAACATGTTGGTTGTATGAGAGCCCACCTTAAATATTTGTTTTATTTTATTTCAAATGTTTATTCTTAAAGTCAATATACAACTAAATATTCTGTGAATATTCCAAGCGTCTACCTGTTGCCGTTAATAATATCGAGCAAAAAACGGCAAAAAAAAACATGTTTGTTGTGTGGGAGCCCCCCTAAAATGTTTATTTTACGCTGTTTTTAGTATTTGTTGTTATAGCGGCAACAGAAATACATCATCTGTGAAAATTTCAACTGTCTAGCTATCACGGTTCATGATACACAGCTCAGTCACAGTCTCAGTAATTGAGTCCCGTTTAACCCTTACAGTACGGAACCCTAATAACGTACTTGACCACGCATTCGTACCTCCTAGATATAAATACAGACATAATATAGTGCCACTCCATGTCTTCCCGTGGATGTCGTAAGAGGCGACTAAGGGAATAAGGGCTTGTAGTACTGTTAGGCGATGGGCTTGCAACCTGTGACTAGTAAACCTCTTAGCCTGTTAGTGCAAAATGTGGTTACAGAAATATCAGTAAGTCTTTAGAGTTGTTGGTATTTCTGTAGCTCTGCCTACCCCACTCTGGGAATGAAGGCGTGATGTTATGTATGTATAAATACAGACCTGATTCCATATGTTCTTTCTGATCATCTTGCTTTCTTGCCGATCCGATCGGGAAGAGTGGGGGTTGTAGTCTGGGGGGTGGTTCAACATGTCGTAAGGACAAAGCGGTGTGCTGGTTGCTTTCTTCGTGTTGAAGTATGACTCCTTCGAGACGGGGAGAACCATCCCCGACCTCACACGGTCCTCCGGTACTTTCATCATCTTTAAGCTGTACTGATGGAATGTTATCGCTGCTTGTACCAGGAGATGAGAGTCGCAGGTGTAGACACTATTGATATTGTTTGTATTGTGCAACTGTATTACTTATGATTTTGCGGCCGAAAAGAGTCAAGCGACTACGTTCCTAATTTTACTTCATAACGTCGACGAACCTTATCGATCGCGTTATAAATACATTTAGCGGTTCCGAAATGAAATGCGGCCAAAAGAACTGCGAGGGAAACAAGGGGAAATTACATGTTGACATGCTTGATGTTGTTCACGATTCAATTGTCAAATGTTTATTAAAGAGGCGTGTAGTGAATTGTGGGTGTGTCTATAACGTTTCGGCACGAGACAGCAGATGACAATCATATGAAAAGTCAATTAGGGATGCAAGGCAAATGGCATCAACACGGTGTCAAAATTTATTTTTTATATAATTTTACTAATTAGTCTATTTTTTATTATTTCTCACACCAATTTTCAAATTTCATGAAATGGACTATATCAGTGTGTCATCGGAAATAATAGGTTCTTAGTTCCTCAGCCGTTTATGTTTGTATATATGAAACTTTATTTTAATATTTTGTATTTTTTTAGAATCTTGGGACTTTACACAAGCGCCTGTTAGAGGTCTGAGAGAGGTCTATGGAGAGAGGTCAATAGACGACATATTCCGATATTCCGATATTATTTGGTCGAAAGGTGTCCGGAAGAAACTTTCTCGCCGAAAAGAACCTTTAGGACACAGAATCGTCGAATCTTCTACTTCACTGATATTAAAGAAAACTATCGATCGAAAGGTACCATCATAGAAATTTCGCATTTAGGCGTTATCGAAGCCGCAGGGCTGTAGCGTTGCGGCAGCGGAGGCCTTTAGATACCTACTGCGGTTGCCGCGCAGACTGCAGCACGGCTAGCAAAAATATATGACGGCGCGCGAGATAGACTACCCTTCATTGTCTAATTAGAACGGTCAGAGAAAGACAGCTAGTCTATCTCGCGGGCGACATAACTCTGTGAAAGCGCACTATTTTTTCTTCATAAATTTATACCTAGTAGTTCCTACACTGCCAGCTTACATGTTGCCCCCAAACAGCCTTTGTGTAGAACTTGCCCTGATCCAGCGCTAAAGTCAGATAACCCTCATTGATGTTACACAGGTTACTTTAATGCACAAACTGGAATTCATAACATATTTCATTGATAATTTTAAACACACTGCAACACAACACAACAGATATACTTAGTAGGTACCTACAATAAAGCAAGATTAGAGCAAATTCAGAGACGTTGCGCTGTACTTTAAATTTAAATTACGCACTCAAGTTTTGGCGACACGTTAGTCTACTTGGTTCAAATCCCGGGTAAGGACAGATGTTGTAGCTAAGCTTAAGTATGTATTTCTCCATAGAAGTGTGTTTATCGTTTTCTAGCGCCACCTAGTACTCATGGCAAAAGCCTAGACAGTTTGGGACAAGGTCAATTTGTGCGAGATTGTCCCCTGATATTTATTTAAATAGGACTCGGCGCAGTATGTGCTGCAGCCGGAGCCATAGCGCTGGTAATCAGTTGAACCTGTCACCTATTCGTAGCGAAACGCAAACGCGTGACAAAACATTACAAATATAATTTTACGTGTTGTCTAATTTACTTATTATCATGTTTTGTTTATAGGTCTTCAATGACTATTCAGAGTCGAGCTTCTCAGATATAAAAATACCGCACAACCCTGTGTATGGAGACTCTGATGACCAGTACCCCACGACAGACGGCGGCAAGCCCCTTATAAAGGTGACCGTGGTACCACACAACCAATCGCACCAGCACGACCAAGGGTATAGACAACATAGGAACGTCACTATACCACAGAAACCAAGAGAGAAAACAGACCATCCGTACGACACAAAGAACTTTTACCTCGTAGTTGCTGGATGCAAAAATAGAAAAATCTACGAGCTCAACACCAGGAGTGGCAAAGGCGAAGCGTGTAAACATGAAACACTTTTAAGCGAGAATGAATACAAAGAATATTTTAAAGCGAACATGATCAAAAATAAAAGGAAGTTGAAGAAAAACGATAACTTACCGTCAGAACGAGAGCCAGAAACCTGCACGTACAATTGTCATTGTTTTGGGTGCCGGCAGAGAAGCAGCCAGGATCTGATAACCAACAAGAACAATGGAAACAATAGGAACGGAAACAAAACTAAAAAAAGTAAAGCAAGCAATGATATAGATGGTTTTAAGACGGAAGCTCCTTGTACGTCAATCAAGAACTCTGAAAGCAACAAGTCAAGGAATGAAATACCTAACACGAGCAATGGAGTGGCTGACAAGTCTGCTCCTAAAAGTCGCATAAAAATAACAGGTCGTCTAGGGATCGATTCTGACGACAAATATGTACTTAAATGTGATGCTACTCTTGATGACAAGCCGAGTAAGTATGCTATCTGACCTGCGTGTTCCGTGACGGATGGACAGACAGACAACCGCTCATCCGCTGGACCTAGGGTCTTGAAATTTGGAGGAAATATACCTACGGGTGAGCTAAGTAATGACTGACAATCAACCCCCAACTGGAAGAAATAAGGAGAGCAGCAGCGGGAAACTAAAGATTATCGCACACTATAATGCCGCGGCACCAGTTTAGCACCGCATCAGCTCAAAGTGAAACACTGAAGAGTGAGCTAAGTAAAACAATTGCCCGTCTTCCATTGAAAAATGTATTAGTCAGCGTCATATAGTACGTAGCAGTCGAGATCACCAAATAGTTGGAAATATTCAGAAGCTCATTAACATCGACGCAGGCAAGGCGATCAAATTGTTCAGGTCATCCACAGTGCTCAAATTACCGGAGCACACACAACGGCAAATACTTTATTACATTTAAGACGCCGCTCGTACCGTTACAACTGCACTACCGCTGGTAGCTTAGCATCCGAAGTAACCAAAAGTACGAAACACAACAGATTAGGAAAATGGACTTAATTGCGTGCTTTATTTGGTACAATGGTACAATGGTCAAGACGTTTTTCAATATAATCCGAGCGGTAGGTTGTCAATGTCACTCAGGTTCTATTATATCAATTTCTCACCTTATTTGTAGTAAGTAACATATTCATTAACCCGAGATAAAGTAAAGTAAAATCCTATGCCATTTAAAATAAAGCTCAATTTTATAGTGTGTTCCGTACTTTTGGTTACTTCTGATGCTAAGCTACCGCGGCAGTTTGGTTGTAACGGTACGAGCGGCATCTTGAATGTAATAAAATATTTGGCGTTGTATATGCTCCTGTATATTTGAGCACTGTGAATGACCTGAACAATTTAATCACTTAGGCAGCGTCGATGTTAATGAGCGTTCTGGTTGTTTCAAACAATTTGGTGATCTCGACTGCTACGTACTATAAACGCTGACTGTCTAATACAAATCAACGCTCATCTTTGATTTTGAGCTGAAGTGGTGCTGATCTAGTGCCGAACTGCACCTGTACTGTTTTGATGGTTTTTTTCAGTTGCGACGCACTTTCAAACGACCGGACAAGTCTTAGACACGGAGTCGTGCCGCCTTAACGTGCCTTGTACTAACACCAACTTCGAAACGCAACGGTAAATAGATTATAACTGAGGTAAAACATCGGGTCACCACTTTCCCGAACACAGTCGTGGTGAGGCGTGGCGATGTCTGACATGCGCGTCATACTCGTGAACTGCTGGTTGTCCGGTCTGTTCACATTTGGGTCATACCAGATTTAGGTAATCGTCTTTCCTGTGGACACACTGGAAGTTAACGTTTTTAAGGCTTAATTTTCTGGCTAACTGGAAAGAAAACTTTTGTTTTTAAGAGTGTATGACCGTTTGCAAGGACTTTTTGGACTGTTCTAGTTATGGATTTTCGCGTAGAGGCTTCGTCGTGTTGTTTTTTTAGTAATTATTTTATTTAATGTTATAGTCATTACATTTGTAGGCTTTCCCGGTGGATACATTTTTTTTATTTTATAAGAACCTTCTCCTGACGATAACGAACACAACAAAATAGAAATTACTTAGCGAAATCGGTCCAGCGGTTCATGCGTGTTGCGTGATGTAGATAAGGAGATTATTTTGTTACTTAGTAATGTAACTTACTTTTAAGTGTATTTTATGATTGATAAACTACCTTCCGCTGAGGTTTCTTGCGGCGCTTCTTCTCCGTAATGACGGTCTTGTCTTGTCCGAAGCGCTAGTAGATTATAAAAACGACGAGCCTTTATGTGGCCAATTTACTGATTAAACATTTTTAATTTGAATTATTAAAACTCGGAATCCATGACGATTTCCGCACACTGATAGTGACGAGTCTATAAACTTACTAGTGAATTCACGTCAAATAATTAAATAAAAGACGCAGTATAGAGATGATAATACCACCGTTGTAATAATGCGATTTTTGTTTAGTGTGTAAAGGTACTTACGTAATCTAAACATACTTTATTTTTATTTCTCTTTTCTGAATTTACATAAGTAATATTTACGTTCCAGGCCATTGAAGACACAACGCGACACGAGTAATCAAGCTGACATCCGTTTCATCCCCTGCCTCTCGTTTGAGTATGAACGAATCTTATAGTTTGATGTACTTAGTAATGACTTATGAGTGACTTGGTTGTATTTAGAGACATTTTTGAGACGGTTAACGGAAATATTGTCATTAAGGAGCGAGTTCATCGTCATTAAATTGACTCTGAGTACACATCATACAAAAGTTCAAATCGTATAGCAGTCACTCTCCTTCCAGATCACCGAAGATACAACGGAATTCGCATGTCCAAACAGACCGTTTCATGCCTTATTCTAGATTTGAGTATGTATGAAAGTAGTGTAAAAATTAAATGCACGTTATTTTTACATTTTCGTAACATTACTTTTTCTTTTTAGTCTAACGTTTCAAACTCAAGCGACTCAAATCTGTTTAGAACCGCCACGACCAGGCAGAGCCGTTTGTACTGATGATAAAATGGTTCAATGTTGTTGCACTGCCAAAGAGATTACAGAGAATGTCTCCACTTCGGACGACAGTGATATCTCGCTCAAACCTTGCCCGAGCCCCATCGTAATAATATCGGTGTATCCAAACCAAGACTCATTGGATTTAGTTACTAAAAATAAAGGTTTCTCAATGGATGATAAGTATACAACGCAAAAAGGAAAACAGAAGACCAGCAATCGAACGAAAATTGCAAAAGGTGCTGGGCGCAGTAGATCTCCTTCACCTGTAAAAGCAACCAAAAGAGATAAGGAAACACAAATGAAATCGCCAACCACGTCTTCTAAGCAGGTTTGTGACAGTATCTCAAATACTGGACGTAAAAAAAACAAATGTAGCAATGTCCCAACGGTTCAACAAACGAAGACGCCGACCACGAGCAAGAGGTCGGAACAAAGGTCTACGTCGCCTGCGAGAGCTACCTCCCCAGTTAAGCGAAAGGAGAATCCGAAAACTAAACTCAACAGTAACTTATCAACAGGCACAAATACTGATCAAATGCTGACGAAAAAGGCTTTGGTGGACGATTTTACGAAGCAAATCGCGTTGATGAATGAAAAGAAAGCACAAATCGGTTTCCTGTGGAAACCCAAACACAACGTCTCTAACGTTACCGTCAATATAGATGGTGACAAAGAGCGCTACAATGTTAGGTTCCGCCAAGGTGATTTAGAAACAGATATATCAGCAAAAATGACTAATAAAGGAAATATAACTAATCATCCGCAAGTCGAGAAACATTCGTCTCCAGAGAATTTTTTATCCTTGCATCCAGAGCCCAGAAAGAGATCCCATTCCCAAATACATTCTTTGGAAGGGGTAATTAGGTCTTCTTTCTCTATGATTGCCATGGTCAAAACATTTTTTTGCTTGTATTTTGAATGTTTTTTTTTATTATTTTCTTAGCAAATTATTGGCTTGCTTCTGTACACAATGGCGAAAAATTGCTTTATATCTGTTTGTTTTCAAAGTATCCTCCCACTTAACTGTTTCCTATTTCGTGTTGCAGAGTAATCCCGGAGACGCTCGGTCCTCCTCCATCATTGACGCCGTCGACAGTCTTGAGATATCGCACAGGTAATCAAGCCCCGTATCATGATCGCCTTTATATTGCGGTCGATAAAACATCCGTCTCTCTCGCACTTACGTGCTGCTCAGAGAGTGACAGATGTTTTATCCACCATCCGCACCGGTAAATACGACCACAATAGCCCGCGTCCCTAAATGATTTAAATGTTACTTGGTTTTTAAATTGGAAGTTTTGTGAAGATGATCGAAGTTGCAGGCGTGAAGAGAAGACCTCTATTCTTGGTAAAACCACTCAAACAAATGTAAAGAATGGCAAACATACTTGCAACGAAGTCGGTAACGAATTCTTAGGTAACATATTTTTATCTTTTTATGTTGATTTATTTAAAACAAGAATTGTGACATAAGTCAAATCTACGGCACATTAGTTGCAGAAAATCTGTCCCTTTCCCATTTAATTTTTTATTTTTAAATATCACCATCATAATCATCATATTTGCCAAAAGACGTCTTCTTGTGGGCACAGACACAGGACACCTCAAGTGACTCCTCCTCACTGACGAAAAATTACACTTTGAAACCAATTTGTGCCACTCGTAGATTAACTCGCTAAAATTGATTTTATACACATACATAACGTCACGCCTTTATTCCCAGAGTGGGGTAGGTAGAGCAACAGAATACCAACAACTCTAAACTTGTTGATAATTCTGTAACCACATTTTGCATTCAGGCTAAGATGTTTACCTACTACTTAGTGTACTCGTATTAGTGACAGGTTGCAAGCCCATCGCTGCCTAACAGTAAGTACTACAAGCCTTTATTCCCATATTCGCCTCTCACGACATCCACGGGAAGACATGGAGTGGCACTATTCTAACCCGGCAACCACAAACACACACACACACTTGTTTTTAGAGTTAGTAATTTTTCGTCGGTGAGCTATAAAATCGCCCCCTGAACGCTAATAGACGGACCGTGACTGTAATCGAAGTTATATTTTTGGTAGTCCCGAAAACATTGTGAAATAAAAGACCGCGAAGTAATAGTTATTTGTGCAACAAGAGAGCAAAGTTGGTTTTTGCTGCGAGTGTTCATTTTAAATCCCGAGCAAGCGAAGGATTCTAGAATCGAATCTCGATTCTAGGTTAGATTTCTGAGTGCAGCGATTCAAAGACACGAAATGCAATTAACTTTGGTCTCGTGTTGCACATACAATCTTTCACCTAAGCAGCGACAAAATATAACGTTAAGGTAAAAAAAAAACAACATGGTAAAAATTAAACGACATCCCCCAGCCGCTCGCGTGCCGCACCACGGCCATCTTTGTATTGTGAACAAAAATTAAAAAGTTACTGTGTCTCACGCTCGCAGCAAAATCGAATATTGCTCACTGTCTTTAAACAGCAAAACCACCCTTTTTGATGTGCTGAGGTGAAAAAGTATTTAAAGACTAACTGCGAGTATATACTAAGGGTACGATTGTTATCTGGTACCTACCCATAGTGCAAGCCTTACGCTTTGTTTGTGACTAGGCCAATCCGTGTGAGATTATCCCCTGATAATTATTTATTTAGATATAAAATTCGATCTCATCAAATCTCAAGGCAATGTTTTCTCCAAATAAAAACGTTCGATTGTGTCTAATTCGAGTTCTTCATGTATTTTAGCCCCGATCAAACACTTCCACGGCGACGAATGCTCAATAACCGACCCTATCGAGAGAGATCTGGAAATAAGGGCTCTTCTCGGAATAGATAAGGGCAGATTTAAGCCTCCAGAAAGGACGAGTTCAAACAAGGTCAGAAATTCAGTCAAAATAACATCCACAATGTTTAGCAATATTTTTTATTTATTTTTTTGTTTTTCTAGGCATGCGATCCCCTCGGAAGCGGGGTTTCTCTTCACTACATATATCAACAGCCAAGCCCTAGGTTTTTTTATACCATTTACTGTTTTATTAAAGCTCCTGAGAAATTCAATTCCAAGTTCATTTATTGTTTTTCAGTAAAAGGGACACAAAAAAATCGAGACCAAAGAATAAAATTATGGTCAGCGAAAAAGTCAAGCAGGACGCTATGTATTATGCGCCTGAAAAGAAAGCCTCCCTGTACCAGCAGTTGGTGCTGAGCAAGAACTTCCAAGTGCTTCTGGAGCTAAAGCAGACAAAAAAAGAAAAGCCGATAGTATTGACACATCAGCAATACGAGAAAGTTAGGAAAACTATTTGTCACGTACTAGTCAAAAACAACAGTGTAAGCAGACACGCAAAAATGAGCAGCCTAAAATATAGCGTGGTTTCACTTGGGAAAATTCGGACGAAGCCGAAAGAAAATTTAATATATCACTATAACAAGGAAGCCCAAACTGATGTGATTGATGTTTCATTCTCAATGATTCAAACTGATAATGTATTGGGGAAACAAGACTTTGATCTGTCATCTAAGGCCGACGATGAGGAAGTAATAAAATTAATAAATGATTTCACAAAACGTGACGACTTCAGCAGTTCCAATGCTAGTGAGCCGACACGCAAATTTGTTAAATACGGAAAAAGCACTGACCATTTTAATCAAACAAGAATGGAGCGTAAAGATAGTGTTCATCATACAGCACACATTGATACAAAAAGTTCAAGTAATGTAGAAAAAACAGAGACCAGAATTTTGTTAAATTCTTCTCAATCTTATCATTCAAAATCTAAACCCAACGAAGCAAGCAAAGACATAGAATATCCCAAGAGAGCGGTTTCTTCCCTGGAGGTACATTACGCCAGTACATCCTATATTAGACATGTGAAGTTTTCGCCATCGGACATCGTCCGCGGTTCCAATTCAGTGGCTCAGAATCTTGAAGCAAAGGAGTCAGTGTCCATTCACACTCTTTTCAATGGTAACGACACTAAAGACATGCATGTTACTGAAGTAGAAATTTGACATTAATTTGTTATATTTCATTCTAACTTTTTAGCGTAGGTAGAACCACAGAATAGATAATAGTAGGTACAAGATATACAAGGTAGAACTAGAGTAACGTACCTACGTAACGTAGGTAAGAGGGCGTTTTCCAAAAATTACCTACGAGTATAGTTAAAGACTAAAATTAACAACGGTAACTTTTCCATTACGTTACAAAAAATAAGTTTGTTTGATGATGAGTGGATGGTAAGTGGAATCTGAGATCCTAAGACCTCAAATGCGTTGCCAACCCTGAGGACTAAAACGGAATGCCTCTACGAGTATGCTAGTAATTTCACCGGTTGTCTTATCCCCACAACAATGCGAATACTAAGCTGTTGCTTGGCGAGTGGTTAATGGATAAGATGGTGGTAATGGTACCTCCCTTACACGTAACGTGGGGATGTATTTTTTTTTTCGTCTACCCTATAGTGGGGGTGTCGTTAGATAGGTCTTTTAAAAATATTACGAGTTTGCGAAAACAGTTTTTAGATTAAGTAATCGGTTTATGAAATATTAAGCTTTAAAGCGCTAATTTTTGTTAGACTCGAGTGTCCCCTCCCCCCCCCCCCCCTCCGTACAGTCAAAACTACGAATACTAAAAATCTGAAAAAATCTTAATTCAAACAGCATATAACGAAATTTAAAGGAAAACTATCACGACTAAGTAGACATCATTGGTTCATGAGATATAGGCGATTAAAGTGTTTATAAATACCTACTAAAATCATCTAAGACGGCACCAAATGACTTTCAATAGAAAAATTGTTATTACATGTTGATTTTTATGTTTGTAGTAACCCTACACTGAGCATGGTCCGACATGCTCTTGCCCGGTTTTTTTTAAATAGTTTACGTTGCATTGGGCTCTTGGACATTTTGCATGAAAAAATTAATCAGTAACGTAGACCTTCGTTCATCGTCAATTAGGTTGTAGCTTTCGGAATTTCTCTTCCATTTATACCACTAGGAATACGTGGAAGACAAAGCCTACCTTCGAGGTACTGATTTCAGGTCACCGAAGATCGTATACACCTAATCTAGGCGCGTCGGCATACTCGCTGTGCGCGGACGGCGCCTCCGACTTCTTTGATCCACGCCTCCCGTACTTTGAAGACTCCGAACTCCACCATAAGCCCAAAAAGCCATTCCTCAGAAGACTTATATCCTGTCTGGTCTTGAGAGCGTCCAGAGCGTCTAATACGAAGTGCCTACCTGGCGCGGTCCTGAATAAACCAAGCATCGATAGTTCTCTGGATTCGTATCATATTAATTCTTCGTTGGGAGTAAGTTGTTTTTAATCTGCGTTTCGATTAAGAAATAGGAGACGTGGGCTATGTTATTTTTTGAGACACCCGCATAGATTTTGGTTACTAACTTGATACCTTAGAAGGCATTATAGTAGCCCCGAGGCCCGTTTCTTTCTAACTCCTTTTGCTAGAAAGAGAGTTCCGCTTGTAATTTGTAAATTGTTGCTTCGTGAAACGGGCCACTAGTTGCTAGGTAGTACATACAAAATACTTACAAGAGTGCTCGATGTTTTTAACATACATACAAATAAGTTTGATCACATTTTCGCTTTTAGGGTATCAAACCAAACATTGAAAATACTCTTTTTTTTCTGAAATGGCTCAAGCTTTCGGCTTAAAATTTGGAATTTTGGTAGCAAAAAATAAATAATTAGAAATGTTAAATTTGCAGTCACCACGCCACCACGTGAATCGCAAAGAAGAGCACCGTCCCCGTCCCCTATGTTATGATAAAAATCTCAAAAAATTACTTGGACTCGGCAGTAATCTATACATTACAGGAAAATAAGTTTATTGCTCGTACGGTTATAAAGCAGGAAGCATAATTTTGGTGTCTTTTTCTAACTTAAAATTTAGAGTAAGACAGCAACAAACTTCTGCATTTTATTGCCAGTGCACTTGCACTTGATCGGTTCTTATTAACACCGATATCAATCACTTTTTGGATCTTTTGGATAATGGATAACATATTTGATTCAAGAGTTGGCAACACGATGTCCCTGTCTATAAAGTCTTTACCCCTTCAGGCGGTGGAGATGAGCTCGTCCATCTACGACACGACGGCGTCCTTCTACAGCAACCACACCATCCTGCCCGCGCGCCGGATGCGCCGGGGTTTCTTCTGCTCGGTGCGGGGGTTCCTCAGCCGGAGCTGATGCTCCCCATGTCTACGTCTTGTTTTACGTCGCTCATGTTTGTCAATAAACTTTATCCAGATGTGTGGTTTAATTAGACTCGGGTGAAATATAAATTGAAAACTGCCGAAATATAAATGGTGTAAAATTGTAGTGGTTTATCCACCAACACACGGGGCAAATAAAATAATGGACAAAAAAATCTTATCTGTCTTTGCTCTTGTTATCGATCTGTCATAATAATCATATGAATGGGTGGATTAATATCTCGTGTCATAATGCCTAACTTAAGCCCTTGTTGAACAATCTACTATTAACGGGAGTTGCAGTATAAAAAAAGATTAGGAACCCCTGCACCAAAGGAACCGCTACAGCGTTTCCGGTTAAGTTAAGCGGTAGTACGGTACCGTGTAGAATCCCAGCCCTGGTTTTGTTACGATGTTTATTTCGTAGTGATGTAAGCATAACGTTACACTATGGTCCAAAAGCATGACCTAGCTGGACATATTTCTATTATACTCTTAATGAGTTCCAAGGGACTTGTTTATTTATGATTTGCCTAAATTAAGCAAATTATTATTATATGGCCTTTTTTCTCTCTATTATTAACGTGAAAATTAAATCTCCAGTGTATCTTGACCTTTGTGTAAGAAGAACTACTAAGGCAGAAGAGGTCAGTTATAATTGGTTTTATTTTCAAAGAAAAAAGCATATTAATTTATTACAATTGTCACTGTCACCTAAAAAAGTAAGGATTAGCACAGATAAAAATACATGTTTTATTAATACAAAGTTTAATTATGAATGTTATAAATACACAGAACAACCCAATTTATCTACTCTTCTTCGTCAGAGTCATCGAAACTGGGTAAACTGACATTTCCCAAACTATCTTCACCGCGTATTTCTCTCACCAGTTCAAGTATTTTAGAATAAGCCATCGTACGTTTTTGCTCTGGACCACGGTCCAGCTCAAAAACTAATAATTTTGCGAACTCTACGTTTCTTGGATCTTCGGGTTGGTTTTCAGAGCAAAAATGAACATTTTTTAAAAGACTGGACTGACCTCGTACATCGGAATAATTCTTTCTATTTCTTTTATATATTGTACAGTCAAGAATATCTTCGTGTCGCACTTGCACTTCCTTATTTAAATTCACCGTTGATGATGAGCATTTAGGTTTTGTTTTTTCACATATTGATAACTTCCTCTTTTTATCACGAAAAAAGCTTTTCACTAAAATACTCGGTGAAGATGGAGGAGATCTGTCGTCAGCAGACATTTTTATTGAACGTTTCTTAACAAAAACAATTTACTTTAACAGTTAAGAAGCTACCAAACCGGCCTCTAACTGCTGACAAATACACGTAATGAGTTATTCATCTACCCGTCTTTTTCATATACGTAACTTATGGCATAATTCAGTTAACAACTACCCCAATTTCTATTTACTCATGAAATAGCTTGTAATTTTAAACATAATTCATATAAAAACGCAATTTCTAATAGCAAAGTAACTTTTTTGTATGTTATTCGTCTTCGCTATTTTCGTCATCATCACTGCTGATCGAGCTGTGAGTCAACAGTATTTGGTATTGAAGAAACAACCTTATTCACATTGGGAGCTATTAGCAATGCCAAAACTTCTGGAGGAAATGTCCCCTTATTTTTTTTTGGGATCTCTCTTAGACTATTGATCAAAGGATCTGATGTTATTATTAACATCGATAACATATCGCTGTTTGTAGAAACACGAGAACATCTACGAGAATGGTGTTGTCGAAATCGCCGGCAATCTTTATTCCGGGCCTCTTGTGCTTCTTCTGAAAGCTGCCCAATGGGCAATAAAAAATGCTTGATAATGTCTTTGCTGTGCACCAAGATCTTGTGCACAGTTGGAGGCATATAGTACCATGAATAATTTTGTAAATATAGTGATCTTGTTTCACGAGCTAGTTTTTCAAACGCATCCAAGTCAATATAATACCCTGACGTTAGTGCTCTTAGCAAAAAGCTGAAGTTTTTTATTATGTCTTCATTTAGGCCAGTAATCTCTGCACTCAATTGAGGGTTCTGAAAAAACCTTCGGGCAGTATTGCCATCATTTGTTGACCCGTAGCCAGGTTTTGGTTTATCTATAATGAGTCCTAATTTCTCTTTAAATAACGTTTTAATTTCATTCGATCTCTGCTGAACAGAATTTTGTTTGTCTTGTCCTCGTGCTTGCCATGCTTTAATGTCAAGGCGATAACTAATATGTAACAAGCATTCGAAGCATCTCATCAAAGCGTGGAGACTAGACAATCCAAAACCAAGTTTATCTGGGTCAACAATGGTATACTCCCTATTCTCATCGTTCAAATTTTTTGCTGTTAATCCGCAAAGGTAACACCTAAGTGATGAGGATGTTTCGGTTATTGCATTACATACTTTTCCGTCGATCATGGTTAGCAACAAATCATGTTTAACCGAAATTTTTCTTCCGTTTATTTCAAATACTGTCGGAACTAATTGATTTATTTCCTCTAAGATCTTATTAGTTTCAATAACTGTAAGTTCCGTGTTTTCTTTTGAGAAAATAAACTTTAACGGACGACAATACATGGTGGACGAGGGTCTAGGATTCTGCCAAACAATGACATTATCACCATCATGTAAACGAAGAGGCACGAACGAAAAAGTGAACAAAAATTCGTCAGTGTCGCTGGGATTAGTGAATTTTTGTTTATAGGTGCTGTATCCCGAACTCCCATCGCAGCCCCACTTGCTAATTAGTATAAATGTTGAGCTGGATACATTTTCTAAAACTTCAGTTTGAGCCAACAGAAGGCGTTCTACAGTTTTATTTAAAATAGCTTGAAGTTTAACTTCTACTAGCGTTTCGCTGACTGAAATGTACTCATCTGGAATATAACAATTATTTTTTGCTTTCATTACATTATGATAAGACGGATATACGTTGTGACCAGCTTTTAATGCCCATTTTCGAGTCTGTTGGTAAGTGTGGCGGGAACATTTAGCATCGACATAATATGCCAATGCTTCGTCACTCGATAGACAGCGTTGCGTGATGGGAGTAGATATTTGTTTTTTTATGTCACTTTTTTCACTAGGGATTTCAGTTACACATTTTATAACATCCGCTACATCACGATTACCTGCTAATCTATTAGATATCTGGGCAGCCACAGCCAATTCGTCTGTGCTACGGGACTGAATCAAGTCGTCCACTCGTCTACGTTTAGTTTTGAGCGACGCTTGGTCAAACTCGATCTTTGGGCGCCCAGGACCCGGAGCAGGCTTATTTTCTAATTGTGAAGTAGATGGCTGTAGGTAATATATAACGGCAAATCTTAAATCTTCACCATTCAGCCAGTCAATACCCGCCGACGTTGTCTCAAAACGGTTTGTCGTTCTTCCGCAAGCCAGCCACTTTTTATCCAGATGTTGACAAATTCGGGAAATGTTAATTTTGATATTTCGTATGGACTCCTCCGTAACTTCATTGGAATGTAATTTCGTCGAAATTAATTCAAACAAACGAAGTTTTTTTTCGTTTTTTGGGTATTTAACCCAATTATGATAAAAAACTCTCCTCGGTATAGTAATTACGTTTTCTGAAAGAAAAACTTAGCTTTAGCTTAACTATAAATATGACGCGGTTCCGCAGCCGTCCGCAGTCTCAAATTTACATAAGCCAATACTATATGAATGAGACTATGACATAAAAAAAATACAGCTATGGGACATGAAATTACAGGTAGTTTCTGGTCTAATAAAGTTGAAATAAGCACTAAAAATGTCATATAGATTGTGTTCATCAGTATTTTTCTCAGCAAAAGCGACTTTGTTTACAATTGTAATATTTACAAAACATAGTACTTACCATTAACTTCACGATCCATGATTAAAAAAATTAGGAACTTATCTTAAAACTAGTTAGAAATACATACAACTGAATACGGAAAGTGACTCACTTTAATAATCACGACAACGCTCGTAATGGCACTTCAATGATAATATTGCATTATTGGAGGGTACTTACATAAAGTTATCAACGGAATTGTGACCTCGGGAGTATATGCTATCGTTTTAACTAGTACTTTTGTAGAAATGCGGTGATCGTTTTTGTCCAGCTAGATCGGACTTTTGGGCCATAGTGCGTTATGACAAAGTATCGATGTATCTAAACAAAACGTGTAACACTAACTCGTTATGATAAAGATAGTTCTCATAACAATACTTAAAGGTCTGGGCCTCTAATTTACTGCGCTATAACGATATCGTGTTTGACGTGTTTTAGAATCGTTTATAACTCTGCAATGGCGGCCGAGTTATTATCAAACACTTCAAAGGCGTATCATTTTAAACGTGTCGGCCACGGAATGTCGGCCCTGGTTACAGTAGACATAATAGTCGTGGCCCTTTTTGTACCTGTAACCTAGGTTTTAGTACCTACCTAGCTCGTAAGTCAAAGTGTCATCATAACACAGCTTCATGATGGATTTAGTCCCTTATGTTCAGAGCAGATATAAGCAGATGTTATCTTAAGTCATTATGATATGACTACTAATGCAAAAATAATGATTTGTTTGTTGTATGTACCATTCCGAATATTACAATGATCAAATTTTACCGCTTACGTTGAAATTGGTCGTTGAAATTATCAGATATATTCTGATGGACAATTAATTAGGTTTAATGTTAGACTAGTGTTTAAAATATATTTTTAGTAGTTGCTGATACGTTCAAATGTCATGATGTGCATAATGCTCTTGTTGGGTGGAATAACGTGTCTTGGGTACGTGTCAACTCAGGCCTTTAGGTCTGAAGAGGTACGTAAAACAAATAATTATAATCATTTCAGCTGAGAGACGTCCACTGGACAAAGGCTGCCCCAAGGTTTGCCACATGGCCTGTGGACCGGTCCTGCGCCGCTTGCATCCATCCGTTTTCCACAACCTTAAGATCACGCGTATCCCAAGTGTGGACGCTCACTTCGAGAACATCTTATCACTAGCATACGTAAAAATGTATAGCAGCGTTTCGTAATAAACTCCGCATCCGTTTGATGATCGGAGTTAAATCGACTTGAGATGGTTGTGGGTGATCGAGGCGTATCACGTCATAACTGCGTATCTTACCGATCTTGATACGCATAGTGCGTTTGCGAGTGTGTGGGATATTTAATAAACGCATAGCAACATGAATCGCGGGCGATCAGAAAAGGCGCGTAGCATGATCGCGATATTTTTGGGTCCACACTAACGATCATGATTCATGATACGCGTCGGTGCTACGCGACGGACATAAGATACTACCAAATGACCACCTACCTTGTTGGAAGTCTCGATTTAGTATTAGTTACTCCGTAATTATTATAGTGATTGGTGACATTATTAACATCTTCAATTACTCCTACCTACATTGGTAACAAACACAATGAAGAATGTCAACAATTCGGACAACAAGGAATTCGGCTCATGTAATCGTTATTTTATTAAAAACAAAAAAATGTGTAAGTACAAATAGTTTTAATACGTTAAGTTTTCGAGATATTTAATTTTAAACCTCGTAAGGGGCGTGAGACCCCGGGCGACCAGCCCTCACGGATTATGACGTCATTTATACTAGCAGCGGTGCGCGTTCCTAAACGATTCATTACATTAAGCTCACATCATGCATGACGGTATCTTTTTAACCGTAATAGGTAGCCAGCTGAGGTTTTCTAAGAATACGTCTTACTATAAACTCTATCGTTCAAAATAATAAATTAAATCCCCATCCCCGTACAAGGAACTTAAAAAACATTCATAGACTAATTTTACAATGGTTTAAAATCTAAGACGGCTTCTTAACTGTATGTTAAATTAACGTTTTATAATATTTAATGCTACACAACCAAAACAAATAAAATAAACGTCTATTTATTAGAAAAATGACTTCGTTGTTATAATTGAGATGTACAGACGGATAGATAGACATATTAAATCTTTTGAATGAAATATATCTGCAATACATTTGAACCGAATACCGATTTAAGTAAGTACATACCTATTTACGTACGCCATTCAGAACATTACTTACTTACAGTGTAAAATTTATATGTATACTCGCTCGTTAAAACGGAAATCTAATTTCTTGTAGCGTAAAAAAATGACAAAGTTATTTTCCTTGTGTTTCATGCGTTTTATTATATTGATCGCTGTAGAACGAACAAGACATTTATCGATAGGTAGTCGATAAAAATCACATTCCAAACAAACATTAACATTCATTTTAAAATAGAAATAATGCTTAAAAATTAATTTTACCGGTGGTATGTTACGCCGCTTGATTTTAAATAAACGTTTGTACTTCGAATTTTGCAGTCTTTTACGCTAATAACAGTCATTTTAACATTTAAATGGGAGTTCATGTATTGATAGCGCTCAGTCGGCGACTGTGAAAGCGTTTGACGTGTCTTGAACCGATATGTCCATTTTGAACATATCGAGGCGTCACGAACCACGCCCCCATAACATATCTCCCTTGGTTCTATGATCTGTGGATGTGCCTCACCTATTGCCTTTTAGTCCTGCAATTTTTAAGGCTGTGTCGTTGGTTCTCGTGCGTATTTTAGAAAATTTAAATTCTGAGCATAGTTCTCTATTATAATTAAATATTAGGATCACGCTGTTTTGTCACCTTAGTGTTAGTTTTTAGGGTTCCGTAGTCAAACTAGGAACCCTTATAGTTTCGCCATGTCCGTCCGCAGCCTAGTGCAAAGACTATTAGTACTAGAAAGCTACAATTTGGCATGAATATGCTTATTAGTCACGCCAACAAAGTGATGATTTTTTTAGTGTACCTCCCCTACACGTATTTTTTTCTCGTCTACCCTATAGTGTGGGTAATCGTTGGATAGGTATTTCAAAAATATTATGGGTTTGTGAAAACAGTTTTTTAATTAAGTAATCCGTTTATGAAATATTAAGCTTTAAAGATTTTTGTTAGACTCAAGTGTCCCCCCCCCCCCCCCCCCACAGCCAAAACTACAAATACTAAAAAGCTGAAAAAAATCTTAAATGAAAGAGCATATAACCAATTTTGAAGGAAAACTATAACGACTAAGTAGACATCATTGGTTCTTGAGATTCAGGCGATTAAAATGATTATACCTACTAAAATCATCTACGACGGCACCAATTGACTTTAAATAGAAAATTAGTGATTACTTGATGATTGTTTATGTTTTTAGTACTTAACGGCTTCGGAACCCTACACTGAGCATGGTCCGACATGCTCTTGCCCGGTTTTTTAGCTTTATATTGTTGTTGTTGTTCTTGTTATGTGGCTTTAAGATATTTGTAATGGGCAGTGTTGCCTGGAAAAACAGGTTTCTATTATTTTCAGTTCTGGCATAAAAAAGCTATCCTTCCATTTGGCTGTCACACTCTCCAATAAGAAAATGTTTTCCCGTCTAAAATTACTAACACCTTATAACCTTCTTCCACATACCTGGCCTACTTAGTTGGTAGAGGTCCGGGTCCTTCGAAGCTAGCGGTTCTGGGTTCAAATCCCGATAAGGGCATATATTTGTGTGATGAGCACGAGTATCCCGAGTCTTGGATGTTTTCTATGTATTTCAGTAGGCATATATATAAGTAAGTTTATCATTATCTAGTGCCCATAGTACAAGCCTAGGGCTTAGTTTGGGACGCGGTACATTTCTGTGACATTGTCCTGTGATGTTTATTTTTTTAATTATGTTATGTTAAGGAGTAGGCACACGAGCACTGAGGCCACCTGATGGTAAGTGGAATCTGAGACCCATAGACATTTGATTCTCAAGACTATAATCCTAAGACCTCAAATGCGTTGCCAACCCTGAGGACTAAGATCACGGAACACAACATTGCGAACACTGTTGCTTATACCTGTTATTTATTTATTTATACCTGTTCAGGGCCCGTACCAGACGACGATCGTGAACGCGTCCAGCTGCGGGCACCCGCCGCCCTGGTTCAGCTCCAACATCAGCGCGTACTCCGACAAGGGACGCAGCCTCATCCAGGGGCTGCTGTCCTCCACCAGAGACGTTAAGGACATAAAGGTTGGATGGGGTTCTCTGCCTTTTCGCCGACAAATCTTTGACAAATGCATCGTTTCGCAACCGATTCATTTGCCAACCCGCTTTTTTTCTGTAACTACAAATATTTCAGGATTTTTATAAAACTAATGTAACCTATATAGTTCCACACGATGGTCCTGAAATAAATCCAGAATTATTTACAGTTTCGGAAAAAACGTGGGTTGTAAAATGATATGTTTGTGAAATGAATCATCTGTTGAAACGTTGGTTATGAAATTATAGGATGCCGTTGGATGGAGCCTCTTTTTAACCCAACGCAGAAAGTGGGGTGTTACAAGTATGGACGTTACGGATTACGGAGCTCCGGTTCCGGCTCCAATTAACTACGGAACTTCCGTTTGGTTTTACACCAACGGTTTCTGGCTCCGCCTTTGCTATTTTTAGGGTTCCGTACCCAAAGATCATACGGAAACCCTATTACTAAGACTCCGCTGTCCGTCCGTCCCTCCATCTGCCTGTTAGTCGCCAGGCTATATCTCATACCGCGATAGCTAGACGGTTAAAATTTTCACGGATAATGTATTTCTAAAAATAGAATAAAAATAATATTTAAAGGGGACTCCCATACCAGAAATGTGTTTTTAATACCATTCTTTGCTCGATATTAATTGCGGCAAAAGGTAGATGCTTGAAATCTTCACAGAATAGGTATTTCATTACATCTTCACTTCGAAAATAAATAATTAAATTAAGATAAAATAAATATTTGAGCGGGCATCCAACAAACGTGATTTTTTTGCCGATTTTTGCTCGATCTTAAAACAGACACCGTGGTAAGTACTTAATATAGATAATGGTACAGAATCCTTAGTGCGCGAGTCTGATTCGCACTTGACTGGCTTTTTTTGTGTTTAATGTATTCATATACCAAACGGTTCCGGCGGAAGACCAGCGTTGACTTTACAGCCAGCAAATGCTGAGCCGGGACCGTTTCGCATCAACTACATTGTATTGTTTTATGTAAAAAATATGTTTTTTCGTTTGTTGCTGTGAATAAATGTTTTTCTTTCTTTCTTCCGTTATTTTTTTTGGCAGACTGTACACAGATATTGTTTTCAGTTCCGCGTGGCGATGTACTACTTGGATGAGAAGAAGGTGAAGGTGTTCGACATGAGGAACCAGAACTGCCACAACGTGATCATCGAGCTGATCCTGCAAACTATCGCAGTGCCGTTTAACAAACAGACCTGCAATATTAAAGCGGTACGTAGTAAAGTGTGGGGCCACCGTTTAACAAGCAAAACTGCAATGTTAAAGCGGTACCTACGTATTTAAGGTGTGGGGCGACCGTTTAGCTAGCAAAACTGCAATGTTAAAGCGGTACGTAGTAAGGTGTGGGGCAACCGTTTAACAAGCAAAACTGCATCGTTAAGGCTGCCCGTATTTAAGGTGTGGGGCGACCGTTTAGCTAGCAAAACTGCAATGTTAAAGCGGTACGTAGTAAGGCGTGGGCAACCGTTTAACAAGCAAAACTGCAACGTTAAAGCGGTACGTATTTAATGTGTAGGGCAACCATTTAACAAGCAAAACTGCAATGTTAATGCGGTGCGTGGTAAGGTGTGGGGCAACCGTTTAACAAGCAAACCTGCAACGATAAGTAGGACCCTAGTATGGTCATACTAGCCAAGACGCAAACGCTGCTAGCGTTTTTCTTTTATCGCTTACAGTTGCCCACGTGGATTATCGAAACGCAAAAAATGACATTCCATACATTTTGAGTGATAGAAAAGTAAAACGTTAGGAGCGTTTGCATCTTGGGTAGGGCCAAGGTGGGGTAAATGCGTCTACGGGGCTTATGGGTCAAACGAACATATCTTTTTGGGGGCCGTTACGGTACTTTTCTACCAGCTGGCGAGACGAGGAAGTGCAAGAATTTTAATTTGTATTAAAACGACCAGTTCTTTTTTCAATACAAATTTCAATTCTCGTGTCTCGATTCGCCGGTGATAAAGCACCTGTATTGTTTTTAATCTTGACTTTTAACCGTCCTCGGAACTTTAATTTGACGAGTAACTTTGTTCAGGGATCATACGAGTTCCACGACTTGAACATGGACGCCATTTTACATACGGTGGTACAATCGCTGTGGTACGGCGCCTCGCAGTTGCGGCTTGAGGTGGCCATGCGCAATCAGCCTCTGCTGTGCCTCGAGTTGTACTTTGAAGTCCACAAACCAGGCGCAAAGGGCCGATAATTCACTGAAGAAAAAGTTGAAGATTAAAAGTCAAACCCCCTTTAAAAAAGGCCCTTTACACAAAAAATTGTGCATGATACGGCTATTGAAATACCGGGCCTCTCTCTATTCTACTGCGTCATAACGATATCGCGTTTGACGTGTTTTAGAATCGTTTACGACTCGGTCGCTATTATTGTAAATGACATAAGAGTTATCAAAACGTTGACAATACGGAAACACGTCAAAGAGTATATCGTTATTACCGTGTAGAATCCCAGCCCTGATTTAGTGCAAATGAAATAAAATTGAATTACTCTTGTCTTTATTAATAAATGGTAACAGAAATAAAATACTTTATTTAATTTACAGCAGGTCATATTCCATTGGCAATTTTATTCTAAGGCTTTAGGAGGACTACACTCATTATTTTCCGTTTATCACTGTAGTACCATTGGATAGTACCATCAATGGAACTAGTGACACATTTATGCATCGTTAGTACCATTACAAACTATACTAATTAAATGTTCAGGGTTTGCTTGCTAAGCAAATGGCCGGGTCAGACTCGTGGTCACACCAGTGTGATGACGAGTAATTTATTTTCCTCGTAGCCACACTGTTTGTTGTGACCAATAGTAAGTTACCAAAACTTGAGACTTGTGGACACACTACTATTGCGGGAAAACATCTATAATAGAGCACGTAGGTAGGTTTAAAGATTACGTTAGTTTTGCAGCAGGCCCGGTGGGCCAAACCACCCAGAAATAGGAGCTCCGTCGACACCAACTTCAAATAAATAAGTGTCGACTCGTGTCCGCTACCGTGGAGCTTCTGTTTCTGGGCGGTTTGGCCCTCCGGGCCTGCCGCAAAACTAACATAACCTAACTTACCTCCATATTAGGTACTATGGTACTTCACAACACTCAATAAATATAATATTCAGTAAAGTGCGATCTTGTTTAAAGTGATGTGGCTACGAGGAAAATAAATTACTCGTCATCACACTGGTGTGACAAAACGGCGTAACCACGAGTCTGAAGGGCAAATGGCAATGGTACTAGGGCATGTGTCACTAGTACCATCAATGGTACTAACGATGCATAAATGTTTCACTAGTACCATTGATGGTACTATCCAATGGTACTACAGTAATAAAGGGATTATTTTGCCCGGCGACGATAGCAACCAAAATTATACTTTTTGTATATCATTTCTGTGTTTTGTTTTTGTCAAAAATGACAAACTTCTGTTGCCAACTACTAAAACATGTATACCTACACCTTTTTTACACCGTCATCGTCTGCTTATTAAGAACAAACTCGGTGGATCTTCGTTAAGTAAACAGCCGAGATCCTGGTGCCACTTCCCGATGTCACCATGGGCTCGTCTCTCAACTGTCACGGTGATTTGTTAAGAAACCGCTGATTTAAACCAGAAATTAACAGCCCCTACCTACTCGAATTGGAATAAGCAGACCTATTTTTAACAATGTCTTAAAATTTTAAAACCATCTTCTCGAATCAATCTCAAAAATATGTTGCAATGAATTGTTTTAATTATACATACAATCATACATAACATCACGCCTTCATTCCAAGAGTGGGGTAGGCAGAGCTACAGAAATACCAACAACTCTAAAAAGACATGTTAATAATTATGTAACCACATTTTGCACAAGTAGGCCGAGATATTTACCAGTGTATCAGTGACAGGTTGCAAGCCCATCGCCTAACAATACTACAAGCCTTTATTCCCTTAGTCGCCTCTTACGACATCCACGGGAAGACATGGAGTGGCACTATTGTAACCCGGAAACCAAACGGCCCCTCCGTTTAATTATAATGTTATAATTAATGAATTAAAGGTGAAACACTTAAGCAAAGGACCTGGGGCCTATTACATATATTATAAAATAATAGCGGAGATCTCTTTTTTATAGGTTTTTATGTCTTCTTCTTCTTTTTTATTAAATGGCGGTCCACATAGTGATTTCGCCAATGTCAAGTGAATAGAGTAAATCAGTAAACAGAATAAATCAAAAGTAAAAGCCGGGCATTTTTCAATCGGCCATCTTCCCTCCCCGAAGGTTACCGGAATCCTGGTTTTTATGTCAAATTACAAGCTTTTATGAATCGGGCCTCTAACGTCAAATTTCAAATATCGAATGTCAAACGGTCTATACAGATGTGTTACAACTACATACGACAGGGGGAAAATTTTTGAAGCTCACCGACTAAAAATGACTAACTTTAAAATAAATTTGTGCTGTGATTTAATCAACGTGCGGGTCCACCTTTTGGATATGATATCAGCGGGCCCTCCCTCAAATCGCTCCACAATTTGATTTTAAAGTTAGTCATTTTCCGTCGCTGAGCTTCCACAATTGCCACCCAGGTCCTTTACTCAAGTTTTTCACCAATACCTTTATTTGATCGCTATAAGCGGTCCGAATCGCGATACAAAAGGTACCTACGTTGATTGAAATTGCAAAAAAAAATTGGATGAATGGGTCTTTATCTGTAGCCTGCTTAAGTTAACATATAGAAAAACACGATATGTCAAGTTTGACATTCCAAATTCGAAATAATTTATTGCCATTGCCAATGCTATTTATGCGATTTACAAATTTCATTTCAATTGTTTTTATTAGTATTTTTGACCACCTTACGTTTTTTTTGCCATCTTCACTTTCATTTATACTTTCATTAGCAATCAGGTAACTACAACCTTCTCTAATCTAAGTCATAAACTTTCGAGAACTTTGTGAAAGAACATATTTTTGATAATATGCTTGAAACAAGTGATACTAAGGTCATCCGATGCGAATGGCTAAATCAAGATCCTCTGTACATTAAGTACCACGACGAAGAATGGGGAAAGCCACAGTTTGATAGCATAAAGCTATTTGAAATGATATGTTTGGAGGGGCAGCAGGCTGGCCTGTCCTGGCTAACTATTCTTAAAAAAAGAAATAAATACCGCGAACTATTCCACTATTTTATTCCAAGTAAAATTGCAAAATTTACTGATAAAGACGTACAAAGATTAATAAGTGATCCAGGTATTGTAAGACATAAGGGGAAGATTGAAGCTACAATAAATAATGCTAAATGCTTTTTAAAAATGGAATCTGATGGAGAGGATTTTTCTCAGTTTATCTGGACTTTTGTTCATCATAAACCAGTAATAAACGAATGGAACAACCACAAAGAGATCCCAACAGAAACAAAAATTTCAGTTGACTTGTCTAAAGCCTTGAAAGCCAGGGGTTTCAAGTATGTTGGTTCAACTGTTTGCTACGCATTTATGCAAGCCTGCGGGTTAGTTGATGATCACATATTAAGTTGTTTAAGTCGTAAATTAAATCAATAACACCAGGGAATTGTTTTATTTAGTTATCGCCACAATATTGATGTCATACAACCAACACTTATAGGTCTACAATAAACATAAAATACATTTTGCACATTCAGTTTTACCTATTTCATAGCAAAAGAGATCATTCTACACTATGAAGATAAAAAAATAGAAAAGCTTTAAAATTTAATTAAATTTTAATAAAGTTTTACGATGGGCACATTTAAATAAATATTTTCTTATTTTTATTTTGTGTTTTCCAGTTATGTGTTGCTGAGCTCTCCTATCCACAGGTATTTGTTAAGATTGAAAACCCCTGTATTATGTGAAAGCAAGTGTGTATATGTATTTTGTATGTAAACGCTGTATTGTACAAACCACAAATTAAAATATAATATGTACAGAATAGGAACGCAAGTTTTTTGGCTAGGCTAGGCGTTTGTTACGCCTTCAGCCTTCACCACTTAAATTGTGCTTAAATCCAATGAAAATGAAATTTGGTATAGAGTTTAAGCTTTGTCCTGCGGTAAGATATAGAGAACCTTTAACCCAGAAAAGTATCGTTTCTGAGGGGATAGCAATATTATGATAATTGATAACAATTGATAGGAACAAAAGGTCTTAAGATACGACATCAAGTTCGCGTTATAGTGATTATGATTTAAAAAGGTACATAGTTATAGAAGAAGAAGGTAACGACGGTAAGACGAAGAAAAACGAAGAAGAAGATGGTAAGACGAATAAACAGACGCGAACAGTAATAAATGTGACGCTGAAGGTAGATTGATATTATGTCGTCAGCCCGCCATCAGGCCGAACACAACGTGCATAAAACATAACCCATTTATCCCCTAGAATTTAGAGTTTACAAGTGTATCGTTCTTAGTTTATAGGTTCACGCAATTATTAAGTTATGTTAAAAATTGAATCAATTGAAAGGTACTTGAGGTACTTCTAGTTTTTCAAGCCCGGTACAGCTTAACAAATAAGTTTGTTCTTTATTTATTTCATGTAACATAATTGACACATTACAAATTTACAAATAAGTGCAAAATAAAAATAAAATGGATTTTAATAAAATATTATTTCAACTAGCGATTTTTCTTGGTATGTTGGTAGAACATTTCACTAGCTTATTTATTATATGGAAAGCAAAGCAAATCCTTTCGTTTGATCTTATCTTATCTGTAAACTAACCTACAATTCGTCAGCTGTCAGTCAAAATAAAAATATGTTTTGAATAGGGTACAAATCTAATAAAAACTGAATATTTTGTAAAAATGGCACTTGTTAAGCTGTGCGTGCCTCTTCTGGCAAGATCGGTTAAAATTTGCCCTTTAGCCAGACAAGGTAAAGCATTTGTACTTAAAATAAAGTTATCTTGCCCGTAATGTCGCATATTTTAATGATGTTTGTTTTAGCTCAACAAATTCACCGATGGGTTGCTCCGACACTCATGGAACTGAAGCGGAGAGAAAAAAAGCTCGGAGGAAAGAAAACGAATCCGCGTAATACCTTTTTAGAATGGAATTTAGAGGCAGAGTTGTTCGCTTTCGGAAAGCGTCTAAACGAAGATTTTGACTCGGACCTGTTACTCCAAGCATTTACCGACAGAAGTTATGTTATTAAAGAGGAAATGAAGCAGAAAGAAATGGAATTTGCCTTGAAAATGAAGGATAACAAGTTATTAGCTGATCAAGGTACTTATTGTAGCTTTCATTCATGCGGGTTTGCAACATGAATAAAAAAAACTATTATCTTGTTTAAAAATCGAACTATATACTATACTGACGAGGTTTTGACTGGGTTCAAATCCTGGTAAGGGGGATATTTGTGTGATGAGCATGAGCATTTGTTCCTGAGTCTTGGATATTTTCTATGTATTTAAGTATATATTTCTCTATATTTATAAGTAAGTTTATCGTTGTCTAGTACCCATAGTAGAAGCCTAGAGCTTAGTTTGGGACTAGGTCAATTTGTGTGACATTGTCCTGTGGTATTTATTTGCCATTTAATAGCAGTTTTGCATGCCAGTTGCTGATGTGAAATGTATTTAGCATAGAACTACTTACTGAAAGCGGGATGCCCACCCACAAATATGTTGACATGACTTGTTAACTGCGGTGCTCGAAGGTTAACCTAAAACCACTCATTTTCAAAATACCAGACCAGATTCTGGTATTTTGGGAATAAGCATCTTGAATTTTATTGCATTTTAGGTGAAAAGTTCATCAAAGAGTACATCCAGATATATTTGGAAACAGCGCTGCCCAAGTTCCCTCTGGAAGGAGTGGCTGGGGTCCGACTACACCTTACTAGTGAGGCAACACTGGCCAATGTGTCATTACACCTTGGCATGAAGGACATAATTTTAGCCGATGTAAGTGCTCTTTATTCACTACAGGGCAGAATTCTTGGCATGCTCAGTGGGCAGTGGTGTGCCCACTGTTGTATTAATATGATTTATAATTTCCAATTTTTGCAGGAATATCCAGTGGATAACACTATTTTAGCCACAGCGTTCAAGGCAGTAGTCGGTGCGTTATTACAATCCTCAGGAGACGAGAGGGCAGCACATTTTGTGAGGGATTTTGTCATTACACAGTTGCAAGGTTAGTTATGTTTAGAGGCAGGATGTTTTGTTGCTTGCAGTATCTGTCAGTTCTCAAACTGGCCAGTGTAAGTTACTACTAGTGTTGGATATCTTTTTGTACTTTGCCACATCAATCTAGGGCCTTCTTTTCACTATTGCACAGCAGCATGCTCACTCGGTTCGCGCACTATTATTATCTCATCTAAACTCTCGTTTTTTCCTTACCTCACGCTCTCTCTATGCTCGTTGTCTGCTCTCACAAAAAATCTGTAAACCACAAAAGCAAAAAGGAACATTAAAAATAAGGACTTTATATACTTATAGTGCCTTTTTCTTTGGAAGGGCAGCGCAGGTTCCTTAATGTTCAAGGTAACGGAACACTCGCCAATACCTCTTTTATTTTATGAAACCCCACATCCAATGCTTTCCTCTACATGTCTGTTCATCGATTTGCAAACCCTGGTGACTTGGAAACGCTGACTAGTGTGACTACAGATCAGGGTGGGTTTAATTGACAGCTAAATTGGTAACAGTGAAAAATGGGAAAGAAGTGGCATAATAAAGTGCTTATTGCACCTTCCTAAGTAGTCATCCTAGCTAGAATGTGATAAAAGCAGGGATTGCAAAACCGGTTTTATTGAATACCTGTATTTAAATTGTCAAATTATTACCGCTAAAAAAATAATACCTATATTCGAATTAGAGGTATTGTTGACATTCCGCTTTTGTTTTTATCGCTATGTATACACTATTTACAATATTAAATACCGGTATTCAATACCGCTATTCAATGCACCTGATAAAAAAGACGTCAATTTGACATTATTACTAAAGCATACCAAGTGTAACAGGGTACGTCACGCGATGACATTATTGTGCATGGCTGGTTAACTAGTGTCTACTAGAACCTGGATAAGTAAATTGATTGTGTGTATTTTGATTTACATAATAGATTTAAAAACTTTTACGAAAACAAATAAACAAGTATATTGACACTGACAGGTATTACCGGTAATGCTTTTTATGGGTAAAGTATCAAATAGAGGTATTGTTGTCAGTTGCCTAAACCGATCATGTACTCGAATACCGGTATTGATTATACCGCTAATCAGAGCTTTAGCGGTAAAAATAGTGAAATGCCATTATAACCGGTTATACCTCATTTTAAACCGGTATTCAGAATACCGGTAACGATCCCTGGATA
The DNA here is from genome assembly GCA_949316455.1 of Acleris holmiana. NCBI lineage: Eukaryota > Metazoa > Arthropoda > Insecta > Lepidoptera > Tortricidae > Acleris > Acleris holmiana. The sequence continues at coordinate 12,327,421 of OX438783.1, forward strand.
AAAGGGATAGTTAAGAAGCTTGTGATCACACTACACTGAATTTACTTAATCAGTCGGCAGTTAAAGTGCGACGGCGTCGGATCTATCACATTTGTGATGGCTCGGATTATCCACACGTACGACGTACGGACGGACATTCGCTTGCGGACGGGGGCCGGCAGCGACTGACTCTACTGAACTAAATAACCATTATAACACCTTCTAAGCTCCATCTCTAACTAGGATGCTAACTCATTTAGTTCGTCAGAAACCATCCCTGCTTCTAATTAGGTTAGTTTCTAGTATGCTTACTTGCTGAATACAATTACAGCTTCCTAAATTAAGTGACTAAGTCACTTAGGATGACTTAATTTAGGAAAGTGTAGTAAGCCTTTTTAGAAATACAATATTTGCAATTCATGTTCACAAGAAGGTAGCTATATTTTTGTTTCTGGTCATGCAACTGACCTACTTAAAGGTGCCAATTAGGGTAAACGGACCTATTGTTGCCACCCTATCAATTATTGACACCCTATCAATTAGTAGTGATTCTTGTACTAGGCTAATAACTGGTATTAACTGATAATTGGACGCTGTTTCGCAATAATGTGTCAACCTACAAGTATTTAACAATAAAGTGACAGTAACAACAACAGTAACAGTAAAGTTTTTCATTATTTTTGCTTTCTTAATGTGTCACTCTGTCACCCCTGAGTAAATGTTAATGTATTTAACTTTAAGTGGAAACTGTTTTGGCTTACTGTATTATCAAATACTTTTAAGATATGTGAATTTATGTACGCTGTTTGTTTCTCAATAAAAAAAAAAAAAAAAAAAAAAAGTGTCAAAGTGTGTGTGCGATCATTGTAGGTTGACACTTTATTGCTAAATACTTGTAGGTTGACACAATACATTATTGCGAAACAGCGTCCAATTAAAACCTAAAGGCAGTAATGGTGTCAGCCGGCTCCCAAGTTACCTTAGGGAGAAGTTAGCTAACTCGCTATACTCCATTTGTTTCAATACTTAACTAAATGTAAGCAAACTAAACAGCCAATCAAATTTGTGCTGTCGAGCTTAGACGTATCAGTGTCCTGCTTCTATTGGCGGACGAAATATACCGTGTTTTTGTTTACCTTTAGTGCAGTACAAAAACAAAGTTTTGGCCTTTTCGGTTGCGAAAGTGTGCAAAGTGCTGTGTAACATTTCAGGTCAAGACGTTAACGAGTATTGGCAGATAGAGGACCCCTGGGCGATGCTAGCGGGGCTCCTGGGCAGTCGGGGCGTGGAAGTGGAGCCCCGGCTGATCGGCGAGGTCGGCAGGAGCACCCTCCTAGCCTGCTACAGAGTCGGCCTGTATGTCGACAAGAGGATGATATCATCAGGTATTGCCGACATCCTATGCTTGTACTACCTCTCCCTTCCCGTTTTCCGCTACCCCGGCGGATATATTGTAGGTAATAGAATAAAATAACTTTATTTCAGGCAACAGCCAATTTACAATTTACCTTACAGACTATCATATCACATGTTACAACATATAACTTTAACAATAACTATTAGAACACTTTCGCGGTGTCAGATATCCGGCAGCCACGAAATCGCCAGTCTGAGGTAGGCCGTGCTAGCCCCATCTCAGTGTGGTGCCCTGCCTGGTGCCCAACCCAGGATGTTGGGTTACAACCGATATTAGTATTGTTATTATACTTTTTCAGTGATTTAGGTATTTACAATAAATATTCATTATTGTAAAAACCCAACTCGCTGAAAAATTTATAAATTTAAAAAGCATCAAATATAGTCTAATTCTTCACGTCCGCCGGTTTTCGCGCTAAACTTAATTGCTACTGTATTTAATTTTGTTATAAACAAACCCAAGATTGACAGGGGCAAAAATGTGCCAGTGCTAGTGATATGAAATATATGAAATATCAACTAGTTTATCGACAACTTTTTCGTGACGTTTTACATTTCTTGCAAAAGTAGGTCGTAGGTACCTTTATATTCTATATGTGAATGATCAGCTTTTCATGATGAATTGATGATAGACGATCTACTTTCTTGCGAGGAATTTTTAACAGACTTAAAAAACAAAAAGGTTCTCAATTCTTCGGGTTACTTTCAAAATTCCCTTTTCGCCAAAGGACCATTTCACCTAGATGACATCAGAGTAAAATACACAGTCGGCAAAGAGTCAATTCAGCTGAATGACATGGAAGTAGAAAACTCAGTAAGCAAAGTGTCAATTTAGTAGGATGTCACAGAATTGAAATGAGCAAGTAGCCAAACATTTGGAAAAATAAATAGTCCGTGTGATTAGAATACCCAATTAACCAAAAATAAAATCAGTTGATTGACATAAATATAGAAGGAGTTATTAGCAAAACGTCTGGAAATTATAATAGTCCGTATAATTAGAATATATAATTCGTCGTAAGCAAAATTAGTTGACTGTCATGACCACAGAACGAGTCCCAGGATATATATAATAGATAATAATTGATTGTGTGGAAAGGAATTTGAAATTATCAAGTGTCATATCAATACTTGCCATTTAAAGATCCAGACGTTTTGCGAACAGGCTATTTAGCGTTCATGTCTATTTAGTCATTAAGACATTTTGAGATAAGAACGTTTCGCTACCGGGCCATTTAGCTTTTATGTCTATTAAGTAATAAAGACATTTCCAAAATAAAGACTTTTCGCTACTAGTGTATTGTAAATTGTAACATTCTAAGCTCCAGACGTTTTGCTAAAGATATATTTAGTGTTCATGTCTATATAGCAACAAAGACATTACACAATCCAGACGTTTGAGCTATATTGTCATTTGGCGTAAAGGGAATTTTGAGAGTAACCCATTCTTCGCAATGCTAAAGAATATTCTAACTTCTACTTTTTTTTTATTAATGGCGGTCCACTGCGATATTTCGCCAATGTCAAGTGAGTAGAATAAAACAGTAAAAAGTCGGACATCTTTCAATCGGCCATCTTCCCCTCCCCCAACTTAACTTGTTCCAATGTAATTCACTGGTTGTCAAAAGTGACTCGAGTCCATAGTCAATGTCAGATACCGGTTGTTTATAGTTGCGATAAGTATAAATAAGAGGTTTGCACTTAATTAAAAGGTATTTAAACTTAGCCATTAGTTACGATAATGATGATTAAAAATTGCGTTGTATCGATGTCGATAAACTTAGTCGATATTTAATGAATCACTAGCACTGGTACATTTTTGCCCCTGTCAATCCGGAGTTTGGTTATAAAGGGCTTTACATACAGCTTATCTAAAACTCATTTTTTGTTTATCTCGTTAGGTTTTGGCGAAAGTGCAGCCACGGCAAAGGAAATGGCGGCGCGAGAAGCCCTGAAGAAGATTTTCGGCACCGAAGACCACATGAAACCGATCAGCTTCAGGCTTCAGGGGATACCAAAGCCCTCAGCCCAAGACAGATACCAAATATCAGCTAGTTAAAATGTGCTTAAATTGTAATAAGGATTAAAATGTAGTGTTGATACCAGCGTTTTTTTTTATGTATGCAGAACTGCTATGCTAAGACAGCCAGTACCCAAAATCCCTGAAGCAAATGAAGCCTTATTACTGATGAGATAGGATTTAAGATGCTTTATGCTGCTTTTTGCTTGCTTTTTTTGGCTTATGAGGGCAGAGAAGGGATACGAGGTCCTAGGCTGACTGATGATAAGTGGGCTCTGAGACTCAGACTTTTGCAATGTCAAGACCGCGGCATTGCCAGACCTAAATAGTCTAAAATCCGAACAAGAAACGATTGCATCCCTCTGTTTAATAGATAAGAACTATTTTATATCAAATTTATTATATTAGAAAATACATTTCGAGTGGGTTGTCTAAAAAAAATCAAAATGTTATTTATATTTCGACATAAAGTTTATTCATTATCAGACCAGTGCAAATTACTAACATCGATTTACCTGTATAAACCTGCCTACCCAAAAGTTGTGACAGGAAAAAACAGTCGAACTAACGTTGGCATATTCTATAGGCTTCATACTTTTGATTGGTATGTCGTCATTTGTCTATTAACCGAAACGGTGATATTGAAAAAAAAAACATACTCGATGGTTTTGTTTTAGACAATACTCGAGATATATTTTCTATTGTATTAAATTTGATATAAAATAGGTTTTATCCATTAAACTATAAAGCTATCGACCAATAAAACTGAACCTTAACCCTAAGCCAGCAATTTTTTTTTACCCTAATGGAATAACGATAGTCGAAATTCCAGCAGCACGAGATAGCCGAATTATTAATCTAACGCGGACGAAGTCGCGTGCAGAAGCTAGTAATGTTATAAATGCCAATAATTTGATGTTTGCTACGCAATCACGACAACTCCTAAAGGTTATCTGCCTTTTCGCCGACAAATCTTTGACAAATGCATCGTTTCGCAACCTATTCAGTTGCCAACCCGCTTTCTGTTCTGTAACTACAAATGTTTCAAGATTTTTATAAAACTAAGCTAACCTAATCTATACGGTTCTGCACATTCGATGGTCTTGAAATAAATCCAGAATTAATTAGTTTCGTTAAAAACGCGGTTGTCAAATGATACGTTTGTGAAATGAATCATTTGTATAACATTGTTTATGAAATAATAGGATGCCACTGCTGAACTGATCTTGATGAAATTTAGCCTTCCAGACCCACCGTACCCCTCGGCCGTACCACTGGTGGTACTTTGACCAATTATTACTATTAAAATCGAATTTAACGTTGTCGACGGAGCTCTGCTGTCGCAGAGCTCCTATTTCTGGGTAGTTTGGCCCTCCGGGCCTGCTGAAGAACTAACATAACCTAAACCTACCTCATATTTATGATACAATTTTTGGGTCAGTGGTACGGTTTAGGGGTACGGTGGGTCTGCACCCAAATTTAGCACAGATATAGATACTATACTTTTATCGCGAAATTATTGTCAGTTCTCGAGGGAATAACGATATACGACTTCTATATGCACGCGCGAAAGCTAGTTTCAATAATAGTATTTTCATGTAAGGATATGAATATGAGATATTGCGCTATAAAACGAAAAAATAATTTTACTAATATAAATAATAATTAATAATTTTGTAGTAGGTACCTATGCATTTTTATTTACCTACTTACGCTATGTATTTCAACTACCTACTCGAAATAATCGTAAGTAGTTTATTTGTTACAAGTACTTACGTACCTACAAATGTTGATAATCATTTCATCAGTTGTTGCTCACCAGTTGCTCCCCACCAGAGTATAACAATGCGATCTCTATTGCTTAGCGGCTAGCTGTTAAAGGTAAGATGGTGGTAGCGATCCAAACAGACCCTGCACAAGTGCACAAGGTCCCACCACTAAATTAAATGGAAATGACCGTATTATTGGCTACTAATTGCGTCATGACTCATGAACTTTATTTATTGATAATTGAGCCGATAATTCTGCAATGATGTAAAGACCTGATATTAGGATGCCAACAATTGGGCGAGTTACCCTACTTAGAATACAAGTAGGTAATAGGGAACAAATAACTTGCACAAAATTTAAAATTAAAACAAATTACATAGCAAAGATATTTTATTAAATTTCTGTTCTTATAAATATAACTAACGTTTTAACTTAGCAAAATTCATAATTGGCACATTTTTACAGACAAAAGTTTCAGAGCAACTCGATTTATTTGTATTATACAATTAATTTATTTAAATTTTTAATCAACCTGCGTTTTACCTAAACAAATGTATTGTATTGAAATAGGGCTAAATAGAATCTTGTCAGGCTATACATTATGTTACAAAACAAAATTATTTAAAAAATACAAGAGAATAATAATAATTGTAATTCATATTACCAATCTATGGTATAAATAAAGTGACCATAGTGGCGAGTTCAAACAGAGACAATGTCAAGTTCCTTAGCGCTCCTTATGCATGTGACCACACTGCCGGTTCAAACTGGGACCACGTCAAATTGTTTAGTAGCTGTTCTAACGGTGACCACCCTTTCCGGTTCGAAACGGGACATCATCGTGAATTTATTTGATAAGGGTAACTACACTTGCCTTTTAAACTGGGACCGTTTACGCTTGCCAAGCTTCAAGCATCAAGCGCTTGGGAGGGTGACCACACTTGTCGGTTACACTGGGACTTCAACCTCTTGTGAGGGTTGCTGTTCTCGTTCATGATACGCAGGCGGTCGAACGCTAAGCGAGTCTCCGAAGCAGTCCGAGTTGCCGTCGTTATAAGGGGCACTTCTGCAGTTCAAACTGGGACAAGGGACATTGTCAAATTCTTTAGCGCTCGTAACAAGGGCGACCACACCTGCCGGTTTAAACTGGGACAACATTAAGCACTTGCGAGGGTGACTACACCTGCCGGTTCATCCCGGAACGGAGTCCATGATGAGGTGGCCGTGCTTGTCCTTAATGCGCACACGGCCGGACGCGTAGCGCGTCTCCGAGGTGCCGTCGTTGTAGAGAAGTTTCACGGTGCCGTCCGGGAATTCGCGCCGCTGCCAAAAAACAACTATTTCAAGACTGCGTTGTCAACTGAGGACTAAGGAATAACTCTATGCTTGTCATTTCACCAGTTGCATCACTCCCACAACACGAACATTGCTGCTATAAAGAGGAACAAAATGTTGCATTGCAATCCATACGAACCCTGCACTGCAGCGAAACGGCTCTATCTTTATACGCTTTCACACTCTGGCAAAACCGTAACGAATGTACTGACAGATGTCGTGTGACAGCGTTAGTTAGCCGAGTAGGTACTTTTCATACTCTCTATTGGGCTGAGATTCTACAAGGTAAAACGATATCGCTTTTGACGTGTTTTCGTATTTTTAAGGTTTTGATAACTTGTCATTTACAATAATGGCGACTGTGACATAAACATAAACGCGATATCGTTATAACGCAGTAGAATAGAGGCCCTGGTCTGATGATGGAGACGGGAGGTGGCGACAGGATCTCCGCTAAGTTATCCTAGATCGAACGAGTTCCGACTCAGTTTGGTCTTGAAGAAGACTTTGCAAAAAAGCTTGGCTTATCAAAGTATATTAGGGTTCCGTAGCCAAATGGCAAAAAACGGAACCCTTATGCATTCGTCATGTCCGTCTTTTTGTCCGTCCGTATGTCACAGCCACTTTTTTCCGAAAGTATAACAACTATACTGTTGAAACTTGGTAAGTAGGTAGATGTACCTATTCTGTGAACAGCATTAAGATTTTCATACAAAAATAGAAAAAAAAAACCGGGCAAGAGCATGTCGGACCATGCTCAAGTATAAGGTTCCGAAGCCGTTACGTAGGAACTACAAACATAAAAATCAACAAGTAATAACTAATTTTCTATTTAAAGTCAATTGCTGCCGTCTTAAATGATTTTAGTAGGTATTAACACTTTAATCAACTGTATCTCAAGAACCAATGATGCACTAAGTAGTGATAGTTTTCCTTTAAAATTCGTTATATGCTCTTTCATTCAAGATTTTTTACAGATTTTTAGTATTTGTAGTTTTTTCATAAACGGATTACTTATTCGAAAAACTGTTTTCACAAACCCGTAATATTTTTGAAAGACCTATCCAACCACATCCCACACTATAGGGTAGACGAGAAAAAATAAAACATCCCCACGTTACGTGTAGGGGAAGTACACCAAAAATTTTTTTTTTACATTTTATTGTACCACGCCACGGCTGCGGACGGACGGACATGGCGAAACTATAAGGGTTCCTAGTTTGACTACGGAACCCTAAAATAATTAATTTTGGGGGTTCCTCATACTTACCTGAAGCTCCATTTTTTTTTTCATGAAACCCATACGTGTGTGTTATCTATGGATAAGTCTTCAAAAATTGAGGTATCTAATATGTTTCTATTCTAAACTGAATAGCTTGCGTGAGAGACACTTCCAAAGTGGTAAAATGAGTGCCCCCCCCTGTAACTTCTAAAATAAGAGAATGACAAAACTAAAAAAAAATATGTTGTACATTACCATGCAAACTTCCACCACTGGTTTGAACAAGATCTAGTTAGTTAGTTTTTTTTTAATACGCCATAAATCATCTTGCTGCTACGGAACCTTTCATGGGCAAGTCGGACTCGGCCAAGTCGCTTTGCTACTTGTATATCAGCGTGTGACCCACCTTATGGTCCTTAGCGTGCACCTCCACCTGGCCGTTGGCGAAGACGACGCGGCGCTCCCCGTCGGCCGCCACGGTGAGCGAGGCTCCGTCCGGGAAGCGCCACTCCTCGCGCGCCATCTCGCTGCGCGGGTCGTGGTACCGGACGGCGCCGTTCGGTAACCGGATCTCGGAGGAACCGTCTTTGTAACGCTTCTCCACCTGGCCGCTGGAACAGTCAATTCAATGTCAAAATCAGCCCAAGTAGTTCAAAAAAGAACCTTGTGTAAGTCAGCTAAAGTTTAAAGTCACTTTGACAAATGTCCTAAATTTAGGCCATTGGGCCTTTGGAGTGCGGGATAAATTTTACGTCCTTTTTACTAGATGGTCTTGTCCGCAGCGCTAGTAGATTCACTGCAAGTTACCGACGTGTATAAGAGCGCACATGTGGCCAATGTAAAAATGATTTGAATTTTGAATTTACTACAGTTGTAGTGAAATACATAGTTTTTGGTCGAAAAAAAATGTAATCATGCTTCTTAGGGTACCGTTTTTGAAAAGGGGGTTTTGGGGGGTGTGTGCCCTATTACTAAGCCTACGCTCTCTGTCTGTCCGTCCGTCCTAGCTTTAAAGAGCTGTTTCTTTTGAACCAAAATAGATAGCCAGTTGTTTTTTTTTTCAGAAGATGCGTTATTACAGCCGATTTACTAACAAATAAACAAAAATAAAAAAGGTTTAAAATAAAGGGGTCCCCATACAAGAAATGTTTTTTCAACGTATTTTTATGTTGGTGGTATCGTAAAAACGGTAAATCATACAAGCATCAAAATTGGTATGGTTATAGCACAAGTCCTAGAGAAAACCAAATACTAGAAAAACCGGCCAAGAGCGAGTTGGACGCGCACGAAGAGTTCCGTATTAAGAGCGAGCAAAGAACTACAAAAAAATCACGTATGTTGTATGGGAGCCCCCATTAAATATTTATTTTATTTGTTTTTTGTATTTGTTGTTATAGCGGCAACAGAAATACATATTTTGTGAAAACTGCAACTGTCTAGCTAACGCGGTTCTTGAGATACAGCCTGGTGTCAGACAGACGGACAAACAGACTTCTTAGTAATAGGGTCCCATTTTTACCTTTTGGGTACGGAACCCTAAAAATGGTCAAGTGTGAGTTGGGCTCGCGTTTTTTCGATTCGAAATCAAAATCAAAATGTAATATAATAATACCTACTGTGCGGCGGTACGGAACCCTCGGTGCGCGAGTCCGACTCCCACGACCGGTTTTTTATTCAGCTTTAGTAACTATTGATAAGCTAAATGAGCTAGATAAATATGGACTTCTGTGACCAAATATAGCCTAATATATTAAGCTAAATACCTATAAGCAAGTAAGAATATAACTAAGGCTTTCTGGTTTGTATGTTTACCTACGTCTAAATTAATATATTAGCTGTTGTTTTTTCTAATAAATAACAACATAGGTACATACATACACACATGACATCACGCCTTCATTCCCAGAGTAGGGTAGGCAGAGCTACAGACATACCAACAACTCTACAAGGACTTGTTGGTAATTCTGTAACCACATTTTAAGATGTTTACCAGTGACAGGTTGCAAGGCTATCGCCTAACAGTACTACAAGCCCTAAATCCCATAGTCGCCTCTTACGACATCCACGGGAAGACATGGAGTGGTACTATTCTAACCTGGCAACCACACGGGCATCTAACCCAGGAACCACACGGGCATAAATAACTAAATGGTAGCAAAATTAACCCTTACTCAGGGAACTCCAAGACTTCTAATCCATCAGGGTGGGTAGTGTGACAAGTTTTTGTTTCAGCATAGTAATACTTTATCCTGCCTTCATTATAAAAGTTCTCCTTCACATCTCCATTGTAATACACAAACTTGTTATAACTCCCATCTGGCGACATATACTTAACATTTCCATTTGGAAACCTCAGTTCCCTGGTACCATCTGGTCTCCTTATTTCCATAGGTTTAAGGTCTGTTTTTGCTATGCTCGGTTTGCTCACAGCTGGCTCTGGACTGACAGCCATTTTGTCGTCATACTGATGTCTATTTACAACTGTGGCTTGTCTTTGAGTGCTGTAAGTGTGGTTACTGAGTATTGAGACAGGAGACTTGCATCTGCTCTGTAAATTACTTGATCTGGAACCATTGGACATGTAATCTGGTTTCTCTATGTCTCTTGTGACAGTTACTGGCGATTTGCGACTGCCCGATGACCTGTGGCTTAGTATGGAAACTGGGGACTTAGATCTGTTCGTATTGGACACATTTGGTTGATAGTGAGGGGATAACTCATTCGGAGATCTTGAATCTCTTACCGAACTAGAGTTGGATCTAGAAAGGAAAAATCCATCAGGGTTTTCCTTGGTGTCATTTCTTAAGTAACTATGTCGAGACTTTGTATGGGTTGCATTATCACCTGCATCACACTGAATATCATTTCTTGAATGGTCCTGAAACCTCTCCAGGTATATTTTTTCTAAACTGTTATCATTTTCATTGTCAGATAAGCCTTGTAAAGATTCTGTGTCAACAACACTTTCAACTTCATTTAAAAACTGATCTTCAGGATATGTTTCAATATTCAATGTATGGTTTCTTTCTGTTGGGCTTAAAACATCACGCTGACTAAAATACTTCGCATACCGAGAGGTTATATTTAGATTAGGAACACTTTTTGCTCTTGTCCGGAGTGGGTTTTTAGCCGCAGGCTCAACTCTTCTTTTCCTGCTTTGTCTCTCTATTTCAAATGCTTTGTATTTTACATTGTCATCAATTTCAACTGTAGATTGTGCACTTTTAGTTTTGTGATTATTTAATTTTTTATTGATATCTTCCAAGTATTTAATATTGGTCAATCTCCGTGTCACATCATTACTGTGCTGTATCCTACGATTCTCCTTCTTTAACTTCTCTACTTCATCCTGCAAGTCTTTTTTCTCTTTTTCTATTATCTTCAATTGATTTCGCAGTCTTGCAGCATTAGTAGTAGACTTTGCATCCTTTACCCTGATTTCTTCTTTCAAGTCATTAATTTCGTTTTTCAATATAATAACTTCATCTTTATCTTTTTTGTTCAGTCTGCCTCTCATTTCTCTTATTTGTTTATCATAAATTTGCTTTTGCTTTGTCAGTTTCTCTTTCTCCTCAGCTAAATAATACTCCGACAAAATTTTCTCTTCATTAAACTTCTGTTCAAAGGCTGCTTTCTCTTCAAAAAACTTACGTTTTTCAGAATCAACTTCTTCGCGCATTTTATTTAAACTAGCATTTTCTTTTCTAAAAGTTTCAATTTCATCTTCCAATTCTTTAAGCCTCTCTTTTAATAGATCACTGGTAGCTATTAATTTAGCATTCATCTCTGCCATATTAGCTTTCAAAATGTCAGTGTCATTGTCATTCTGGCAGGACTCTGTTTCTGGTTGGGTTTTGGCCTCCTTTCTTACTTTGGTTGGTTTGTCATGTTGGACAACATTTTTTTGGGTGCTTTGTTTATTAGGAGTTTCTTCAACAGTGGTACATGAGCAACAGCTGGACCCCGATGAACAATCTTCACCGCAGCAGTCTGTATACTCACTGTCACACGTCCCTGCATCACTCTGTGAATGTTCATTCCGCTTTCTGTGTATATTTGGAAAAATTCTCATTAACTCCGGGTTGTTTGACAAGCATCTCTGCATTATCTGAGGAGTGCTTTCCCCAGAGTATTCCAAATCACTACCTTTCAAAAACCGTCCAATAAATGAATTGTTAATATTAAAACTATCATGACTAACTTTATTTTCAAGTAAATCAAACATATTTTGCTCCGCCATTTCTCTGTCCTGCCGCAATCTAAGAAGGTTATCATCGCAACTGATGTCCGACAGCACACTTCTTGTTGGGGATGAGAAATTCTTATAATAATCACTTTGCTTGAGTTGCCGCAAAAAATCATCTTGTTCCTTAGTCAAAACTGAAGCCCAAGTTTTCCCTTTATTATTCAATAACGGATGTTTTCCTTTTGGGTGTTGTATTTTTACTTCTTTTTCTATGTTTGGTAAAACTGCCTTTGGAGCATGTAGTTCACAATTACTAGAATCAATAGAATGTAGGGTTGTTTGTTTACTATTGCTTTCTTTAGTTATGTTTTCAGATGTAGCTTTATTATTAGGTGATTTATTAATTACTTCCTTAGGAGACCAGTTAATATCAACTGAAGGCATTTGCGGTTCAGTAACAACAAATTGAATGTTAACATTTTTCTTACTAGGATTTTTAAGAGAATTAGTTGCAATTGGTTGTTTTTTGCTTGTCCTCTGTTTCCAGGGTAAAGTTTTGGTATTTTGTATTACAAGATCATTTTTCTTTATACCAAAACGGTTCATTCCTTCACCTTTCTTGAGAAAACTCTTTTTAGTCTTGTTTGGAACCTCATTCCCTTTCACTGCAGTTTTAGCTTTAGGTTCATTTATTTCATTCTTTAGTTTCTCTATAACCAGCGCCTCAAAATCTTTTCTAGGAGAGAGAATAGGCATGTCATCTAAAGATATCTTTTTGGTAACCAAAGATACAACTTTTTTATTACCTGGAGAATTTTCATTTGTTTCATTAGACTTTGACGTTGCTGATACTTTGCTTCTGCTAGATACAGGCGAATGAACGATGAATTCTGACTCTTGTGAAAGATTTAGGACTGATACGCCATCAATAAGGTCCTGTGGCGTGACCTGCGGTGATTTGTCGCTAGCGGCGATCCGTGGCGTGGCTTCAGCAGAAGTATCGCACGGACTCTCTAGAAGGCTCCGGAACGTATTGAAACTAGTGCTGGTACTAAACTGACTCACTATCTCTGTGAGAGTCGAGCCCCGCGGCGATTCCTGATACTGAAGACGCTGCTTTTGTAATTTACCTTGTTGCAACATCTGCAGTTGGCGCAACATGTGTAAACGCTCCAGTATTTGCGACGGGGACAGTGATATGTCGCTATCAGAATACGACTGATCCATTTTAATGATTGCCTAGAAATACATTCTTAGCTTTAGACAAATTAAAATAATTTTCATAGCACAAAGTAAAAAGTCCGAGTGATTAAGAGCGTTACAAATACAAACTTTTTGAATGACACTGACAATTATTTGACATAGGGAAGTGTTACCCGTCCTCTAATAAAATATTCCAGGAGTTCAACAAAAAATAACAAATATTGACGCAACTCTATATTTAGGTAAATATTGTTATATTACTAAATGTGTAAATGTTAATCACAAGTTTTGAACAAAAATGATCTCCATAGCTCGAAATACTGATTTGCGGTAACGACTAGACTTTTTTACTTTGCAATCGTTGGTTTTCACTGTTGTCGCTACGTCCAAATTATTCCAAACTCTTTTTACCAAGTTATAGTTGTTTACGCAGTGACATACACAATACACATGTAGGATCTATGAAACCTGTATACAGTAACCGTTTGATGAAATTAAGGACTATCAACTTTATTGCTTAATAAAATACTACAATTTCAGATTCCAAAAAGACGTCGTGTTTTGGCAACATTTCACAGATAATATAATATTTATGATAGGACTGCCATCACTGCCATCAGACTTGCAACCTCAGACAGAAGACAGCTCGACGGTCCAGTAATATACAAGTGCACCAACATTACACAAAAATAAAGAATTTTATAGCTTAAATAATTTACTGACTTATTTTTTTACAAAGACACAAAATCAATCATATTATTTACGTAAGGTATTATGAAATATTACATAGAATGGAATGATTATTATTATTATTATTATTGTTCGCAAACTTATATTTTTTTAGCTTACTTCATACACGAACTCCTGTCAACTTTTATCACGTTGCAACCCTACTCCATGCTATTGCCATTAAATGTCAAAATTCTTGTCCATCTTAATTCAAAAACCGTCTTGTTATTTGCGGCTTAAACGCAGTGTTGTAGTGATGTCTAAAAGGAGTGGAATACACAGAGCTCCTAAATTTAAGCCTGAAGTGAAAGTGATCAACAGCCGTGCAAAACCTGCTAGTACTATGTTCAGAAAGGAGAAAGTCGAAGTTCTTGCACAACCCATTAAATCTGACGCTGATGTAAAGCTTTATAAGTATGAGACTGAGCATCTTTTCCTGTTTTTATTAGAAATAGGCCGCCTCAAATACTTTTTTCAAAGGCAACAGCTAGTGTTTTATAGTGCAGTCATTTTATATTATAAAAAAAAATTGCCTGTTCTTTTTGCATTTATCAATACTTCCCAAAAATAACAATAACAAGTTTGTTTTAATCTGTATGCATTTTCTATTGATCCTTTTCTCGTTATTTTTTTACATAAAGTTAGTATTTTTTTTTAGGACAATTAGGTTAGAAAATGGTTTGACAGCATTACTCATATCGGACCCAAGTAAAATCACTGTTGACGATGACAGCTCTAGTGAGGGTGACACCAGTGGTACTGATGATACAGGCACAAACCCAGAGAGTGACGGAGGCCGCTCCACACGTTCTGGAGGCAGTGACCATCATGGAACAAAGCGGCATATGGATTTCGATGAGGAAAAACTGGTAAGTTTCTTCTCGCAAAACAAATTGATTTTTTCATATGTTGTTTTTTTTTTTTCATATTTGTTTTATTAGTGATGAAATTGATTGATCTATTTAATACCTATGGATGCTAAACAGAAAGTAAAAAAGTGTTTTTTTTTTCAAGTCAGCATGTTATAGGTTCAGGTCAGTAAGTTCTATTATGGAGTAATGAATTCTTACATAGACTGTAGAATTCAGCTAAAGTCAACTTTAATAGTCACCAATGGGCCAAACACAATCTAGATTGGTGGCTCCTCTTTACTAAACAGCATGTTTTAAATATAATGTATCTTTTTTTTGTGTGCTTTGAATTTAATGGGGACAGTCCATGGACAAGTCCCTTCATTTATTTATTCTAAAACATAATAATTTAAAAATAAAATTATTTTAGTGAATAAAAAGTATAACTTTGTGAGGCCTACACTCATGTAGATTTTTGTAAGTGGGAATTTGAATCTAGCAGAAAGGTAATAAAGTTCAGTTACTTTTGCTCTTAAATTAGATTTTCAAAATTAAAACAAAATGAACTTTATGTTCATTAAAATATAGTTCAAACTAAATTGCCTTGATTATGTACCTCCTATGGCACACTGGGTCTCATGAGATTAAAATATACATACTTTATTCATATTTAGTTTGGCAACCACTTCATTTGTCAACAATTTTTACTAAACATTAATACTATATTGTCAATGAAACTGCAATACCGCGTAACTAACCAATTCAGTAAGTTGCAAAGTGTACCTTCCTGACTTACTTTTTAAGGTTTATTTTGCAACTTATTTGTTAGTTACGCGGTGT
The DNA here is from genome assembly GCA_949316455.1 of Acleris holmiana. Classification (NCBI taxonomy): domain Eukaryota; kingdom Metazoa; phylum Arthropoda; class Insecta; order Lepidoptera; family Tortricidae; genus Acleris; species Acleris holmiana. Next base: position 12,342,972 of record OX438783.1, read on the forward strand.
TGCAGTTTCACCAACGATATCCAAGTTGCCAATTTGTTATTGAACAGCAGCACCCACTAACTTCTCTGCAACCTCTTAAGAATTAGAAAAGTTTGCATTCAATAGTGATTTGATGGTAATCTAGTGTTATTAATTAAATTCTAACTTCAGTATTCAGAATCAGGTTGTCCATGGACATGGGCATCCTCAGTTCATGCAATTGGTATCTATTTACCTTCTGACACCATCCTTTTGAAAAATCGGTTTCCCACCTCTCTACCTGTCTCCTTTGTCCTCTGTTACCATAATTAAATAAATACTTGTTTGTATAGAAACAAAGAAATCGAAAATTCTTGTATATAAAAAATTGCTACTCATTTACAAAATTCTTGAAACAAAATCACTTAATATTAAAGTTTTGCAAGCTAGCTATGTTAAATAAAGAACTAGGTCTTTTCTGTAACATTTTCTGAACAAGTGTTAAAAGTAGGTCACTGTAAACAACAACTGCGGTTGGAAGCTAATTTATGTTGAGCAACAATTTGTATTGTTAAAAGTGTACAAAAACTTATTGGAATATCTCTTTATTTAATAGCTTTTGTAAGACCTTCAGGTTAAATAAGTTCTTTATTGAAGCATTATAGTTTTTAGTGCATTGTTTAGTATCTACATTTACTGCAACTTTATTACTTTATTGCTATTCAATTAAAAGCATATAGTGGTTCTCTACTAGGTAGCTATCTATACTTCAATACTAATATTATAAATGAGAAAGTAACTCTGCCTGCTTGTCTGTCTGTTTAGATGAAATTTGATGTGGAGATAGTTTGAGTCTTGTTGAAGGGTTAACCCCAAAAATTGGACTGTTGCTGAGTTAATAGCGATAAACGACTTGTATAGAATCAGAATCAGAATCAGAATAATCTTTATTCAAGTAGGTTTACAAATAATAAACTCTTTTGAAACGTCATAGTAGCGACTTAGCCTAAATTGACTGCAGGTTCAAATCGCGACCGATCAGAGAAGAACCTGTAAGAAACTCTGTCGGATGTCTTTTTTTTTTTTTTCGACGTTCGCAACCTTTTGTCGTAAGGACTAAACATTTTATTACAAGCAATTCAGTCCCAAGCATTGTTATCATTAATATAGTCTTTAATACTATAATATGCTTTAGAAATTAGTTTACGCTTAACGTAACTCTTAAATTTATTTACTGATAGTTCAGTAACATTACTTGGGAGCTTATTATAGAACCTAATACAATTACCCATAAAAGAGTTTTTTATTTTATGGAGCCGCGTGAAGGGCACTGCGAGCTTATATTTATTTCTGGTATTAACATTATGTATGTCACAGTTCTTTCTAAATTTAGCGATGTTTTTATGAACATAAATAATGTTTTCATAAATGTATTGACTGTGCATGGTCAATATATTAATTTCTTTAAACTTATCTCTAAGCGAGTCTCTCTGGCCCATCTTGTAGACAGCACGAATAGCCCTCTTCTGCAGAACAAAGATGCTATTTACATCAGCAGCACTACCCCACAGTAAAATACCATATGACATAATACTATGGAAGTAACTAAAATAAACTAATCGAGCGGTATCTAAGTCTATTAATTGCCGAATCTTATTAACTGCAAAAACTGCTGAACTGAGTCTACCCGCCAATCCAGCAAGATGAGGACCCCATTGGAGCTTGGAGTCTAACGTTATACCAAGAAACACTGTATCATTAACTAGGTCTAGTTTGTCATTTTTAATAGTTACAGTAGTTTGACTATTTTTCACATTAGTAGTCATGAACTTTATACATTTCGTCTTTTTTTCATTCAGTAATAAATTATTAACACTAAACCAATCGACTACTTTTGATATAGCATTGTTTACATCGACATTAAACTGCTGTTGTCGTTTAACTTTGAACACAAGTGACGTATCATCAGCAAACAAGACTATATCATGGTTATCCTTTATAAGGTAAGGTAAGTCATTTATGTAGATGAGGAATAAAAATGGACCCAATATTGAGCCCTGTGGTACGCCCATTGAGACCAATGACCCAGGTGATCGTACTCCATTCACGTCTACCCTTTGTATTCTCCCGTATAAGTACGTTTTTATTAAGTTTAGCGCAGTACCTCTAACTCCATAGTGGTGTAGTTTCCTGATCAATGTGTCATGGTTAACGCAATCGAAGGCCTTGGACAAATCACAAAAAATACCTAAAGCATCCTGTGACCCTTCCCAGGCATTAAAAATGTTTTTAATCAACTCAACACCAGCTTCGGTTGTCGAGCGACCCCGAGTAAAACCAAATTGTTTATTGTGTAATAAATTATTATACCGAAAATGTTCCGCTAACTGTGACAAAATCAATTTCTCAAATATTTTACTGAAAGTGGGTAGTATGGATATTGGTCTAAAATTTGTGGGGTCAAAAGTACTACCCGTTTTGAATAATGGAATTATCTTACTATGTTTCATAAGATCAGGAAACTCACCACAATCAACACAGTGATTAAATACGACCATTAAGTCAGATGCTATGACTTCAATTAAGGATTTGAGTACATGGACCGACACTCCCCAAAGGTCACTGGTTTTCTTTATATTGATTGAGTTGAATGCCTTAATTACATCCAAGGCAGTAACGCGCTTGAATTCAAAGTATATACTGCATTCAGGCACGTTATCTTCTAAAAGTACAATGGCAGACGCAGGCGAAGAGTTCAAGCACTTAGTCGTGGACACTGGTATATCGGTAAAAAACTTTTCAAATTCAATTGCGATATCTGGATTGGAATCTATTATTTTACCATCTACTTTTAAACGATAGTCGTTAATGTTCTTTTTTCGGCGACCTGTTTCTTCATTAATTATTTTCCAGGTCGTTTTAATAACATCAGAACTATTCAAGATTTTGTTACTTAAAAAATTTCGCTTAGTTATACGGCAGTCTATCTTGAATTGCTTAGAATACTGTTTGACATGTTCCTTAAACTCCTCACTCGCGTTATACCTCCGTTCCTCATATAGTTGATACAGTATTCTTCTACGCTTATGTAAGTCCGCAGTAGCCCAGTCACTGAAAACCTTTGCACCACCAACCACAACCGATTTGGATGTAAATACTGCGTTAAATTGTTTCATGAATGTGTGAAAGAATGAGTTGTACATGTCATTGGGTCCCTTATCAGTTGTTAGAAAGGGCAAATTATGCACTAGGTTATGTCTCATTCTTTCCACACGGTCTGCAGTTACTGGCACAAAAGTAATTTCTTTTTTTGGAATATTATTCGATACGGACTTGAATTTAATTAATTGACCCAAATGATCCGATTCCAGGTTGCTGATCACACTCTTACCAATAGGAATTATATCAGTAAAAATGTTATCAATACACGTGGCGCTAGTGTTAGTAACTCTAGTTGGCTCCATAAAAGTATGTGTCAGGCCGAAAGATTTGAAAAGATTTATTAATTTTTTGGTTAGTGGACTGTTTTCTAAAATATTTACATTAAAATCTCCACATATAATTGTTTTTTTTCTCGAATAAGATAATTTTATTAGAACAGTTTCCATAATCTTCTCAAAAATTTCGAAATTGCCTAATGGTGCCCTATATACACATACAACTATGAATTGCTCTAACTCTATTGCAGCGAGTTCTAATATTCGTTCAACAGATAAGGACACAATGTCCTTACGGTCTTTAAATTTTAATTTATTGTTTAATATGTAATCTAATAGGACAATATTACATAAATTGACCTAGTCCCAAACTAAGCTGTGTTAGTTCAATGGGTACAAAACCACATTGAAATCGACCAAGGCTCTATAACAAATATTCATGCCAATGAAAGTAATGACACAAATATTTGGCCTCTAGATTTTGCGCGCGTAGAAGTCGTTTATCGCTATTCCCTTGGGAACTGTGAAATTTTTCAGGATAAAAATTCACCTAAGTCCTATTGTAGACTATAATCTATCCTTGTGTGATCGAGTAACAAACATCCATCCATCTAAACTTTCACATTAATAATAATGGTAGGATTACCTGGGATCACACCAAGACTGTGTTCAATTCCGCAGGGAAGCGTGATAGGCTGTGTTTTATTTCTAGCTTACATAAACGATTTGCCGAAAACCCTAGACTGCAGATGTGTTTTATTCGCGGACGATATCTCGTTACTGTTTAGCTGCTCTAATGATTCCGAATGCAACATATATTTAAAAAACCTAATTAACACCGTTACAAAATGGCTTAATGACCACAACCTTGACATTAACTATAAAAAAACCAAAATAATACAATTTAGACCATTTCAAAAAAATAAATTATACCCAGTTTTGGAAATAAACGGTAAAAATATAGACGAAGTAAATGAATTCACCCTTTTAGGTCTCACAATTGACAGCCATATAAATTGGAAAGCTCATATACAAAGCGTAAAAACAAAACTGTCAAAATTCGTGTATGCGTTATGTGCCATAAAAATAAACACGGACATAAATAGCGCACTGTCGGCGTATTACGCGTATGCGTACTCGTGGCTGCGGTACGGCGTCATGCTGTGGGGAGCGAGCACCGACGCGCACGACCTGTTCGTGATGCAGAAGAAGTGCGTGCGCATTCTGGCCAACATACGCGTGCCGGACAGCTGTCGCCCATACTTTATAAAATTTAAGCTTCTTACACTACCTTGTCTTTATGTTCTGGAAGTATCACTCTTCGTCCGTAAGCACATGAATCTATTTAAAACCAATAAGGATATATTCAATTTAAATACGCGATCTAACTACCGACTAGCTCTGCCGCGATCCAAATTAGCCATGTTCAGAGATGGTCCTTACTCCAGAGCAATAAAAGTATACAATAAGCTGCCTAAGATTTTAGTCAAGGAAGAAAGCGATAGTAAATTTAAATGTAAATTAAAAAATATTTTAGTTGGCAAATGTTACTACACTATAGGAGATTTTTTTAATGATCAAAGTTTAAGCGATATAAAATAAAATTGTTACAAGTATTTACTAGATAAGGATTGACATGCGTATAATAATATAATAGATCTAACATAACTAAATTAACCATAACATTAACATTAGTGACAATTATAAGAATTGGTAGTAATAAGTGGAGTTAATTAAAGCTAATGACATATGTACCTGTAACTAACTAACTAACTAACTAATAGTTAACGTAATTGTGACATTGTAATACCCTTACAGGGTGGCATGTACCTGCCTACACTTTGTAACCCGAACATCCTGCAAAATTGTATTGTACATGAAACAATGAATAAATAAATAAATAAATAAATAACTATGTATGATGGATTAATAAACGTCAAAACATCTAAACATCAAAATATATTTTCCAAATTTCAACCTTTATTGTATTATTAAGGTGTAATAAGTGGTGGATTTTTCCATACGTCGGAGCGTCAAACAACCATTCCAACGACGATTTACGGCACTGATTGTAGTAATTGATATTGGCTCATAAATGGTAATAAAGCTAGGAAAACATTCTAAAATTTAATTTGCATAATGTATATTGGCCAATAACCTACAAATGTGAATTGATTATCTTTCTGCCTATAGATGTTTCGAGTTTGATATACGAGTTTCCCATGTGACGTCAGTTTGCTTGGCGAATGCGATCGCTAGTGTAAACATAAACAAATAGAGTTTCACACTCGCCTTGTTAAGCCAGGGGTTATTAAGCCCTCATTACTTTTATTCTTTTTTTCTAATAAACTAAAGTTATCTTAAAATCAAAAGCGAACAAATTAATACCCAATATAACATAGCATACATGACAGTTTAATTACCTTTAACCTTCGTGTAGTCAACGGAAAAAGGTAACCATTTCTTTTCCGTCGTTTTTGACGCATCTCGAGACTAGCATTAAAGTCGAGATCAGTTTATTAATACGGCGTTTAGGTTCCCTGTACATAATATCTTATTATTTAATGTACATGTGTATTTTGTTTTTGTATGTATAATTCGTTTTTATTTAAGCATCTGTCTTCATTTTGTTTTTATTTTTTATTTTTTTAAATGCCCTTGTTTGCATCTACTTTATTTTATTGTTTATGTTGCCGCGTCTTTTCTATCTAATGTTGTCTGGAAGAGATCGCTTATTGCTATAAGACCGCCTGTTGTCTACCGTGTAAGAAATTAATGTTTTTGTCTTTCCATGTTTATTTTCTTTGTGTGGTGTTCAACAAAGCGTGTTTGTATTGTATTTATATACTGGGCCCGCTCTGCTCGTAATGGTAGGCTTAAATCACACACAAACAGCGTAATAAGTGACATTTTGTATGTGCAAGTTTTCAAGCGGCGCCGTCGTCTTACGCCACTTGTGTGTATTAAGGCGGGCATAAAGGTGGTTTTCCACTGGCGAGGCGAGACAAGAATTTGAACCACGCCGGCCCACTTCCACCGAAAATTTCCATTGCGAGCTCGCGATAATCAATTTTCTATACATTATATACTTACTAGCTGTTCGTGCCCGGCGCCGCGCGGATTTATTTTTTTCTTACATACCTCGTCCTGATAATTAAAAACAACAACAAAAAAATAAGTCCAAGGTGACCAAGGGAAACCGGGATTCATTAATGTATATGACGACACGGTGGCCTAGTTGGGAGTGACCCTGCCTCCGAAGCCAGCGGTCCTGGGTTCAAAACCCGATAAGGGCAGATATTTGTGTGATGAGCGCGAATATTTGTTCGCGAGTCTTGGATGTTTTCTATGTATTTAAGTATGCATTTCTCTATATAAGTATGTTTATCGTTGTCTAGTACCCATAGTACAAGCCTAGAGCTTAGTTTGGGACTAGGTGACATTGTCCCCTGATATTTATTTATTTTTTATTTTTATATTTTATATGGAACAAGAAACTGGGGCTCTACTTTGAAATCCTTAATTCGAACTTCGTCTATTGCTATCCTTTTTGCTCTCGATGCGTAACTGATTTGCAAAAAAGTAACGGGGCGATCTGAAGTTTGAATTACGGATTTCAAAGTGGAGCCGCTGACTGGATGACTGATCGATCAACGCACAGCCGAAACCACTGGACCTATAGAGACTTGAAATTTCGAGGGAGTATTCCCTTCCCTAGTGGAGAAATTCATCCCGTAAGGGGTTAAAATAGGGTAGCAGGAAACTAAATGTACGCGTACGAAGTTGCGGGGGTCCTCTAGTCACTACATAGTATAAAACAAAGTCGCTAAAGTCGGTAAAAGTTTGAAAATAGTAGTCATATTTCCTTCAAAAGGTAGGTACTTCAAGAAGGAACTGCGATAAATCCGTAAATTTGCTAAATATCCGCCACCGCTCATATATAGTAGGTACTCGGAATTCGCTCTGCGGAAGGCGCTAGTAATTATTACCTACGTCCAGTCAGTATCGAAAGTTGTATAACAAAGTAACCTTCATAATTAATAGTTCGTGACGATTATTTAATACCGCTTCAACAGGAATGTCTGCTTCATTGTTTGTCACGGTTTGGAGAAACACGACACACTTCACTGCCCACCCCGACAATGAACTTTGTTTTTATTATAAAAGGCACACATTTAAACACAAATCTGGTATTTAATTATGGAAATTATATGCCAATTAATTATGTGTTTTAATATGTTAATTATCAAAATATTTGCTTAACCCTGCTTTCACTGAAACTTGTTTTATAGTGATTCAACATATTATGTTTAATTAATTAAAGCTAGTTTTGTCACAATGGTTCTTAGCCAAGGTTTCATGATTATCGGATGGCCGTTTAAGAGATATCAGCTCTGAAATATGTTGTTGGGGTTTTTATCTATTTAACTGTTATTTTCTCTCGCGTCAAGTTCACATCTCTAGTAGGTAAGTAGGTAACATTAGGCGCGCTTTCTATCGCTCTAGACGACTAGACTGCAGTGCACTGTATCATAGAAAACATCGCCGTTTACCGCGTCCCTGATAACGCCGCACAACTATTTTTTGGGGTCACCCATAAAGTACCTAACTCACACTAAGTTCAAGATTTTTGACACCTCCCCCGACCTTGTCACAGTTGGTCACATTTGTGACACCCTAGTGTGGACGTCACATTTTTTTATTTAAATATCCGAAATAAGTTGAGTTTCTATTTAAAATATTTTTACACGTTTGCCCAAAAAAAGGAGTAAGTATAATGTTTTCAGGGTTCATGTATAGGGACAGTTTTGTGGAACATTATCTTGAAAGTCTCTCGACTGCGATACATATTTGGTTATAAATCTCTTTATTCCCGTTCTTGTTTGGCATATTATTACATTGATTGCAATGCTTGTTATTGTTTTTTTTATTCACTGTACCATACCGTACAGTGAATAAAAAAAAAAACATTTTTTTCAAAAAAAACAGGTTTTTTTTAATTTTTTTCTTTTTTTCATATATTGACTTTTAATGCAATTAATTATTAGTTATATTAATGGAAGTTACAAACTTAATCATCTCGAGCCCATGGACTTTCTCGTCACGTTCTCGTTTGGGTTCAAAATTGTCATTTAACACTTACATGTATTCGATTTTGAAATGTGACGTCATGAAACTTAGGACCCCTCCCACCTGTTGTCACACAAGGTGAGCACTTCGTCGAGGCCCTCTCCCCCCCCCTCGTATGTATGACGTACTTTATGGATGGTCCCTTGGCCCCCGAGCTCGTATGCACTATACCGCGTTGGGTATCTATGAACTTGGTTGACAGATTCAAACGGGTTAAGTTAAGCTCGCCGTTGATTCGTCAACGAGCTTGCTGGCAAGTTATTTGAGAGCATAAAACTAGAATCTATGCAATATGATATAGGAGCAATGCGCTTCGGGCTTCATTTTCTAAAATTGTGTATACCGCCATTTTGTTTCAAACTACTCCTTTAAAAGAAAGCGGCTCTCGATTTTTTCATTTTTTAAAATATCCTGCAAGGAAATGATAATGATAATGATGTATGAAGAATATTAATTTAATTTTGTGGCATACAATATCATTTCTTTGCACTAAGTATATTGGAACTACCCAAAATATACGTAAATGCCCGTTTTCTTAGCAAAGATGGTTATAAATTGCACCTACAGTAATATCACAAGCGCACTGAAAGCGGAGGCGGCGCGTTACCCCACTAAAAACCGCCACGCTTTGGAAACGGGAGCCTGCCGTTTGGCCAAAATATTTTTGGTCAAATATATCATTTCCCAAATTTCTCATTGGCCAGACCAATGTCATATAACTTTTTCAGAATTTATTTTAGTACTATCGTGTAGAACCCTATAGGTTAGGTTAGGTTAGCTTTTATAAAATCCTGACATATTTACGGTTACAGAAAACAAAGCGGGTTGGCAAATGAAACATTTGACCAAAAATATTTTGATGAAACGAAGGTAACCCTTTGGAAACGCTTACGCGCCGCCTCCGCTTAGCGCGTTCGTGACCTTACTATACAATTACGCTCGGGTCCCAAAGATGTACGGAAAAAGCCGAAGCGCATTATTTAAAGAACGTATGTTGTCACCCCATTTTTTTTTATAACGCTATGCATCTCGGCAGGTTCCGACGTTAAGACGCCATATTCGCGAGTTAATGAAGAGACTCACTAGAAAACGGTGCAAGATGTTATTTAATAATCTCTCTCTTGATACGGTATGACATATTGACTAACATAACGTAAATAGATTAAATACCCCGATATTGCGATCCTTTCTATAACTTTTTAATGGCCCAATAGATTTTCTTCAAAGCTAGCTTAGAACCTTCTCGATTAAACTAGTTGTTAATTAAAAAAAAACTGCATTGAAATCGGCCCATTCGTTTTAAAGCTACACATACAGACAGACAGACATAGGCATCAATTTTACAAGTTTATATTATAAATATATTTTAGTCGGTGGTTAAAAAACCAGCCATACCATCCACCATTAAAAATCATTCGTATTGTTGTGTAACAGAGTTGTTTATTGTAGTTGTTATAAAATTGCAGTAAGTTTCAGTGAGTTGCGAATTATAGCGTCATTACTCATTATTGTAGTTTTGATGAATAGGTTAGGCGGAAAATTGTAGTGCAGTAATTTGTATTTATGTTTTGTGATCAAAGTACTCGTTGCCTCGGGAAATTGCAAGTATTTGCAAACCATAATGTATGAGTAATTAAAAATAATGGAATGTACCGCGGTTTGTAACCAAAGAACATACATGTGACTATGAAAACAAATCACGCAATTCGCCACCGTGTTGCTTTAATTAAAACGTAACTGGAAACTCCGCGCCATCGTTGACGTTTTGAAAAAAAAATATGTCATTTTCACTTCTCATGCACGTAAAGTCTTTCTTTATGCTGGGTATTGGCTGCATAAAATCTCATTTTATACACTAGTGCATAACGTGTTGTCGTCATCTAGACTAAGACAATTTAGCCCTTCAGCCAGACAGACCAGGTGACTGCAATAAAGTATCTTGTTATTTTAATACATTTACTTTAATTTATTTACCTTCAATGTTGCATGTAACAAAAATGAAATTTAAAACTATTAAAAAAAAACAACAAAATCAATGTACGATTTGGCAGTATTGCGTTCGACTTAAGTTAAAAGCTTCATGCAGATATTTAAAAAAAGAAAACAAATACAGTGGCGGGAAAGAGGATTTTGTCTCGTTTTGGACTATTAATTAGTTGTTTTCTTTGCAAAACTTGTTGTTACAGACACAGGACAAAGGATCCTATAGGTTGTAGCCACTTGTAGCAGGGTAGTTTCCCGCATCTCCAAAGACTTCATTATGTGCCTCTTTTTCCTCAGGGGTTGGCACTCAGGGCTGGATTATCCATAAGTACCTACATCTAACGCTCAGTTTGGGGGCAAATATTGATGTTGCTAAATTAGGTTTAAGTTTTTTAAATTTTATAATAATAAGTAGTATTTTTTATTTAAATTTCTAAAACCTTTTTCATGTCTTCTAATATATTTTTTATCTATGGGTTTGTTTGATATAAATTATTTATTTTTTCAATATTTTTGCAAGTTACATCTGTAGAGGTCGAACAATCATTTTCATTTTTAAAATCGATTTTTACAAGCAGGCGATTAACTTTGATTTGTTTTTTAAATTTTAATCTTTCAGTTTGTTGGTGTGACTAATATGTATATTATTAACACACAAATTGCTTTACAAGATTATAATTATATTCTGAAATAAACAAAAGACGATCCACCAAGCGCACAATGCCGCCAAGAGAGACTTCCACAGACAACCCGAGCGTGTTTCATCTGTCAAACGCAATAGGGATGCGTTATGAAATTAGTGATGTTCCCAATCCATATTTTTCCCGTCTATCAATATTCACGCCAAATTACAGCTTTCTAGTACTAAGAGTCTCTGAGCTAGGCTGCGGACGGACGGACATGGCGAAACTATAAGGGTTCCTAGTTTGACTACGGAACCCTAAAAAATATTGTTATATATTATTAAATATACAATAATAAATAATAATAATAATCTTTCATTTCATAATAATATAAAAAATCACTATAGCAGAGCTCTGTTAAGTATGAATCAGATCTTTTGATATGTTATTGAGTGAGTAAAATCAACTTCATTTTTTATCGATTCAGATTATCGAAACTGCCCCATTACTTGCCCCTAGACTGAGCGTTAGGTAATGGGGTGTTACCCATAAGGCAGTGTAGGCAAGAACGCAGTGTACCTAGGCAATTACGGCTAAGCTAAAAACTCCCGACAAAAAAAAATAGGAAGAAAAGGGGCTCCGTTAATTGCATTGCCTAGGAGGCCCGACATGAGCAATCGGGCCCTGAAGGCACTACCTTTGCCAACTATGTTCTTCCTGAAAACCTAGCTTGTCGTAGCATCTTTTAAGACCTAATTGTTGTTAGGGCCGGTTTTAGCATTACCAGCGCCCAGGGAGAGAGTTCTAAGGTGCCCCAATTGCGATTCAAACCCATACGAAAAAAGGAACGGATAGAATGACACAACCAGCCGCAGGCGTCCTTTATATCTGGCGCCCTGGGCGGTCGCCCAACCGCGCCCTACCCTAACGCCGCTATACTGATTGATGTCAAAGCTTAATTGAAACAAATTATTTTTTCTTTGTGTAACGAAAATTAGTCATACAATTGTACGATTGTACAATCGTATGGTTAATCTTCTTTAGGTCCTTAACTATGTACAATATTTTCGCAATTCACCCATCTCGTAGTTTTTACTCATTTTATAATAAAAAAAACATGTTTAATAATTATGTTTGACCTTCCGCGGTTTCACCTGATGCCAGCACATTTTTGTGCGTATTTCTCTGTCATTTGTTGTTGTTTGTAACGATTTAGAGCGGTTTCGTACTACGTTCGATCCAAATCTGATCTTAACCCCCCCGGCTCCCCGCAAAATGCACCCATCAATGGAGATTCACGGATGACGGAGAGAAATCGGATCGGATCGGACGTAGTGCGAAACCACTCTAATTACTATTCTAATTTTCTTTATTAATCTTATTGTACCAGCGTTAATGAATTAAATCCATACTACTAGTATATACGTATTTCTAGGTAAATACCGTTTCTGTTTGGTTGACCTGCCGAACATCCTGCATGGTATTGCCGTCCAAACAATAAACATTAGTGTAGTTTCAGTTCCGTTGAACAGTTGAGAGACGTAAAATATCTCTATTTGTTTAGAGAACAATTTACGGCTTATTTTTGCAATTGACGACAAGTATATCGCGATTAGCTTAGGTGGTAGTGACCCTGCCTGGGAAGCTAGCGGATACGGGTTTGGTTCCCGTTATGGCAAAATATTTTTCTGATTACCACGAGAATTTATCCCCGAGTTTTGGATGTTTCTATCTATCTAAGTATGTAGTTTCGTTCCCAAACGAGCTTGTTTCAGAGCTGGATACTTCAGGAAACTTAGCAAAGAAACTACTCCACAACCTTTCAACAAAAATAGAGTCATCGGAGTTTGTTCACCCGTTCGGATCCTAGGCGGTGATAGACATACAGGTAGATAATAAGGATTTAAAATATATAATATCTTTCTTTTGTGTCGGACTGACGGAAATGCGACTTTTTATGCAATAACTTATATTTTAGTTATCATAAAAAATAGGATTCTACATTTTTTTTTTTAAAAGGAAACTTACAAACCGAATTTTTCATAATATCTACAGTTATACAAAAAAATCGGAAAAGTTTAAGGGGAGTACAACGTTATCGCATTTTGTATGGATATTTTCAGCTTTACAACTCTCTTGAATTTCGTAACAACACTGCATTTCTTCACCTCGTGTCAATCAAATTGGTTTTGCAGAATAGTTACCATATTAACGCTTTCTAGTATCCTCAAGGATATATCTGAAATTGGTTTGCGTAGTGTTTCGTAACAACGCCGTTAAGTAGGTAGGTGACTGCTAATTTAAAGGTGTCGGCGGTGAAACTTATACAGGAACTTTTAGGCAGCGTTTCCACCAGAGCTGTGTGAGGTAGCGGAGCGGTGTCTGAGAAAAAAACCACCAATAGGAGAGCTGGTCTGAGCGAGACTAGGAATTCTATTGGTGGAATTTTTCCTCGCACGGCTCTGGTGGGAACGCAGCTTAAAGGGCAATTTTTAGCTGGCAACAATAATCACAGGATTATTGTTCACAGCACTAGCTTTGTTGACCTAGCTCCAAACTAAGCTCTAGGCTTGTACTCTGGGTACTAGACAACGATAAACTTACTTATACTGGGTGATTTTGGGGTCATGATCCGGAATGGCCAAAAGCGAATAAGTCATACTGAGCAACTTTTCCGATAGGACCAATCCCGAAATCGCCAAATAAACAGCTGTTCCCTACATTAACGGTGAATTAATTGAGAGTTAATGTATAGAACAGCTGTTTTTTTTGGCGATTTTGTGGTTGGTCCCATTGGAAAGGTTGTTCAGTATGACCATCTTATTCACTTTTGGCCATTCCTGATCATGACTCCAAAATCACCCAGTATACAGAAATAAATACTAAATACATAGAAAACATCCAAGACTCAGGAACAAATACTCGTTCTCATCACATAAATATCTGCCCTTACCGGGATTTGAACCCAGGACCCCTAGCTTCGAAGGCAGGTCACTACAAACTAGGCTAGCGTGTCAACAATAGCTGTAAAAACTGCTGTCTTACTCTAAGTTTATACTAAAAAAATTTAGTCAACCTTTTGCAAAATATTTCTTAACATTATGGGTAAGGACCAAAAAGTTGGCCACGCTAACTCACTCAATGAATTTTTCTATGAAACTTTTCCGTTGTGACACGAAAATTAGCCATACATTTTAGGGATAAATTTCGTGTCACAACGGAACTTTTTTCACTTGTGTTGTTTGTAAGGTTAACGACGCTTAACTATGGTCCAACTATTTGGTCCTTACCCTTACATCATTTAATATAAAATACTTTTTATCCATTAATCAGTTCGGTGAAGGTCGTTTTATACTCGGATCTTAGATTATCAAGTGATTCATCCGACAAGATGTCGGTTAATAATTGACACAATAGCTGTGGTACTAGTGTATTGTGTTTGGGAATACCGCACGTTCAATACACGAGCAAAGGTGTAATAAACCACGTAGGTTTTGCTTATCGAGTTTTTGATGCAAACGGGCCGATAAAGATCGCACCAACGGCTGAGATTAACGAAAATTTGACATTTAACCCTTTAGCGCATGGAACACTGTTCACAGTTGAGGTTGTTAATGAGGTTGTTCTGGATTTTTTTTATATCGTATGTATGTATGTAAATTCTGCACAAACAGGAAATAACAATGTAGAAAACGAAATAGAAACAAAAAAGGTGTGTACAAAGGCGAAGTTATCCTTTTAAGGCATGTCTTCCAGTTAATCTTTGAGCGATGAGATTATTTATTAATCTTTATTGCACAAAAATACAGAATTTGAGTACAAAAGGTGAACTTAATGCCTAATTGCATTCTCTACCAGTTGACCTTTGGGCCAATCATAAAATTGTTGTGGGCGGTGCAATATTGTACGAATGTAAAAAAATAAATACAATACAGCATGCATCGAAAATAAATAGATAAACATACCTACATAGAAACATAGAGATTCATTGTATGTAATGAAGTGGTTATGAGTAGTAATGACAATTCCAAGTTATTCTAATTAAAAAGCCCTGAACTTTGTTATAACACTTAGAAGTTTTGATATTTTTCAACTTAAACCACCATGGTTCGTATTACGGCAATAGTTTTACCAACCAACAATTTTTTGTCAGATATATACATAGGTAAAATGTTATCAAGGAATGTTCGGTGAAAACCGTGAGGTATTCAAAAATATTCACTTTTCCGGAGCATTTAGCTCAAAATGGTTACGAATTAGAAAAAGTAAAAGTTTTAGACAATTTTATAAGGTTTCATCTGTTCTTTGATTTATTTTCTCGACGTCGCACCATTCTCGAGATATAAGTAAAAATGGCACCTGTTTTGCCCCCTCTCCTCCCAGCTTACCTCCTGGGGACTTTTAGTATGTTCTCTCCCTAAGCATCCTAAACAAAATTCTGAAGAAAATTCTTAGGTTTCTGCTCACGCACTCCATTCTCCCTTTTTAGCCATTTGTTGACTGGACTAGATTATGTGCCGCTTCGACCATTGCTGATTTAGAGTTCAACGCAAAGGCCCTTTGTGTCCCGGAATTTTCAGATGCTTTGGCCCGTAAGAAGTATCTCTTGTGGGTCCATGATGTGTCGCCCTTGGTTCTTCTGTTGCGCATTAGTGGCCCGCATGAACAGAGCATGTGCATCGCTGTCTCCTGTCTCTTAACAGGACTTCCATGTCGCGACTTCTTCATACCCATTGGAAATATCTGTTCAGTTTGCAGTGGCCAGTTAGGATCCTAGTAACTGCGGAAGTCTTTTCTCGGAAGTAAGATTACCTTATTGCTTTATCATAAGTACACATCGCTAACTCGTGGCATTTAGGTAGCACTTGGCCTCTATTCAACTGCGTTATAACGACATCGTTTTTGACCTGTTTCCGTATTGTCAACGTTCTGATAACTCTTATGTCATTTACAATAATGGCGACTGTGACATAAACGATACTTAAACGAGTCAAACACGATATCGTTTTAACGCACCTAAATATAGGCCCTGGACAGTTTCTAACACACTAGTGATGTGACAATGTAAGCATGATTTTATTTTAATGATTTTTTGAATCTAAATGGTAAATTTTAAACTAAATCTTCTAAAGGTGAGGTAGCAAATGATTCTGTGATGTGCAGGAGTTCAAGTGCTTGTTCATATTAAATGTCTTGCAAACTATATAAACATCGCAAACGGGTAAATTTTACCTTGTCACCTTGTAGTAGGAGTTCTGAATGCTCTCTAATGATTTCCTCCATTATTTTGAAATAATCTATGTTTTGCGACACGTCTTGTAATAATTATAACGAGTAAATGAATCACAATATAGATTGTTTTAAGCCAGTGATCAAACCTACTTCGTCATTCGCAGCTTCAGAACAATAGTGACCCAATTCAAAATTTCAGCTTTCAAACTGCAAGTCATAAATTAATTACAATAGAGACCTAATTCTAAATTTAAAATTTCAGAATTACATAATTCGTGTGGTTGCCGGGTTAGAATAGTGCCACTCCATGTCTTCCCGTGGATGTCGTAAGAGGCGACTAAGGGATTAAGGGCTTGTAGTACTGTTAGGCGATGGGCTTATTGTAACCTGTCACTGATAAACTGGTAAACATCTTAGCCTGATTGTGCAAGATGTGGTTACAGAATTATCAACAAGTTTTTTTTTCGTGTTGGTAATTCTGTAGCTCTGTCTACCCCACTCTGGGAATAAGGGCGTGACGTTATGTATGTACTTAGGTCACTATTGTTCTGAAGATGCGATATGTTAAGACGCTGTAGGTAATATTAATTTATTGTTTTATCTTATCTGAAAAGACATTTAGAAAACTTGTCTCATCACTAATCTGCCAAGTGCTACCTAAATTCCAAGAGTTAGCGATGTGTGATTATAAGTGTAGTTGTAACAGCAAGCTATTATGAATGGCTGTTATGTTACCGTTTACGCAATGCACCGGCGACTACGTTGTTAGGTGACACATGAGGCTGTAACGCGACGATTTTTACAACATTGGCAATTGTGAATTTACGTGAAACTTGCTTAAGTGGCTACTAATCAAAAGGGATGGCTTTATGTTCTTTCGCGCGAATAACTTGAGATGGAGATAGTTTGCGTTCGCCTTGATTGCAGCATCAAATTCAAATAATTGCTGTTTACTTTAAGAGTACAACATTTATCCAAAAAAAGGTTTACCAACATTGAGAAGTTATAATTACTCAACTGTTAAATCAAAAATGCGTTAAAGATCGAAGGGTTTCGAAGATTCAATCAAAAACATGCAAAAAAAGTGTCATGTTTGAAAATTAAAAGTATAGAGGATTGTGTTTTCACGTTTAACAGCCTCAAGGTTATATGACCAAGTTCCAAAGAACAGACACATAGGCGTTATGGTAATTGAGATCCAGATCGTATTACTCTATTTATTTAGGTATTTAACTAAATGTTAGCAAACAAAACCAAGTGATAGTTCGACCGGCAATAGAAGCAGGACAAGGTTATGGCAAAGCTCTTTCATTTCATTTACTTTTATTCGAGTACTCAAACATATAAGGAGTATTAAGTAGCTAGCGGTCCGGGTTAGATTTATGGTAAAAGTTAATATTGGTATGATGAACGAGAGTAAGTTCATTTTTTATGTGCAAACTAGCGACGCGCTAAAGTTTTTCACAACTAACCCTTCCTCTTAAATCACTCTATCTATTAAAAAAACGCATCTAAATCCGTTGCGTAGTTTTAAAGATCTAAGCATACATAGGGACAGACAGACTATACATATCCAAAATAAAACCTAAAGTTTAGTGCGGGATAGCGATGTTACGCAGCTTTGAATCCAGTTCCGATAAGTCGGAACTTCCGATGGAAATGACATCTCCGGTCCCGATACTTTTTATCGGAGGTGGAAGCGCAGCAGCGGCAGCGCCGGCTGCGGTCAACGTGTTCAACCAAGTTTATACTTGTCGCGTGGCTATTGTGGCCAACCCTCCAATTGTATATGCTTACATAACACTTCGGTTCCGGTTCCGACTCCGAGCTCGGTTCCGATAAAACCACCTCCATAACATCCCTAGATTGGGACTAGTGTTTTTTGTGAGATGGTCCCCTGATATTTATTTTATTTATATGACGCGGTAGGCCTCCCAGAAGATGGACCTAGGATCGTCGAGATCCTTGGGGAAGGCCTATGTCCAGCAGTGGAGTTCCTTCGGCTGATATATGATAATATGACACGGTGACCGTTGTTTGCAGGCGGCGTGCGCGCTGTGCGTAGGAGTGGGCAGCTACAGTGACCCTGCAGAGATCCAGGGGCTGGCACACTTCGTCGAGCACATGGTGTTCATGGGGAGTGACAAGTATCCCAAGGAGAACGAGTTCGACTCGTTCATCAAGGTAAAATAGGCTAAGGATGTGGAGAACTAGTCAAAGTAAGTAGTGTTAAAACACGACTACTTATTCGGTCATTGCCCGTGGTCCATCTGGACATTTTGGCACCCCGTAACCGAGTCGACCGAGCTCCTATTTCTGAGATATTTTGGCCCTTCGGGCCCCCTGAAGAACTAACATAACTTAAACCTACCTATAAGTTTTAACAAGTTTAGTCTCCGGAGTCCACAGAGTTGAACTAATTAGGTGGACTACGGGCAATGACCTTACTTATTTTGTGATATTTAGTTGTCAACTAGGGGGGGCATTTGAGCAGCGCCGGATTAAGCCAGACTTGGTTTGTTTAAGGCTTCTTTTACACCAGAACTGCGAGGTAGCGGAGCGGTGTGCATGGAAAAAATCGAGAGCTGAAAAATAGGAGAGTTGCGCTGAGCGACGCTAGGAATCCTAATACCACTACCTCGCACAGCTCTGAAGGAAACGCAGCCATAGGTTGTTTTTTTTAAGTTTAGGGTGCTAAATTAAATAGGATTTGCTACTCTCAGGAGTATCAGATGCCGGCACTGCATCTGATACTCCTGAGATAAAGATCAAATGTTAACATACACTTCTAAGTCCGTTAAGCGGATTTGCCTTCAGAAGATTTGATATTACTTTCCTTCTTGGGCATTTGTGCAAACCTCGCTACATCAAACATTTTTTGCCGCTTTAGTCTTTTGTCTCATGATCAACTTCATCTGTAATACTAGAGACTCACCAAAATTTCAAAGGCTATTTCTAAAGATATGAGTTTTTTTTGTCTCTAGCATTTTATTTAAAAGCATTGGTGGTCTGCCACCTCTTCTCTTCCTTTCCCAGCACCTTCAGACTGCAACGCATTTTCTTCGACCGTTGAAGATAATAATTGTCTTTGCTTTAAAGTGAAATAACTAACACAGAAGCATTTCATCTTGCTTCTCAGGGTTGGCCTTGTATTTGCAGTCTTAATACTTACTTGGTGTAAATCAACAGTCGATTGGTTGACCTGCACAAAGTGTTGCCATACAACTGCGTAGTGTGCGTAGTTAAATGTTTATTGGTTTTTTGGTTGTTGTTTTTATATTAGATGGTCACTTAGATTATAATAATATTAATAATATTTTTTTTGTTTTTTCTCCTCCTTTATTGATATGTTTTTCTAATGTCTCTGGTATTCGTGATTTCACTTAAATAGGCGCCACAGAAAATCAGCGTCGTGGGTAGTTGCTTGCCACGCCACAGCATCATGCTGAGTATGGGTACCTTATTTGACACTATTTGATACAATCTTATTTTATTTTGTTTTATTTTTCATGTTGTATATGTATTGTGTCAAATATTGTCAGTAAAATTATTTATATTTCTATTTCTATTAAAGTCCTGACTGTGATGTCCGTTTTAAGATACGTTATAAATGACAGAGGTCTTAGGTGACGTGTTTTAAGATGGGCAATATGGGCATCATAGTCTAAATCAGTTTAATGATTGCGAATGTCTATTGTGTCACCAGGCAGCTTTTATATCAAGTTGCCTCCTTCTCCTCATGCCATAAATATATTTTTTTCCTCAGAAAAAAGGTGGTTCGGACAACGCGTCAACCGACTGCGAGGTGACGACGTTCTACTTCGAAATACAAGAGAAGCACCTCCCACATGCCATGGACATGTTCAGCCAGTTTTTCGTCAGCCCGCTGATGAAGAAGGAGGCCATGCAGCGGGAACGGGAGGCCATTGAGTCTGGTAAAATTCATTTACAAGTTTTTTTTTAACTTGCAATGTTTTTATGTTTAATCTTGATTTGAACCACTTCCTGGGGACCGATTGATCTGAAATTTGGTATACCTGCGTAACTTATGACTTTGTGTAAATGACTTTGAAAAAAAAAAAACAATCGGCAACAAAAGCTTGACCCAAAAATGAACATTTTGACGGAAACTTTTTTAATTACTTACCCGCCCGAGTCATTGTTCGTAAAGCTGGTATTCCACGTGCGGCGCACGCTACGCACGCGCACGCTACATATGTGAGCTACGTGGTTCCTTTATCCTAGGCGTGCGTCACTGACCGTGCGTGTGCCGCTTCAGGTGTATCTACATACATTTTGATACGAAACGCACTTATACCCACTTACGCGTGCGAAGCGTGCGCTGCTATAAATATTTATTGGCTCTTTTGATCAATAGAAGTTTTGACGTTTTCCTGCTTAACGATGCATGCTATTTTTATGTTATATTCTTTGTTTTATATAAAGCTAGGTAAATTTAAAAAATGATAGACTGTTGAGTTTCTTTTGGCGTGTTTTCTCTTGGGTAGCGTTAGTAAAATTTTGACGTGTAATAGTGCATGTGCGTCTTACTTACTTACTGAATAAGGGATTTTTAAATCCACCAAACATCAATTTTTGTTGTAATAAAAAAGCCTATTTATAGGTTTTCTTTCAATCATGTTTAGTAGTGTATATTAAACAATTATTTCTAATCTCACTGTTGTCTACTGAGTTACGGGACGGAATAACAACAACAAATGGTTGATCCACCCATGAATATCTTTTATCTTTTTATCTAATGGGATTCCAGCTTCGTAGCAAGTAACCGACTGAGACTCGGTCAAATGTGAGTATCGTTTGTAGAATTCGCGATCGCAGCACCGTCGGACGCCAACCGCAAGGACCAGCTGCTGTCGAGCCTGTTCCCGGCGGGGCACCCGGCGCGCACGTTCACGTGGGGCAACCTGCGCAGCCTGCGCGACGAGGTGGCCGGCGACGAGCTGCTGCACCGCGCCGCGCACGACTTCCGCCGCCGCCACTACAGCGCGCACAGGATGACCCTCGCCGTGCAGGTCGGCGCCACACAATACCTTCCTCTCTCTTTACAGTCCAGCCAGACGACCATACATTAAGAGTTGGGAGTAGCGTAATTTTTGCCAATACAAAAGTGCAACTCATTTTCCGTCGCCATGCGAACAAAACAGGTGGTTTAGCACGAAACAGAATGTAGCAAAAATAACGCGAGTCACAACCCTAAAAATTAGAGTTGGGGTTCCGTCTGTCCGCCGTTTTACTCAGAGATTCTTGGCACCACAAAGCTGTTATTTGGCATAGGTATACATACATAACATCATGCCTTCATTCTTTGTTTATAAACCTGTAATTGGACAATCATACATACATATATCACGCCTGTTTCCCAGAGGGGTAGGCAGAGACCACTTCTTTCCACCTGCTACGATCCTGACAAAGCTCTTTCGCTTCTTCCACATTCATACATCGAGTCATGCATGCACGTCTGTTTCGGGTACTTAAGATTCGGCCCTTTTCCAGTATTTCCCGATTTGATTCAAAAAAGTACGCCTAGAAAATGACTAGTGTATTAGTGACAGGTTGCAAGCCCATCGCCTAACAGTACTACAAGCCCTTATTGCCGTAGTCGCCTCTTACGACATCCACGGAAAGACATAAGGCGGCATTTTTCTAACCGACAACCGTAGAGGTGATAGGTTTACACCCTTAAATGAAGGGCGAATCTCCGGAACGCCCAGTTTTTACGTTCCCGGAGATAACATTTACCAGGTAAATCATTCTGCCACCAAAAACTACTTTTTAGGTGCTCAATTAAACAATATTATTAAGTTTGTATTTGAATTGAAGTAAACATAGGCTTTGTTTTCGCGAAACAGGTATTTTGTTTTCATCTTCAGACAGAAACCTGTTTTGACACTTTTTTTTACTATAGTCATTGTCGGTCAAGTCATTGTTGGCGAAATTGAGAGGGACGACAATGATATCTGTGGGACCCTAATGATAACTCAACAATGATATTCGTGGCTACCAAATGTAGTATTTACTTTGAATTATAATCATTGCATTTTTTATAGGACATTATTACATCATAGACCATGTTGAGTATTATTAGAGTCATCTTCATGATTAAATGATGTACAAAAAAGTAAAGTGGGCAACATAAGGTCGCAACCCCGTCAAGGTTAGGTTCGTTAGAATTGTCTGTTTTAATTTTTTTCTTTTTCCAGGAATTTATTATATCTACACGAAATGGCCAAAAAAAACTGCTGTTCCATACAGTAACGGTGAATTGAGAGAGTTAATGTATGGAACAGCTGTTTTTTTTTGGTGATTTCGTGGTTGGTCCCATTGGAAAGGTTGTTTAGTATGACCATCTTATTCACTTTTGGCCATTCCTGATCATGACTCCAAAATCACCCAGTATATAAAAAAAAAGATTATCTTGAAGTGCCTCTTTAATAAAGTTATAATTTTGAATAAAAACTATCATTTAAACGTCACAGTGAAGTTGTAGCACAAGGATGACATCGGAAATAAAATTTGTTCCTGGAGATTTTTTCTGCGTGGAATCGCCCATAATGCATTCTACATAGCAAACGACTCTAAATAATCAGCCTATAATCAGCACCTTTTACATGTTGTTTTAATTTGTTATTGATTTAAAATAAAGTCACCCATTCAAAGTTTAAATTACACAAAAATTAGTCCCCTATAAGTAAAGCAACGGTATTATTTTTTTCATTATGACATTGTAGTAGTAGAGAGGACAATAGAGAGATCTCTCTCCAGGCTGGTGTTATGCCTGGGGACCGAAGTCCGTTTGGATGAAGTTGGA
The DNA here is from genome assembly GCA_949316455.1 of Acleris holmiana. NCBI lineage: Eukaryota > Metazoa > Arthropoda > Insecta > Lepidoptera > Tortricidae > Acleris > Acleris holmiana. Next base: position 12,366,164 of record OX438783.1, read on the forward strand.
AGTGGTATATAAGTCAACCGACTGAAGAAACTTCGTTAGCGCGATGTAGCGCACTGTCAGATTTAGTTGCGTTGTCTGACGCTGGTGGCGCTGGCGAGTTGTTTGTTACAAGTTGTACTAGATGTCGCTAGGTCGCCACAACATCAACTGAGGTATTATTGGATGGCTAAAATCATGTACATGTCATTATATTTTTTAGATTTGGGCGACCGTTTAGGAAATATTAAACTCGAAAAGTGACATTTTCGCTACATTTACGTTTAATTTCGTCCGGCAATTATAGCATGGGCATTATAGTAGTCTAGTTTGGCAACAGTGGCAATCTTTAGACTGCAAATGTCCATTACCTAGAGAGAGTCAGAACCCAGTTACCATTAATTGGCCAAGTGTGCTTGTTTGCTCTTTCCGCATGTTATTAAAATGGCATAGACTATACATTGCTTACTATTTCCAATTATGTTTATCTAAAATGATTCCACAGGCTCGCATGGACCTACCAACTCTAGAGCAGTACGTGGTGAACACGTTTGGACAGATTCCGACCAACAAACTGCCGGCGGACGACTTCAGCTCGCATGGCTTCCAGCCGGACCGCGTCACGCCGGAGTTCCGGAGTATTTACTACGTGAAGCCTGTCAGCGATACCACTGAGGTAGGTGATCCAGCCAATAATTAATAATCGCTTACCAACATGACACCAATAATTCAACAGCCTATAGGTGACATAATCGCTAAACAACATGTCATAAATTATTCTACAGCCTGTAGATGACACAGTCGCTAACCAATATGACACCAATAATTCAACAGCCTGTAGATGACATAGCCGTCAACCAATATGACACTAATAATTCAACAGTTTGTAGGTGACATAGTCGCTAACCAACATGACACCAATAATTCAGCAGCCTGTAGGTGACATAGCCGTTAACCAACACGACACCAATCATTCTATTGCCTTTAGGTTACATAATCGCTAACCAATATGACACCAATCATTCTATAGCCTGTAGGTGACATAGTCGCTAACCAAAGTGACACCAAGAATTCTACAGCCATTAGATGACATAGTCGCTAACCAAAATGACTCCCATAACTCGAGAGCCTGTAGGCGACAGAGCTGCGAACCAACATGACACCAATAAATCAACAGCTTGTAGGTGACATAGCCCCTAACCAATATGACACCAATAAGTCAACAGCCCGTAGGTGACATAGCCGTTAACCAACATGACACCAATCATTCTTCAGCTTGTAGGTAACATGATGATGATGGGTGGGGACGCCCGGCCGGAGCAGGATGGGCGGTCGATCAGTCTCCCGGTCATTCCACCCTAGGTGACAGTCGCTAACCAAACTGACACCAAGAATTCTACAGCCTTTAGATGACTTAGTCGCTAATCAAAATGGCACCCATAACTCAAGAGCCTGTAGGTGACAGAGCTGCTAACCAACATGACACCAATAATTGAACAGCCTGTAGGTGAGATAGCCGCTAACCAACATGAAACCAATAATTTAACAACCTGTAGGTGACGTAATCGCTAACCATCATCGCATTGAAGCGCCAGTAGAGTTCTGACGTGTAAAAGTGCCCGTGCGGCCTACTTACTGAATAAACAACTTTTATGTTTTTTATCTTTATCTTCATCATGACACCAGTAATTCTACTGCCTGTAGGTGACATGATCGCTAACCATCATGTCACCAATAATTCTACAGCCTTTAGGTGACGTAGTCGCTAACCACTATGACACAAATAGTTCGTTAGATTATATACAAACCACGTTGATTTTGATCTTTAAGTATTATCATATTTCAAAATAAACAACCAAATATTTGGTTCGTTTTGATCATAACTACTAATAATTGTTTGTTACGCTTTCACATGGGTATATATCCTCCATACAAAAAATGATTTAAATTAGTTCAGCAGTTTAATTAATTAAATAATTAAAAAAAAGACGATACTGAAGATTAAAATCAAAATGATTCATTTATTTAAAATAATTGGTTAATAGCGACTCCATGGATTCTTGAACCACGATTTGCCACCAACAGCACCTTTGATCTTTACAAAAGCCGCTTTTTTCTTAGCCAAAACATTATGATTTATGGCCCTCTGACGTAGTCGACTCCAGCGCAAGCTAAACGGAACGGTGAAAATGAATTGGCTCACTCTCCTCGTCGCCGTTAGTGAGGGCTGTCAACGACTATAAATAAAATAATAATGTATTGCCCAATATTATCTTTTAGGTGTCTCATTATTCATTGCAACAGAAACAATGTAACACACAAACAGATGAATGCGGCACATTCACTTGCGATATATTTACGATTTAGTCGAGTTACGTAAGCGTGTGCGCGCGAAGTAGCGTGCGCGCGCGATCCGATGCGCAGCGTGGCAACCCCTGAATAGTACCCGGGATACGGGTAACCGACATGTACTTGTAGCGATGAAAGTAAATCGTGGAGTGCGCCGCGCCTGCCAACAGTCCAAACCCTACACTTTAGCATCAGTTAGCAGCGCACTGACTACAAGCTGATGCTCCAAGCTGTTGGTTATAACCAGGCCTCGGACAGGGTGAGCTGTTTTAAGAGTTTGCATAATATGGACATACCTACGTAGTCATTCAATGGTAGATGTGATGTAATTGAATAACGAATGAAATTATTCTATTTAGATCTTTACATAACTAGCAAAACAAATTAATTGTATAGCAAGCCTCTTTAAATGATAAGCATATCCATATGAAAGTAAAATAACTGATATGATATCATACCTCTTTAGATAGACAAACTCTATTTAACGATGCCATATTTAACATTGAAATATCATGACAAAGTCATTAATGTCATTATTCTAATGTTATGTTGTGTTATTTTAATTTGTGAGCAATTTGAGTTAGCTAATTAAAAATAAATAAAAAGAAGAAAGATTTTTCCGAATTTGAGTATGCCGAAATATCGCACATTGAGAATCAAACCGTCACTAAACAAAAAAATACTTTATTTGAAATCCAACTTCATTTTGATGGCGTTTATAACAATTAATCTCCAATAAATGATCGCTATAAAGAAACTGTGTTTATTTTAGTTGCACCTGACTTGGTGCATGCGCTCTCTGATATCGGAGTACGAGTCGAAACCGCACCAGTACATCTCGTACCTGCTCGGGCACGAGGGCAAGGGCAGTCTGCTCTCCTACCTGAGGAAGAAGTGAGTATTGATACTATACTATCCGCAAAACTATCTGGCCGGTCAGGTCATAAATCATCGGAATTATGCTATCTCTTTCACACCTGCACGGCTTATGGAGCGGGCCGAGCAGCAATAGGGCAGTAGCGTTACGCATAAAAAGGAATGTCGATAAAGTAATGAAACAAAGAATATAAATTACGTGGTGTTTTATATAACAGTACTGTATAGTTACTCTCGAAATATAAATAGGTATATTGAACTATTGACATAAAGTATTACAATAAAATAATAAGGAGGTATAACAAAATAAATAACTAAACAAGGAAAATACTAGTACTAATATTACTAAATATTACTTTTACTAGTAATACCTGCTATTCTTCTTCGTCTTCAGTTCAAAATGTAATGACTATATCGACGTTTACATTATAAGTTATCGACATGTTACACCCCTAACGGTAGCCGACGTTTATTGCACTACCGGCCAGATAGTTTTGCACCAGGTCAGGCACCGCATATACATTTTCACTACACAAGCTCGGAAAAGGTGTTATAACACGTAAGCGTATAGGGCAGTTATAGCCTATTTAATTTACCTCACAAGGGAGTTACGCGTTTAGTTTTAAAACATAGAACCCACTAGCACATCATTTCAGACTAAGGACGTGTAAAATCAGCCAAGGTTTATTTTCTATATTCAAAACTTGGCTACAAGCCAATTTTACTGTGTATAAAACTTATACGGTACATTTAACTGAACTATATTTTTTTTTCTATTATTTCAGAGATATTTGCAATTATTTTTGTTAAATTTTATATTGAAAGTCGACAATCCGGCAGTATGGCCTGTCAAGTTTGAAAACGAATGGCAGTTCTTAGCATTATCATTGGAAGACTATATTGAAAAAAGTTGCGTTGACATGTTGACAATCTCTTTTGGCGAGATATTTTTTTGTTTCCTTGCAAATGTGATGAAAAACATTGTTTGTATCACGGGCAGTAAGGAGATAACAAACTCGAGTCATTGAGAGCCGTACGCCTTAGGCTTAGGGCTTCTAATACTCTCGTTAGTTATCCCCTTCCTAATTCCCTTGATGCACAATGTACTATTGTAGCACCTTTTACATGCCAAAGACAAGGCAAATGAGTACACAGGCTACTTCATGGTAAGTGGATTCCGAGACCCATACACATTTGAAATCTAAGACTAATATCAAGACTGCAAACCAACCTTGAGGACTAAGTTGGAATGCGTCTATGCTAGTAATTTTGACGGTTGTCTTATCCACACGCCGGAAGAAAAAATGCGTGTTTGCTTGGTGGTAGTTTAATGGATAAGATGGTGGTAGCGACCCGGATGGACTTTGCACAGAGTCCTATTAACACTAAACGCCAAAGAGAAAGCAAACGCATACACACGCCACCTGAACGTCAGTGGCGTCTGAGGCTCATTGACATTTCCATTCTTAAGACTGCAATCCGAAGACCATCACCGCGACAACACCGATCTTGTCCTCTAGCCTACCTAGTAGCTGTTGTGTTTATCTCTGGGGACAAGTCAAGCTGTAGAACAGAGGCATTCCATTTTAGTTCTCAGTTGTGGTAACGCATTTCGTTGGTGAAACTGCAACAATTGGCTTGATGTTAAGGTGTTTTTTGCAACTTATTTAGTTTGTTCGTTACGCTGTATTGCAGTATCACCGACGATTTGCAGTATTAATATTGCCTTTTTGAGATTTTAAATGTCAAGGGTCGCACTTCTGAGATTATATTTATCCATGAAACGTATAGCCAGGGCTTGGAACCGCTTCCAAAAAGACCGGTATTTAAAGGTCTTTCTCATTTAGATTCCAGAGAATCGGTAAATACAAATACCGGTATTTGTACCTCAAAATACCGGTTCCTTATAAAGGTTGCTGCGCTATTGCCGTTTAGGGCAATCAAGTTGGCGGGTCGACCGCGCGGCGCGCTTTGGCTGTCGCTAGCTGAATGCATTAATGATACCTGGGTGATTCTTCGGCGTTTTAACCGGTCATTGTTGTCTTTGCATATTATTTCAAAAATAATTAACACTCCTTTAATTAATTTACAAGAATTATTAACTATCCCTGGTACTGCTTCTAGTTACATCAAAATTTGCTCGTAGTTATCATTATGTAGGTAGAAGACAACAATGACGGGCGGTTGAAACGCCAAAGAATCGCCCACCTACACCGAACGCGGTGTGGCTGGTTGGCATAATTTTAATCGTGTCATGACAGCAGTAGTGTAGTGCTCCAGATTGGACAAACAGCACGTATGATCGCAAGATGGGACGAAAAAAAACGACCGTCGACTGTCATCAAGTAACCTGAATGACTAACTGACCGAGCAGCAGGCCAATTGCCGGCTTACCACATACGTACTTTATTCTGGTTTTTCTTATCTCTCCCTCACACTTATACCAATATTACTGAGTACAGGTATTTTTACCGGTATTCTTACCTTATTGTTACCGGTAAAATACCTGTATTTCTAAAAAATACCGGTTTCTTTAAGTACCTACCTAGCCTGGAACGGGTACCGTGGAATACGGTACCGAGACTGGTACAGGTTTCATACCAAGGACACGGTACCGGTTCTTGAAAATACCAGTATTTGAATCCCTTCCTTCGAATACCGACACCTAGCCTCGAAGCGTTACCGTGGAATCCTGTACCGAGACTGGTACAGGTTTCACACCAAGGTCTCAGTACTGGTTCTCGAAAATACCGGTGTTTCAAGCCCTGTGTATAGCCCACATGCTACGACTTTTTTTTTTGTATACAGGGTGTGGGCGCTAGGCATTTACACAGGCAACTCTGAGAGCGGTATTGACTACACGTCCATGTACAGTCTGTTCTCTACTCAAGTGGTGCTCACGCAAGAAGGACTTGACCACGTCGGAGAGGTGAGCACCCTGTACATTAAGATGGTTCTATAGCTGAAACGATTAGACTGAGTTAACTATGGCTTTTATTTGTGAATGATATAATGTAATGTTTAAAATAATTAGTATAGAATTTTATTATTTTCGCAGGTATTAGAAGCTGTATTTTCATACATCAATATGTTAAAACAATTAGGACCTTCGGAGAGAATTTACGAGGAAATAAAGGTAAGGGCGTTATTTAATCTTTATAGCATGAAAATACTAATTTGAGTAAAAATATGTGAACTTAACGCCTAATGGCATTCTCTACCAATTGACCTTGTTGTTGGTGTTTTTAAATAAGCTAGCGTCGCTAGTATATTTTGTTTTTCGTTTTTTAAATAAACTCATTAGGGGCCTCACTTTCGTTAACATCCTGTTTTAGCTGATTAATAATATTTTCGAACAGATTGCTCGTTCAAATCATGTTTAAGAGGCCGTACAAGAAATTTTGGTGGTTTTGCTTCTTTTGAGATTTTACAGTTAAAATACTACTATTCTATAAGTTTGAATGCACATCATGAAATATCATTTCAGTTCTAATCGAATAAATGACTTACAAATAAATGAGGTACTTTTTCAGTTTTGTCGAGTATTATAATGCGAGATTTAGGTTATTTTAAAACATTATATATTGCTATTTTTTCTTCATTTTTTAGATGTTTTTTTTAAAGTAATGGATTGATTTTGACCTGAGCTTTATTACTGTTGTTTTAATTTTATGAACGATAGTTTTAAGTAGTCGTAATTAAAAACAATGTTTTGACCATTTTCTGTAAAACTTTACCAAGTTAATCATTTTTTTACACAAAAAAATAATATGAAGGTGGTAAAAAGTAATTCATGCATTTTATAGACAAATTTAACGGTAATAAATTGAAATTTTTTCATACCTTTTAGACGTCAAAACGATTCGTAAATATGCGATATTCTAAACCTAAAGGTCAATGAATCAGTATCAAATAATAAAAACAAAAAAGTAGCTCACACATTCGTTTAAAGTTGAAATTATCTTTCGTGTTGCGCATTAAAATTTGGAGAAGTTAAGTATTTCAACAGTAAAATCACGTCTGTAAAATCAGGTAAATCGGTGAAATCGGCAAAATTTCGTATACGGCCTCTTAAGTAAGTAGGGGCATCTGCGATAAGAAATTTCGCCATGACTTGCCCCTACGAGTATAGCAAAATGTGGTTCAAATTATTATTAAGCATTTAAATATTGGAAAATACTATTCGACAAAATTAAAATATTTCAAAAATATTGCATGCGTTCAAACTCCACCCTGTATTTAAGAGTATAGTCGAAGTGTGTTCCATCCATAGACTATAGAAGAAACGAGCTTCCGTTTCGAGGCAGAGTCGCAGCCGGCGGACTATGTGGAGAACTTGGCGGAAAACATGCACTTCTATCCTCCGGAGCATTACATAACTGGAGACCGTCTGTACTACAAATATGACCCTAAGGTAACCAACATAAGTAGGGTCCCGAATTTCCGTAGCACGGAACACTAAAGAGAGATACGCCACGCTACACCCACACACGCACATGCTAGCCTAGTTGGTAGTGACCCTGCCTTCGAAGGTAGGGGTCCTGGGTTCAAATCAGGATTTGAACCCAGCTACCAGGGTAAGGGCAGATATTTGTGTGATCATCACGAGTTTCCTAAGTCTTAGATGTTTTCAATACATATAGTACAATAAAATGTACATCGTTAAGGGCAAAAATTAAGAAACTTACTATTCTATTTCGTCATTTAAATTAGTCGTACATTTAGATACGGTAATTTCTATATTAAAGTAGTTTTATCGTTGTCTAGTTCCATAGTACAAGCCTAGAGCTTAGTTTGGGACTAGCTCAATTTGTGTGAGATTGTCCTGTGATATTTATTTATTTATATGAAGTCGACTGCCTAAACTTACACACATACATGCATAACATCACGCCTTCATTAGTAGTATAAAACAAAGTCGCTTTCTCTGTCCCTATTTCCCTTTGTATGCTTAAATCTTTAAAACTACGCAACGGATTTTATTGCGGTTTTTTTTTAATAGATAGAGTGATTCAAGAGGAAGGTTTATATGTATAATACTTTAATCCGGAGCGAAGCGAGGGCGGGTCGCTAGTTATACTATATAATAACTAAGAATATATTGTTGTATTGTGATAGTTGGGTTAAACATCTTTTAATATTATTATTTCTAAGTAGATATTGCATTGTATAGCAGGGATAATATTATAGTTATGACTACCTACCTACCTTAGTAACACATACAATAGCGCATGTTCTTCCAAATTGCTGTGCCCTTACGGGGTTTACGTTTGACGCTAGACTTACCACTTAAAGAACTCATGTACAACGTATGACGCAATAAATAATTTGAATTTGAATTTGAACAACAGCTATGACGTCATTCCTGTCGTTGATTTTGTATAGAGTGTTTTTGCAGGGGATTTGAACTATGACTTTTTAAATCTTCATATCTTATGAAAAAATTACACGACAATTATTTTGCGTATACAGTTATTCCTCTCTTTCATAGCACTTTCCAGAGGGCGTAAGAGAGAAAGTTATGCATGTTCCATAACACAGCATTATCTCAACGTCGAATTGTACTTGATCTTTTATTTTTAAACAAAGTATTGACAAATAAAATTGACTGTCCCCAACTCTTAGGAAGATTTAACTTTAAAGTCCCACAAAGATATCCCCGATACGCCATAAAACCATTAGCACCTCCCTTTCGTAGAACCGTTCTTGGTATCAACTCACCAGTTCCACGCCTAAGCAAGCTTCTAAATGACAATTGCAGCAAGTGTGATATACATTTTGACTCCTCGCTCAAGATTCGCAGGATCTTCCAAGATTAAACATCACTCTCAGTAACCTTTATCTGTAGTTCTAGTACCTTTGTAGTTCTAGTACCTTTTGTGTATTATTTTTTCTCTTAACGCTATGTAGCTTACTTAGTTTTAAATGCATGTGGTGTCAACCAGTAAGTAGCTGTGCAATTAGTTAGTACATATTTTTATTTAAGACTTCTTTAAAATGTATCATTGTAATAGCTGTTGGTAGACCAAATAAATAAATAAATAAACATTAAGGCTCACTAGCGGCCAGTTAACAGTGATGCTGTTTGTACAACGTTCTATTGCAGGGCATTGAATCGGTTCTGGACTGCATGCGCGCTGACAGCGTGAACATCATAATAATGTCCAACAAGCATCTCACCAAGATACAGTACGACGCCAAGGAGAAGTGGTTCGGTACCGAGTACCGCAGGGAAGGTCAGTGCGATACATTTCGCGTGTAGATTTGAGTTTATCCATTCCATACTAGATCGTTCAATAAGTCCCGAGACTAACTTGGAAATGGTGCATATATTTTTCAAAAAGTACTGGCCATCAATTAAAGATGTGTCTAAGTTTAAAAAATGCAACAATAAAATATTGATTTTGCAGACATTCAGAATCAGAATCAGAATAATCTTTATTCAAGTAGGTTTACAAATAATAAACTCTTTTGAAACGTCATAGTAGCGACTTAGCCTAAATTGACTGCAGGTTCAAATCGCGACCGATCAGAGAAGAACCTGTAAGAAACTCTGTCGGATGTCTTTTTTTTTTTCGACTTTCGCAACCTTTTGTCGTAAGGACTAAACATTTTATTATAGTTTGAGAAATATAAATTGGAAACTTCTTATCTAGTTTGCGATCTTTTGTTCGGCGTAAACACTTACCGGACAATGAGAAGTCGAGCACCCGTATCTATTGTTCATAACAGCACTAATCCTCACTTGGGAGCCGGAGCGACTAAAGTGCATTTTTTTACATGCGATTATACTACTTATTGTCAACGACGTATAGCCTTGAATAGTGAAAACAAACGCTTAATTATGAGTCGCTTCGACACTCAGGGTGCAGAAATGGCTACTACTCATGGATTGAAAAGTATTGATACTATTTGTTTTTTCTTCTTCACTTGGGTGCAGATAGTAATCTAAATAAAATAATTTTGCTTTTGGTGGTGTACTAAAAAACATGCGGTGGATGCGAAAAGCACAGGACCGGTCTGAATGGAGAGCCTTGGGGGAGGCCTATGTCCAGCAGTGGACGTCTTTCGGCTGATATGATGATGATGATGATGATGATGACTAAAAAACATTAAAGTTTTTTTTCTGTGATATTATGTGGGTAGTTTAGCATCTATCGAGTCAATTTTGATTAGTAATGCAGACAATATGTGCTGAGAGTGATTGATGTAAATTGAAAAAATGTTTCGTCCGTGGGAAACAATAGAAGACAAGTGGGCAGAGCCACGAATTCACCCACGCTTAATAATCGAAGTTGGGCAAAATGATGATGGTTCCACAAGTTCAAGTACTAGTGACTCGGATGAATGAAATAATGTAAAGTATCCTATACATTTTTACTAATAAAAAAATATCATAACCTATTGGATATTTTATTTTTTACTTTTCTTTTTCAAATAAAATTGTGATACAAAATCGTGCCGCAAATATCAAGACTTTTCGGTCCGCTGTGTTGTTTGAAGAACGGGGGCACTTTTACAACTAGCTTTTGTTTGATATTTACAAAAAGATTAAAGTGGAAAAAGTAAATGTTCAATTCATATTTCCTAGACTATACAAGCAATTCAGTCCCAAGCATTGTTATCATTAATATAGTCTTTAATACTATAATATGCTTTAGAAATTAGTTTACGCTTAACGTAACGTAGTTTACATTTAAGTGACCCTACGCTTGTAATTTCGATTCAATGGAAAAAAACTAGTTTCGCGTGTTGATAAACATTGTTTTTTAATGGAAAAAAATACCGTTGAACCACGGCAATGGCTTGTAAAATGTTATGCGGGATCAGCTCCCTCTAAAGCAACCATTTGTCGGTGGTATGCCGACTTCAAACGCGGTCGCATGGACACAAATGATGGGGAACGCTCAGGTCGTCCAAATGAAGCAATGACTCAACAAAATATTAAACAAATCCTGAAAAACACGATGACAATTAGTTGGGTTTATAATAATTAATAAAATCGTTTTTGACTAATCGATTTTTGATTACTCGAAGTAGACCCCATCATGTACTTTTATGCCAATAATTCTATGTTTAACCTAACAATCTTGCCTTAGAAATCCCCCCCATGTGGCTCGAGAGCTGGCTGAACGCGAAGCCGTACGAGCAGTTCCATCTCCCGGAGAAGAACATCTACCTGGCGACGGAGTTCGGGCTGGAGCCGCCCGCGGCGCCCTACGCGGAGGAGGCGGCGCGGCTCGGGCTCGACCTGAGCTCCGCCTCGCTCAAGGACATGCACAGGAAGACGCTGGCCCACGGCGAGCGGCAGGCCGTGCTCACCAAAGGGGATCTCATCGCCACTGTTAACAAATTCAGGTGAGCATTGCAATAGCTTGAAGTAGTTGTAATGACTAATATGGATAAGTCGGTGTTGAATGTCCTTAATACCTCACATTGTTAAAAACCCACTGAATTTATTTTTTTAGAGTAAATTAACTCATTTTTTCTATGTTTGATATAGTGAACAACACCCCAGAAATATGATAAAACAAACAATTCAGTTATTCCGTTGCACGTGTTCAATTTATGTATAAAATAATGATAGGAACGTCAATGAGGCAAGCACAAGACATGAGTTGACGTAAACATACGTTCGATAAATGATTGTAATTGGCCTGTACTTCATAATCATATCATAATAGAAATGTAAAACCTCGATAATAAGATTATAAAAAAATCATACACATTGAATAATATATAAATTGTGCACGAAATTAAAAAGACTCCTATGCATGTAATACTTTCGTCATCCGAGTGACACAAATTGCTACCGTTGGCCGATCATTATAAATAAGGTACCTATTACAACGTTGACAATACGGAAACACGTCAAAGGCTATATGGTACAACCCAGTAGAATAGAGACCCAGGTTGATAGCAAATAACCTTAAGCCTGTTATCATTGTCAAGAAAGTGAAAGGAAATAAGAACTAACAAGAGGAAAAAAAAACAAAAAAAGTGGTTTTTACGTTCTTTTTCCTATATAAAATAACGACATATGTATTGTAGCATGATATCCAATCACTAAAAAGGTCTTTGAGGGTACGTGACACGCAAATAACCTATTTTAATTTATAAATTTACTCGTAAGTTTTTGCCTAGGTGACGTAATTTTTTAAAATAATCTATAACAAGAATTAAGAATGAAATATTTTACGCCAACGATATTTAAAGCACACCTAAAATACCATTTTACGTTTTTCTATAGTGGAACGTTACGTTAAATGTTCCACGCTCCAAGCTACAGTGCAAGAACAATATTTAAATGTTTTTTCTCCAACATGCTCGGAAAAGTTTACCTTACTGTTGTATCAACAGCCTACAAAGTTGTACGTTCCAGGCAAAAAGAAGTAATTATTATCAAATGGCATCGGCGAAAAATAAAATCGCATTCCCACCGCGTTTTTTACTCTTTAAATCCATGTTTGGACTACGATAAGAAACTCCAAACAGCCAAACACTTGTATAGTTAAAATTATTCCATGTTTTTTTACATACATACATACATAAATGAATCTCGCCTGTTTCCCAGAGGGGTAGGCAGAGACCACTTCTTTCCACCTGCTACGATCCTGACAAAGCTCTTTCGCTTTTTCCACATTCATACATCGAGTCATGCATGCACGTCGGTTTCGGGTACTTAAGATTCGGCCCTTTTCCAGTATTTCCCCGATTTGATTCAAAAAAGTACGCCTAGGGCGCCCCCTTCCGACCCTTCCACTCACTTTAGCACTATATTTCTTTCGTCAATCTTTTTTCATCCATCCTTCCCAAATGACCGAACCATCGAAGCATGCCCTTTTCAATTTTAGTCACTACATCTTCTTTCAGACCACACTTCTCTCCAATGTTTTCATTCCTTACTCTATCACACAGTTTCACACCACATATACTACGCATATGTTTTTTTACTTTTTAAAATGTCATAGTCCAAAAAGATTAACATTTACGAACGTCGTTTACAGCGTATTTAAAAGTGTATCAAATATATTTTTTTACATAATTGCGTTCATAAATAAAACAAAAGGCCGAATTAACTTGAGAGCGTAATTAATGTTAAAACTTTCAACCCTCAATTTATTTAAATTAGCTTTAAATTTTGTGCTTTTATTTAATGGTGTAGTTTATTTCTTTACTACATACCTATTTTGAATTCAAATGGCATTATGAGAGATGTCATAGCCGATGGCGGCAATGATTTTATATAGTAATTTTTGTACTGTGCTTAAAATATAAATTCATGCATTAGTGGAGAAAAGCACTATACAAGCCTCGGCCTGGAAGGGCGGTTGCTGGACTCGTATATAGCGTACCGTAACTTATACTCGTCCCACTACGGCCTATTTCCCGGTCTGTGCAGTAATGTACTATTTATTTCTTATTATTGTCCCCAATAACAATTATTATTATTATTGTTGTGTTCCGCTGTGAGGATAAGACAACCGGTGAAATTACTAGCATAGAGGCATTCCATCTTGGTCCTCAGGGTTGGCGACGCATTTGATGTCTTAGGATTGTAGTCTTGAGAATTCAAATGTCTATGGGTCTCAGATTCCATCTTACCATCAGGTGGCCTGAGTACTCGTGTGCCTTCTCCTTAACATAAAAAATAATAATATATTAACAAGTTTTTTTAGAGTTGTTGGTATTTCTGTAGCTCTGCCTACCCCACTCTGGGAACGAAGGCGCGACATTATGTATGTATGAGTATATATGTATTGTTGTTCCCAGGCTGGACCAACCCAACCTCCTGCGCAAGAACAAGCACATGGAGCTCTGGTACCGGCCCGACTTCAAGTTCCGCTTCCCGACGGCCCTCCTCTATTTCTACTTCATCACGCCTCTCAGCTTCAAGTCGCCAAGGGAGTGAGTATTTTGATTTTTGTTTTACATTCTGTGAAACCTTTATACTGGGTGATTTTGAGGTCATGATCCGGAACGACCAAGAGCGAATGAGATGGTCATACTGAACAACTTTTTCCATGGGGTCAACCACGAAGTCACCCAAAAGAAACAGCTGTTCCATACTTTAACGAGGAATTAATTGAGAGTTCATGTATGGAACAGCTTTTCAAACATACAGTTTAAGTAAATTTCAACCTTATATTTTATGCAGTAAGATTCGTAGCTTTGTCAAATTTCAAATTAGGAAATGTACTTTAAACGAAAACTACTAAAAGACAGTGTTTCACTTTCAATGCTATGCGTTAAGGGGTCTAGATATGTGACGTCATAGTGGTTAACAGATGGTTTGTTATTCTGAACGAGAATATAATTGATAATGTAATGATAATTTATATGATAACTTTATGCTAATGAAACAAAAAGAAACCAAACCAAAATGAAAGTAAACTATTGTGTGTTTTAAATATTGGTAGATGTTAACCTTTTCAACGCCATTGACGGATATTTCCGTCATGGTTGACAGCGCGAAATAGACCTGAGTATCTATGAGGCAAGGTTGACATTCGCTCTGGTTGTGTTGTGTTGAAAAGCCGTATGCTTGTTTTGAGTATTCAGTTTGTGTCTAAGGATCTTTCACCTTGAGAAAAATGATCTCGTGTGTCCATCTCTTAACTTATCTTACCTATAGTCAACACTTACACCTGTCAATCCAGTCCTCATAGTACAATTTATTATCTATTCCGCAGTTTGAGGTTATAATTAGTACTGGAATGACAGGCGTCAGAGCTGACTTATCCTTCTTTTACTATCGTATTTTAACACTTGTGGTATTCGAGATAGATTCCGAAATTCTTTGAAAACTTTATCATTACAGTATTTTTTCAGTGTATGCCTTATGGATCTCTGGACGGACGTATTACAACAAGGACTCAAAGTAAGTCACACTTTTATCAGATGAGATCCACACTATACTTCGTTCGGATACGTATTTAACCTTTTGAACGCCTTACGTCAAATACAAATGCGTCACTCACACGCCAAACATGTATTAAAAGTTATGCAAAATTTAACTTAATCTGAACGGAATAACGTCTCTTTTAAACTGTACCTGTGACCTACATAATGGTCGGTGGCGTTGGAGGGACGACAGCTCATTACCACTTTAGGGGTCGTTGGCGTTCAAAGGGTTAACTAAATGTAACCAAACAAACCACGTGATATAGTTCGTCAGCCAATAGAAGCAGACCAATGACACGTCAAAGCTCGAGAATACAGATCTGATTGGCTGTTCAACAGAGCCACGTGGTTTGGTTGGTTTACATTTAGTTAATTACCGCGTAACTAATCAATTCAGTAAGTTGCAAAGTGTACCTTACAGACTTCTTGTTAAGGTGTATTTTGCAACTTGGTCAATTTGTTAGTTACACGGTACTGCAGTTTCACCGATGAAATATGGACAGTGTAACGCATGCGTTCGGGTCTCATTGCGACAGATACGTCGTAAAATGGCACATACCGACCTCATAACCGGTACTGACACGGTCACAGAACCATGTTACGACGAAATGTCACACATGTGGACCCACCTTTGGGCTAGCAGCCTTTTATTATAGAATGATAAGAGCTGCTTTGAGCTAATACAGCTTTAGGCTGCGTCTCCACCCGAGCTGTGCGAGGCAATATCAACCAATAGGAGAGCTGCGCTGAGCGAGACTAGGAATTCTATTGGTCAATTTTTTCCACACACGGCTCTGGTAAAAACGCAGCCTAATAATGTTATTTATAACTAGATATAGCCCGCGCGGTTTCATATGTATAACATCATATTTTTTAGCATTTTTTTTCTTCGAGAATCATCGGAAAAAAATCTTGAACGATTTAGCTGTATTGACGTAATAAACAGACAGAAAAATTAACTTGTTCTAGTATTTATAATATTATTATAGAGTATTTAAACTCTTTATTGCACATGAACAGACCCCGCACATTTGGTGCCGCTGAAGTAAAAGTGACGTAATTAAATATACAGAAAGTTGTTTTATAACACTAGCGGTAATTTAAGTTACCAAATTGTAATATTCTAAAACATTTCATAAAAAATCCACTTAAATAAAAATATATAAGTATTTTGTGTTGCATTTCAGTAACTATTTTAGTTTATATTATTTAATTTTCTAAGTGAATGACAATCAAAATCAATCAAAGACGTTTTATATGTTATCTTCGTTTATTTTTAATTACGATAAAAATTAACTAAAGAGGTTATTATGTAATAAATAACTATGATAAAACTAATTTGAATCAGCCTATATGCAGAGTGACGTCGACTTTGTGTCAACGGCACCAAATGTACGGGGTCTGCACATAAACAATAACAAGACATGTTTGCATCAATATAGATAATGTACATAGACAAACTTACCCCATATGGGATCTCTTATCGGTGGGCTCCTTACAGATCTTTATCGGTGGTTTTTCAATTAATAGTTTAGTACTTATGCCGTCTTAATTCTGTTAAAAAAATAATTTAATTTTGCGGTTTTATAGTAAGCAGCAATTATTCAAAATTGAGGCTGAATTCGACACGCTCGCAAACTATCTCCATCTTGCGTCCTTCGCGCGGAAGCACATAAAGTCATTTCTTTTGACTTTTAAAAATAATGCCTCTTTAGTGTCGAAGGATCACCCCGAGGCGTATCGTCGGTGATACTGAGATTCCGCGTAGCTACCAAATTAAATAAGGTGCAAAATACACCTTAGCAAGTAAGCCAGTAAAGTACATTTTGCAACTTATCTAAGTTGTTAGTTACGCCTTACTGCAGTTTTATCGACGGTATGCTTCCCCGGAGACGGCTTGACTCAGTTTAATAATGCCGATGTTGTTATTGTTTCAGGAAGAAGTGTATCCAGCAAACATGGCCGACCTCACGCACTCGCTGTACGTAGCAGACAAAGGACTAACGCTAAAAGTGGCTGGGTACAGTCAAAACATACACGTGAGTTGCTTCTTTACTTTTTAGGAAAAGGACAGGGCCTCTATTCTACTGCGTAATAGCGATAACGCTTTTGACGTGTTTTATTATCGTTCATGTCACAGTCGCCATTATTGTAAATGACATAAGAGTTATGAAAACGTTGACAATACGGAAACACGTCAAATACGATATCATTATTACCGTGTAGAATCCCAGGGCCTCTATTCAACTGCGTTATAACGATATCGTGTTTGACGTGTTTCCGTATTGTCAACGTTTTGATAACTCTTATGTCATTTACAATAATGGCGACTGTGACATATACGATAGACATAGGAGTTATGAAAACGTTGACAATACGGAAACGTCAAATACGATATCGTTTTTACCGTGTAGAATCTCGGTCCTGTTCGGTGACATTGCGTGGCGTTTTAGTGGTGATATCGCTACCGCTACCACCAGAAGCTGCTCATTTTCTCACATAACTTTAAAAGTCCTATTATCGGAAGTTCGAAAACATTTCTCATAACATACCATTTTACATCGCAATGATCACTCTTCATAATCAATAAAAGTCATAAACTTATTTTTTAGCCTGGTGTGTCCCACTGCAGGGCAAAGGCCTCCCCTCTTTTTCGCCAATCTTCCCTACTGATTGCGTGTTTCCGCCAGTCACTTTGAAATTTGTCCAAATCATCACGCCGGTACGCTGCCTTTTTGCCGACAAATCTTTGACAAATTCATCGTTTCGCAACCTATTCATTTGCCAACCCGCTTTTTTTCTATAACTATAAATATTTCGGGATTTATATAAAACTAACCTAAGCTAACCTTTAGGGATCTACACGATGGTCCTGAAATAAATCCAGAATTATTTACAGTTTCAGAAGTAACGCGGGTTGTCAAATGATATGTTTTTGAAACTTTGGTTATCACGTCACCTCCGTTTTGGTCTGCCTCTGCTCCGGTTACCATCCTGTGGGGTCTATTCGGTGACAATTCTGACCCACCGTTCCGGATGCATACGACAGACGTGTCCAGCCCACTCCCACTTGAGCTTAACGGTCTTGACACCCTCATCCGCGATACCAGTCGTAGAGCGCAGATCAGTGTTTTTTTTTAGGATTAAAAAAAAATAAATTAAGAAGCCGCTTCCATTTTTGTTTAACTTTTGCCGGGTTTTTGCCAACTTTAGGTAAATATCGTACCGAATTTCGGATCCCAGGTTATATTATACATACTTATTGCATATTTAAATATACTATTTTTTTGTGCTTAGTTACTGGTGGAGCTAATAACGCGCGAGATGTCGCACTGCGCGGGAAACCTCACGCAGCCGCTGTTTGAGGCCGTGCGCGACGTGCGCGCGCGCACCTACCACAACGTGCTCATCAAGCCCCACAAACTGGCCAAGTAACTTAACAATCAATTTATTTATATCCTCGTGGGGCCCACCTTACTACAAACATGGAGATTTTTCTTAGTGGGAATTTGAATCTAATGGCAAGAGAATAAAGTTCAATTACCATTGCTCATAAATGCCATGTTAAATTTTGAAACGAATTAAAATGAACTTTATTCGCATGCAAATATAGTTGAAATTAAATTGCCTCAATTATGTATACCTACAGTACACCCGGTATCACGTGTATGTAGACTTGTAATACACAACCGAAGTATAAATGGACTTCATACAGTTAAGAGCAATGGAAATGGGTCATTTAGTACAAAATGTTCATAGAAAGTGACCCGTTTTCATTGCTTCTGAGAGTACATTTATTCCTAACATAATACTGTAGTTACTTTTTTTAGGGTTTCACAGTCAACAAGGAACCCTTATAGTTTCGCCATGACTGTCTGTTCCAGGTTTAACTCTTGATACTAAAAGCTGTAATATGGCATAGTTATACATTTACATTACGCCGACAAAGTAGTTAAATGAAATAATGAAAAAAAATCGCTGTCATATATGTGCTATACATTGTGTATTCATTAGTACAACAAAAAAACCACTCTTCAATTTCAAGTACTTTAATTTTTCTCAAATACTTTAGGTTATTTGAGAACACTGGACGTTTAGTGCAATCTTAAAATAGTGCTTGAAATGAAATGAAAATTATTTAATCAATCTTACACACAGCACCATCACTAACTTAAAATTATAATCATAATTATTAGATCTTCAAATGTAGGGTGCGGTAGTGTGACATTGACATGGCCTTCACTCAGCATTGTGTTGCGACACTTGTTAGTGATGCAACGCTGTTATTTTGTGAAGTGAAGTATTTTGTAAATCGTGTGCGATAGCAACCGAGGTATAACACCTATTCCTTAATGATACAATACATATTATATTATCTTATCACTATTCTACAGTCTAAATGTAATTTCCTGCATTTAATATAACTAATACACACACAAATATGAATGATGTAATTATTAACAGATCCCATATCGTCGTCTTACTTACTGAAACTCGTATATGCATATTTTTTTTGATATTGGTGAACTTATTGCCTCTAAGTATTACTAAATGAAAACGAAATTACCAACTGCAAAAAAAATATGCAGATACGAGTTCGAGTAAGTAAGACGACGACATATATTCAATGTAATTAATATATTACAGCTTATGTTGTCACTGTTCGGACTCTTAAGGTTTTTCTTTTCGAATTTGTAATAAATAGGTTTTAAAATTATATTTGAAAGTGCTGATCGTGCGGCCATTTCTAATTGGTGGTGGTATATTATTCCAACATTTCGTAGCAGCGTAAACCACGTAGCCACGAAAAGCAGCCGAACAGTGTCACGGGCTTGCGTAACTATAGAATGACTAGATCTACTGATCCTGAGTGAGTTTATTACTTGCATATCTTAACATGAAACTTGTATTGCAGAGACGTCCGGATGAACGTGCTGCTAGAGCCGTACATCTCCCCGCGCGACAAGGCGGCGGAGGTGCACGACATCACGCTCGCGGAACTGAAGGCTTTCAGTGACCGGCTGCTCGGCCGGCTGTACCTACAGGTCAGTATACCCAGTGTGAAATAGGTGATAGGGCAGCTTATAAGCTATCGATTTAACCCCCATGTATGTTCAGCGATTTTTAGCACTTTCTCAGTTGATTTCAGTATATCTATTTGATAGTGACCCTGCCTTTGAAGCTAGCGGTTCCGGGTTCAAATCCCGGTAATGGCAGATATTTGTGTGATGAGCGCGAGTATTTGTTCCTGAGTCTTGGATGTGTTCTATGTAATTAAGTATTTATTTCTTTATATAAGTAAGTTTATCGTTGTCTAGTACCCATAGTACAAGCCTAGAGCTTAGTTTGGGACTATTTATTTATATATATTGAACAATATAGACCCAACTTTTAAACCGACTTCAAAATATGTGCTTGTGTTTTTTTTGTGTACAGGTTTTAATCCAAGGCAACGTCCCATGGTACCAGGCGATCTCGATAGCTGAGAACGTGCATAGTACCCTCAAATGGGAGGCGCTCTCCGAAGAAGAAATGCCCGTGGCGAGTATTTTTATATTCTAATATTATCTTATCTTACAGATGGGCCCTTTCGGATACACTTCGACCCCTTTAGGATCTTTTGTGCAATTACCCTCTTACACAGTCAGCTGTTCGAATGCGCAGGTTTCCTCACGATGTTTTTCCTTCACCGTAAGAGCATCGGGTAATGTACTTAACTTAGAAAAACTCATTGGTACATGGCGACCGCGGGGGTTTGAACTCGGTACCTTACGATCACGAGTCAACCCCCTAAGCCACCGACGCTCTCTATTTTGATATTAGAGTGGGGGCCAAAAAGTTGGACATGCTAACTACTGCGTTTTTTTTTATATAAAACTCCATTATCCATATAACTTTTCGAAACACAACGGAACTTTTTGGTTTACCCTTGAAATTTATTTATTTAAGGAAAACCAACAGCTAACACAAATACATTAGAAACTTGCATAAATTTAAAAAGCCAATTACAGGTTCTCACCAATAGCAATACTGTAGCAGTAGTTGTTCTACATCGCATGAAGTCATCATTGGTGCACCGACTAAAGATTTGGTATTAATAATTAATAACTAAATACAATTAATTAAGATATAATAACGGAGAAAAGGCACAAAAGAAGAGGGGCATGCTCACTCAAAGTAACTATTTGTTAAGGTACGTCTCATAGTTTGGGTATTGATGTTAAACACATCAATGTCAACCTTCCTTGACAGTTAAATGCCAGCACTCATGCCATCGACTGGTTTACTTCGCCGAATTTCCATTTCATCGAAAGGCGTTTCCACTTGCAGAAGTTATAATTTAATGAACCTACGTAACCTATGCTTAAGATAAGCTTTCGATGAAATGAAATTCGGTGTAACGACACATTCGATTGAATGAGTTTAAACATTTCAAGGGGATCCTGAACTTTTTCGCCTTCGTTGTTTATACAGGGCGTCCCACGGCTATGCCACATGGAAGGAAAGTACCTTGAATATTGTAGATGGAACATTTTACTGAAAGAAGACATTACTTTAATTTAAACTGCATTCACAGATATTTAAATAATTACATGGTTGAACCGGGAATCGAACCCGTTACACGAGAAAAATAATTACCCTGTAGCTTTATCATACCGATCAAAAGGCTTCATCATAAGGATTATTTTTTGCTAAATAACATAGTGCCAGAAATAAAAGGAAGACCATGAATTTCGGCCTTTCGTATTGTATGATAAAGCTACAGGGTAATTGTTTTTCTCGTGTAACGGGTTCGATTCCCGGTTCAACCATGTAATTATTGAAAATCTATGAATGCAGTTTAAATTGTTTTTTAAATTAAAATAATGTCTTCTTTCAGTAAAATGTTCCATCTACAATATTCAAGGTACTTTCCTTCCATGTGGCATAGCCGTTGGACGCCCTGTATAGTTAATTGCGCTTAACTGTCTGCCAACTTTTTGATCTTCACCTATTAATGTTGGGATTATTTTCTTCTATAAGCTGCCAATTACCTTACGGTACGAGGAATGACGACGCTTTCGCTCCTCCTTCCTCATGTCATGTCTGTCTAGATTTTTAACATGAAGGTCTCACTTAATACTTAATATGTAATATCATGTCATAATATATTGTGTCACAGAAAGGAAAACCAATCGATTAAACTGTTGATCTGTGCCATTGTTTGCAAGCGTTCATTGCACTCGAAAATGACGAACACATCTTTTTTCCATAACACAACTAAGTTTCTTACATACATACATGAAAACACGCTTGTTTCCCAGAGGGGTAGGCAGCACTTCTTTCCACCTGCAACCATCCTGACAAATGTCTTTTGCTTCTTCTACATTTATACATTGAGTCATGCATGCACGTCGGTTTCGGGTACTTAAGATTTCAAAAATTAACAAAAAAAAAAAAAAAAAAAAACAGTATTTCTCCGATTTGGGTCCATCTGAAGGATAAGACAAGATGTGTATGGTTTCAATATTGACGACACGTTGGCCTAGTTGGTAGTGACCCTGCCTTCGAAGCTATCGGTTCCAGGTTCAAATCCTGGCAAGGGTAGATATTTGGGGATCGTATCATAATGTATAAAGTTCAAAATACATAATGATTCATAATACATAATGTTCATTCAAATTCTGAAACCGTAAACTTTTTAGGATTTTTTAAAAGTCTATTTTATAACCTTATATCTTGAATAGTTTACGGGTACAGAAAAAAAGCCATTATGAATTATGACCATTATGTATTATAAACCCATTATGTATTTTGAACTTTATATATTATTTTATGAATGTTATGATTACTTATGATACATACCCAGATATTTGTGTGGTTAGCGCGTATATGTTCCTGAGTCTTGGATATTTTGTATGTATTTAAGTATTATCTTATCTATCTTCTAATATATAAAACTCTCGTGTTACATTGTTTTTAACAAAACTCCTCCCTAACGGCTTGACCGATTCTTATGACATTCTGTGTGTGTATTCAGTAGGTCTGAGAATAGGACGTAAACTATTTTTCACCGTCCTACCAAGAATACTAATGTAGTGATTTTAGTATTTTTGTATATACCAACATGGCAGAACAACGTTTGCTGGCTCAGCTAGTTTATCTATATAACTAAGGTTATCGTTGTCTAGTACCCATAGAACAAGTCTAGAGCTTAGTTCGGGACTGGTTCAATTTGTGTGAGATTGCCCTGTGATATTAATTGAATAGTATGTGTTGTGTGCAGTTCCGCGTGCACGAGCTGCCGCGCGGCGCGCACACGCTGCGCGTGCTGAGCCTCAACCCCGCGTCCACCAACAGCATCGTCACCAACTACTACCAGGCCGAGCCTGCCTCGCGCGCCGACACCGCCACGCTCGAGGTGCTCATGGTACGTGCCCTTAACATTTATTTATAAAATACCATTTCGAACCTTATTGAATCAGCTAACGAATGGAACAATAGCAATACATTTGGTCAACCAGTTCTTGATTGGTTGTCAATTTTGGGGAGTCATATTTGTAGGTAATCGTACGAAATTTAACCTTTTCAACGCCATTGACGGAGTTCCGTCATGGTTGACACCGCAACATAGACGTGAATACCTATGAGGCAAAGTTGACATTCGCTCTGGCTTTGTATTTGACATAGCGTTGAAAAGGTTAAGTACAAAGTTGATACATTTTTTATTGGCAAAAATGTGCTACTAAAACAAATTTTATTTTTCATCCCTTTAAGACTCATCACACGTTTAAGACATAGCCGTGGGATGTTTGAGGAGGGATTACATTATATTGGCATTAAAATACATAAACTACTATACTTTCCATATATTTTTCTGTTCTAATGAACTAAGAATTGTTTGTATAGCTAAAAACAATGCCACAAAACTGCTAGAACAAACGAAAACACTGTTAACTGACCACCCATAGACTTTAATACGTTGCGATAAGGTTTATGTTCGCTTGTAAATGTACAGTTAACAGCGTCTTCGATTGTTCTATAGTATATTCAATCAGCAAACGCGCTCTCCTAGTTAAGTTATTCCATTCACGCAAACGTACAGCGTCAATTGAACAATTGGAAACGCAATGGCACCAGTGCGGTTTTAGGCTTGAGACACGGCGACCTAAAAACTTTTTTCACTACCAAAGCCTCATCGTCTTTGGACGTGTTGAAATAAGATCGAAATTAATTAACACCACAAATCTGCCTTGCTAACACAAAGGGTAGTATCTCAAACAAAACTCCTGTAGCAAATGCAACCTTATTACCAACAGGATAGGATTGAGTCTGCTTTTGCAATAGAATTTGAGATACTGCTTTTTCTGTTAGCAGGGCAGAAATAATCTTCGCAAGTGCTTCCTCGTATTTGTCGTGTTAATTAGCTTTCGCTGTATGTGTGCCGGACCTAAGGCCCATTTAAATTGTACAACTTTGTTGTATTAGAGAACTTGCATAAAAATCAGAATTGAGTGTCATTGATACGATTTAGGAGAAAATGTATAAAAAAGCATATAAAACGCAAAACACTAAGTTTTGACCCGTTCATTAGGACTTTATATATAATCAAAACTTGTTAAAATTTTAAAACTTCTCTAAATGTTAAGATTGTTTTTTTGGCATTCTCATTTTATTTACTTAATATTTTAATTCAACGATATTGGCTTTACCATGGTAATTTACGAAATAAATGCTTTTTTATAAGGTCCTTATATTTTAAACGTAGAACAACAGCTGTGACGTCATTCCTGTCGGCGATTTTGTATTGAGTGGTCTGAACTATGACTTTCTAAAGCTTCATATCTCATGAAAAAAAATAGTATAAAAATCGAGTCTGGCCGTAATTTTCAAGCACACTAATTTGGCTTTGGTTAGTGATTCCTGATTCCATTTAAAGTACAAGGGCAAATATTGTGTGATGTGTCGAGTCCGAGTATTTGTTCCTGACTCTTGGATGTTTTCTAAGTATTTATATCTCTATATTAGGAATACTCGTTGAAATAGAAAAACGTATTGGTATGTTTATAGTCGCCTATAGAAAAACGTATAGCCTAGTACCACCCCTAAGCGTGGAGCTTATGACAATTTCAAATTCAATTTGGATGAGCTTGTCCCCTGATGTATTTGTTCCCTTCAAATTCAGATGATAATGGAAGAGCCAGTGTTCGACGCGCTCCGCACGAAGGAACAGCTCGGCTACAGCGTGTTCAGCATGATGCGGTACACGTTCGGAGTCCTGGGGCTCAGCGTCACCGTCAACACGCAGGCGGACAAATTCAGGTAGATATACTGCCTTATCTTCCACTAGCCACTAGTTTAGGTGGGTCCAATGTGTCCTGCTAGCCACTAGTTCAGATGGGTCTACTGCTTCCTACTAGCCACTAGTCCAGGTGGGTCTACTGCTTCCTACTAGCCACTAATCCAGATAGATCTACTGTCTCCTGCTAACCACTAATCCAGGTCGGTCTTCTGTCTCCTTCTAGCTATTAGTCCAGGTCGGTCTACTGTCTCCTGCTAGCCACTAGTCCAGATCGGTCTACTGTCTCCTGCTAGCCACTAGTCCAGGTCGGTCTTCTGTCTCCTTCTAGCCATTAGTCCAGGTCGGTCTACTCTCCTGCTAGCCACTAGTCCAGATCGGTCTACTGTCTCCTGCTAGCCACTAGTCCAGATCGGGCTACTGTCTCCTGCTAGCCACTAGTCCAGATCGGGCTACTGTTTCCTGCTAGCCACTAGTCCAGGTCGGTCTACTGTCTCCTGCTTGCCACTAGTTCGGGTGGGTCTACTGCTTCCTACTGTCCACTAGTCCAGATCCGATCCAAAATTTTAAAGTTTTTTTTTTATGTTTTTCATCCCAGGAATGGTCCCATTTTAATTATGACAAAATCTTGACATGAAATCCATGGAAAGACAAAGGAATTCCTTAATAATTTGGGAATAATTAAGTTAACCTGTAGTCGAGTTTAATCGTACCTCACCCCCGCACTTTTCATGCTTACCCCGGCTCTCAATTAAGTTGTACGTCTATAACAACAGGTAAATACACGTCGTGTATTTTGAATCATTCTGTTGAAGAAGGTTGCGTGTTCTGATCACGTTGGGGTCACCAATGTAGACAGAGAGGACAATAGAGAGATCTCTCTCTTCAGGCGGGAGTTTGCCTGGGCACCGAAGTCCATTTGGATGAAGTTGGAAGTGGTATATACGTCAACCGACTGTAGAAACTTCGTTAGCGCACTGTCAGATTTAGATGCGCTGTCTGACGCTGGTGGCGCTGTCGAGTTGGTTGTTACATGTTGTCACTAGATGTCGCCACACTGTATTTTTTTTTAATAGAAATGGATAATATCTTTATGGGTCTCTCTCACACACCATATTATGTATGTATGTATGTAAACACTTTATTGTACAAAATAAAACAGAAACGATACAATGAAGATACCAGAAAATAATGTACAAAGGCGAACTTATCCCTTTAAGGGATCTCTTCCAGTTAACCCTTGAGAGATTGAGAAACACGTGTGTGTGTTTCACACATCATACATCACATCTGTACTGAGGATTTTTCAAGTAAAGCTATACCAAAGAGGCTTCAAATTATTTGATATCGATACGAACAGCATTACTACTGCGGAAACACATTTGTGTTTACCGTCGCACTGGTTCACCTAAATTAAAGCGACTACGCACGTTTTTCTTATTTTGTGAAGGTTCAAATTGGATATTACCGTTAATCATCACTTTAATTAGTGCGTCTACCTGAATTTTAGATTATAATTGTTTTTTTTAAGAAAAATACTATAAAATTAGGTTGACGCACTAATTTAAACATAAGTAAAGAAATCAGCGGATTTTTTTTTTGTAACGGTACCAACCTGTACAAAATAATTATGGAAAACGTTTCACCACGCGTTGCCTTTAAATATCTTTACCTATAGCCCTGTATATGTTGCAGTGTGTCGCACGTGGACAGCCGCGTGGAGGCGTTCCTGAAGAAGTTCGCGCGCGACATGCGGCGCCTCAGCGAGCGCACGCTGCAGGCCACCAGGAGCAGCCTGGTGCAGCTCAAGCACACCACCGACTACGAGCTCAAGGAGGAGGTACTAGCTTCATATGTGTTCAGTCGTCTCCACTTTGTGCTCCCCACAGACCCACTGATAGCTAGTTGCACTGACAGGCCGAGAGGGACGCAACTCAAATTACTATCGTATAAAAGTCGTAGTATCGCTTTAGTTTCGGTCAAGTGTATCATTTCCCAAATCTATAATATAAAAATGAATCGCAAAATGTGTTGGTAAGCGCATAACTCGACAACGCCTGGACCAATTTTATCAATTCTTTTTTTTAATGTTCTTTGAAGTCCAAGGATGGTTTTTACGGCGAGAAAAATTCGAATAGTTTCCGGGAAAGTCAGAAATTTGCAGCGGGGCGAAGCCGCTGGTGGGCCGCTAGTGTTATATTAATTTTTCAGAATTTATTTTAATACCATCGTGTAGAACCCTATTGGTTGGGTTAGCTTTTATAAATTCCTAAAATATTTACGGTTACAGAAAACGAAGCGGGTTGGCAAATGAAACATTTGACCAACAATATTTTGGCGTAACGAAATAGATCCTAAATATTAAGCGTTTAAGTTTTACTCCAAAAAAAAAATCGAGTTTATTTTAGTAGTAATCATTTATTTCTAACTTTAATCCTTGACAACTTCAATTATTTTATTTCGTTGATTTAGATTAAGTATTAAAATTGTAAGTGACGTACTTTACAACTATTCAAGATCATTGTAAAATTCACATTAGTAACAAATAATACTATAATGTTTGCACAAGCATTGCTTTGCATGTCCACCAAAAAGGTAACAACCACGCAGTAAAAAAGAGATTAAATCACCTTGAAAATTCAATAGAGTATGGACACTACCGTTCGTCGACGCTAGTTTCTTAATAATTAAATATTTAATACAATATTTTTATAATTAACGCAAATAAATACAGAATAAAGCTAGTATTCCACGTGGATCAATTGTTCTAGGCGTGTGTCACTGACGTCATTTCGTGCATGTACCTCTGTAAGGGTGTCTACATACACTTTGATGCTAAGCGATATACTCTTAAGCGTCGTTATTATACAGGGTGCCTGTGACCATGGGGCTTTAAATGTTGGGATCGATTCTACTCCTCAAATGCTACATCTTTTGTTCTACGACTTAGAAAATAATTTTATTTACTGTACGTTATATGTGATCAAACTTTACTAGTAAAATCAGTGAATTTATTTATATTGTATGAACAATAAAAATAAAAATTACCTCATTTTAGTCGTAGAACAAAAGGAGTTCCATTTAAGGAGTATAATCGATCCCTACATGTAAAGCCCCATGGTCAGAGACACCTTGTATATTATTATATTTATTTTACTATGCCAAACATTATGTTCCTTCTAGGTTGAAAGGAATTGGAGAGAAATCGTAAGCAGGGAGTATGAGTTCCAGAGGCTTCTCGATGAGGTGAGCATTTACGAATATTTCAAACGTAGTTGGGTGGTTTTTCAAGAAAATTTGTTATACCTTTAGATACTGCCCTCAATACACGAACTTTAGTAATATTGATATATTTGTACAGTGTAAGATAATATGTGTGTACAAATGAACAATGTTTCAGGCGGAGGCTATTGAGAAGGTCAAGGTGGCCGACATCAAGAACTGGGTCGACAACCACTTCGCCACTGGGAACAAGTCCCAATTTAAGAAGCTCTCTATACAGGTAACACATGGGTGATACTTTACTTATAGCCGCTTACATATAAACGTGGAATAACCGTGGCATAGCTTATGCCATGCTTTGTCCTTATCTGTAATTGTGACATTTGCATCTGACAGAACGTGACAAAGCATGGTGTAAGCTACCCTACGGTTATTCCACGTTTATAAGTAAAGGAGATATTGTGGTTGTTAACAGTATTACGCATACCTTAACGGATTTTAAGAAAGCACTATTGTTTTTTTAATAAACTAAACGTATTGTCTTGAAATCGAGGAATGGTTTTGTGTTGTACAAGTAAATATGTAACGTATAACGTCAATGAGAAATTTTAATAACCTTCATGCTGTCAATACAACGGGACAGGCGGTTACTTTACACGTACTCACTCATTGGTCGATTGTTATTAAATCATGTCACATACCCTTTAAATTGGATGACGTGTTGGCCTAGTTGAAAGTGACTAGTTTAGTATCCATAGAACAGTTTAGTTTGGGATTAGGACAATAATTGGTGTGAGATTATCCGTATTGACAAATTGACACAGATCTGTGCTCAAAATTTGGATTGCGTAGATAACTTATTTATTTGGACTTTATCATAATCCAGACAGACGAGCGGTTAGTTTGTATAATAAAAAACTACCTTTTGATTTCACGACCATACTTTAGTTTATGTAAAAATACAATAATGAGGGGTGCCACTGGACGCTCTGCAGTCTTAACGTTGATATCCCAAAGGAAAAGAGAATTGAAAAAAGCTAAATATGTAGATAATGGGTCACGAGTCCGCGAAGGACGGCAACGCGTCGGCCGCGGAGCCGCCGGGCGACTACTCGCTGACCATCCTGGACGGCGGCACCGCGGGCGACGCCGGCGCCGCCTTCGTCACCGACCTCGCCGCCTTCCGCCGCCGCCTGCCGCTCTACCGCCTGCCCAGCGTGCAGCTCGCGCACTGCTAGCGCACACACACACACACACACACACAGCCAGATAGGGGGGGCTCTAGGGTCATCGCACCTGCGGCTCTACTTTGAAATTCGTAATTCGAACTTCGGATCGCCGGTCACTTGTTTGCAAATCTGTTACGAATTGTGAACAAAAGGGATAGCTATAGACGAAATTCGAATTACTGATTTCAAAGTACAGCCCCTGACACCTGTTATAATTAAAGGCCGGCTGACAAATGCAAATTACCTCAACAATAATGTCGAACGATATCCGTAATATGGATATGACTACATATGTTTAAATTAAAGAAAATATTGCAAATAAAAGTATATATCCATTCCTTTTATAGTCACTAGGCACTATTCACCTTTATAAGAAAATGATCTCTCTACGTCTACAGACGAAAGAGGCGCGTGATCGTAAAATGGTACTTCACCATTATTTGGAACTTTATCACCATCATTCAAATTCCTTATAAAATTATAATCTGGAATTCTGTCTATAATTGACTGCATAAAAATCATAATTATTATTTATTATTCAATCCTTACTAATATTATAAATGTGAAAGCGTGGATGTTTGTTACGCTTCCACGCAAAAACTACTTCACGAATCATCATGAAACTTTGTACACATATTCTGGGAGGTACTAGAAGTAACATAGGATACTTTTTTTTAATATAAAAATGAAAAAATAAAATAACAAGAAAAAATAATTGCAGCGGGCGAAGCCGCTGGCGGGTCGCTAGTAACTATAAATTATATAAGTCTTATCCATCTTATACTCTCGTCGCCATATTGCATCCGTCAGCCGACTTCTACTTATAATTGACGCGCTATAAATACTTTAAACAGACCTCGCTCGCCACAGCGCTCTTTAGTGATTTAAATAATTAATGACATATTTTTAAGTGCCTCGCTTGTGGTGAGTGTTTGAAATTAATGCGACTCACTGGAATTGTTCTAGAATGGTAGAGATATAGTTAAATCAAGCTCATAGCTCATTGGATTAACGACGGTTCAGTTCAACCACAGAATAATTAAAAATTCAGTCGGAAATAATACCTTTTTAAATTGAAGACACCGCAGATTAGCAGCCACGTGTACGACCGAGGTAAAAAGACCAAACGATTTTTTTAATTAAAGTGGACTTTCGTTGTGAAACAATAGAATCGTTATTCCAGTAAGCTACTTTACCTTATACGTGGTTCCATTTTAAATTGGGAATTTTGTATTAAAGGATACTATAAAAACTGTGGCCTTTTTTAAATTACGGCGCTTAGTAGATCAGAACACGTTGTTAAATTCGTTCTATTCAGTAACTTAAGGGCATTTTCAAAATAAAGTGTACCCTAGTTAAGAAAAATGAAGAAACGTTAACTTTTGTCAGTTTTGTGACTAAATTAGCTATATAAATGTATGGCTAACTTCGTCACAAAACTGACGTTAACGTTTTTTAACTTTCCCTAACTAGGGTATAACTTTATAATGAAAATGCCCTTAACATAATGCTGACCACTTTAATGCCTTGTCATAATAACTTCTCATTTTCAAGACATTTTTTGAACAAGCTACTTGACAAATAAATAATGAACTTCCTAAACGAAGGATGACAATTACAAACCGAACGTTATATAACTTTTACATATTTCTCAAAAGGAAATTAAGCAAAATCTAGGTTGTCTTTTCTACTTCAACATCACAGTCACAACGTCAAATTTTAATGGATTTCTCTTAGTTTTCTTTGGGCCTTACAGTGTTGACAAAGTAATACCTTAAATCAAATGTCTTTCTAGCTTATGCCATAAAAACACGTCTTTTGTTCATTTTATGTACCGGTTTCTAAGGTTATACTTATTCCAT
The DNA here is from genome assembly GCA_949316455.1 of Acleris holmiana. Classification (NCBI taxonomy): domain Eukaryota; kingdom Metazoa; phylum Arthropoda; class Insecta; order Lepidoptera; family Tortricidae; genus Acleris; species Acleris holmiana. Next base: position 12,397,861 of record OX438783.1, read on the forward strand.
GGAGAAATACGATTTGTTCCTTAACTTTTATAATGACAAGGTCCATGGTCAACATTACTTAAAGCTTTCGTAGACTAACAGCTGGACTGACATGCTGAGTGGGACGCAACTATCTGTTAGAATGAGAGACATATAACTTTCTCATTCTTTCGTTCCTTATATTAATACCGCGAATTGAACGTGAATTTGGCTATAACATTTATTTTGTATTTACATGAAGCAATAGCAGCCAATGTTTAAGAAAGTTACCAATTACTGTTAATATTTTATTTATTACGGTATTTACATAGATATGAACAAACAAAACACATGATATAAGTCAGTCAATAAAACTGATACGTCTTTTCTGATTGCCTGATTAACAGAGCCGTGGTTTGTTTTGTTTAAATTTAGTTAAATATCTAAACAAATTGAGTATAAGGTAGATAGTGTTTTCAATACGCCGCTCCGCCATTAAAATTGATGTTTCACTGTTGCCAGCATGTGAAAAATTAGATGGTGGGGCGAAGCTTGCATTGGAAACACTATAGATATCACTTGATTTATTGCGGTGACAAGTTTTAGGTTAGAATTTTATTTACAGAATATGAAAAATTAAATCGATTGGATTGAATTTGCGTAAAACTGTGCGATCCTATTTATCAACATTTAGCAATAAGTTAATATAAGTATTTGGAATTGATTTCGCTGTGACGAATTGCGAAAAAAAATATTAATCGTTGGTTTTCTTCACACGTTATGTTTAATAACATGCAGGTTGCGTGATTTGAATGTCATCGATAAATTATCGACTTAATAATTATTTATTTTTTGGATTCAGATTAACTGCAATAATATGTTTGTTATTTTTGGATGGGCAATATTTTTTGACTTTTTTGTTAAGCATGTAATGTAATCAAATTATCTATTTATAGACAATGACTTACTGAGTACGGTATGGTTTTCAGTAATAAATTACAGTTGAACTAGATTAACTTTTTAATAATATGTTTTTTGACTGAACGGCTTAGACTTCCTTGCATTCGAGATTTTTACTTAAAATGTATGGCAGGATACTTACCTTTCCTTGGACTCAATCAAGGTTCTATAACCGCTTACATCTACCCCTAGTGGTATTAGGTCATTGCTGCATACTTAACAATAATTTTATGTATATAAAAGTAACTTTATATAAAAAAATAGCAAATAACTTTTATAAAATATGTACCCTAAAATGGATTGTGGGGTACATAATTGTAAATAAGGTGTAACGAATTTGTATGTCATTTTGTTACGTACAATACATAATGGCGAAATGAACAAAATAAATTGCATTTTGTTTGATGGAATAGTTTTATTTTACACCAATTTAATTTGATAAAACAAATGGGCATTACAAGGCCACAAAAATGCCTTTGTCACATTACACCCTGTTTCTTTGGGTGTATATCATTTCATCGAATTTAATTTCACCGAACGCTACTTTCTGCTAAAACCATAATGTTTTCAGGGTATCTTACCCAGGGTTCCTATATTAAAGCGTCACATTTTAAAGAGACGTTTTGAATATAGGAACCCAGGGTTAAACATCTAACCTAACCTAACCTTCGTAATTAATGTTTAAGATACGCAAAAAACATGGTTTCAGCAGAAAATTAAATTCGATGAAATGATACATTCGATGAAGTGATGAGTTACCTGTTTCTTTATATACAGTGTAGTGGCCAAATAATTAGGATCTGTCCACAAAAAAAAACAAGTATAAATAAAAAAATATATATTTATTGCCTTAAAAAGAGATTAACCAACACGAGAGGAAAAGATACAATTACACAAAGGGCCTTAACCTTTTGAAAGCCACGGTCGGCTGGCAGCCTGGTACTGTACGTGCCGTAGACGCCAACGACGTCAAATGCCGCAACAACTGGGTCGATTTGTACGAAATTTTCCCCCGATATTTATTTATGTAAAATTAATTAACAACATTATTCGTTAATTTCATCACATTTCAATCTTATCCTGTTCGCAAATCAAGGAACTCTGGTTAAAATTTTAACTAAACATGAAGTTAAATGAAACCTCTGCCTGAAAAAGATTTTAGTCGCAGTCGGCCACAAAAGTACGTCACGATTCTATTGCCAAGAGAAGAGCGTGTGTAGATAATTTTGAGCTATTAGACTGTTCTTCTGCTACTGACTATACCTTGGCGAATTGACAGGGACAGAGGTCCTAATATGACATTAATGCTAATGAAACTTAATGCAACTGGGTGTAAGAGTAGGTATATCGGTTGTAACAGCGTTTACTACCGACAAAAGCAAATTGGCAGTATGTGTATATGGATTTCTACTCTATACTGCTTTCTTCTATTGGGCGGCAATGTCCGCTCCCTCCGTCTTAGAAGACGATCTCGATGCGTCCGTCCAGGTCTTGCAGCACGGCGCCCTGCGCGCGCAGGTACTCCTGCAGCATCACGTAGTCCATGTCAAGGACCCGCAGGTTCTCGCGGTTTTCTGACAGCATCTACGGGTTATAAGTAAAACGAGTTTTGACACACCACTTTGTAGTATCTACTTGAAAGAAAACAAATTATGAATCTTGTACGGATACGATTATGAATCTAATGTGTTTAAATTTGAATATATCTTTACATACAGAGAAGTATTATTAATCATTGGACGTACGACCGTAAAAAGCACTCTTGGGTGCAGGGAACCGGTCAAGTAATTTATTATTGCTATTGTGCTTTTTAGCAACGGCTCGGGCTCCCAGTGTAATAATATAAAGTGTCATTCTATGGAACTTGCTAACTATGTACTAAAATTGACATTAGATGTCAATTTCAATATATTGTTTGTTTACATAGTTAGCAAGTTCCATAGAATTACAGTATAGTACATTATTGCCTAGGCGCGGAAAGTAAGGAATAGCCTGACGAGGTGGTTAGCAGGCCGAGCAATAGCGAGGGCTGCTAAAATACGAGTCAAGCCATCACATTTCCGCCGAGGCATGTATAATGCTTTTCTCATTAAATGCGAGGAAATGATACAAATGCATAATACTTCTAGTATTTGTAAAAAAAATATCGAGGAATTGAGAGAGAATCTCGTTTTGAAAACTACAGGACAGTATTGAGAATTGACGCAGACTTGCGCCCGCCGCCGCACCGCGCGCCGCCGCCTTTTATTAAATTGGGTGTATGGGATTTTTTTCATGGTCAAGTTGATTTTACAGGCAATAGAGATCATTTTTAAATAAAATATAAACATGGACGGAAAGTGTTTTCATTTGGTTTTTTCACTCCTAAGAGTAAAATGAGTGCAATAATCATGAGATTGTTCTCATGAAGGGAAATCTTCCTCTATCTCTAAAGAGAAACCTCTTGGACATAATGTAAACTTTTGGTTCCTACTTACGGAGCTCAAATATGGTCTTTGACGTGTTCACAAAAGTTTGTGCATCATTTCCAAATTGTATCTAATCTGATCTTGTTTGTATGATTTTTTATGTTATATCTGTTGTATTACAGTTTGTTTTTGTGAAATGAATTTGAAAGTCGACGTTGCTCAGGGGGCGATGAAGTTAAAGTGGGACTGAGCTGGTCAGTTCTGCCGTATGTCAAGTAAGCTGTGGGCCAAAGACGCCACAGATTTGAAGCTCAACAACTCAAGACGAAAACGCGGCAGACCTCGTCGACGACTTTCAACTGGCTAGAGACTGCTAAGAAAAGAGTAACATGGAAAAAGTGGAGGGAGGTAATCTCTAGCAGTGGATCACATCATGCTTAATAATTATAATAATAATGTGGGATGTTGACTCAACGATCACTGTCCCGATAATTATTTCGGCGAATGGTCTTATAGCGAAGAGTCTCGATCAACACCTTAAGAGACCTCGCTAGGTGGCTGGGTCAAGGGCCAGATACAGAAAGCAGTACTCCTCGACACTGCACGTATTGTGAGGAGGTTCCTCTCTCTGCAGCCCTAACCACCGGTAGCTTGAGCCCTGCCCCGCTGCCGGCGGTACCCGTAAGTTAGGTTTTTATTTTTATAATATTTCGAAAACATCCAAGACTCAGGAACAAATACTCGTGCTCAGCACACAAATATCTGCCCTTACCGGGATTTGATCCCAGGACCCCCCCTAGCTTCGGTAGTTTCGAGTTTTGAGTGCAACGATCTACATTATAGTATGGGTACAGTAAGACTACAAATATAAGTTACGCCGGCAATCTTCGTCCACGCAGAAAGGTACTCACTAATGCCGAAGATAAACAAACGTAAAAATCAATTCAATACAAACCTTGTCGTGTTACGCGTAAGATAGAATATGAAAAGACAGTTAAACTCGTGCTTTCTCGCTCATGGCGATTAGCGATTAGCGCTTAGTGCTCGTGCGTCTCAGCTTGTGTACGAATGACAACTGACGCAACGCGACGCTAAATAAAATGGCGGTCGACGGCGTCGCTGCAATGGCGGCCGAATATTTGACCAATAGCTGTCGAAGTTTTACCCGCGCAAACGTACTGCCTTATAATTGGCCAAAACGCTTTCGCGCCTTCTAAAAAAATGCTTTCTGCATCGTTGTAGCTTATAATAATATATTTGTGGTAGGTACTACTGTATATCGTACCGTGTACCCTCCGCCGCCGTCCCCGATGTAGTTCTGCGTGACGACCCGGTAGGTGGCGTCGGGGTCGAGCGGCAGGAAGCGCGGCACGGAGCACTCCGCGCAGCGCACCCGCGCGGACACCACGCGCGCGCCGGCCGCCGCGGACGCGTTGTACACATTCCGCATGCCTGCAGTACACACACACACACACACACAACTAAATATTACCAGGAAACAAAGCTATTTTAGAGCGAACCCAAGACTAAATTCATTGCCAACCCTGAGGACTAAGATGGAATACGTACTATCCGTCCGCAAAAGAAAGGAGAGATTTTGACCACTAAGATGGCCACCAAAGATGATAAGTTTTTTATTTGTCTTGTTTAAAGACCTCTTACTCATGCGCTGATCTCATGATAAAGTCTAAAGGTAGCAACATAATCTCCGCTGGAGGTACCCAATATCTTATACGGTAGCCAACAGGCGATCTTCCAGACAATCTAAGATAGAAGAGACGCAGCAACGTATAAGTTAAAACAAAGTAGGCGGGCAAACAAAGATATTTTTTTAACTTAGAAGAAATAAAGTGGATGTATAAAAAAACAACTCCACAAACAACGGGAATCAAAACTGGGTTTGTTTTTTTAGTGTAGTAAGCAGGGTATTTTACATATTATTCGCGCGTTATATTCAAGCTGTTGATAAGATAGATGGATAGATAAAACGTTTATTTGATGCTTCAACCACTCACATACAATTGTCATAGGTGGAAAAGAAATAATATCAAACGAATTTATTGTTGTTTTTTTTTTGTGCAATATACATACATACATACTTATGTTATGACCTAGGAACAATCTCAATCGCATGTGTGCGTCGTAGTCTCAGAGCATTGCAAACTAGAGAGAGGACAAGCCGCGTCGCAGTTAGCTCAATGTGCATACTCTGCCGCTAGTTCAACCTCCGTATAACGAGTATGCACGCATACTAATCACAGAGAATATTACGATTCTTCCCAAAATAACAGCGCATAATACTATTTTGCAATAGGAGCGTCGGTATACAAGTGTGTGCTTTAGATGTGTGCGTACTTTGTCTTGTGAATTACTTGTGCTTTGTGTGGGTTAGTGAACTTGCGACAGGCATGCTCAATACTAATCAGCCGGCATGTCCGATCTCCTTATATTCATTAATCTGTGGTCGCAGCAGTACAGTAGTACCACAAATATAAGTTACAACGATGTACCTGCGCAGAAAGCATTTTTTTTGAAAGGCGCGTATACGTTTTGGCCAATTATAAGGCTGTACGTTTGCGCGGGTAAAACTTCGACGAGTATTGGTCAAATTTTCTGCAGCCATTGCAGCGACGCCGTCGACCGCCATTTTATTTAGCGTCACGTCAGTTGTCATTCGTACACAAGCTGAGACGCACGAGCGCTAAGCGCTAATCGCTAATCGCCATGAGCGAGAAAGCACGACTTTAACTGTGATTTCATATTCTCCCTTACACGTAACACGACAATGTTTGTATTGAATTGATTTTTACGTTCGTTTATCTTCGGCATTAGTGAGCACCTTTCTGCGTGGACGAAGATTGCCGGCGTAACTTATATTTGTGGTCTTACTGTACAAAAAGTTCATGGCTCAGCGTATAGCATTGCTCTAGTGATGGTATCTGAATCTGTAATGGTATCTCACCGCCGATCTGCAGCATGCGGCCGCTGTAGAAGTCCCCGGGCGCCATGGAGACGCCGATGGAGAACTCGAGAGCCTCCAGTAGGTGGATGCCCTTCAGATCGTACACCTGCACGTAGTTCTCGAATGGCATGGCCATCAGCAGAGCCTCGGTTGTCACCTCTGGGGGTTATAAACGAATACGCGATTAATAGTCGATAATTGAATTTCATGTAAGTAAGTAGTTATATATATATATTTTTTTTATTTAGTGCTAAGTTTTTACATGTGGAATAAGCGAAAGAGATTTGGCAGGTGAAAAGAAGTGGTGGTGATTTAATGTATGTACCTATGTAAATATTTTGAATTGTTTGTTAAAATGTATATTTGAAAAATTTCGTTGGTAGGACATTTACTACGTTTCAATTTTTGACTTTAAGTTTACATTGTATATGTGCGTTACTGTTTGTTGTACCCAATAAAGAGGAAAAAGGTGTATTTTTAATTCTCGTCGCCAACGACGTTAATGTTTAACAGTGGTAGGGCCGGCGCACATACAGCCAAGCGGAGCGCAGATAATTTCTCACTGTAAATGCATCATCGTCTTTGATTGGATGACCTGAAATAAGACTCCGCAACGATTACGCGAATTGCAAGCCTTAAGTGGCAGTGGGTGGGACACATTGCTCGTAGAACCGATGGCCGTTGGAGCGGAAAGGTGGCGACCCTGTCTTCCACAAGGTGGAACGAAGATCTGGTAAAGATCGCGGGAAACCGCTGGATGCCAGCAGCAGAGGACCGGTCGTTGTAGAAAACCTTGGGGAAGCCCTTTGTCCAGCATTGGACGTCTTGCGGCTGATAATGATGATGATGATGACGAAACGATTGGTGGTCCGAAGCGCTAGTAGATTCACTCTATTTACCGACGTGTAAGAGAGCCCTCAGGTGGCCAATTTACTGAATAAATATTTTGATTTTTTGGCCATAGTAAAAATTGGTTTACCTTTGTATCACCAACGCTCATTTCATACAACGTATCACTTCACAGAATTTTCATTTCATAGACAAGCTTTTCTAGGCACAGAAGTTTAGTTTAGATTTTGTGATAGTCACAAAATTTACCCACCCCAGCCTTCTTAATGAATGTTTAAGATATCCTGGAAACAACAGGGTTTCAGCAGACAATAACTTTCGATTAAGTGAAATACTGTGAAACGATACGTTCTATGAAATGTTGGTGAATCAAGGGGATACCCAAGGGGAGCCCCACGAGGCAGGGTCAGGAGCACTCACGGCCGCGCTCGATGGCGGCGCGCAGGCCGCCCGCGTTGATGAGGCACACGTGCGCGCCGTGCCACGCCGAGCCCTGTCTGTACTCCATCAGCTGCAACACAAATCAAATAGAACATTCTTACCTTTCATCGACTAAATCGCTCAATCATTCGTACCGTGCCAGGCTAACAAAGGCTATGAATACAAAAGTTCCGTCTACATTTGATACAGGAATAATTTATTCCCGAAAATAACAGAGTTCCCGAGATGACTCGCTGGTGTAGTTGGTAGTGACCCTGCCTTCGAAGCTAGCGGTCCTGTAGGGCTAGACAAGTTGCATTCGACAATCGTTAGCGATTATGTTTCGATTGACAAATGTATGGAATTGACGTAAGCCACCGAGATAGTCCCGGGTACTAACGTCAATTCCATATATTTTTCAATCGAATCATAATCGCTAACGATTGTCGAATACAACTTGTCTAACCCCACTGGGTTGGGCAGAAATTTGTGTGATGAGCACGAGTATTTATTCCTGAGTCTTGGGTGTTTTCTATGTACAATTTAAGTATATATTTCTCTATATAAGTAAGTTTATCGTTGTCTAGTAGGTACCCGTAGTACAAGCGTATAGCTTAGTTTGGGACTAGGTCAATTTGTGTAACGTTGCCCTGTGAAATTTATTATTTATTTATTTAATACTGATTTACGACTTCTTGAGCGGATGGAGTCGCAAGCTAAGACTGAACTAAGTCTTGTCGTCTTTTGTCTTGAGCCCTTTTATTACTAAGAGATATCATCAATTCAATTCAGTTTATTAATTGGTAAATATAAATCGTTCCTTATAATTGCAGGAGTGTAATCTACTGTTTTTGAGCTGTATTCATGTATGGCGAGACGGCGGTAGCACAAGACCCTAATACATCTAAAGGCGTACCTGATGCAGGAACCCATCGCAGGCCCAGGAGCCGACGTTGCACTCACGCGCGTAGCAGCTGCGACTGAGCGGCGTGAGCATGCGGCCCAGCACCTCCTTGCCCACCGCGTCCACCTCCTCCCGCCAGGGCGCCAGCTCCTCCATCATCTGAGGGTCTGACGCAGACTTGTTTGAATGTACAAGTTATTCTGGTGAAGTGGGCAATAAATTAAGTTATTCGAAGTATTTTCGGATTTAGTTTTAGTTTTTTAAGACAGGCTTTTTTGCGATATCTGCTAAACGCGGTATTTGGCGCCCAACGTGGGACTTAAACCAAAATCAAACCCATGTCAATTCAAACCCCCTTAGTCTCTAACGTACTATAAACAAATTTCACCTGAGTTGGTAAATAATGCTTTGTCAGGACAAACCTATTTAAAATATACATTAGCTATTATCCGTTTATGTAAGAGGGCAAAGCCAGTTCGAAATATTACTAAAACCTGCAAGGTTTCATGCAAACATGTACATATAGCGATCATATTTTCAGTAAATAAAAGTATAATTTGGTGAAGTGGAACTGACGATGAAGATAACAGACGGGACTCCTCAACGGTACTTATTTCAGGAGTGGCGATAAAATATATCGATTAAGATAGTTGAGCGACTATGATGAAGCACATTTAAATGGTTCAAATATATAACTATGACTTTCCCGCGGCGTCGCTTGCGGCGATATTTGAGATGTGGGACTACAGAACAACATTATGATAACTAAAAGATATGAAATAAAACAAATGTTTTAATAAAGAAACCGCCTTCAAAAATGCAAGAAATAACTTATTTTAAAATGGCACGTACGAGTAATAGCTCAAGTCAGTTCAGCTGAAGTCGGCTTTTGGTTTAAAATATTGTGTGACGCCAACAACCTTTTACTGTACTTACTATTTTAAAAGAAGTTATTTCTTACGTTTTGCAGGCGGTTTTAATATGTTACTCGTACCTTGGATAATAGACGTCCCGAGGAAGATAGGTACACCCTCCCAGCCAGTGATGGTGCCACTGTTGTCGAAGAACAGCTTGATGTTGCCGAGGTAGCGCGTGTAGCACGACGCCTGCACCACCAGGATCTGGAGAAACAACTCACCTATAGCCTCGTGAACCCGGTGTTCCATAGGAGGTACATATTTTATCTTACAGATGGGCCCTTTTGGATACACTTCGACCCTTTTAGGATCCTTTGGGCTATTACCCTCTTACACACTCAGCTGTTCGAATGCGCAGGTTTACCCACGATGTTTTTCCTTCACCGTAAGAGCATCGGGTAGTGTACTTAAGTTAGAAAAACTCATTGGTACACGGTGACCGCGGCGGTTCGAACTCGGTACCTTACGATCACGAGACGAAGCCACTAGGCCACCGACGCTCTTAGGAGGTACAAAATCAAGGCAATTTAGTCACTCGCGCCCGTCCGTTTGGCATGTTTTGGCAGGAAAAAATTGACTAAAAGCCGAACAGGCTGGACTTGTATATATTTGGCACACCTGGCAAACGTAATCATTTCATTGAACGCTGTTTTCGGCTAGACTCACTAACGTCATTTCGTGTGTGTGCCGCTGTAGGTGTACCTATTGTTCGCTGTAGCCGAGTTTCCGTTTTACGTTCCATAACAGACTAATTATTACCACTAAACCAGCGTCATTAAAGATGGGTGGCGTACACCACTCCACCGGGTACACCCAAGAAAAATACCTATGTAGAATTTAGAAGTCTAAAATTGTTACCCGATGTCCATTGCTCTGCACCACTTCCGTGGGGTAGTCCCCTGCAGCGAAGTCCCCGTTGGGAGTCTCGCCGTTGAAGAGAAGCGTGTGGGAGTGAGCACCCACTATGATGTCCACCTCGGGAGAGATCCGAGCCGCCATCGACCTGCAACCAGGGGGGACCAGGTGATGTTAGTGGTAGGACCTTGGACAGTCTGTCCGGATTGCTACTATTTTATCCTTTAAGCTACTACTAACCAGCAGTGTTGGCATGGTGTGGGGATATGATAACCGGTGAAGTCACTGGCTATTTATTTAAGCTATGCCGTTGTACCTACAGTCCACAGTATTTATATTATATCTATACAGGCATCGCGTCAGGTATACATAAACCTTAAAACGTGGTAAAGAGGTGTGTAGCTATTTTTAACGTTTTGTTTGGGAACGTGTATATATTTATGACTATGTTTAGGTTGATGAAATAGCTCAAGGGAATATCAAATAAATATTCGCAAGACGGCTTGTTATTTAGTACTTATATTTATACGGGGTGTTTGGTAGTCGAGTGCAAGGTCTTTCAGGAATGGTTCGAGCACATTGGTAGGTACAGTCGAGTTCTCAGATATGTACACACTTTTGGACCTTACATACATACATAACATCACGCCTTCATTCCCAGAGGGTAGGTAGAGCTACAGAAAAACCAACTACTCTAAAAACAGTTGTTGATAATTCTGTAACCACATTTTGCACAAGTAAGCTAAGAAGACTTTTGGACCTTATCCCATTGAAATAAGCTGCAAAAGTGTATAAATAGTTAAGGTCTCGACTGTACCTACCAATGTCTTTTATAATTTTTAAGATATTGCCCATTTGTACTTACTTTTTTCTTATGAAAAGCTTAAAATGTATATGACCCTATTTGAAACCGAAGACTCAAGACAAGGTCAATGATGGACGATCTTACGGCGAACATGTTTTAGCTTACGCAGTTTCCGCTTTGCATTGATCAGTCAGTTACCATGCCATGAGTTACCAGTGAGTCGTTTTTTTATGATAAGGAGAAGGCACACTAACACTCAGGCCACCTGATGTTAAGTGGCTCAAATGCGTTGCCAACCCTGAGGACTAAGATGTAATGCCTCTATGCTAGTAATTTCCCCGGTTGTCTTATCCCCACACCGGACCACAACAATGCGAACATTGTTGCTTGGCGGTAGGTTACTGGATAAGATGGTGGTAGCGATCGGGACGAACCCCGCACAGGGTCCTACGACCACTAAAAAAATTAAGAATTGAAATAGAGTGAAAGGGACAGAGCATTTGACTCGCTAGCGAGCAAGGTCACTGACAACTCATGGTAATTCGCTTCATAAAAGTCACGTGATCTACCAGTGACGCGAATGGTTTAAAAACCAAACGAATAGAAACGCTAGTTAGCGAACGCATCTTGTCTACGGCCTCTGTGTTCTCCGCGTTTATAAATGAATTCACGACACTAAGGATACTGACACGTCACTACCGTAGCCGCAGTGAGACAGCACGATGATGATGTCGACGCCCTGCTCCGCCAAGATGGCCGCCTCGCGGTTGATTGCCTCCACCTCGTCCTCCATGATCACGCCGCCGATCGGCGCTGAGAACTGCATCAGGTAATCAATTATCAATCACAAGCACACGTTTTAATAAGGTAATGGTGTGTAATGATTTGCATAACAACCAATTACATACATACATAACGTCACGCCTTTATTCTCAGAGTGGGGTAGGCAGAGCTACAGAATACCAACAACTCTAAAGTTGTTGATAATTCTGTAACCGCATTTTGCACAATAATTAAGGCTAGATGTTTACCAGTGTATTAGTGACAGGTTGCAAGCCCATCGCCTAACAGTACTAACGTTAACAACCAATTAATGAACTTATTTCCAATTTGGTTAATAAAAATAGCAAAGCTTATTTTTATTTTATTTAATTTTATTTTATTTACCCATTTTATAATACTTTTAGTACATAGACGACCGACCTCATGACGGCGCGAGTTATGTCGCTCGTGAGATAGACTGTCTTTGTCTGACCGTTCTAATTAGAGAATGACGGGTAGTCTATCTCGCCGTCATGTGCTAGCCGTGCTGGTGTGGGACACTATTAAAACACAATTGGGTAGTGTCGTCTATATATGTCAAATACCTCGGAGCCCGACTTTTCGGCTAGACAATTTGATATTTTGACCCGAATAATCCGCAATTTTCATCAAAATCGTTGGAGCCGTTTCCGAGACTTAGAATATATTAGAAAACACAATAATTAATGCGGACGACCGTGTATGCCCGGGCAGTCTTAAAGAAATGCTTACCACTCGCAGCAGCACCCCTATAACCCCGACCCTCCTCCCGCGCACCGTCAGCACCACGTGGCTCTGCAGGTAGGGCGTCAGCGAGGGCTCGTTGGTGGTGTTTACGTTGGCCGCCAGCATGGGCGCGTTCAGGTGCTCCAGGTACGGGAGCAGGCCCTCGGGGCCGTGGTCGAACTCGTGGTTCCCCAGCACCTGGGGACGAGGATATATTATTTTCGCTGCTGCTCGCCGTTGTTGAAGTGTTATCGCTATGCCCTCGGGGCCTATTCAATTTTCCGGGATGAAAAGTATTCTATGTCCTTCCCCGGGACTCAAGTTATTTCCATATTAAATTTCATCCAAATCGGTTCAGCGGATTATCTGTAAAAACGTAATAACTAGATAGATAGACAGAGTCACTTTCTCATTTTTAATATAATATAGTATAGATAGAATATTATGTATAGTATAGATTATTATATCGTAGGAGTTGAGCCGGGTGGGTTATTCCCATCTTCCAACCTATCCAACCCAGGTATATGGTAATTTCAGTCCATCAGTCGGGTGCCCTATTCAAACAATACTTTATAGTTAAGTGTGTACGTAATCAACTGCTCTAACAGATTTGCAGGGATTTTACTAAAATACTGAGTCACGTTATTTACTTAATTAAATAAATAAGTAATAAATCCCGTTAACCGACGAAGAGAAAAATGTTTTTTTATTGTTATTCTATTTCCACGCCCATCAACGCACGAAACGAATTTGGCATTTTTGATAATTTACGGATGTAGTTGTATTTTGTTTTATCAGAGCACAGTTGCAGCGGGTATCGTTGGCCTTAAACAAGATTACACAAATAGATAAGAGCTTATTAATTCCGATTGCTATTCAGACATAAATCGATCAACCAGTTATCTCAGCTTAATAATTTGGAATTGGTGATAATGATAACACAGCAAACCTACTTTAATGTCTTGAATAACTAAGATGGCGCCGAGCGTGCAGTGGCGCCCTCATTAAGTACTATTGTTGTGTTTTCTTATAAACTAGAGTATTGTCTTGAAATAGACGAGCGGTTTTTTGTTGTACAAATGAATACACAATTTATAGGGTAGATACATGACATAATTTAATTACAGTTTACATATTAGTGAGTAACCTAACGGAATAAGTGGCCACTTATTTCCATTCAGTTGACTACACGAAGGTTAGGGTTAAGGTTATAAAACTTATATATGCTATACATTGTGTATTAATTTGTACCACATTAAAACAACACTTCGATTTCAAGATTTATACGAAAAGACAATAATTTTAGTAATGAGGTCGCCACTAGACGCTCGGTGAAGTCAAGCAAGACGCCGGTGTTTCAAGACGCATCAGAAGTTAGTTTTGAATGATTTGACATTTATATCGACGTGGAGCATCTCATGAGCATTTTACATTTAACTCAAGATCAATTTATTGATACCTATGGACTCAAAGTTTACTTTACTGGGTTTAAGGCGAAAATCTCACTCAAGGTAAGAGTCCATTTTTTATCTCATTAATGATAAGTGAGTAAAATGCATTTTAACCTTTTGATCGCCACGGTCGGCTGCAACTTTTTGTGCACCTGACGCTAACGACGTCATATGCCGCAACTGCGCTGATACAAAATATATGGAGAGTAGGTACTGAGCGGTTATTTGCCAGCTTTGGCGGTTAGGGTATGATTATTCACGCGGTGATCACAAGTGGCTGCCGGCACTCGTATTCGACATCATAGGCGCGAGATCACCAATTACAGTTAAATTAAAAAAATCCTCTAGAAATCGGTTAAAATAAAATATACCATTTTGGTAAGCTTTGGTCCCCGAAACGGACCTTAACCTAATACCAACGTGAGCATCATGCGGCAGCAGATTCATGAAGTGCTGACTGACGTTCCACCTCAAGAAGTTGTACCAGATGGTACCCTGGAAGGTGTCTCCGCCGTTCAGGACGATGGAGTCCGGCTCCGCCTCCTTGGCGTCCTTGATGGCCGTGTACAGCCTTGCGTACCCCCCGATGCATTCATCTCCAGGATTGCAGATGGTGCCGGAGGGGCTGATCTCGTCGAAGCTGGAACAAGCCTCGTGTTCTCCAGAATTCTTGGGAACTCACCGCCGTACTGAGAGACCAGTTAGAGACGTTCCTTTTTTAAACTAGTGTAAAAAAAACCTTTACTTAGAACCTTCGATCAACGATTACTACTAGATTCAACGTATCAGCTCTGAAAACGGCCAGAGAAATAAGAGGACCAAATAAGTTTATGCTCATTATTCTGACTGACTACTTGGATCTTTTTTTCTTAGACTTAAGGTATATTTTAAGTTAATTTACATTAAGAAGGTTAAACAGATATAGCTATAAGTATAAGCAACACGGCCACTCTTTCGCTTCGATTTTGTATGGGACCTTGAATCTAGTAGCAATTGTTGATTGAAGCTTAGAAACGATCTTTCTCTCTCCTGGATGACCTCTTGAGGTAAGGGGTTAACGATTTCTATCGGAACGGACACTATTGCTTATATTTAAACTATAGTTTGTCTCCAAAGGTATGTCGCGGTGCTCACATGTGGGCGTGCGTCGACCGTACACGCCGAGAGCTACCACAAGCAAACTCAACAGGACGAACCGAGCCGGTTTAGTCGGGGCCGCGCCAGCGCCGCATTTGGTTGCATATTATCTATCGAGCGACGCGCATCGACACTACCCTAGCACCCGAGCGGCAATAGGTTACGGAAACTCCTAAAGCGCCGGAGACGAACTACTTTTCTATACTATGGATGTAGTGACGGACAACCTAATATGAGTCCTGTATGTATATAACAAGCAGAATATAATCTATTAAGGTAATATAATATAATATATTATGCTTACTGTGCATGGAAGTCATTGAAGTGTATAATATTGAGCTCAAACACATCCTGCGCAAGCGCAGCCGCCAGTACGCACAACCACACCGCTCGCAACATGGTCACAACTCCGCGCGTGCGCAGAAACTGACGTGAACACCTTAATCACCATTATCAGGGATTACATAAGGAAATATATATATGTTATTAAATCAAGATTAATATTTTATTGTGATAACAAGTTTTGTTAAACTTGTTAACCGGCCAAGTGCGAGTCAGACTCGCTGAGGGTTCCGTACATTTTTTTTTATGTTGATTTAGCAGCATAGCTCTCTAACAACAAATAATAAATACGATTACGATATTATTTAAGATTCACGACAAAACTGCATTTATATGCAACAGCCCATGACATTTTAGCTTATAGAACTGTCTCTTTTTGGCACAAGGAATTCCAAAAAGACTCTATCAGCTATAATAAGGCAACATAATATTGGGCCCCATTTCATAAAAGCTTGTAACTTGTAATACAAGTGGAAGTCTCTTAGTACGTATCAGTACGTATTAAAAAGAGACTTCCACTTGTATTACAAGTTACAAGGTTTAGTGAAATGTGCCCCAGTATGTTGCCTTTTATTTTATGCCTTTAGTTCTTATTCTATGACATGAACGTTAAACGTATAACACCACCTTTTTTCGTTGGGTGTTAAAAACCGACACTAAAACGAGTCTGTTGCATTTAACTTCGGAACGCTATTTACTTAAAGTTTTAAATCAAATTGCATTTGTTTTTGATTTGAGGCACTTTTCGTCGCCTTACTTACTCAAACTCGTATCTGTATATTTTTTTTGCTGTTGGTAAACTTATTATTTCTAAGTATTACTGAATGTAAATGAAATTACCAACCGCAAAAAAGAATAAGCAGATACGAGTTTGAGTAAGACGACGTTTTGTTTTTAACCCCTCGTATGCGGGAGGTGAAAAAATAAAAAGTTCTAGTCTCTTCTGATTACAATATAGTCCATAAAATAAAGCTTAAGCAACGAATATGGTGGACTGAAGCGCAGAACGGCTCTCAGGCCATTATTTTCAATTAGGTAGCCTACATGAAGAACAAGCACATGACATGATCATACTGATCATAACTTGCGTTTGGAGCGTAAATAGTGACATCCGGTGATCAAAACTAGCTATTACGTGTGTGCTATCCCCTCCTAAGCCAAAAGGATTATCTCGGATAAAATTCTGTTGCAATATCAACCTTACTTCTAACAAGAGAGAATTAAAACTGCTTTGGTGATTGAATTTGAGATACTGCTTATTAGGTAAGGATGGCAGCATAAACAAGGCAATTTAGTTTAAAGTATATGCTAATGTTCATAAGGTTTTTTTTTTTCAATGGATTTAAGGCCGCACTAGAGTCAGTTAATGACGACTGTCGTTCCTTATACCTACACGATTTCTCATACACAAGGTTAATACAGAAAAACGGGTTAACCGTCTCTAAAATGTACAGCGGTGAGTTACATAGACTACAAGTAGCCGTTTATTTTAATTTAGCCATTAAAAGTCGTAACTAAAACCAAGGCTATAAACCTAATCAGTAATCACTTAAAAAAAAACATTTTACGTATTATTTATCTATGGGCAACGGTGATCACTTACCATCAGGTGAGCCGCCTGCACGTCTACCTCCCTCTATTTAAAAAAATATATATTTGCTACACTTATTTTTACTCAATCGCCCAAAGGTTAATCGAAAGAGGTCCATTAAAGGTATAATTTCGCCTTTGTACTACTTTTATTTCTGTAATTTCAATAAAGTTTTAAAATGTATAAAAAAGTGTAAAATTAAGATCGTAAGCAAAGCTTCACGGTAATTCTAGGTCAAGGGCATTCATATCTAAACAGCAACCGCGTGAAATATATGTACACATGGACCTTATTGCCAGTGGCATTAAGATGTATAGATTTATTTGACGTCTTGGGAACGTAAATATATTTAAGCTCCAATTTTACTCGTTTTTTTGTCGCGTCTCGGTAATACTCTGCCTACGTTCAGAATTTAACAAATAAAAACTGAATCTAATCAATCGATTCAATGTGATCAGGAATATTAATAATGTGTTAAAAAAACGATTACAGACCTACGTGTATGCGTTAGAGTGTCGGTGGCCTATTGGCTTAGGGGGTCAACTCGTGATCGTAAGGTACAGAGTTCGAATCCCCGCGGTCACCATGTACCAATGAGTTACCGAAAGCTCTTTGGGTGAAGAAAAAACATCGTGAGGAAACTGGCATATCGAACAGCTAAAGTGAGTACCACAAAAGATCTAAAGGGATCAAAAGATCCCATCTGTGAAGATGAGATACGATGTATACATTTTACCACAGCCGGTGTTAAATTTTATAACCTTATAGGAAGTGAGGACAATACAGAGATCTCTCTCCAGGCGGGTGTTGTGCCTGGGGACCGAAGTCCTTTTGGATGAAGTTGGAAGTTGTATGTATATAAGTCAACCGACTGAAGAAACTTCGTTAGCGCGATGTAGCGCACTGTCTGATTTAGTTGCGCTGTCTAACACTGATAGCGCTGGCGAGTTTGTTGTTACAAGTTGTCACTAGATGTCGCTAGGTCGCCACACCAGCCCCCCTTTGAGACCGGGGGTTGATGGTGATGACGTGCAGTCTGTGCGTTGAAAATTCCGCTTGCAAGTGCCAGTAGTGGATGTCTCCAGTAGAGAGCTCAGAGCCGCGTTGGCGAGCGTAGCAGGAGAAGAGGAGTGGAGGGGAGTACACAGTGAGTCGTGTACCTGCTCCGCGAAGTACTCATAGTAGGACGCAGTGAGTCGTGTTGTTGAATGAGAGTATTGTGCACACTATAGACACCAGGCATGGAGATATATCAGAATGCTAGTGGTGCACAGTGCGGGTTGTCTGGCTTGCTGTGAGACAGCGTCATAGTGCTTGAAGGTCGTCAGGTTGCGTAAATGTCCATTGTCGTGGGTCACCAATGTAGGTAGAGAGGACAATAGAGAGATCTCTCTCCAGGCGGGTGTTGTGCCTGGGGACCGAAGTCCTTTTGGATGAAGTTGGAAGTTGTATATAAGTCAACCGACTGAAGAAACTTCTTCTTCTTTCTTTGCCCCCGCGGCGACTTGAACAGCTACTACCGCGGGGATATGGCGTTTCCACGTGAAGTGATTTCGCCAGTGTCAAGTAAGTATATATAATTATAAATCAATATAGCAATAAAACACAATCCAATCTTCTCTAGGAAGATTGGGGGCAACGTTGTACGGTGATTTGTAGGTCAGAGGTCAAGATAGTTTTAACCTCTGCACCACTGCGAGTCCACTTGAAACGAGAAGAAAGATGCCAGATACACGAAATAAGTCCAAGTCTTCAATCACTGTGCGACACAAAGGCATAAAAAGTACAAATCACTATCAGAAAAGAACTTTGAACACCTAATTACCCAAAAATTAAAGTCTAAAACAAATCACACGTCCGCCATCTTTTAACGTTGCAAATGGCCCCCCTGAAGAAACTTCGTTAGCGCGATGTAGCGCACTGTCAGATTTAGTTGCGCTGTCTAACGCTGGTGGCGCTGGCGAGTTGGTTGTTACAAGTTGTCACTATATGTCGTTAGGTCGCCACAACCTGTTACTTCAAGGCTACTGTCACTCTCCTTATCCATACGAAAGTCTCCTTTAACACGTTCCCTGTCCCAGTGCCCCCCGTGTGTGGTCATGAACCTTTTTTTCAGGAGTCCGTGCTTCCACTATGGATCATTACCATTCCTTGGACATAAAACTGTTAGTTTGACTTGTGACACTGTCAGATCGTTTCGTATGGGGATAGTGAACGTGTTAATCTGTATCTGCCTCTAGGGACGTTACGGAGGTGGTCTTACCGGAACCGAAGTCCGAGTCGGAGTTTTTAAATTTGGTTTTTAAATGAGTCTTGTTTGTAATGTGTAAGCACACGGGACAGGAGGTTGGCCACGCGACAAGTATAAATTTGTTTGTACACGCTGAGCGCACCGCCGCCGCCGCTCCGTTTCGACCCCCTATTAAAAAAATGTCGGTCTCGGAATATATAGGGAACATACATCATTTTTTCCTAACGCTTTCTGGAAAGTGTTATGAAAGAGAGGAATAACTGTATACGAGAAATAATTGTCGTGTAATTTTGCCCCCTGCAAAAACACTATACAAAATCGACAACAGGAATGACGTCACAGCTGTTGTTCCATGTTTAAAATGCAAGGACATTATAAAGAAATTTACATTTATTTCATAAATTACTATGTTTAAGCCAATATCGTTGAATTTAAATATACTTAACGTAAATAAAATGAGAATGCCGAAAAAACAATGGAAACATTAAGACGTTTTAAAATTTTAACAAGTTTGATTCTATTTAAAATCTTAGTAAACGGTTCAAAACTTAGTGTATTGCGTTTTATATGCTTTTTTTATATTTTTTCATAAATCGTATAAACGAAACTCAGTTCTGATTTTCATGCATGTTCGCTATTGTAATATCACGGAAACGGATTCAAAGCTCCGTAATATCCCTAGTAGCTTAGAATGACTTTAGGCGTCGCTGGCGTTCAGTGGGTTAGGACTAAATCTTGATTTAACTTTTTGCTTCAACAGACCCTTTAGTTACCTAGTCGCCGGATATTCTAACACTTAATTTCTATTAAACTAAGTTTAAAGTTAGCACACATTTGGTAGAAAGTAGGTCAAAAGTTTATAAGAAAACGCAATTTTTAATCTAAACATTTATTTAATAATAACAAGTAACTCCTACTACATAAAAACATGATCTAAAATGATTCGATACATACTAGAGATCTGTTCGGACTAGGGCCACTATTCAACATTTTTCAACCTATACAACGTTATCACTCCCAACTACATCTGAAGAACAGCGCAAATTCCAACCTTACGGCTGTGTGTTAACGTCTATTTATCCACTGACAACCGCGACAGATTGACTGTCACTAACCTGTGGTTCGGGAATCCGTCAATGGCGTTAAAAAGGTTAAATTCAGCCAAGTTTGAATCGAAATTTTCGTGGGTAAAAAGAAGACTGCGTTAGTCTTTTGTTTTGCTACATAATATGTATAAATTCCGATTCCTACTGGTACTGGTGGATCTCTATTTTGCCTCAAGCGAGGTTCAAACAGCCTTCGCCACAATAGGCAGTCACATTACCGCTAGACTATAGGGTCAGTCTGAAATATGTATGAACAACTGAATACAACATTATCTAGGTTATTCACATTAATTAATTTTGTTAAATTGTAAGCATGTGTCAGTTTTATGAAATATGTCAAATTGAGGCCCAGAGATCTTCAACGTCGCGTTTAATATTTTTAATAGAATCTAATAATCACGACATACATTGCAAACCTGTGTGTAATCAGGCCTAAAAATACTAAAATACAATTATATAATTAATGATTTGAAAAGCCAATTGGATAAAAAATATAGTCATAAGTCATAATTATAGAGACCACAGACAAAGATTGTTATACAGGGTCCACCCGAAAAAATCTTGTTATTTATTAAGTTAATTTGTATTCACATTGCATCACTACCGGTTTCAGTTTTCGGTAGACCGTTCCTTGTACTCGGTATACATCTCAAAAAGTATCATTTAGTTTTATGTAACCGCGTCTTAATCCTTCATAGATATTTGAAACGAAGCAGTGGCGTGATACCCTTACAGATAAGCGGGATTATCAATTAACCTCCCGAGACCCAGTGTACCTTAGAAAGAATATAATCAAGGCAAATTAAACTGTATTTTTATGACCCTAAAGTTCATTTTGAATTGTTTCGAATTTGAAAATGGCATTTAAGGGCAAAGGTAACTGAACTTTATTTCCTTGCTGGTAGATTCAAATTTCCACTTTCCGTGTTTGTTTGTAGTACCGTGGGCCTCAAGAGGTTAACCGAACATAAAATAACCTGTCACATTAATGTAGTCATATTTCATGGTGTTCAGTGTCCACTTGCCTTTATAATTATGATTTACAAAATTTTAAGCGAATGACTTAAGAATAAGATAATCTATTTTTAATTTAATAATTTGTTAATTTTGGTTAAAAAAAAACAATTTGATCACTTCACTATAATAATAAGTTTTGAGATATTAATATTCTATTTGGCATATGGTCCTTATTCAAATATGTATGTCATTTCAACAATCAGAAATGCTTACTTTGTTGTTCTTTAAATGTCTTTTTATAAATGCATTTGATTATACCTTTTGAATTTAAGAAAAAAATACTATATACGCTTCTAAATATTCTCAAATATTTTGCAAATAAGTACCTTAAGTTTTGTTTACCGTACAAACTTACAAATTTAATAATGCGTGTACATTATAGAAGCTTCTACCATTAATTAGAAGGCACTTTAAACCTTATCGTGTACATAATAAATTTCCTTATTAGTTAGACTCTAGAATTATAACATTAAGCAACTAAGTATAATTATGTTTTACATTAAAAAAAATACTCTCAGGTTAGTATCACTTCTCACTTAAAAGAACCACTTATTTAGGCTTCTAACAGAGGCTAAGCTGGCAACATGATATGTTTTAAATTTTCTCGTCTATTGACCTTTTCAACCCCATGTCACTCACACGCCAATGCCAGCTTGAAACTAGAGCGAATGTAAACCTTACCTCATAGATACTCAGATCTATTTTGCGCTGGCAACCATGACGGAAATATCCGTCGTTGGCGTTGAACCAGTGATGCAGATATATCCGTCAACGGCATTAAAAAGGTTAAAATGTAATGGATTGAAACTCAAAAAAAAAAAAGGGCGTGGAACTCAGGTAGTGTATGTAGGGCATGGTTGCCCACTACACTTTTCCATACAAAACAAAAGCCCATACACATAAGTATACACCGACAATATTAAACAGGAATTAAATATGTTTTTATCCAAAATTACATTTTACTAAAGTGATAGGAGTAAAATAAAAAATATCCTGGTTTTTCAAGCCTCTTTTATTGCAAGAAATTTTGAAAGAAGATAAAGCTTAGCCTCAATTTTTAGTGTCAACCAATTATAATTTTATTTCACCATTAAAATTAAGAATGTTAAGTATCGTTTCAACTTAAAATTACATAAACAACCAACTATACTAAAAAATAAGAATGATAATCAAATGGAAATATCTCGAGTTAGAAAGTCAAACTTCTTTAAATAAATATAATTATTTAGTTTTTCATGTATATTTTATTACATCAAACTTAAAAAAATGGGTAAACTGATTTAT
Organism: Acleris holmiana; assembly: GCA_949316455.1. Classification (NCBI taxonomy): domain Eukaryota; kingdom Metazoa; phylum Arthropoda; class Insecta; order Lepidoptera; family Tortricidae; genus Acleris; species Acleris holmiana. The sequence continues at coordinate 12,420,605 of OX438783.1, forward strand.
TTTATTTAACACGCCTCCCAAAGGCGAAACGTCTTAGATATGTTTTTTTTTTATACATAGTGAAGAAAAATATTGATTTGAGACCAGGCTGAAATCGATGTAAAAAAAGCTGTCAAAACGAACGTAAGAAAGGCAATGTTAACGTATCGTAACATCACCTGCGTCCGTCGGAGAGTCCTGGCTTACGAGTACGGTGTTCGCGGGTTCACGTTGATCATCTCAGTCGTGCTGAAACAAAATGTTTGAATTCAGATGAAGTTTAACCTCTTCTAGGAAGCTGCGAGCCTGGTAGAAGGGTGTTTTGTACCAAAGCGCTTTTTAGGCAGAGGGAGAGGGCGGGGGATGTGAATTGTATGAGCCACTGACCTCTTGGAGCAGCGCACGTGTATGACCAGCAGCACGATGCCGAGCAGCAGGCACAGCGTGCCCACCACGATGTAGGCCACGCCGAGGAAGGGGTTCTTCCCGCCCAGTAGAGATGTAGTCGAGATAATGAAGGTCTTGGTGCCGTCGAAGTCTGTCACTGGGTATACTGGATGTAAACCACAGAAGTTATATTTTAGGGAAATAATCTTTGTTTTTACAGTCCAACTAATGCTGACAGACTAATATTACAGTTTTGTAAGGCATAGAGAAACTGAATGGACACGTAAACCATGTATATACTTATGTATGTATGTACTTTTTGTATTTTTTTAATTGGTATTTTTTTGTGCTGGTTCAAAATCAAATAGGGTTTGAATTCACGACTTTGATATTTTGCCAATCCCTTAATTGAAAAAATAGGGGAGGTACCGTAAAACATTTTTTTTTAAATATTTTATTTACGACTTTGTTGGCGTGACTAATATATTATAGTATATTCATGCCAAATTATAGCTCTTTAGTACTGAGAGCCTCTGAGCTAGGCTGCGGACGGACGGACATGGTGAAACTATAAGGGTTCCTAGTTCGACTACGGAACCCTAAAAACCGGCCAAGTGCGAGTCAGACTCGCGCCCGACGGCTAGTCTACCTGTTGCCATTATTAATATCGAGCAAAAACGGCAAGAAAATGACATTTGTTTGTTTGGTTATTTGAGTAACTGACCATACTCGACGGTGAGCACGTAGGGCCCCTTGACGAGGCCGGTGCTGAAGCCGACCTCGTCGTGGCGCACGCGGCGGTACAGCTTGCGGAACGTGGGCAGCGCCGCCGTGCGCATCCACACGATCAGGTCCTCGTTCTGTGCCAACAACGCAGCGCTATCACACCACACATCATAAACGCCTCAACTAGAACGCCTATGCGTCTGATCTTTCGATATATTAAGGGAAGTCTGTAGTATTCCGCGATCTCGAACTCAATAACTATACGTACGTACCCACGTACTATGAGCGTCTACCTGCCAGACTTAAAAATGTACAATCCGACAAATACAGGTGTTTACATAAACATGAGATGAGAAACCTTTTATTGGATAATCCATTGCACTCCGTAGATGAATATACGGAACTCAAATTGTAAAATTATTACTGTATTGACATTTATTAATCTATGTATACCTATTGATTGACATCGGATAAGTGACCATACTAGATATTTAATTGTTGTTGTTTTGATTATTTGAATGTTATTTTTGTATTCTTCGATTATTAGCACGGAGCGAAACTTTGGTGCCGATTTCTAATAATGCTATATAATGATAATGTAAATATTTAAAAATTACAAAGACAAAATATTTATAGGGTAATGAAATTGTAACGAAAAATACTCTGTCCACAAGTAAATAAGAAAACATTAAATGAAAATTCGTTGGATTTCGAAGAATACAGAACGCTTAAAATTCAAACGCAAACATTCAGGACACTATAACTGTCGAATCTCTATAACCGCACCTGGAGCAAATATTGTTCAAAGTCAACCTTTCTTCATCTAAATCAATATCTTCTGATGGTAAAGACTTTAAAAATTATTAATTATACAAAACTACTGGAAATCCCAAATTAAAAAACCATCCAATTTACAAATAATAAAATACAAGTAAACTTGTTATCGTCTCCAACAATCTTCTTTTTAATATGACAATGACAGACAATTATGCTAAGTACCGGCCGTCTCATCTCAAGTGTCAACATCGGTAAACTAAAGAGGCCAATAAGTTGTTATTAGTGATGATGTAAAAACACTCTGTATGTATACTTCGTTCGGATAGGTATTTAAAAAAATGTAAACAAACCAAACCACGTGGCTCTGCTCATCAACCAATCCAAGCTGTTTGGTCAAGCTTTGACGTATCAGTGTTCTGCTCCTATTGGCTGACAAACTGTCATCTGTCAATGTCACGTGGTTTTTTTGTTTACTTTTTTAAATGCCTATCCGAACGAAGTATAGCTTGACGTCATACGTCTGTCATCGGCACCAAAGTTTCGATCCCTGATTATTAGTATTCATGTCGACAATCTGAATGTAATTTCATATTTATTGCCATTTAATGCAATTTATATTGTAATAATACATACATACATAACATCACGCCTTCATTCCCAGAGTGGGGTAGGCAGAGCTACAGAAATACCAACAACTCTAAAAAGACTTGTTGATAATTCTGTAACCACATTTTGCACAATCAGGCCAAGAAGTTTACTAGTGTATTAGTGACAGGTTGCAAGCCCATCGCCTAACAATACTACAAGCCCTTATTCCCTGAGTCGCCTCTTACGACATCCACGGGAAGACATGGAGTGGCACTATTCTAACCCGGCAACCATTGATGAATAAATAAACTAAACTAAACTATAACGTCTATGCGTCTGAACTTTGGATATGTTTAGAGGAGTCTGTAGTATTCCGCGATCTGGAATTGAATAACTATAACGCCTCTGCGTCTCGAAATTACGATATATTAGAGACCACATATGATAAATTCGACAGCGTTCTGCGATCTGGATCTCAATTACATACATTGGTACAGTCTCAATCTCACATTCCCTTGAGACGGTTAAACGTGAAAACACGATTAGAAACAAAATTCTCGATGGTTTTTTTCACATGTTATCAATTGAAAGTTCGAAACCCTACGATCTTTAACGATGGTTTTGATTCAATAGTTGAGCAACTTATAATTTCCTAATCCTGGTAAACTATGTTTTTTTTATGTTAAGGAGAAGGCACACGAGCACTCAAGCCACCTGATGGTAAGTGGAATCTGAGACCCATAGACATTTGAATTCTCAAGACTATAATCCTAAGAGCTCAAATGCGTTGCCAACCCTGAGGACTAAGATGGAATGCCCCTATGCTAGTGTAATTTCACCGGTTGTGTATAATGTTATAGTTATAGAACAAACAACAATTATTTTAATTAAACGCTGCAAACAACGCGCGCAAACTTATCTCCATCTCACGTTTTTCACGCAGAAAAACATAAAGCCTCCTTTTGACATTGCGGTTTGCAGATTTTTGATGCGACTCTGAGTGGCGTATGCAAAGGTAAAGGCGTATTCACAGCATATGAATATGATACATAATATTGCAAAAATATGGTGCCTTGTTAAAAACCGTGAGCACCCTGTGATAATACACTCGCGGTCAAATAATACGGGTCAGAGTGCCTTTTTCATACTAAAAAGGCTATTTCGAAGCCTTGGTTCCTCGCCAGGGGATGCTTTTAGTGACATCTGATGATGGATACCCTGAGCATCAATACAGGACTTCCAGAGTGCCTAGGAAACCCAGCCGATTGAATCTTCGGCTAACGCCGGAATTGTGCATGTTCAGAAAAACATCTAAAATCCAAATGCTGATCCAAACTCTCTCCCTGTGGTGTTAACTGACTGCGATCAGTTAGGTATCTTAAGAACTTGTGACCTCTTCTATTGAACCTCGGAGTATCCACCATTAAACCTAACTCAAAACAACCCCTGGCCAGGAACCAAGGCTTCGAAATAGCCTTGTTTGTATGAAAAACGCACTCTGACCCGTATTATTTGACCGCAAGTGTATAATGTGTCTACCAAGTGTACACGCTTGAACAAATAAAATGGGTATTTTGTGGTTTCCGAAGGAAAAAATACAATGATACTTATGGGACGTTTTTTTTTCATAATTAAGGGCTTTAATTCAAACAAAACTTAATCGATTCCTTGGTGTAACGAGAGTTACCCATAATAGTTTGTATGACTAATTTTCGTTACACAAAGGACGCGATCGTGATTTTTGTTTCAGCAAGCCCTTAACTAAGATTTTTTTTTTAAATCAACCTTTATTAAAATCAGTGTGTGGTATACCTGGAAGCCGTTGTTGTCCGGGTTTTCCAAATCCAACTCCCACACGTTCTTTGCCCAATTGACTGGTTTACTGTAGTTGGCAAAAGCTGGAACAACAACACGGGTTTTTTTACTAAGTAGGTATATACTAGAGATGCAAATAACCGGTTATTAACCGATTTGAGTAAGCAAAAGACGGTTACTAACCAGGTTCAACCAGTTATTTGCATTCCCTGTAAATAAGTGTTGTAATAAATGTATATAATATCTGTTTAACTCATTTATTTATGTATTTCACATTTGGTATGTCGTTAATTTTAAAAATAACTTGTCTTGTATTTTTATATTATATTGTTTAGAAGTATATACATTTTACAACTTTTATTAATGAGGAATGTGTTTTTTCTCGGATTTTATTCTATCATATTTTTCAATCTCTAATCTGATCGAATAATTTCATAGAAAAGTAGTCTTTATTCTTCTTGGAACACGAGTGCTTTTCCTACTAAACAATTAGATACTCTCATATAATTCGACATAATTTTGAAACAAACTATTTTTGTATGATTACATCCTTATCCATAAATGTAATGAATGAACGGCACCATCGTGAATTGTATACAAGCTGTGATGCATCTGAACCTTCGTCTCTATTGTATAATGTTTCACTTGAAGTTTACAATTCATAGGTGGCCTTGTTTCTCTTTTAAATAACGTCGCACGCCAACCCTAAAGCTGGGTACGAATCTGAGCGGCTCAGCCTGAGGCATGCTGCTGCTCGCGAGCCAAATTGTGGCACATAAACATGAGTGGGTGAGGCAGCGTGCTCGCCGCGATCCGACATTGTGCCTCGTGTAAAATGGCGTCGGACACGATTACAGCCGCGGCTGCGTTTATCATAATTCATCGAATTATTATGTTGATGTTACTAACAACATATGGAACTTGTTCTGAAATAAATTTGAAAATAAAATAAATTAATAAAAATAAGAAATCGCCTCGGTGGAACGGCTCAGAAACTTTATCAAATTTGTACTCGTCTCGCCCACAGACAAGTTAGAACTTGTCGTTCTGCCCGCGGCACGCTCGGATACACGTCCAAGTTACGCGAGGCACGAACACCGAGGCGCCTTTGACTCTCGGCGGCTTGCCGAATTTGAGCAAAATAGGTGAGCGGGGCGTGCCTCAACCCGAGGCTGCTCTAATTCGTACCCACCTTAACATAAAACTGCAATATGCTACGGTTTTGCTACCTCCGTGAGGGTCTAGTTAATAGTATAGGAGTGGTGTGTGGGTGGTGTAGTTACCGTCTTTGAGCGTGGCGCCGGGCGGGTTGCGGAACTTGATCTGCTTGTCGGACTCCCAGGCGATGCCGGTGCGGTTCACCGGCACGTCCTTGTTGAGCTCCACGCTGTGCACCGACAGCGAATCTGTTCGGGAATCACATCGTGCTATCAATAAAACATATTTCATGATATTCAATCACTGTAACGGATGATTTACACCCGACGACTCGCATCGCATCGGATTGGAAAGGATACAAATTCAAATTCAATCATTTATTCAGTAAATTAGCCACATGAGGGCTCTTTTACACGTCGGTAATATTTATAATAAATAAATAAATAAATAAATCACAGGACAATATCACACAAATTGAGCTAGTTCCAAACTAAGCTCTAGGCTTGTACTATGGGTACTAGACAACGATAAACTTACTTACATAGAGAAATATATACTTAGATACATAGATAGAAAACATCCAACACTCAGGAACAAATACTCGTGATCATCACACAAATATCTGCCCTTACCAGGATTTGAGCCCAGGACCCCTAGCTTCGAAGGCAGGGTCACTATCAACTAGGCTAGCGTGTCGAGTGTGCAGCGTGTATTTATTATTTATTTATTAAAGAAACAAACAGTCTCACATAGTTGCAAGTAATACATAAAAGTTATTTTAAATAGTAGACTTACAGCTTCCTAACAATAATACTAGTATTACAAACCGAAACCTAAAAAAAAAAAAGAAAATATTACAGAAGTGCGTTTGTGGATGACAACATTGACAACTTAAAATGTAATTAATAGGTAATATGCAGTGAATCTACTTGCGCTTCGGACAAGACCATCATTGCGGAGAAGAAGCGCCGCAAGAAACCCCAGCAGAAGGTCATTTTTACAAAGTAATGAAGTAATAAAAAATAATTATTATTAAGAGTGCGCCGAGGCAACGATACGTAATTACGAAAAAAATGCGTTCGTTTGATCGCCTGCATTGTTTTTACTGAAGCTTTAGTTATGCAATTCATATGTAAGATATTTAAGGAATCACTCTATATATCATATACTTTAGAAACATGATTACTTGTACTTCCCTCGATAGAAAAAACATCCAAAGATACCTCTACATAACAAAATAAACACTTAGTACGGCGTAATTACTTCACGGAAGATCATCAGTTTTGGATTTACAACAAAACTACACGTCTTCTATATATTCTACACTTTAGATTTGAAAATGTGTTTTTATTTTACTAATATGAAGGAAATACCTAAATTCGCACGCGTTTCGTCCATTTTAGCCAGAGCCGTCACGTTTCCCCCATGTCCGCATTAGTCAGGCTTCGGCCGTCGGACGTGGAGGCTGTGTCGCTTTTTGGTTGGTTGCGTTTATCGCGATTTTTGTGATTATTCACTTTATTTTAAATGGGTAACAAACACAACCAAAAAAGGAAGAGAAGGGGTGGGCAAAAGCACAATGCTAAACGCTTGCGTGAAGAAATGAAGTTAGTTAAAATCGTAAACCTACTGATAGTGGAGTAGTTCTAAGAAACCTGATTTGACAGTTGTCAAAATGCCACGCTAAGGGAGGAGAAAATAAATCGGTAGCAACATAGACTGATTTTCGAGATGTATCGATTTGTATTACTAAGACTTTGTAATCGTTTAGTTGTAGTCTTGATGTTTTGGGCCAAAATTGGTTTATTTACACAAGTAATTTTAAACAACACGCGAAGTTCTTTTAATTAGTAGGTATATAAAAAATACACTTCTATGGTGAATATTTACCAAGATATAAAAATAGTTTAGCTAAAAAAACACATTTACAGGCAAAACAGGCTTCTTAGAACGACCCGAGGTTTTTTTTACTATAATTAATTATATAATATTGTTACTTCTTGGGATGGTTTCAATATTTCTAGAGCAAGACATCTCCAGAAATCTGAATACAAAGAGAATACTCCGTAAGTATACTCAGTACCTAACAACTATATTTCAACAAATGAGTAAAATTGCAAAATTATTCATATTTTTTTATTTATAGGGTTAATGTTCCAGTTGTTGGCACTTCGCTACAAAGCGAAGAGTTGACGTAATGAACCGGTGAGGTATGCGTAAAAATAGTAAGAGGTGTATAGGAAAACATTTTAATAAATTTAGTATGAATTTTCACATTATCTTTATATTTTTTCAATTTACAGAGTAAATGAATTGGTTGACATCGATTATAAAATTTACCACACAATGGAATTGTAAGTCCCAAATACGAATTATTTTTATAGAATGAGGATTACAAAATTTCATCCAAAAACTAATTCTGTTAATAAATAAATTATAGTTAAATCAAAACGTTCTGTTTTATTACAGGATGCCAATGGACCAAATTTCTTGTCTTTCAGTGGATGGAGAAATAGACAATGACATTGCTTACTCACACAGACAAAATAATGCCGTGAAGTAAAATCCGATATTGATTATTGTTGTTTCTTGTCCTAATATTTTTTTCTAAAGATACCTGCGTACATTATTCATTACATTATATACATACAAACATTAAGTAGGAACTTCTAAATATGTGATTGATACAGCAGCTTTAAGTTTTTAGTTTTTTAAAACATCAATTTAATTTTATACTTTATAGTGATCAGAATCAGACATTGAAGTTTTTGCGGAAATAATCATGGATAAACATTCGTACAAACTAAGATCCTTTTTTTTAAAGACGGTTAAAATACCAAAACCTTCTCCTATGTGAAACAAATACTTTTCTGAAAACCGCATTAAAAACGGTTCAGCCAAACGTGAGATAATCGCGGACAAACATACATACATACATACAGGTCAAACTGAGAACTTCCTTTTCTTTGAAGTCAGTTAAAAATAATATCTTGAAGAAAGGGTCCATGACTAGGATTTTTGCCCTACTCAGCCGTTCTTATTACTTTACATTAGGTATTGAGTTCACTTTATTTTGTGCTTAGAATATTGTCAATAAAGGTAATTAGGTTTTATTTCATTTCAATATACAGTCACATTAAATCACGGGGTTGTTGAGCCACCATAGAACTCTGTCCTAATGACAGCGTCAAGTCACGCAAAAGAAATTATTTACGTCAAAATTTACCGTCAACTTTCTATGAAAGGGTTCTCCCGGTAACCTTCGGAGAGGGAAGATGGCCGATTGGAAGATGTACGGCTTTTACTTATGATTTATTCTCTTTAGCCGAACAATTTGCCCAATAAATATTATAAATAACTTAACACTAGCTAAATACACCTTAGATGTACAAACGACATTAATTAAAAATTATCTATCTATCTGTGAGTGGGTTCTAGAGTGGCTCAACAATCTCGTGATGTGACTGTACCTCATACAAGTAATTCAATCCTACCTTACCTACCGACAGTAAACAACAAATTTAAAAAAAAATGTAGACTGAAAAAAGTTTTTAACTTCTTATAGTCAATATTTTAATAAAAGTATTCGGAATCGATAATGTTTTTTTATTTTGTAAACATTGGTAGCAACCTCCGCGCCTAGTGGATCGGCGCACGGCTCGTCAGGCGCGGCGCGCGGCCGGCTCATGGCTCCGGCTCGCTCCTTGCTGGTGTGCTATACGCACACATACACAGAGTGCATAAAATACCTAAAGTTAATGAGCGCAAAAAGCTCGGTGCCCCCTTAATACTAGCACAAATAAAATAATTACAATAGAAAGATCAATAACAATAAATTAAAAATAATGACTAGGAGAACAACACGACGAGGTCTCTACGTCATACGAAAAGGATGTGACGCAACCGATCGCGTCAATTATAATTATTATTGTTTATTTATTACGGAGCCGATCGCGTATCGCGGCATACTTTCGGCTACGATCGCGTGTCGACACCCGCCTGCTGTGCGGCTTGGTAATATAGACTTTAAATACTGTGTACATGATTCAATGTCGTTTAAAGATTGTAAAATCCATTGCGATTAGCCATTTGGTGGAAATCATCCTTAAAACGACGCAGCTAGACTAGTTGGTAGAGACCTTTTTTATGATAAGGAGAAGGCACAGGAGCACTTAGGCCACCTAAGTAAGTGGAATCTGAGACCCATAGACATTTGAATTCTCAAGACTATAATCTTAAGAGTGCAATACTAAGACCTCAAATGCGTTGCCAACCCTGAGGACTAAGAAGAATGCCTCTATGCTAGTAATTATACCAGTTGCCTTATCTCAAAACAGAACAGATAGTTGTAAAAAATATAATATTCTCCCATAAAATAATAATTATTCTACTTAATTGCATAGGGTTTTTGAACAAGTTTACTCAAATAGTGTGATGAGATAATAGACTATGGGTTTTTAATTTTACTTTCAGTTTTTATAACCTTTACCTAATCAGAGACTGTCAGTTTGCTTGACTTGATAAAGAGACGTGACTTTTAACGGGCAGAATGCCTTATATCAGACAGCACGGTTTAGTAGGTTTTACCGTTGAACATTGAATTGGCGATGGCTCCACAAGGAGCCACGGGCATGCGCGGGTCCCCGGCATACGCGAACGGGTCGCAGTCGGATGATGGCGTCGCTGTCAGACGTCCGAGTAGCTGGTTGTCATCTCTGTTGGCAACCATTTCATGCGGTTTATTAGTAATTAGTGTAAAGGTGGGTACGAATAAGAGCAGCCTCAGGTTGAGGCACGCACGGCTTACCTATTTTGCTCAAATTCGTACGCGCTCACGCGCTGTGCGCGAGCAGCGTACGAGCGGCGCGCGGCAAGCCGCCGAGAGTCGCTCTTTGGACCGTGCTCAAAGGCGCCTCGGTGTGCGTGCCTCGCGTAATTTGAACGTGTATCCGACCGCCGCTTTGATAAAGTTGCTGAACCGTTCCACCACAGAGGCAATTTCTTCTGCTTTTTGTTAATAATTCGGCGATTTATGATAAATGTAGCCGCGGCTGTCATCGTGTCCGACGCCATTTTGAAATGTTGGCTCGCGGCGAGCATTCACCCGCGCATGTTTATGTGCAACAATTTGGTTTGCAAGCAGCTCGCCGCGCGGGGCGAGCTTGCCTCAGGCTGAGCCGCTCAGATTCGTACCCAGCTTAATTACCATTACCATTTTTTTATTTCCCTATCCTTTTCCTTTCTCTCGAAGGTTGTTCTGACTTTAGACAAAAATGATTTTAAAGTTTTGTATCATCTGCCTTCAAGAAAGGAAATGAAGATCAAGAAGAATGTAAAACAAGCGCATGGAAGAAAAAAGGGTGTCTATCATTTCAGTGTCTTTCATTTTCTTTCTTTTTTTGTTTTGAATTTCATTTCATCAAATGCAATTTTCTGCTGAAACCATAATGTTTTCAGGGTACCTTAAACATCTAACCTAACCTAACCTACATAAATAATATTTAAGATACCCTGAAAATATTACAGTTTCAGCAGATAATAGCAATCAATGAAATTAAATTCGATGAAATGATACATTGAATGAAGTAAGTGGAATTCAATGAAGTGATGAGTTGGGAGTTTTCCAAAAAAAGTGTACATTGTTAAAGATACAATTAAGAAAATGTAACTTTTCCATTTCGTCACGAAAATCAAATGTATGGGTAATTTTCGTGACGAAATGGAAAAAGTTAAATTTTCTTTGTCCTTAACGATGTACACTTTACTGTTATAGAAATGAATACACAATATATAGCATACATGACACAGTTTAATAACCTTTAACCTTCGTGGCCACTTTTTGCTGTTAAGTTTCTGACTCATAGTTCAATTGTTCGAAAGCTATGTCATAATCTCTTTAATTTCTCCATTCATTTGTACAACACTAAGTCACTCTTTCATTTTAAGATAATACTTTAGTTTATTACAAAACAAAAAAGTAGAGGGCGAGACTGGACGCTTGGCACCCTCTTAGCAAAAAAGAAGAGAAGACTTGTAAGGTAACTTTGACCTTTGTAGGACTAGCATGAATTAATTCAATACTTTTACCTTGACTTAACATATCGCCGGTGGTTCTGGTAATAGTTGCCGAGCCCATAGTAGAAGTACACGTCTCCCTTAAAGTCTTCTGTGAGTGTGAACGGTATCTTGCAGATACACTTCTCTGAGCTCTCCTTGATAAATTCAGCACAGGTTTTATTCTCAGCATCTCCATCTCTTATACAACGAGTGTAGTCTATCACATGTTCTTTCACCTGAAATAAAATATTTATAAAAAACAAAAAAAAATACACTGAATAAAAAAATTGGCCTGTTCGGCTTTATAGATGAATGGATATTGAACCGAACTGTGCAAAACTAAGCTTCTGTTTTGGAGTTAGATATTCCAGATTTTTGATAACATTGAAAACCAGTATTCATGCTCTATCTAGTATTCTACTGTATATAACTCTTTTCTAATGAATAATGAATGTGTATTCTGTTGGCAAGCCACTTCGTCACTTTACACATAAAGCAGACAACAAAAAAATGTTCATTTTTGCATTTAAAAACTTTTAATAATGTTTCAGTATAATAATGATACACCTGTGGAATGTCTTTGATATAAATGCGAGATATTTTAAAAGCGCCAATGAGTGACACATTCTCAAATAGAATATGGACAAGAAAAGCAACTGAATCAGCAGGCCTGAGAGGAATGAGGATAGTCGCTGCTTTAATATAAAAGCGCCACAAATCAAAAACAAATACAATTCGATTTAAAACTTTAAGTAAATAGTGTTCTGAATTTAAATGCAACAAAGATTCATTTTGATTTGTGGCGCTTGTGTATTAAAGCAACAGTGTCAAGAATGCAAAGTTGATGAAAGTATAAATTTGCTGATGACTGGATGGAAACAGCAAATTAAGAAAGAAATGGAGAAGTCTGTTTTTATGATTCAAAACAGAATGATGAAAATTTAATCTCTGCTGTACTAGTGTAATGTTGGCCATGAATACAATCTGCAGAATTACTCATAGTCATTTCAAGATCATTAACAATGTCAATATTTGATTAATACTTCTTACACCAAACCTACAGCAAGCCCAAAGAACACTAATGCTTACATACTGTATACAAACCAATTCTATTTATGACACTTACCTCATCAGAGAAATATAGCAATCCTATGCCCACAGGAATAAAGGCTATTCCTATGACGAAAAACGTCGGTAATACTGTTCCTGCAGTCAGTATGGGTTGCCATGCGGGCAGCCGCTGCTGCTTAAACGCAGATTCTACAAAATAACATCGTCATAGTACTCGTAAATTAATAAATCGATAAGACAAGGACGACCTAGGTGTGTCTACCCCTTACCAGCGGGCCGCCTGGACTTTACGTTCCGATCTGAGGTCTCACTAGACGCCATTATGTTTGCGCTGTCGCAATAACCCGTTGAATAGAATTGCAATGATGTTCACAGTAGCCCACTTTTAGTTTACGAGATTGTTAACAACATATCAGAAAAAAACAGATCTGCCAGTCTGCCACAGATCTGCTGCTGACAAATTTTCTGACAGACATCACAGACATGACATGTTATCATTGTACCACAGATATTGAATTTGTTAAAACGTCACTTTACATCTTTGTTCAGTTCAGCTATACAACTTTAATAAGAAACTATACCTATTGTAATTTTAATTAAGTGCCATTATGGTAAATAAACTAAGATTGTTTGATTTGATCAGTAGTTGAAAATGGGACGCGTTTGCACAGATTAGACAACAAGAACAGATATACCTTTATCCGCGGTCGGATCTTAGAGTATAGAGTTTAAATAGGACTCTGGGTCGGACTACACAACGGTAGGTTATCAGTGTTATCACAGACCACTTAGGGATACAACGATTACTACGTATTAGGTTATAAAGGCTCGTCTCCAGAGAGCACCGTCGCGGGCGCGGCCTGCGCGCGCAGCGCGATATTTCCATACAAACCGCTAGCGTCGTCGGCGTCGGGTCCCGCCCGAGGGTGTACATATTTTCTTTACTTTATCTTTGGCATTTCGTTTAGTTTACCATTGTTCAGTTAGTTACTGATCAAACAAATTATCACCCATGTGGTCTGTGTGCTCGTTTATTTTAATACCATAAAAAAAAATGTTCCCGGTTCATTGTATTCCCGTTTCGTCGGATTCTTGTCTCGTCGGAATTACGTAAAGTGAACCATTATAAATTCCACCTTCCAGAAAAGTAAGTTATTGTTTTCGGGTGGAGGTTTGTGCCATCTTTATGCATATCACATCGCTTGTTGCAACAACGCTCAGTTGTCTGTGATTGAACATCCCGCGGAAGAGTGAGTTTTTTTTTCTTTTATATTTGAATATTTATTGTAAAAATCTAACCATAATAAAAATTACAGGTATCTAAATAAATGTATAACTTTATTTCGGATATACTTCGCCGCATCAGAGAGGCGACTCGCTGGCGCATGATTGGTGTTTGACGACACGTTGGCCTAGTTGGGAGTGACCCTGCCTCCGAAGCCAAGTAGGTAAGGGCAGATATTTGTGTGTGGGAATATTTATTTGTTCCTGAATCTTGGATGTTTTATTTACGTATGTATTTCTCTATTAAAGTATGTTTATCGTTGTCCCATAGTACAAGCCTAGAGCTTAGTTTGGGACTTGGTCAATTTGTGTGACATTGTCCCCTGATATTTAATTATATATTTTGATATTTAAGTCGTCCGTCCGCGAACATCCCCGAGTCCCTGGCGCAATGCAGTAACGCGGCAGCCCCAACAGCATCCTGAATGCGTTATTGTACTGGACGCGTATGGGTAAGGACCAAAAAGTTGGCCACTAACTCACTCAATTAAATTATCTATGAACCTTATCCGTTGTGACACGAAAGTTACCCATACATTTGTAGGGATAATTTTAGTGTCACAACGGAACTTTTTCACTTTTGTTTTTTGTATGGTTAACTACGCTTAACTATGTTCCAACTATTTGGTCCTTACCCATATGCCGCTGCAGGCCTTGTTAGGATAGTTGAGCCCGTAGTTGAACTGTGAGACTATCCTTAGAGGAACGCCCTGCAGGGGACGATTTTTTACTTTCGAGCGCTCGAAAGTTTCACTCAAAAGTCAGCAAAAACAGTGAATCCATATTTTTGAAATACGAGCGAAAGAAAATTGAAGAAGAGTGGTCCACACCATTCGTTTACAATTCTATCATTAGAAATTGTTTTGACATCTGACAAACAAAAACAAACCACATAATATGTATAATTTTCATACAATCTTCAAATACCTAATTTTTACAAGATCTAATCGGCACTTACTTCAAAATTTGTCGTCTTAGTAATAAAATCAGCGCTATGTCTTCTCTGACCGCTTTTTTTCGGAAGAGCATACTCGGGATGGTTCCCAAAATCTATAATAAAGTACCAAAGGATGTAATAAATATGGAAACTTTGGCTGAATTTATACACAAATTACATAATTTTCCGGTGCAAAAAGCTCACTACACAGTAAATGAATACGTGTGTAACTACAATTAGTTGACGAAATCTGAGCATGTGCATGCTACAACTTCGTTAACTGCATCTACAATTTGTACGCCTCGCGGCGCAACAAGGTGATACTTCCTAATATTTAAGACCTCATGTCTGAACCTGACCTGTGTTATATAAATAAACGATCTTTATCTTTATCTTTACCTACCGTAAAGAAAGAACCTTAGCGGAGTAAGCGTTTCATTTAATTTTTCTAAATAGTAAAAGTCTGTGGTACTTAAACAGTATTAAAACACTGAACGTGCAATGTGTACATAAATAATAATATTCTCGCCATTATAACAATTTGTAATTAGGTCATGTTTATTTATTACTTATTTAAAACATGATTTCAACAAAACCGGTAATCGGCGACTTCTTGCGAACAACGAAATACGTGAGTATATTGAGTCAATCACTAGCTTTCGATTTTCAAAAATACGGGAGAATGGGTTCATGCGAAAATAAACGTGACATATTTTCTATCACTCGACTTTGATTTCGAGCACTCGAAAGTCAAAAGTCGTCTCTCTGCTCAACTGGCGGAACTTACTATTTTGTACGTTTTTGTATCTGCCTTGAAAATCAATATTTCACTCCTATTGGCGTTATACGTATAGTACTTGAGGCCGTAGCACTCCGCGTAGCTCTTACACACGTCCAAAACCTTCCTAAGGGCGCAGACGGGTGGACTCAGCAACACCATGTCATCAGCAGGGCTCTGATTTTTCATCGCACGGTAAGATGAATGAAAATTATGGAGTCGATATTAAAATTAAAACTGAAGTCATATTCATACTTACTCATATTCTTAGTTCCGTCTTTCATATTTATAATGCTGTAACTATTTCAACTTAAGTACGTACCTAGTTTTACAGACTATATTGTTGCGATAGACTTTATCAAGCTGGCCGATTAATCATTATTGATTTATTTACCTTGTCAAGATTTTGAAATTCTAATTCATGTACCTAACCGTATGCTCTATGGATAGGTATTACAAACTCGGAGCTTACTTAATGTTCATATTATTTTTATTATTTGATCCATAATGTAATAAACTAATAAACATAGCGTGGCATTTAACATTTTATTTATAATGTAATCTTTTAATGTAACTTAAATGAATGAGTCTGAGTATGAATATTACTAGTTTTAATTTTAATACCTATCGACTCCATACTTTTCTTTCATCTTACCGTGCGATAAAAAATCTCACACCTGGTCATCAGAGTAGCTAATATTATTAAAACACTGTCCTCCAACAAAACAGCCCGGTCTGGTGTTGCTAAGCTCATCAATCGGCTGGTTTAAATACAGCAGCAGAAGTAGCTACGCTACCGAGGGGCTCAAAATGATCAGGGCTGGGCCTCTATTCAACTGCGTTATAACGATATTGTGTTTGACGTGTTTTAGAATCGTTTATGTCACAGTCGCCATTATTGTAAATTACAAAAGATATCGTTATATTATAATGCAGTTGAATAGAGGCCCTGGGATTCTACACGGCAATAACGATATCGTATTTGACCTGTTTCCGTATTGTCAACGTTTTCATAACTCTTATGTCATTTACAATAATGGCGACTGTGACATAACCGATTCTAAAACACGTCAAACACGATATCGTTATAACGCAGTTGAATAGAGGCCCTGAACTCTACTCTATTGTCAAGAGAATACTAATTGAGCATGTTATTCTGCTAAGCTACTTTTGATGCTGACTGTAGAAACAGAACAACTTAGACGAGGTCAATCCTTCCTGCCTTACACCATATTGCCACTTGTAAGCAACCTCTAATGAATCCATTTAACATACATACATACCGTCACGCCTTCATTCCCAGAGTGGGGTAGGCAGAGCTACAGAAATACCAACAACTCTAAAAAGACTTGTTTATAATCCTGTAACCACATTTTGCACAAACAGGCTAAGATGTGTATCAGTGTATTAGTGACAGGTTGCAAGCGCATCCAATCCATTTTAAAAACGTGGTAACTATTTCTAAACACAATTCTTGTGAACATATTTTATTAGAAATCGTGCTCTTTACAATATTTTTATTATAAGTACCCTAGGACTATTTTATAAACTGTTATGCGTAATAAATAGCAATTAATAAATTGCACGCTAGTTTTACCATCAGATGTGAATGTCGATTGTACCGTTACGCGGGTGACATAAGTCACGTGGGTGAAAAATTGATTCACCCATCTAATCAAGAGCAATATAAACGGGTCACTTAGTACAGAATTTCCATAGAAAGTGACCCGTTTTCATTGTTCCTGAGTGTATGCTATGACAAAACAATACGAATAAAAGTTGAGGTAGTTCACTAAATATTAAAGCGATTACATTATGTGTAGTGTCGTCTCAAAATAGTATATGTAGCAAAATATACACGTCTTTTTTAAACTAGTTCAGTAGAAAAGTGGTAAGTAGTTTCATTCCTTGGCAACAGGCTGTGTTTACATGAAAACGTACAATTTGCATGTTATTATGTTCTTCGTGTATTAATAACATGGCTAATTATTGAATAAACATGTATTACACACATTTATTGAATTTATAGAAATACGCAAAAAAGAATGTAGTCACGAAATGGTCCCAAAAACGTAATGCTTGCATTAAATTAGCGCTGGTCTTCCGTTGGAATTGGTACCATCAGGGTTCTTCTTTTGCAACGTTTATTTGAATGCCCACAGTTAGTCTGGACCATCCTGGGCCAGCGTTTTGCAGTGACCTGCCCATGGAATTTTCCTTACATACATTCATACATAACATCACGCCTTCATTCCCAGAGTGGGGTCGGCAGAGCTACAGAAATACCAACAACTCTAAAAGAACTTGTTTACAATTCTATAACCACATTTTGCACAATCGGGGGGGCAAGTTTTGAAGCTCACAGACGAAAAATTACTAACTTTAAAATTAATTTGTGCAGCGATTTAATTTACGAGATTTATTTATTTTAATTGATTTTAAAGTTAGTAATTTTTCGCCGGTTAGCTTCAAAAACTGCCCCCCTGGCCAAGAATTTTCTTTCGTCAGTAAATATGACTTATTTTTCCGTTACATATACAAATTTCCATAATAACAGATATAAATACTCGTTTTAAAGTTTGACTTTTTATTAAAGAACGCATGGGTGCTCAACACATTAGGCCAAGCCTGCAAACTAAAAATCACACGTAAACTTATACCTTACACATATCAAATGAGGATTTACAATGATTATATCGATGGTATAAATGGCAAATCTGCTAAGTGCAAGTTTTTTTTTTATATTTAGGAGCTAACGTCAGACCATGCATATTTAAGAAGGCGCCGAGCTTTTATTGTGTTTTCTAATAAACTGTTGTACAAATCTATACACAATTTATAGAGAATATGACATAACTTAACAACAATTGAACTATGAGTGAGCAACTTAACGGAGAAAAAGTGGCCACATTCTTCCGTTAAGTTGACTACACGAGGGTTAAAAGTTATTAAACTGTGTCATGTATGCTATATATTGGGTATTCATTTGTACAACAGTAAAGCACTCTTAGATTTTAAGATAATACTTTAGGTTATTAGAAAACACAATAAAAGTAATGAGGCGCCACTGAACGCTCGGCGCCATCTTAAAATGCAAAAACTTTCACCGAGTACATTTGCCTTCTAGATCATCGGTATTATAGATGATTATTATCAGAGCCCGGAATTTTCATAGCAATTTTTATGTGTCATAGGGACTTTTCGTTTATCGACTTCCGATATACATAATTTTATCGATACATCGTTTCAGTAAAGGTAAACAACAGGCGGTCTTATCGCCAAAGAGCGATCTCTTTTCTATAACTTTTGAGTAGCTGAAAATGTCAAATAGAGATTTGCAATGAAAAGTTAATAGTTAACAATTCTACATTTAATCGGTTCAGTGTTTAACATGTATCATTTTCATGTTCAAAGACAGTTTTAGTTGTAACAAGTGTTTCATCATTACTTTATCTATAAAATAAATATATAGTCATAATTGTATCTTGTCTCGAAGAGATCGCTCATTCGCGATAAGACTGCATGTTGTTGGCTTCTACTCGTAATCATATTTAAAAAAAAATATTCTGTATTTATCGATATACACATGTCATGTATATCGGAAGTCGATAAACGAGAAGTCTCTATGACAGCTCAAAAGTGGTACGAAAATTCCGGGCTCTGATTATTATGTACTAAAATGTTACATATGCTTACGCACTGCCCACATAATACTTAGGTACATTCACTAACCTAAGAATAAAAATAAAGATGACTTCACATTAATGCATGTTATGAAGTTATTATAAACTATAAACTAGAATAATAATTTAATACAATCATACTAATTATATGGGTTCTGAGTTTAAATAGCAGGGGAAGAATTAACTTCTTTACTAAATTATATTAGTTAGCGTTCTGAAATGAGAAACCCTTAGGTATCTACATTCGAAACTACAATCTCTAGATTGCAATCCTGAGCCAACTCCAAGGATCAAGATGGAATTCCTCCGCTCTGGTGCCTCTCTCAAGGTAGTCATTTCAACTGGGCTGGGATTGGGATTCTACACGTTAACAACAATATCGTCTTTTACGTGTTTTCGTATAAGTCACGTTTTGATAACTCCTATGTCGTTTATAATAATGGCGTCTGTGACAAACGATTCTAAAACACGTCAATTGCGATATCGTTGCAACGCAGTAGAATAGAGGCCCAGTTGTCTGTTGTTTCAACCAATTGTAATTGAAAATGAGAATCAAAATCTTTATTCTGTAAGTAAGTACGCCGTGTAGGCTTTTACGCGTCTCGAGTCTAGGTCTCCTCAATAGGATACTGTTGAGAAGAAGCGCCGCACATAACTCAAATTGAGAAATCAAGTGAGAAATGGGAAAGTGATTTGGAAATAAAAATGCGTATTTAAATCTCCCGCAGTGCCTTTAATAAAATCAGAAAAATAATTTCCATGTGCAATATTACCATCTCTTTGCGGATACGCCTTATTCAGTGCTACATCTGGCCTATTGTTCTGTACGGATGCAAGACTTGGACCATCAAGGAAGATCTAAGAAAGAGTAGGGAGGCTTTTCTGCTCTGCTAACACAAAAGGCAGTATCTCAGACAAAACTCCTGTAGAAAATGCAACCTTATTACTAACACGATAGGATTAAATCTGCTTTGGCTATTGAATTTGAGATACTGCTTTTTAGCTTAGGAGGGCAGTTTTATAAAACATGCATGCTATCTTCTTGTATTTAGACATAAAAAGTCTCCAATATCGAGGTCTTAAGCGAGTTGGCCACGGCCTCATGTTTCTGAAATCCGACCAGCAAAGAAAAGTTGCATACAGAAGAAAGAAATCCCAGTTAAGGAACATCCTCGTCGACCGAAGTCACAAGTGCAGAGATCTTCCAATCGGAGAGGCACCAGAACGAGATCGAACACGGAGTGATTCATGAGCAAACACCGGATTGACGCGGGCAAAAGTGTACCAGTGCTAGTGATTCATCAAATATCGACTAAGTTTATCGACATCGATAAAATCAATTTTTGATCATCATTATTATTATTAGCCATGTTTGAATACCTTTTAATTATGTGCAAACCTCTTTTAATATGTTTTTATGACCGGTATCTCACATGGACTCTGGACTCAAGACACTTTTGACAACCATTGAAATTACATTTGATCCAGTACAACAATATCCTTTAGCATTCTGATGAGTTGAGAATCTATTTGTTTTTTAAGTCGATTAATCTTGCCTCGCAAGAAAAAATATCGCTTATCTTCACGGAAAGCTGATCATTCGGATGTAGAAGATAAAGGTACTACTTACTTTTGCAAGAAATGTAAAATACGTGTCACAAAAAATTATAGATAAATTTAGTCGATATTTAATGAATCACTTGAATTACTTAAAAGATTCTAAATATTGTAATACGTTAAAGAGTTTCGTAAATGCTAAATGTTCTTATAATTTAGAAAAGCTTTTTACACTTGTGGAGTAACTTTTTAAATTTGTGTAGTGTGTATTGAATGATTACATCTAAATAATAATAATAATTCATCTTATATTGTATAATTTATGTAGTGACGAGCGTGTCACCAAGTCCTGTTGCTAATCCCTTGCAGGGTTTATGTTAAAACTACATATGTACATTTCTGCGCCTGTCAATCCGGTGTTTGTTCATGAGGACAGTTTAGGTGTACAATTCATTAATGTTTTGTGTAAATTAGTTGAAATATGACAGTAATGGCTGATGAAGTCGGATAGCTCTTATGAACTTGTAATTAATGGCCGAGTCATTTTGTAAGTAGAATAGAAGCTTTTATAAGTAGCTATATACCTTTGTACCTTGTCGCTTTAACGCCTTTGACAGATTAGTGATGCAGTTCAAAGATGACGTTAAAGCGACAAAGCACTAAAGTGTGCAGCTTCTTATAAGGTCGACCATGCAAAGTCGAATTTAAATACATCGAAATTAAAACATTTGAAACTGAGGAGAAATCCACCCTCCTAATGTACGGTTCCTATATTCAAACCGCGGATAGATTACGTTACTTCGAGTCAAAATTTTACAGCTTACACGTACAAAATATGTCAAATTTTAACTACAAGTAACCTAATCTATCCGCAGTTTGAAGGTACAAAACGGCTGTTAGTCAATAGGCAGTATCTCAGATAAAACTCCTGTAGCAATATCAACCTTGTTACTAACAGAATAGAATCAAAACTGCTGTGGTTATTGAATTTGAGATACTACGTATTGGCTTAGGAGGACAAATACTCGCGCTCATCACGCTAATATTCGCCCAGGAATCGTACCCAGGGCCGATAGGTTTGTATAATACCAACAAGGCACAATAGCTACTTCACATTTGCTCCAGAAGGAAGCTATCGTCCATCGTTGTTCAGTTTGGATTCCTCGCTGATGTCCTCGATATTATGCGGTGTGGTTTGGTTCCTGTCCGACACCGGCAGCGTGGCGTCGTTGTAACTGGAGGGTTTCTCTTCTAAACAGAATTATCATAAGTTTAGAATTAGGAAGACTGCAGCACCGGGCGTCCAGTGGCGCCCTCATTCTTCGGAAATCTATGAATGCAGTTTTTACTGTCACTAAAATCGATGACATGGTTTCTAAGAACAGGCCCAGGTTTGTAAAGTTTTGTGGGATAGCCACAAAACTTTACAAGTGTACAAGTTGACAATATTGTCAACTTTTTCTATGGAAAACCTTACAAATTTGACAAATTGTACACTTGTAAAGTAGTTTTATAATTTCCCATACTGACCAATCTAAATGAGCCACCCTGTATACTGACGGACTCATAAATTGCATCATTTTCTTTGTAAGTGGTTCATAATGTTGATCCATTTTATTTGTCTCCTGTAAGTATATACTCGTATCTCCAAAGCATTTGTAGTTAAATGGTAATTAAGCGTGTGAAATAAAAATTATAAATTATTACCTCGACGTTTCGAACGTATTGCAACGACTGTGGTCACGGGAAGACTAAAGATGCGGGCATAAATGTCTGCGGGTGGAGCGCATTTTGCGAAACACCCGCACCATGGTCTTGGATTTGTTGATTCGAATCAGTTACACAAATCACTACAACAACCGAGGATTGTTCCCGAGGCTTACATTTGATTAACTACAAATATGTGTGAATATCGTGAAAATTTAAGAAAATCTATACATCCCCTAATCAATAAGTCAAGAAGAAAAGTTTGTAGCGGCCAAAATCCGTAGGAAACGTCCAAAAACAAGAGCATATTATGTTGTATTAAAAAAAAGTTTGCCATAATACAATTTTATTACTTGACTCCAAATATTTTTTGAATCAGATGCAGAAGCTATGCCAAGTCGCGCGTTAGATATACCATCAAGCATGTAATATAGTTAATTTTGGTGTTAGAATTGTTAAATACATTCAGATCACATGCTTATAATAAATAACGTACAGTGATAGGGCTGCCATCTGGAACTCCGGTATTTAGTAGGCTTGTAATAAAAAATACAAATATAATAATAGAAGGAAAATTAGGAATATATCAGCTTCACAATCTATTTAGATACATTTATTAGTCAAGTTCAAAGATGTAACATTTAAGTTATTACTGATTTGCGAACAGCGTACTACATTACCATTTTATTTCTGCAAATCAGCTCAACAATAGTGCTCCTATAACCGTGGAGTAGCCAAGCCGTGCTTTGTCCTTATCTATCATTGTGACATTTGAATTTGACGGATAAGGACAAAGCATGACATAGCTACTCCATGGTTACTCGACGTTTTTTAAAAAGGGCATAGATGTAGTGCATAATCATGCGACATCGTATTTTGTCGGATAAGTATTCGTCTTCTTTTCTCGATTAGCTTGTCGATGGATACTAAGGGAAGATTTAATAATAATTACGACTGAATTTCATAATGCCTCAATATTTAATTGACCTATATCCCAAATTGACCCAGTTTGATAATGCCTAAAATTTCAAATTGGCGCATTCTTACACCTGAAATTTCATATTCATATATAACACGAATGAATCTTACAATGAAAATGGAAAATACAAAACACCTGGAAGACAAAATGTCTGCCTCAAATAGCGTTAAAAATTCTGGAAAAAATCAAATGTTTTTTCCTCAAGTTTTTGAATTTTTTGTTTTCTTTCCGTTTTCTCGGGTTTTTTTTAGGAAAAATAACAAAATGTATGTATAATGTCTATTTATTCATAGTCAACCTATTTAAATTGTTTGTGCCTCCATATCGTCGATGTCGCCCGTTTGTTGGTACAAATTAGACCGAATACAGATTAAAAATAAGAGCAGGAAATTTCAGTGCCTTTTTCAGTTTGGAAAAAACCGGGATTATTCAACGCTAGTATCAAATAAATAAATAATGACAAAGTAGTGAAGCAGTATTGGAAGAAGGTTAAAAAAATTGTTTAAGTTTCAGGTGTTTTCGGATAAAGGTATTCGGTGTTATGAGAAAAAAAACAGGTATAAGTAGAGCTATTCGGGCATTATGATACCAAGTCGCATTGAGATCTAGACGTATTGGTACCAGGCTATCATGATTTGAAGTAGTAATAAAACCTACCCGTCGCGGTGAGTAGTCTTGTCCTTCAGAAAGCTAGTTTATTAGTTTACAGGATATCTTCATAAGATATATACGGAAGAAAAGGCGCTCGCAAGATACGAGTATGTAGTGAGCGTAACGTTCACAGAGCAACAGCAACTTTGTGTGATGATAAAGACGACAATGTATTTAGAAAAAAAAACCGGGCATTGTTGCAAAAAAAACATGTCGGACCGTGCTCAGTGTAGGGTTCCGAAGCTGTTAAGTACTACAAACATAAAAATCAATAAGTAATAACAAATTTTCTATTTAAAGTCATCTGGTGCCTGTATCTCAAGAACCAATGATGTCTACTTTGTCGTAGTCGTGATACTTTTCCATTAAAGTTCGTTATATGTCTATGTCTTTCATTTAAGATTTTGTTGACATTTTAAGTCTTTCTTTGGGTAGACGAGCAAAATCGTCTCTGCGCTTGGCTGCGGCGGACGGACGGACGGACGGATGGACGGACATAGCGAAACTATAAGGGTTCCTACTTTGATTACGGAACCCTAAAAACTGAACAAAGAACATTTTCAATAGGTATTAATTAGTCAAGAAAAAACATGTCTCTTCGTGAGTTTCACATTTAACCCCTTTGCATGAAACTACAAATAACTATCCGTTATCCCGCGATGATTCATTTCAGTCTGCAGTATTTTTCGTAAGGTCATTACTACCGAGCGTTCGAACGGTTATTTATATATTTGCGTTCAGCGCATGCAGTGACCTAATGCGGTTGGCAGACCCTCCTCACACTAAGTCAGTCGTTGACCTGATAAGGCGATCAAATGCGGCTGACCACAGCCGTGAGTTGGCTACACAATGTGTGTCCCTTTAGCGAAATAAATACGAGATGTATAGACCCTAAACACGATGTCGTTTCCTTCACTACATCTGTAAGCTCCTCTTAAAGGGATTCCACTTAATTAGCCGTATAGTTGTATACTGTGAACTAACTCTACACTCTACTTTCTCTTACCGTTTCTCTTAGCGATGATGAGGAGAACAACTCCGAAGACCAGAGCGATGAGGCCAGCGATCAGCGCGATGCTGCCGATGACCACGTGGCTCGTCCGAGTGGTCGCGAACACTCCCTCCAGAACGAACTTTTTGGGGCCGCCGTATTTGTCTACGGGGTAGTCTGAAACATATGTTTTTGAACATTTTTAATAAGTCAACTGCGCAAATCAATAATTAAAAAAAAGGCCTTGTATTGTACCATAAAATAAACATATCACTAACCGCCTGATTCACAATCGCCAAGTAAAGCATATCTGTCAAATAAGTTTAGCCCTTTCGCTTTCTTACACTTGAAAATACACAAAGAAAGGGCTATCTTCATTTAACAGATAAATTGACTTGTCGATTGTGAAACAGGCCTTAAATATAACAAATTAAATCAAATCTAAAATGCACATTATAAAATTCCGTTGCTTGTTTCTATCAAAATACAAACACACACACACACATACACACACACCTCTTCGCCTGGCCCTACTGAAAACCAACATTGCATTATTACCTAATTGTGCAAAATGTGGTCACATAAACACAAGTCTTTTTAGAGTTGTTGGTATTTCTGTAGCTCTGCCTACCCCGCTCTGGGATGAAGGCGTGATGTTATGTATGTATGTGTTATTATATTTTAATTTTTCACCGTTTAATTCAATGCCCTATGTGCCATGTGTGTGTAAATAAATCGTTATTATTGTTATTTATTGAACTTAAACAAGGCTTTTTAGAGTTGTTGGTATTAATGTAGTTCTGTCTACCCCGCTCTGGGAATGAAGGCGTGATGTTATGTATGTATTCAGTAGCGGCGTTAGGGTAGGGCGCGGTTTGGCGACCGCCCCGGGCGCCAGATATAAAGGACGCCTGCGGCTGGTTGTGTCATTCTATCTGTTCCTATTTTCGTAAGGGTTTGAAGCGCAATTGGGGGGCGCCTTAGAAATCTCGCCCTGGGGGCTGGTTATGCTAAAACCGGCCCTGTATGTATCGAACTTACATATGTCAATACGGATGACGTAGTTCCCCGCGGGCAGGCCATTAGTCAAGTTCGCGTCGACCACGCGGAAGACCGGCTTGCGTTTGAGAGACGTGTCCATCCAGACTTGGAATGCTTCATTCTAAAAATGCGTAAAAAAATCCTTGAAGTAAAAACATATATCTTTTTTGTAAATTATTTTTACAACCTTGACAACTAAATTAATTAAATCAGGGTTTTGGTTAAAAATATTGTTGGACTGACCCTGACGCTATTACCAACCATTTTAAAATAAATTATGTCTTGCTTTTAAAGTGTTTTAAAAAAAAACATTTATTTTATTTCATACCTTTGAGTGATCATAAATATTATAATATTCATAATACATATACTGTTATGTCGTCCCACATCTCAATTAATAACAAATAAGAAATAAGCAAAGTCGCGGAAAAGTCATAGTCATATAAATAAACTATTTCAATGTGTTTCGTCATAGACGCTCAGCTAACTTAATCGAGATATCTTATCCCCACTCTTGAAATAGGTACCGTTGAGGAGTTCCGGGGCCATCAGTGGTCTTCATCATCAGTTCCTTCTCACCAAATAATACTCTTTGAATGCATAAGCTGGACTTGTCATACTTAAATCGCAATACGTATTCTTATAATATTTGAGGAGTTCTCTCAATTTCTCCAAGAACCCATCATCAGATCTTGACGTTCAGAAAAGGGACTACCTAGAACCTATACCCATACTGACAAAAAAAACAGTTCGGTCCAGCGGTCTTAGAGTAATCGGAGAACATATACAAAAACCGGACGAAATGAGAACCCTCCTCCTTTTTTAGGGTTCCGTAGTCAAAGTACACGTATCGTGGGATGTATTTTTTTCTCTCGTCTACCCTATAGTGTGGGGTGTCGTTGAATAGGTATTTCAAAATCATTACGGGTTTGTATAAAGAGTTTTTCGATTAAGTAATCCGTTAATGAAATATCAAGCTTTAAAGCGTTAATTTTTGTTGGACTCAAGTGATTTTTATGTTTGTAGTACTTGACGACTTCGGCACCCTACACTGAGCATGGTCCGACATGCTCTTGCCCGGTTTTTTGAAGTCGTTAAGAGGATTGTGAAGCGATGCTTAAATCGCGGAGCTGTCGAAAATAATCCATACAAATTTAGCTCCGGGCGATAACGTTTCGCACCCCCTAAATCTAATCCGATTTCCACGATGTTAGAATATGTTGTAGATAGGTATTATGTAAAATATTATTTTGATTTTTTATTTTTTTTTATTTTATTTTAAATCAATTTTTTTTTGAAAATGAAAACGTCCCGACCTAGATTTTCAAAATTCCACAACATATTCAAAAATCGTAAAAATCGGACAACGAATAAGGGGAGAAAAACGTTATTAAATTTTGTATCAAAATTTTTGCTTCACTTCAAAAATTCGAAAATCAAATGTGACGCATTGGTTCAGATTTACTAATCGGCTTAACCATTTTATAACCAATTCAGTTAACTGATTAAAAATCTGCCCTTCTTTTTATCCATGGCAATTCCGCAGTGATTACGCTAATGCCAAGTGAGTGGAGAAGAAACGACTTGAACATCATTACCTGAATCTGAGTGCGACCAAAAATCACTAAAGTATTATCGTCCTTGATGGTTCAGTTTCCACTATTTAGCACCTGTTAACGTTTTTCAACGCCAATGACGGCTATATCCGCACCGATGATTCAACGCCAAACACATATATTTCCGACATGGTTGACAGCGTAAAATAGACCTGAGCATCTATGAGACAAGGTTGATATTAGCTCTGGGGGCTGTCATTGGCGGGTGAGGAACGTGTTTTTGATTTTTAATTTGACATAGCTTTGAAAAGTTTAAACTGCTTAACCGATTTTCATAAAACCTAGCTAAGAACCATCCCCACAGACCTAGCTTTACTCTAAAAAAATAACGGTCAAGTGCGAGTCGGATTAGTTTACCAACTGCAAAAATGCAATACAAAAAAATATTTTTTCTTTGTGATGAAGCAGCAAATTAATGATTTTCGCATATTTCCATTTAGGTACTTACTTATTGAGTAAGATCTTCCTTCTTACCATACTTCAGGATTTTAGGTCTATGGGAAGTACACAATAAATTTTGATTCCCTTGAGAGTGTCGAAATATACATTTTATGCGGCATTAACGGCCGTATCTTTTGATTTTTTCACAGCTTCAAGGGACTGTAATACGGTTTTAATATCAACTCGATGCCTAAAGGCGTTCCCGAGATAAAGGGTCTTGACAGACAGATGGACGGACGGACGGACAACAAAGTGATCCTATAAGGGTTCCGTACTTTACTTTTGAAGTACGGAACCCTACAAACCGCGTCCAAATCGGTTCACCCGTTTGGGAGCTATACAGATACACACCTTAAAAATACCACCCCTCTTTAAAGTGGGGGGCTAAAAAAAAACAATATATACCTCAGCGCCGGTTAAGTTAGAGCCGGTGTCCCATTTATTGTTCTTCTTGGAGGGCCAACTCTTCGGCTTCGTGAAATTATCCCACACTAAAAAAAAAAAGACTACTAGTGCTCGGCGGTCGTGTAAAGCGTATTAGCTACGAAACACGTTGTCAGAAGAAAAAACCCATTTTCTAATAAGTAATATCTATTAAATAGTTTTAAAAATTCACGACGTATAATCGCGACAGCTATTTCCAGAGCTGATATCTCGGAAACGGCTCATCCGATTTTAATAAAACCTGGCTATGAATAACAGCGATTATTAGCTTCATAAAAAAATATATTGGTTCACCCATTTAGGAGCTACGATGCCATAAATACATACGTTAAACTGTTAAACACCCGTTTGCGATAAAAAAAAAACCTATCCGGATCGCCGGGCTCGGAACCGGCTTAGAATATACCGGTTTATTTCGGTTTTGCTCCGAACTTTTCTAGGGAACGCAAACGTTCTGAGAACTGTATTGTAACCTTCATTAACCGGCTTAATCCGCGTGCAGCGAGTCGAGAAACCAAGTTTTGTAGGTACTGAATAAAAACACTAAGCGGCGCTTGTTTATCGTGCGTGACGTGCGTCTGGATCAACCGGTTATATTTCCACGAAACATTTTTATTCCAAAAGAACTTAATGTAAAGGTTCCTCCAAAAACCGGAAATCCGGTTTATGCGAAAAGAAACCGAAATGTATAGATTTTGCGTCAAGTTTGAAAATTTTCAAGTAATTTTTATTTTTATTTACGTGACCTTGACTCCAATCGATTTTTTTGGAGTCGTCTGTTAGTTGTTTGTCTCTTCGAGGATCACAAAAATGCTACGACGCCGATTTTGCTGAAACTTGTCGTGTTCAAGAGTTTCAATAATAGAATGTGTATTCCTTTATAGACTAATATTTAGCTCGTTGTCGGTGCGTCTGGAACTCCTTGTCTAATCGAGTATGGGAGACTGACATTTTAACAAAAATACTACAGTTAAAGGTAATAAATCCAAGCGGGCGAAAGCTAATAAATTAATGATACCTTGTTGAGGAGGATTGTGGTATGCCACCGTGGCATCCCCTACTACGAGTCCGGTGTAGGAAACAGCGATCGCAGGCGATGTGTCATCGCCCTGCTTCAACAAGGAAAATGTATCTGCAAACAAGTACATATTTTAGTCACAAAAGTTATTATCACCAACAGGTGAGATTCTTTCAACTCCATCAGGAGATCAGGGGGTTTATTATGACATAGCTTGGATTGCCATAGCTTTGTCCTTTACGCTCACTGTAAATTAAACCGCATAGTTAGGTCATAATAACCCCCCAGTTCTGTATCTCTTATCTTTACTTTATTTATAAAAGGGATAAAACCCCTTCGGGGGCAACTCGGCCCGCGGGCACAGTTGACCACTACTGTTTATGTTGGGGGAACTCGGACGACTCGGTCACCCTCTTACAAGACTGACTGAGAGACAACGACGTACGAGTAACAAGTTAATGTAAGAATGCCCTGATAACACAAATGGCAGTATCTCAGACAAAACTCCTGTAGCAAATGCAACCTTATTACGTACACGATAGGATTGAATATAGATGTTCGCCTAAAATAGTAAATTAAGTAGGTATACACCATTTGTTTAGGTACTTTAAACGTGACATATTCGTCAACCTATAGTTTAGTAGAATTCTGATACGTCAAAACTCCACAAAACCGTTGTGATTGACCGTTTAAGAGCCACGTGGTTTGATTTGTTTTCATTTAGTTAAGTAACTAAACAAATTAACTGTAATAGTAATTTATTTAGACGAGTTGTGTCCCCGTCAACTTTTGGAACCAATAGGCTGTGTAAAGGCTCAGTTTAATTTGCACCCGCTTGCTCGTAGCAATCCAATAACTAGTTATTGTAAAATTATTGCGCCAGGCGTTATTGCAGCGATGCAATGTATCACAAAAAGCATGCGGCCTATCGACCAATGAACGTAAGTCTTTACGGTATTTTTGGGTAGAAATACCATTAAAAATGGAGTCTGCTAGTTCGCCACAGGGAAATATGGCGTTTACCGGCTAAACATATCACATACCGTTGAAGATGGAGTCCGCTACTTCGCCACAGGGGAATATGGGTTTTCCCTCGTCGAAGCGGAACTCCCCGCAGCTCTCAGCGGGGACCATGCTGGGGGCCCCCGTGAACTGACTGTTGTCCCTGGATACATAAGCATTGATAAGTAGCGTTCGGAGTTTTCGTAGCATAAGTAGCACTAAAGCCAGATTATCTGTCGCGATCATCGCGCTAAGAAGAAGAATTATTTATTATCCAAACGATTATATATTCTTTAAGCTAATTTGCAGTGGATCCCAAACTAGGCTGAGCCTGTATTTTAGGCATCCCATGAGTGAATAGACCTTAATTTGTTTAGTATTGACGACACGTTGGCCTAGTTGGGAGTGACCCTGCCTAGGAAGCCAGCGGTCCTGAGTTCAAATCCCGGTAGGGGCAGATATTTGTGTGATGAGCGCGAATATTTGTTCCTGAATCTTGGATGTTTTCTAATGTATTTAAGTATGTATTTCTTCTCTATATAAGTATGTTTATCGTTGTCTAGTACCCACAGTACAATCCTAGAGCTTAGTTTGGGACTAGGTCAATTTGTGTGAGATTGTCCCCTGATATTTATTTTTAGACCAAACAATTATGGCTGGCAAGTTTGAAAGGTTGTGTAATCCTATTTTAGCGGGAAAAGGAGATTATGGAACAATTGAGGTTGGTTGTTGTTTGTGAACGGAGAGAGAATTATTCTGTGCACCGGGCCCCTATTCTACCGGGTGAAACCATATTGCCTTTGACATGTTATCGTGTTCTCAAAGTTACGATAGCTCGTATATTAACTTGACAGCAGGTAGTGGCAGCCGAGTTAGTAAAAATATTAGCTCATTTGATTCCTTTGTGTCACGAAAGTTAGTCATACCAACGATATAGGTAATTTTCGTTGCACAAAGGAATTAGTTAAGTTTGTTTCAAGGAAAGCCCTTAAATATGTAAAACAAAGAACGACCTTAGGGTTCATCCATATATTTGTGAGCACCTTGTATGATCTGATATTTTTGACGACGACTGCACTTAACTTTAGGACTACTGACGCTTTTTCGGACTTTAGGTTTGATTTAATAATAATGCCGACTCCATATTTCTCTTTGTTGTTACCTATAACATATTCAAAACCTATTGATAAGCAAGCTTACGTTTAAACGAGTGGTATTTCCCGAACACAAAAACGACTCCAACGAGTCAGATAATTAGGAATAACTTTACTCAATGTCAGATGATTTTTTTACAGTTTGTTGTACAGGGTATTTTTTTAATAGGTGCACAAATTTTAATATTTGCTTCGCTATTGTTAATCAATAACACATGTTGTGTTATTTTTACTCTAGCTTAAAAAATAGTAGAGATATTGCCGATTCAATGATTCCACTAACTTAACG
The DNA here is from genome assembly GCA_949316455.1 of Acleris holmiana. Lineage (NCBI taxonomy): Eukaryota > Metazoa > Arthropoda > Insecta > Lepidoptera > Tortricidae > Acleris > Acleris holmiana. The sequence continues at coordinate 12,452,735 of OX438783.1, forward strand.
ATATTCATGGACCCTCTAATGCAGGGGTGCGGGGAGAGGGGAGTGTTGTTAAGTAAGTTAGTAAATGAAATTTCAAATTTAGAATATCAGTAGGAGAGGGGCTTGTTGTCTGATAAGCTGTACATGAAATTTCAAATTTCGAATATCAATACAGTGTATCGCATACCCATGTCATCATTTCTAGTGTGACATTGTGTCCACACGAGAAGGTAAAAGAGAGATAATTTGCAACAAAAAAAAATATTTTTTGAACTCTTTTTACTGTCGTAATATATTATATTAACGATACAAAATCATATGTTAAAATTTGTGCACTGATAAAAAATTACCCTGTGTATAGTTTTGATAAGAAAAGTAAAAGAAGTTTGTTAATACCTACACATTTCTCAGATCCTATTCAAGATTGGTAATCCAAGTAAAATAGTAGATGTACATACATACATAACATCACGCCTCCATTCCCAGAGTGGGTAGGCAGAGCTACAGAAATACCAAAAACTAAAAAGACATGTTAATAATTCTGTAACCACATTTTGCACAAGTAGGCTGAGATGTTTACCAGTGTATTAGTGACAGGTTGCAAGCCCATCACCTAACAATACTACAAGCCTTTATTCCCTTAGTCGCCTCTTACGACATCCACGGGAAGACATAGAGCCGCACTATTCTAACCCGGAAACCACACGGGAAAATAGTAGATGTATTTATGAAAAATTCATTAATTAGGTACCTATATCGCAATATTATTTATTTAATAAATCACAAGCAGTGCCACTGCATAACCGGGGTTTTAGATGACACATTGTTATTAATTTAAACGACTTATTGTTTAGTCTGATAGAACTTATGAGCCTTGCCACTGAAAGTCCAATGACTAAAAGTAAAAACCGCATGGCGACTGAGTGCCATCGCTCACACTATTCATCTGTAGATCTTATGCCTTTTGTAATAAGATCCACTGATGTACAGTAAAGAGTGTTGCTGTTTCTACAATTATCCACAAATTATGTAACACGTTGTTACAAAATAACAATAAAAAAACAAATTATTTATCAATGCCAAAAATGACAACCCTAGTAAGTTATATTTTCAGTTTTTGACTGACAGGGTGACCGCTAGGGTTGCCAATGTTTAGCTTCGATAGTTTTTCTTTTTGGGTATTTTTGTAATAAGTTGTATAAGAATTAGCAACTCCATGGTATTTAGAACTACGAGGTGCTATATTACACTTCTTTTGGCTTCACGCGGTCGAGTAAATTCGCTTATTTTTACATAGTAACGATAACACGTTACAAATTATCCGCTTCAAACGAGGACAATCGTAAAGTAGCTCAACCAACGGGATTTCCGGAGCATGGTCGGGTTTATATTCATTTTATTTATTTTAAACCGGGCAAGAGCATGTCGGACCATGCTCAGTGTAGGGTTCCGAAGCCGTTAAGTACTACAATCATAAAAATCAACAAGTATTAACTAATTTTCAATTTAAAGTCAATTAATGCCGTCTTAAATGATTATAGTAGGTATAAACACTTTAATCGCCTGTATCTCAAGAACCAATGATGTCTACTTAGTCGTGATAGTTTTCCTTTAAAATTCGTTACTTATGCTCTTTCATTTAAGTTTTTTTTTCAGATTGATAGTATTTGTAGTTTTGGCTGTAGGGGGGGGGGGGGACACTTGAGTCTGACAAAAACTAGCGCTTTGAAGCTTAATATTTCATAAACGGATTACTTAATCGAAAACCGGTTTTTACAATCTCATTTTTGAAAGACCTATCCAACGACATCCCACACTACAACGTGTTACAAAATAATCCGTAAAAAAAAAATTACGAAAGTAGTGTCAACCCTAGTATACTGTATACCTAAGATACTGAACTGACGTTATTTAATAAGGGTTGACACTATTTTTGTGATTTCTTTTTTACGGATTATTTTGTAACACGTTGTATAGGGTAGACAAGAAAAAATAATACATCCCCACGTTACATGTAACGGGAGATACCGTTTTTTTTTTTACATTTTGTACCACTTTGTTACCGTGACTAATACGAGTATGCATATTTATGTCAAATTACAGCTTTCTAGTACAAACAGCCTCTGCGCTAGGCTGCGGTCGGACGGACATGGCGAAACTAAAAGGGTCCCTAGTTTGACTACGGAGCCCTAAAAGTAATAGGTACCTTGATAAATAGCCAAAATTGAAGTACAGGATAATTTAAAGCACAATTTAAAATATGGCTAGGTAAATCTACACGCCTCTATGCCACTGACAATGCGCTGTTGCCAGTTTTCAGTCGGCACATAGAGAGCGCTAAACGTCGCGGGACGTGATTTTCGTTTTACATACTTTTTTACAAATTTATTTACAGTGTATTGTGGCATTTATTCACAATGGATGTTGAAAAACTAATAGATTGTGTTAGAGAATATTCAGAACTAAGGACTGAAATTTAGAAATGGTAATTTTTACATGTGAGTATCGAAAATTTGTCGCCCATTCACATAGTTAATTTTCGTTACTCACATGTAAAACTTACCGTTTCTTAATTTCAGTGCTTAATTAGTTTTTTTTTTTTTTTACGTTAAGGAGAAGGCACACGAGCACTTAGGCCACCTGATGGTAAGTGGAATCTGAGACCCATAGACATTTGAATTCTCAAGATTATAATCCCAAGACCTCAAATGCGTTGCCAACCCTGAGGACTAAGATGGAATGTATATGTATATACATGTCGTTCAAGCGCTAATACCGCCGGAGCTACGAACACAGATACACGTGTGTAATTCGCGTATCGGGTGCTCTGTTGCATATATCCCCACAGACAAAGCAAGCAAGTGATAAACTAATTATAACTATATAACATACCTTGAACTAGCATACGTAGCATTAGTCTGGTCGAAGTCTATCTCGTAATATAGAGTAACATCGCCTAGAACGTCCTGCGTCAGTCTGAAATCCCAGTAGCAGGTACATTCCGTCTCTCCTGATTTGTAGGTAAAGTTATTACAGGCCAGCCCAGCCTGCGTGTCCACACACATAGAATAATCCTCTACGTGCGACACTTTGTCGGTCTAAAAAGAAAACTGCTTTTAATACAGTTCCGATTTTAAAATAATTACTATAGGATCGAAGTACCTGAAGTTTATAATAAAGTTGCATTTAGAACAATCCTTATAGTACAGTTAAGCAATAGTGTTAACAAAAATGTTTCGGTCTATACTATCCGCAAAACTATCTGGCCGGTAGGGCAATAAACGTCGGCTACCGTTAGGGGTGTAACACGTCGATGACTTATAATGTAAACGTCGATATAATCATTATATTTTGAAATGTTATTGATATTGTTTTTAAAGTTATCTAATGAATAATACTAAATGTTTAAGATAATTACATGTTTAAGATATTTCTTAAATAATTAGCTAAATACGTGATTAGGTAAGTAGATAATGATAAATGCATTAGTAATTATAGTACGTATGATTGATAGTTCTATTAAAGTCATTAGGAATAATTGATAACAAAATATTCTATAACATAAAAGGGTAAACATCACAATGCCTAACTCATTCGTTATACGAACTTTTTCTATGAACCTACGTCGTAATGGAACATTTTTGCAAAACAAAATTGACCAAGTTAACAGGTGATGTTAACCAACAACCTCGGCAGGTTATTCTTAACGTTTATAAATGGTTTCAAGAGTAATAGTCATATTAGTACTAGTATTTTCTTGTAATACTTTATGTCAATAGATCAATATACCTATTTATATTTCGATAGTAACTATACAATACTGTTATATAAAACACCACGTAATTTATATTCTTTGTTTCATTACTTCATCGACATTCCTTTTTATGCGTAACGCTACCTGCCCTATTGCTGCTCGGCCCGCTCCATAAGCCGTGCAGGTGTGAAAGAGATGATTTATGACCTGATAGAATATCAATATTACTCACAAAGCTTGGCAGGGGTGAGCTGTTATTAGTGTTGGCATGACAAGGACGTACCTTGTCATTCAATGGTAGATTATTTTATTTAGGCTGCCTTTCTGCTACAATCTTTACCTCGCCATCAAAACAAATGAATTTTGTAGAAAGCTTTTTCAGCATAGTACCTCTTTCAATAACATGTATATTCATATGCTAGTATGAAAGTTAATCAAGTAATATAATATGATATCCAACCTTTGAAAATTGATAATATAGAAAAACTTAGTTATTTATTAAAATAACACAGAAAATGTTGTTTTATTACATACATACATCACGCCTTAATTCCCAGAGTGTGGTAGACAGAGCTACCGAAATACCAACAACTCTAAAAAGACTTGTTTATTCTGTGACCACATTTTACACAATCAGGCCAAGAAGTTTACTAATTAATCTTTTAATATTTATTTTTAAGGTGTACCTATATTAATATCTACACTTGACACTAATGACGTAAAAATTGCTCACCCCTGCCGAGCTCAGAGCCTATATAGGCAAGATGCGTGCGCTAACTAGTGTTTCTATTCGTATGGTTTTTAAACCAATCGCGTCACTGATCACGTGATCTACCATTGACGCGATTGGTTTTAAAACAAAACGAATCGAAACCCTAGTTACTAGGGCAGGCCCGTGTCGTGAGAACCGTTATGATGCGTTACCGAGGCCGATGCGTGAACAGATTACAAACATGGAGTAAACAAACAAGATTAAATGGTGTGCAAGATTAGATTACATTAAAAAGTTAAGGAAAAATTGCACACTGTTAGTAGATAAGTACCTAGGTTACTTATAGAAGCACGGTTTAGGTGCAGCGCAAGCACACGCCTGTGTGTGTGAGTAGATTATGGTCGTGTTTATCGATGTGATAAACGAGGATAAGACATCTGTCACTTTCTGACCAGTTTTAGTGGCAGTAAGACCTTTTTTTGCAGGGTCCGTCCGGATCGCTACCACCCTCTTATTCATTATCCTTTCTTAGCGATGTGTCATCATTCAAATGTCTATAGGTCTCTGATTCCACTTACCATCAGGTAGCCTAAGTGCTCGTGTGCCATCTCCTTGCCATAATAAAGTCCGTAGTGCGATATTATTGTATTTTATAATTGAGAAAAAGACCTGCTGCTGGAGTTTCTTGCGGCGCTTCTTCTCCGCAATGATGGTCTTGTCCGAAGCTCTAGTAGATTCACCGATTCACCGATTACCGACGTGTAAAGAGCCCTAATGTGTCCATTTTACTGAATAAATATTTTTAATTTGAAAGTGACAGATGCTTTATTCATCGCGATAAAGGCGACTACAATACGAGCCTTGGACTCGCAACTGCCAATAGGTATATTTGTTACTCGTGTTAAGTCGTGTTTCGTCGAACAACGAAGATAAACGATACCAAACTCTTAAGGAACTTGTAGTAATGTATGTAAATGTTTCACTTACCGTGTTAATAGTGCATAAAAACCCGATGCCCACAGGTGTTAACACGATACCGGCTATAAGGATGCAAGGAAGAAGATTCATGGCTTTTGCTAGATACGCCGGTTCTGAAACAAAACATAACAATGTATTTTTTTATGTCTCCGGTACACCAAACGCGTGTCGTGCGTGAGCGTCGCAGCCACCCGGCACATTGCAGGCGGGCGGCAGCTTCAACGCGTGCCCGCGTTGCTAACGCCCCGCGGTTGCGTTTGGTGTGACTGGTCGCGCGAGACGCGCGCACCCGGGCGGCATTTGGCTTCAATATGTCGAACGATACGGACTCCGATGTTTTTTTTTATTGCTTTTAGCTTTTAGACGGAAAATAATAATTTGGATAGGTACCTACACGACATTAATACCAGACGTTTTCGTTAGTTTTCGTACATCGTTAGTACATAACGTCACGCCTTCATTCCCAGAGTGGGGTAGGCAGACCTACAGAGTACCAACAACTCTAAACTTGTGATAATTCTGTAACCACATTTTGCACAGTCAGGCTAAGATGTTTACCAGTGCATTAGTGACAGGTTGCAAGCTCATCGCCTAACAGTACTACAAGCCTTTATTCCCTTAGTCGCCTCTTACGACATCCACGGGAAGACATGGAGTGGCACTATCCCGGCAACGACACGGGGGCACATCGTTAATTTTCTGTTTAAAAGAAAGAGTGTAAGGCAAAACTATTTCCTCTTTGGAAGAGCTGCGTAGTCGCAAAAACTAGCGGACAAATCGTGAGCGACGACATGCCTTCGTACTCAAGAGGTCGGTTATGAAACGCTGCCGAGCCTGCAATAGGGCCGGCGGCGAGCAATTTAAAAACTTGCATTTAATTTAAGAAAATACAACGTGTTACAAAATACCCCGTAAAAAATATAATAAATTATCAATTCCAAAAATATTGTCAACCCTAGTAAGCTGTTATGTCAGGGAACCGGAGTTAGCATAGATTATTTTAACGGAGAGGCCTACTTATCTATTTTGATAATTGTCAACTTTAATGGTTTCTCTGTTTTTCATCCACAAAGGTTTGCTATCTCAATACTAGGATGTCATTTTACTTAAGTACTGGCTTCAAAAATCGTCACGTCGGAAAAAATATTGCTATCTATTTCAAATTTTCTTATCGATATTCTACATTGTTCCGTGTTTTTTTTTTCCAAAATGACGATATTTTCTAACTCGGAATATTACGATATGCTGTTATGCATAGGCCATGAAGATAGCAATTTGAATCGTGCTCGCGAACTGTATTCAACACTGGCAATGATTTATCGATGGAAGACCCCCCACTGAACAGCGACGGCGAACTTCATACCAGTGTTTTATCAACATGTCAAGACACCTACATTCCATCTTTCATCGGTCTACTGGACGCGGACGTTCAAGCACAGTCGATGTCAGGCAGGCTGAATTAGTGTTAGAGCATTCTGAGGAAGAGCCAACCATGAGTGCGAGACGACCCGGAGCAAGATTCGGTATGAACCATGTCGCAGTTTGGCGAATTCTTCGTGACGACAATCGTCACCTTTATCACTATCGCCGTACATAAGTGCTGATACCCTCCGATCTTGCACCCAGGAGGAACTTCTGCGAGTGGTACCTCAGATAGTTAGGGGAGAGCCCTAATTACTTAAACTATGTTCTTTGGACGGATGATGCAACTTTCACGAGGTCAGGACTTTCAAATTATGTTGGGTTAGGTCTTTTAAAATCTTCGAAAACTCGACTTGTAATATCTATCTAAATAATCGAATTCTGAACAATTTGTTATTATGTCTCTTTACCGTTCCACGAATTAGGTAAAAATGTACATAAACATTCTGCGTAGTTTACTCTTTAGTTTTACTGAAATAGGGTTTGCACATGAATGAAAAAAATAATGGTTTTATTTTTTTTGACGGCAAGTCATACAGTGATACTACGGTTCTCAAAATATTGTAAATTGACTAGTTATAAGGCACCATTTAATCCCCTTTCGGTTTTACGGGTACTTTTGTAACACCCTGTATAAGTTACTAGCGTCCCGCCAGCGGCTTCGCCCGCTGCAATATTTTTTTTGCACTTAGGGATAGATGTTGGCCGTTTAATAAAAATAGATGTTGGCCGATTTTCAGACCTACCCGATATACACACAAAATTTTATTAAAATCGGTCCAGCCGTTTTAGAGGAGTTCTCAATAACGTACACCGTGACACGAGAATTTTATATATTAGATTATCTTTTATCGTAGTATCTTTGTATTTCAAATTTACGTAAACTGTATTTTAAAATATTATAAACCAGTTAATTTAATTTATATATGGAAGTAAAAGTAGCACAGCGAGAGTTTGGGTCAGCATTTGGATTTCCTTACATTTTATTGCCATTTTAGATGTTTTTATGAACATGCACAATTTCGGCGTTAACCGCAAATTCAATCTCACTGGAAGTCCTGTATCGTTCGTTGCTCGGGGTATCCATCATCCGATTTCACTAAAAGAATCTCCTGGCGAGGAACCAAGGCTTCGAAATAGCCTCTTTAGTATGAAAAACGCACTCTGACCCGTATTATTTGACCGCGAGAGTATTTAGATCACAAGGTCTAATTTCAGTTACCAACCGTTATGTTTGTCCTAATTTTAAGAAGTTATTTTTTTTTGACTGTTTGATTTTCTTGGAGCTTCACAGTTTATTCTATACCGGTGCTAGTTTTGTTACAACAGGAAGAGAAAGTACATTCCATAATTGCCATACACGTGAGTAAAATATAAACCAATTCGAAATGAGCGATCGCCTTTTCGGCTTTAATGCAGTGTATTTCTTATTGGTTTTAGTTGTGTAGTTTCTTACTTTAGGTTTTTGATTTCTTATATTTTCATTTGTTTCATGTAATGTCGAATAACCTGTTTCCTGGTTTTTTTAAAACCCTTTTTTAGGGTTCCGTAGTCAAACTAGGAACGTAGTCTAACTTATAGTTTCGCCTTGTCCGTCCGTCCGTCCGTCCGCAGCCTAGCGCAGAGACTCTCAGTACTAGAAAGCTGTAATTTGGCATGAATATGCATATAAGTCACGCCAACAAAGTGGTACAATAAAATGTAAAAAAACATTTTTTTAGGGTACCTTTCCTACACGTATCGTGGGGATGTATTTTTTTTTTTATGTTAAGGAGAAGGCACACAAGCACTCAGGCCACCTGATGGTAAGTGGAATCTGAGACCCATAGACATTTAAATTCTCAAGACTACAATCCTAAGACCTCAAATGCGTTGCCAACCCTGAGGACTAAGATAGAATGCCTCTATGCTAGTAATTTCACCGGTTGTCTTATCCCCACACCGGAACACAACAATACGAACATTGTTGCTTAGCGGCAGGTTAATGGATAAGATGGTGGTAGCTATCCGGACGGACCCTGCACAGGGTCCTACCACCACTCGTCTACCCAATAGTGTGGCGTGTCGTGGGATAGGTCTTTCAAAAATGTTACGGGTTTGTGAAAAAGTGTTTCGATTAAGTAACCCGTTTATGAAATACTAGCGTCCCGCCAGCGGCTTCGCCCGCTGCAATTTTTTTTCTTGACAATTTTATGTTTATTTTTGTAAAAAATATATATTTTTTTTAATAAAAAGTATCCTATGTTACTTCTAGTACCTCCCAGAATATGTGTACAAAGTTTCATGATGATTCGTCTATTAGTTTTTGCGTGAAAACGTAACAAACATTCACGCTTTCACATTTATAATATTAGTAAGGATTAAGCTTTCAAAGCGTTAATTTTTGTTAGACTCAAGTGTCCCCTCTACAGCCAACACTACAAATACTAAAAATCAGAAAAAAATCTTATGCTAAAGAGCATATACCGAATTTTAAAGGAAGACTATCATGATTAAGTGACATCATTGGTTCTTGAGATACAGGCGATTAAAGTGTTTATACCTACTAAAATCATCTAAGACGGCACCAAATGACTTTAAATAGAAAATTAGTTATTATTGTTGATTTTTATGTTAACGGCTTCGGAACCCTACACTGAGCATGGTCCGACATGCTCTGGCCCGGTTTTTTTGTCTTAGAGAACGGTTCCGCACGCCGATTCCAAGTAAAACATAATTTTCTTCATTAATATGTTTTGTGGATAAAACATCCGTCACTTACTGACAAGTCCAGTGCGAGAGTGATGGTAGCTTTATCCACCGCGATAAACGCGACCATAATACGGGAGACCTCCACTTAAAACGTAATAAAAAAATACATACAGTCAAATTGACATAAACGGAGTATACCAGATTTAAACCCTTTTTCAGTAGGACCCCAGATATACGGGCCCTCAATAGCATAGGCAAGATGGACCCGACGATGTACTGTAGCTCCGCGCTTAGCGCACTGAGCGGTGGCGGGGCGTTGCGAGCGGCAGAGCTGCGGAGGCGATTTTAGCAGGTGCTGTTGCGGTGCGAGCAGCGAGCGCCTAAGGGACCACACCGGAGCGTAAATTAGTATGACCAATTTTTGTTTACGCAACGACTTTGTTTATATAGCAAAAAAATTGACGAACATTATTTTCAAGGAAACGCGAATATGTCGTGCATATATCAAGTCTTTAAACTATAAATCACGTGTGAAATAGATAGGCAAACGCAATTGTTTAGTACCCCTGCAAGAATTTCATAAAAACGTAAAATATTACCTTTAAACTCCATATTATACGTGAATTTAAACACTTTAGATGATAATGCTCAAGAAACACCAATAACACTTCACAGAGCCACTTTCCAGGTCTCATATGACTGAAGAATGAATAAAAGTGACATCGATGAACAATGACGCGCCAAGCGCGGCATCACTTCACAGGGGCCGGTGACGCGACCAGCGCGTCACAACATTTTGCATGTGGCCTGCGTGACTTACATAAAAATATTTATGTGGCAATGAATTGGTCAAGTAAATATTATAAAAAAGCAGTCGTTGACCCACAGTTCAAGTAATTTATTTAATAAACCACATACGAGTAAACTGATACACTAGGAAACATGTAATATGACCATGATGCCCGTATGGGCACGTATGTTTGCTATACTCGTAAAAACAACTAAAACTGTAATAGTTATTAAATGATTATTACTAATGTATAAGGAAATGTAGGCGTCAATTAAAATTTTCCTTTACTTTAATTTAGGTACATATGTATGGACGAGCGTAGAGGAGGGGATGCCTTTGCCCAGCATATTATGGTAGTTTATGTAACTGTTACGTAATGAAAGGGTCTTAAAACAAGAGTGTGGTTCCATGAAACGAGCTCAAAGCGAGTGTTTTAGGAGTGCAGTTGCATACATTATTTTATCTACACACATGTTTTAAGTAGGTAGGTACTAGGATGGGTTCATGATCCGAAGGCAAATGACCTGCATTGCTACCAGTGCTAACATATAGGTATAGAGGTGCTAAGCTAAGTCTCGTAATTGGGTCATACACAGATTTAGGTTACCGTCTTTCCTGTGGACACACCGAAAGTTAACGTTTTTAAGGCCTAATTTTCTGGCTAAGCCCATTCCCGCAAAAACGCCGTCAGGACTGCTTTAGACCTATCATATAAAAACATAACTTGTATGCACACAAGCTATTTAACTATTGACCGCAGGAGAGACAACTTTTGTTTTTAAGAGTGCGTATGACCCATTCACTAAATTTTAATTTCAATTGGTTAAGGTTAAACCTTTCATGCTCCCTCATGTCACTAAAATATTTTGCCATGTATGGGGTACTTAAATAAAGTTTTTTGGGCCCGGTACATGAATGTTAAGCTGGGTACGAATCTGAGCGGCTCAACCTGAGGCATGCTCGCCCCGCGCGGCGAGCTGCTCGCGAGCCAAATTGTTTCACATAAACATGCGCGGGTGAGGTAGCGTGCTCGCCGCGAGCCGAAATTTCAAATTGGCGTTGGACACGATGACAACCGCGGCGGCGTTTATCATAATTCACCGAATTATTAACAAAAAGAAGAAGAAATGGCCTCGGTGGTGGAACGGCTCAGCAACTACGCGAGGCACGCACACTGAGGCGCCTTTAAGCACGTTCCTTAAATATTTGCCCTTAAATGTCAAATGGGGATGGATGCGAGTTTGGTATTAAATAAATAAAGGGTGAAACTTGGGATCTCAGACTGACTGTAAAATCTTACAAACCGTAAATCTTAGTAATTTTCAAAGTTATATAAGATACATTGAGTAAATGACTACTAATTACATAAAGAAAGTACTTATCCAGCTTTAGTGCTTTTCGAAAATCTACTCCTAAGTGGGCTGATGAGAGGTGGATGAATGTACCTATGGAACTACTTCTAACGGCGGACGCCACGTTGAGCTACGTCGTATTTAATCGTAAGTGTGCATATAGCCTTACTCTAACTGACATTGCGTGTGTTGAACTTGACCTTGACCAACAGACAACAAAATGTTACAAATTGTGAACAAATAATACAGGATGTTATAGAATCATGAACAAAATAATTTAATTTTTTGTATTTTAATTATAAATTCTAAAACTCATTAGGATTTCAATAATTTAGGTACACACCAACCTTATTTATCGCCAAGACATGCCTAGATTCAAATAAATAGTTTTAGTAAGTTTACATACCTACTGTATAAACTAAAGAAACAAACAGCTTTTATTCAGTTTGCGATATAGGGAAACAAACTCATGAATTGTTGTTTAGAATCAAATAACTACAAGGACTGTAATGCTACACTTATGATGAAATCGTTTCTCCCGTGTGGTTGCCGGGTTAGAATAGTGCAACTCCACTCCATATCTTCCCGTGGATATCGTAAGAGGCGACTAAGGGAATAAAGGCTTGCAACCTGTCACTGATACACTGGTTAACATCTTAGCCTGATTGTGCAAAATGTGGTTACAGAATTATCAACAAGTTTAGAGTTGTGGTATTTCTGTAGTTCTGCCTACCCTGGGAATGAAGGCGTGATGTATGTATGATGTCTGATGAAATCGAAAGTGTTAGCAAAGTGTTAAGTTTTTGGCTCAGAAGAAATAATTTAATGGCCTTACCCTATTTTCTTGTTAAACTTCGATATACTTCATTTATAATTCTTTTCACGGAACATTACTTACAAGGTTGCAGGTAAGTACCTCACTGGGTGTTCCAAGGTAACCAGTTATTATGGTATATGCTTTTTGGGAGGCGCAGCTGTTACATTACTGGAGTGAATGAATAGAAACCCGGAATGCGTCATCGCGACCATGCCCCTGGCCCTGGCACGCCTCCAGCGCCAAGGCTATAAGGTCCGACCGAGACTGCTTTTTTAATCTCGGCCGAGACCGAGACCGAGACCGAGAATAAAATAAATTCTCGGCCGAGACCGAGACCGAGACCGAGAAACGGAAAAATGGTTATTTTTTCTATAATTGCGATTTTTTTTACAAAAAAAACCTCGTTAATAATGAAAAAAATAAGGTTTTATTATGGTTTTAACAAACTAAATACTCAAAATTTAAAAGAGCAATATTGTACGACAAAAAAAGCAATTTTTCAGCATTGTACCCTGTCAAATTATGCCGTCTTTCGTCGTACAACAGTCCAGAGGCCCTAGCCAAGATGCGTTCGCTAACTAGCGATTCGATTCGTTTTGTTTTTAAACCAATCGCGTCCCTGGTAGATCACGTCATTCGAAAAGTCACGTGATCTACCAGTGATGCGATTGGTTTAAAACCAAACGAATCGAATCGCTAGTTAGCGAATGCATCTTGGCTAGGGGCTCAGCTCGACTGAACAGCTGTTCAGATTTTTCGATTGCCGCGGAGTCTCGGCCGCGGCCGAGAATCTCGGCCGTTTTGGGCCGAGACCGAGACCGAGATCTCGGCACGATTTTTGGCCGAGATTTGCCGAGACCGAGACCGAGACCGAGATCTCGGTCGGACCTTGCAAGGCTATCAATATGAGATCGCGAGTGGTAGGTCAACTAGCGAAACATTTCGGGATTGGTCGACATTTAGTATTACAATATTGCGGGAATTGGTACACTTGTTCCCTAGACCTAGAGGTTTTTGAGATATTTTGTAAGTACTCTGTCACACCCGCGATACTAAGACGGATTTAACGAAAACTCATTTGTTAAAATATGGCCATCCGTTCAAAATCACCGGTGGAACAAAGAAATACATAAATGAGTAGTTTTCAAAATAATTGTACCTAATTAAGGACTAACATTAAGAATGGTAACTTCTACACGTGAGTAACGTAAATTAACTATATAAATGGATGACTAATTTTCGTTACTCACATGTACAAGTTACCGTAACTTAATTTCAGTTCTTAATTACTTAGGTGAAAACTACTAATCGCGGATCTGTTACTAAAAAGTTAACTTTGTTAAACGTTACAGCGTTACATTTCGGAAGATTTAACGCAGGTTAACGTTAATCGTTAATCAATTAAAACATGATATTTAAAAAAAAAAATATCGTTGCGATTGTGATCTTGAAGTTAACCGATTAGGAACAAAAACATCGTGTCGCACAACGATCTGGCATCATGTGGATATTTCCCTTCATGAACATTAATATTATGTTAAAGTCCTCGTCTAAAAGCGAGGCTGACCGTAATTTTCGCGGCGCGGCGCGGTGCGAGTGTTATCTTTTAAGTAAAAAAATAGCTACTGGATTAACGATTAACGGACTTAGAGAAAGAGTTGACGAGTTCGTTAAGTTAACTTAAAAGTTGATTAACTTTTAAGTTACTCGAAATTTTAACTTCTATAATTAAGGATTACGGATTAACGAGTTAATGCCCAGCTGTGGTTACGCCGACCCGAAATAAGTTGAGATAAGGGAGGATAATGATGATTATGAATTATGATGGTGATGCCAGACAGAAGACGGCTCGGAGGAGAGTTGGAACAGAGGTGAGTTGTGACAAAGCCGATTTCTCTGCACCTATCTGTTGTTAGCAAGTTGACAACTTTGAGCAACGAATTTACGAAGATTTCAGCTCGATAACCTGGCATGTAGGTTCAGATTTTGTTCAGGATTTGTCCCCTACATTAGAATGTTGTGAAATTAGCAACCGAAGAATCGTACGTGTCAGCATCTCTTACTTTAACATACGTAAAGGAGGAAAAAACTATTCTTGGAATACGTGTTATCACTGTCGCTATAACCTCCTGTTATCATATATGAATCATAATAATCACACTGTTACACTGTTACATATAATAAGTATTGTTTAAAATTCACGATTAACATTTTTCTGGTTTTTAAAGGTCTTTAACACGATAGATACAACTATTAAAAGGTTAGTAAATACCTTGTAACTATATCCGACGTCTGACATGGGTAAATAACGGGAAAATACTGCCCGATAAAATAATATAGTTTTTTGTGTTATCGTATCGTCAAGGTATCGATAACTCTTGACAGTAAGGTGGCAGAGTTAAAAACAATACATGTCAAAAGCGATATTGTAACACCGCGTAGAATAGAGGTCCTGATGTGATATTTGAGTGCCTTATTTTTATCATAAAGCCTATTTATTATACACAATATCTACTTACTCAAATAAATTGTACACTGTAATTTTTCACACTAACCCGGTTCAGACTGTGGGCGTTGGATTGGAGATGAGTAATCAGTATTTTTAGCGCTATGTAAATACGTTTCGTCTATTGTTTTAAGGAGAAACTACAGCATAGTAGTGATATCCCTCTTATACTCTATACGTAAAAGGGAGAGGAAAGACATGTAGGCCTGATAACATGTCGGCCACCAACTTTTCTTTGTCTTCTCTTTAAGAAGCAAGTTTCACAAACAATTACACGAAATATTTCTATCGATACTGTAAATGTTTAGCAGGTTGATAACATACGTAAATTTGCCGGGTTATACGTTATTCACGTGCCATTAGTCGTGTCACGTTGGGAAATGTATAAAACGGCTATCTTACGTATCATGTCAAACTGCTAAACATTCAAATTCTTTCGTGGTACATAGGCCCATATGGATTTATTCCAGTCAAGCTTGTGGTACAATAACGGCCGAACCCTAAATTCAAACCGGACAGATAGCCTTACTACGGATTAACACATTTTGTATAAGCAAATGTCAAATTTCAACCCGAAGTAAGCCATATGACAACGATAAACTTACTTATATAGAAAAATATATACTTAAATATATAGAAAACATCCAAGACTCAGGAATAAATACTCGTGCTCATTACACAAATATCTGCCCTTACCGGGATTTGAACCCAGGACCCCTAGCTTCGAAGGCAGGCTAGTGTGTCGTCAAAGATGAAGATAACAAAGCTCTTTTGTTACTAAAGTAGCTAAAAATATAATATCTACATATTATAGAAATAATGAGCCATGTATTTCAGCGATTACTAAAATTTAACCCCTCAGGGGATGAAAAAGGGGTTATAATTTGTAGATTTTTTTAATGGTCAAATTACTTGAAACTTGGTAGAAATGCTCTTCAGTGTTAATAATAAGATACCGATTTCAGCGATTACTAAAATTCTAGCCCTTGGGGGATGGAAGGAGTTTGCAAAGTTTGTATAGGAGATAATATTTTTACTGTAAAATTTTCATTAAACTTAGTAGAAATGCCCTTAAGTGCAAATAATGAGACATTTATATTTTTATTTTTTTTATTTTATGTATACAACGTGTTACAAAATAATCCGTAAAAAAGAAATTACGAAAGCAGTGTCAACCCTAGTATACTGTATACCTAAGGTACTGAACTGACATTATTTAATAAGGGTTGACACTACTTTTGTAATTTCATTTTTACGGATTATTTTGTAACACGTTGTATAAGGGTTGTAGTTTATAAAGGTGTTTTTTATGGTCAACTTACTTGAAACTTGGTTGAAATGCTCTTCAATCAACGACACGCTAGCCTAGTTGGGAGTGACCCTGCCTTCGAAGCTAGGTGTCCTGGGTTCAAATCCCGGTAAGGGCAGATATTTGTGTGATGAGCACGAGTATTTGTTCCTGAGTCTTGGATGTTTCCTATTTATTTAAGTATTTATTTCTCTATATACGTATGTTTATAGTTGTCTAGTACCCATAGTACAAGCCTAGAGCTTAGTTTGGGACTAGGTCAATTTGTGTGAGATTGTCCTGTGATTATTATTATTATTATTATTAATCCAAAGAATGCAAACCATATTTCAGACATTACTAAAATAGTGTTTAAAATTAAAAATATATTATTGTCGATGATTTGGAGAAGCTGCTCCAAATGGGAATAATTAAGGGTTTAAAACTTGAAACTGTGTACAAGAATTTGGTAATATTCAATGTTCAATACATGAATAAGCATCGCTGCCTATATACACCTAGGGTTTTGTGTATTTGGTACCTATAATTTTTACCTTACTTACGACTAAAGAGTTCCGGCACTCCTTCTTGGTCTTTCTCATCAATAAATCATCATCATCAGCACCAAGGTGTGCTTTTACAATGCATATTCTTAAGATCTTGAAGGAAATACCAAAATTGCTGAATGTAAGCCTATAAAATTTGAGGGTTGTCAAACAAAAAATTAACTCAAAACCAAATTCAGTTTTAAATAAAACTCTACTAGCAAAAGTCAGGTTTGAAATTTGAATGTATTTCTATTTCACAATATTTCTTTGTTTGATTAAACGTGCGAATTGTCAGATCATGTCTTGGTTACAATGACCACATGATTTTGATATTTTAGACGACCACAAGTTGCTGACCAAATGCATTTTTCTGTTGACCAAAACGTCAATATTCTGCCAACCGTTTAAATCACACCTGTAAATAATTCTTGCAGCTAGAAAGGCGAACCGTACCTACAACGCAGGTTCCTCTAAATCCTCCTCTTTTGATAATCCAGAGGCCTTGCGCGAATTAAATTCCATGGAACCACAAATGTAATGTTTGTTAGAATTGGCTTGGGTTGTTTGGCCCCCCATAGACTTTACCCAGAGCGGCCTCATTCATTTCTATAGGATGATAAAAAGTAGATCTATGTTACCCCAAATGTAAAGCGTGCGAAGCCGCGGGCAAAAGCTAGTCATTAAATAAATTGTTAAAATAATTACATTGGTAACTACTACTACTCATTTGGAGTAACTTAAAGCTTGACAACAATGGTAGATGGCTTAGTAGAAAGAAAACAATTTACAATTTACAATCTCAATTCTTAACATACTTTGATTTGATTATCCTAGCCCCCTATTTCACCATATTGACAATGATAGCAGAGCTGTACATGGCACAGCTTTCATGAAACGCAGTGATGTATTCAGCGTGTTAGCTTTGCAATGTATACTGAATTGTCACCTGTCACCTGTCAAGATAGTGAAATAGAGGGCTGGTGTTTGCGTGTGTTATCAGTTTTATCATCACAAATATCAAAACAGAGTGGTTTATTGTTTCGACATATTTACATTCCATTTGTTTGACAATGTAATGTAAAAATGTCAATGACAATGAAATATATAAGAAATGTAGAGAAAAAATATAACAAAAATACCGACACAACGCACAGAATCGACGATTAAAAAAATAATGAAACAATGTTTTCTATCTCGTTACATTTACTCACTCTCGGACATAATCCTAGTAGCTGATATATCGTATTGTTTTACTCGTATCTTTCATACACTTATTCACTATTATAACTCAATATAAAATTAGTTATATAAAAAAAAAACTCACAAAGACGCGCGTTCTCGTTTTTCTATGTGACCAAAGCGAATATAATCATAACTACT
This sequence comes from Acleris holmiana, assembly GCA_949316455.1. Classification (NCBI taxonomy): domain Eukaryota; kingdom Metazoa; phylum Arthropoda; class Insecta; order Lepidoptera; family Tortricidae; genus Acleris; species Acleris holmiana. Next base: position 12,470,952 of record OX438783.1, read on the forward strand.
GTCAGTAGTGTCAGCTTTGTAGGTTCAAGGTTGTCTGTCACCCTGGAGGATATCCACATTGCCATTATAAGAAATCAACACCACTAATACCTGGTGCCCTACGTTAACCAATACGTTAACGGCTAATTATTTTGAGATCTGGTAATTTTAAACTCTGTTGATTTTAGAAATCTTTTTTTTTTTTGAGGGACCTACGTAGTTAGCCTCTTTTGGCTTTGACTACTTCGCCCGAGAGATGGTGGACTCCTGATGGGAGTCCACTCGGTAAAGGGTTTTTGCACTAGCATGCTTAAGGGCGCCCCTATTGGGAAGACCTCGGACTTAGGACGCTAGGGGAGAATTTCAATCGAATTGGAGATTTTAGAGACTGATCATTTTAACGGGCGACCGATGGTCTTCTCTTCTAAGAAAGGACTTTTCTACGACATCACGCAGTTGCGAGAGCCCCATAAGGTATGCTTAGTTTAAAGTATTCTATGATAATATACGGTCCCCAAACAAATGGGTGGATTTTAATTCTGAAAAAAAAACTTGGGCTTCGAATTAAAAAAAAAAAAAACCACCCATCAAACTTGGGCTTCGAATTATAATTGAAAAATTTAGGAAGTTGTCTTCAAAAATAATTGTACCGATTTTTGAAATTATATCCGGAGAGGAGTTCCAATAGGTCGTTATGTGGGGTTTAGTGTTGTAATTTAAAGAAATGGTATAAAACGTTTTTCACTCCTCACGCTCTAAAATGACATTAAGTTCACAAGCAAATAGTTAGACCCCCAATCGCGCTAAGTGTGCTTTAAATTTTTAAACATTTTATAACTTTTCAATATTTTACTAAATTTAAAAACGTTATATGTATAAATAACCTCACCAATATTTTGCTGTTTCGTTAATACGTTCGTTTTTATAATTTGGCAACATTGGAAATGATTTTTTTTGTAGTGGGAACATTTTGAAAAAGTCACTGATTTCATTAAATTTCACACACTAGACTTATAGACTATAGACCAAAGAGTACGGTACAGTAATACTTGGATTGGATTGGATGGATGGGGGTTTACTGTGAGGATATTTATCGTTGGTCTGCATTATCAGGTTTTTCTCGTTAATTCAATCGTAGGAAATACAAACGTAGTAATATACAAGTCTGTCGCAAAGGATTTCCTTATTATATCAATTAAATATTCGCAAGCCAACAAATAATCTACGATGTCAAGCGACACAACAAAAAATGTAAGTTTTATTATTAGTTCTCCCTGTCGACGTTTTTCAATTACTGTAAACTGTGATCATTTGAATTAATAATCTGCAATATTAATACAGTAAACGAATGAGTCATTGGCTGAAAAGTAAACCGATCCTACGCGGTGGGCTACTTACTGTATACTGTATCAACAGTGAAATCGTTACAGTTATGTGTGATAGATCGGATGTGCGTAATGTGTATGTATGAGCCGACTGTTTGGAATTGGAATACTTATCGCATGAATGTTCTTTCCTGTGCATTGATAATTTATTTCTTAGCAGTCTATTTAAAGTTCTCAGATTAATTGGGTTGTTGTATTATTTGTAAATACTATATGAACTGTTATAGGTGTTTGATGACTAAATATCTAATGAAGAAACAAAATGTGTTAAATTATTCTGATGTTAGTAAAAAAAATGCTCTTTTGTACATAGTGATACAGTATACATGTGATTGGCATTATTAATAACAAAAACTCATTGAATGGTTGAGTGAGCATTGAATTTTCAAGTTGACAAGATAGAGTTATTCAATTTTTCTAATGCTCTAAATGTCTCAATGCGGTTTACATAACTGCGTAAAGTATAGAAGTGTTTGTACTTTTATATTTACTAAATAAATTTTGTTTTTGTCACAAATCTAGTGCTACAAGACCTCATCACAACATAGTATAAAACAAAGTTGCTTCCTGCTGTCATTCCCTATGTATGCTTAGATCTTTAAGCAGGCTTTTCGAGCATACCTTTTACAGCTTTACTGAATTTTAGAGTTTAAGTACGAACTAAGTACTGCGTAACAATGTTTTAGAACTAATGTAAGGTACTTTATTGTTGTATTTTGTACACATTAGTTCCTGTATGTTGTTTAAGTAATCAAATATCATCTATTTAATAGCAATTTTGTGACATGTAATATGAATTATTATTAATAAATATGAATATGAATATAAAACTACTCAACAGATTTTTATGCGGTTTATTTTAATAGAAAGAGTGGTTCAAGAGGAAGGTTTATATGTATAATACTTTAACCCGGAGCAAGGCAAGGGCTGGTTGATAGTTATTAAAATAAATTGGTTGGTATTTATTTATTTCAAATTCTATTTTTATTTTACAGCCCCAGTTTTCCAATCTGGAGACTCCAGGCTATGTAGGTTTTGCTAATCTGCCGAACCAAGTGCACCGTAAATCCGTAAAGAAAGGGTTTGAGTTCACTCTCATGGTGGTCGGTGAGAGTGGGCTCGGCAAGTCCACACTGGTCAACTCCTTGTTCCTGACTGATTTATATCCGGAAAGAGTCATACCTGGTGCTATTGGTAAGTAACACGTCAATAACACCCCCAAAACTTTTTATACTATATTCTGCTCTCCTAACCCAATAAGCAGTATATCAAATACAGTGGCTAAAGCAGATTCAATCCTATCCTGTTGGTAATAAGGTTGAATTTGCTACAGGAGTTTTGTCTGAGATACTGCTATTCGTGTTAGCAGGGCAGTATTGTAATGTAACATAAAAATGTGAGTTATTTCCATATATTGATGGGCCACCTGAACACTTTTCTCATTACAGTACCCTATAAGCTCCTTTAGGCTTCTTGAAGATAAGGATTCACTTAATGCTAAAGCCAGACTGTTTTAGTAATTAAGGAAGCTATTTTTGTAGGGTCTTATCACCAGTACCATACTAATACTATGGTAAATCTTAAGTTAATTTTTGGACATTGAATACCAATTACTTGAACTACTTATGTAGTTTTATTCAAGTAACATGACGTCCTTAACATAGAACAAAACGGCATTTAGTTGCATAATGTCCTAAATACAAAATTAATTTAATAGTAGCTATTTTATTGTTAAAATTTCTTGTAGTGAATTCACTAAATTTACCGATTTGTAAACATTTTGAATACTTCTACACAGGATTATTGTTGGCCTGCCTATGTAAAAATAAATAAATAAACGAACATTAAGCTGGGTACGAATCTGAGCTGCTCTCAAGCCAAATTGTTGCCCATAAACATGCGCGGGTGAGGCAGCGTGCTCGCCGCGAGCCGACATTTCAAAATGGCGTCGGACACATTGACAGCAGCGGCAGCTGCTATATCATTCACCGAATTATTAACAAAAAGAAGAAATCGCTTCGGTGGTGTAACGGCTCAGCAACTTTATCAAATTTGCACGCGCCTCGCCCACAGACAAGTTAGAATTGGTCGTTCTGCCCGCGGTACGCCCGGATACAAGTCCAAATTACGCGAGGCACGCACACTGACGCGCCTTTGAGTACGGTCAAAAGACCGACCCTCGGCGGCTCGCCGCGCGCCGCTCGCACGCTGCTTGCGCACAGCGCGTGAGCGCGTATGAATTTGAGCAAAATAGATGAGCCGTGCGTGCCTCAACCCGAGGCTGCTCTAATTCGTACCCACCTTTATTATTACAATCATTTAATAAAGTACTGAGTATTAAAGTATCCGGTTTGTTTCAGAGAAAACCAACCAGACTGTGAAGCTGGATGCGTCTACCGTCGAGATTGAGGAGCGGGGCGTGAAGCTGCGTCTGACCGTCGTCGACACGCCAGGGTATGGAGACGCCATCGACAACACGGATTGCTTCAAAGTGAGTTAGTCTTACGGTATGCGAATCAATCCGCACTGTTATGTTCTAGAGAAGGGTTCCGGATAAAGCCAATTGTTATGTTGGGGGGGGGATAAGACAACCGGTGAAATTACTAGCGTAGAGACATTCCGTCTTAGTTCTCAGGGTAGGCAAGGCGTTTGGGGTCTGATTGGTCATCTGGTTGATCATTTTTGTACCTTGTCATTTTTACTACTTTGCCACATTCCAATTGTCGCAGTATTGTTACGATAGTGCGATAAAGTACTAAAATGAACATTTACTCTTACTGTTGACTGTACCTAAACACGTTAAAATTAGTACTTTTTTTTTGTCAGGGGTTTAAATAGTTCTAATGCTACAAAAAAAAATCTACTCAAATATACATACATTCATTCAATTGCTAAAAACAACCTTTCGGTAAGGCTTACCTTATTCAGAGAAAACAAAACTTACATTATCACTTTCGGTCATTTATTTGGTCAGAAATTGACCTAGTCCCAAATTAAGCTCTAGGCTTGTACTATGCGTACTATAGAGTAATACTTTATTAATTACATAGAAAAAAACCCAAGAAAATCTCTGCCCTTAATGGGATTTTAACCCGGGACCACTAGCTTCGCAGGCAAGGTCACTGCCAACTGCCAACTAGGCTAACGTGTCGTTAATTTTTGTCGTCATTTTGTGCATCCGTTTGACCTACAGCCTACAGCTGTGCACTTTAAGATGCATAACAAACAACCGTGACATTGTTGGGTTCAATTGACCAGTTAACCTTTCAGTGTCATTAGGTCCTCACGATGTCCACCTGCCTCTCTACAAGCTTACTCTACAGAATAGTCTACATGTAAACCACTATAGTAATCCATCTGTATTAATGTCTTGCTTTATCAATTAGCATAGTGATGGATACATAAAAATCGTCTCCAAAAAGCAAGAAATAACTTCTTTTAAAATGATAGGTAATGGCTTTTGGTTGAAAATATAGTGGTACGCGGACTTCAGTTGCACTGATCTATATTACCTATCATGTTAAAAGAAGTTATTTTCTGCCTTTTGAACATGGTTCTTAGTTTTTTAAAACACATTTTATTTTATTCCTATAATATTTGAAGGAGTTATCTCAATTCCTCCCGGATCCCTTCATCAGATACTAGCGTGGTAGCAATGGGACCACATCGGGAGTACACTCTATCAAACAAAAAATGAATTTTCAAATTCGATTCACAATTGACGGAGTAATTTTGCGTAACAAATACGAAAAAAACATACAGTCGTATTGATAACCTCTTTCTTTATTGAACTTGGTTCAAAAAGCTTAACCATGTCGGGGCTCCATGGCAATGCAATTATCCCCCTTTACCCTATTCTACATAACATCACGCCTTCATTCCCCGAGTGGGGTAGGCACAGCTACAAAAATACCAACAACTTTAAAAAGATTTGTTTATAATTCTGTAACCACATTTTGCAAAATCAGGCCAAAAAGTTTAGTATTGTACTCGTATTAGTGACAGGTTGCAAGCCCATCACCTAATAGTACTACAAGCCCTTATTAACTTAGTCGCCTCTTACGACGGGAAGACATGGAGTGGCGCTATTCTAACCTGGCAACACACGGTAAATACGATAACATGTCTGAGCCTGTGAGATACCTTAAATGGATAAGTTCGCCTTTGTACTACTTTTATTTCTGTAATTTTAATATTTTTGTAATGTATTTGTTTTAGTACATTAAAGTATAAAATAATAATAAGTGTTTACATACATATAAACACACGACTATTTGGATAAGGAAAGTTCTTTTTCATATTGCTTTCTCAATTAGCTTATTGATGGGTACCAATTGCAACTAATAAAGATGTTTATCTATCTATCTGACTATCGGGGCCTCTTTAACCAACCCTAAAATACATGAAACATAAAAAAACTCGGTACGTCCCTCCCGATTTCGTATGTTTATTCACTACATGCATACATACATACTACCCAATTTAAAACAATATACTGATAGCGTAAATGCCTTGTTTGTCAACATTTTGTTTGTTTGTGAACAGTCGATAATACAATACATCGATGAGCAATTCGAGCGGTTTCTACGGGACGAGAGCGGACTCAACCGGCGCAACATCGTCGACAACCGCATACACTGCTGCTTCTATTTCATCTCGCCGTTCGGACACGGGTAACTATTGTGCAAGTAGCCGTCAGCCGATAGCAAAACTATATTGGCTATCGAGGGACTGAAATAAGTCATAATGACACGGGATGTTAGCCACCGGAACAAAGCGTCATGTTTAGGTCCTTTATCATTCGTGATGATGACAATAGGCTTAAGTTTATTTGATTTCTTCTTTCATTTAGTAATTAAAGGTTCTTAGATGTTTACCTAGCGTGCCGACAAAAAAAAACATGGCTGCATTTTTTTTTTTTTTTTTTTTTTTTTTTTTTATTTATTCATGGCTCACAAAACAAGTTACAATCATCATAAGCAACGCAAACATCATGACGAAAATGTAAGGATCTAGACTATAACTCTAGACTATGTGTGCACAAAATGATTAAAGTGTATCTAAATGTTTGGTGGTTAGTGGTGTTAGTTAGGTATCTTATGCAAAGTTAGCTAAAACTATGTTAGTTTTACAGTTTTCACAATTATCTAATATTCTAATAACTAAGTACAAAATATGTGGCAAATTTGTTTTTTAAACGTGGGTAATTTACTATTAAAAATATCCAAAGAAGAATGCTCAGCCACGGTATCATTATACAATCGGCACATCCGGGTTATAGGGTTATAGTAGGATGTGTTATTATTATAAACTTGAAGGATAAATATTTTAGGTGAGGGATTACGGGCATTGAATTTAGTTCTAAAACTTATAAGGGAAAGAAGCGACGGACAGTCAACATAGGAGTGTATAATTTTAAAGAGGCAGACCAATTCATTGGATTTACGACGCGAAGCTAATGACGGTACGTTAAATTTTTTGAGTCGATTTGCGTACGATCGAACCTCTCGGCCAAGGTGAAGTCTCCAACAAAGTATATTTAAAAATTTTCTTTGTAATCCTTCAATTCTGTCACTATGCACCATATAGTATGGAGACCAGATAACCGAGCCATATTCAACGATACTTCTCACCAATGAAAAGTAAAGATACATGAAGGTTCGTTGGTTCTTGAAGCTTTTAGTCGTACGCGAGACAAAACCAAGAATTTGGGAACCCTTTGAGACAATGTGGTCATAATGAGAGTGGAATGTTAGACCTTCGTCAAAGTATATTCCAAGGTCTTTGACAACTGACTTGCGCTGTAGAGTATAATTACCTAGTGAGTATGAAAATGTAGTTTTATTCTTTATGCTAGCGAAAGAAATGACCATGCATTTGTCAACATTTAGGAACATCTCATTTTTAGTACACCACTCGGCAACTTTAGATAAATCAGCCTGTAAGTTGAGGCAATCATTAAAGTCCTTAACTATAGAGTATATTTTAAGATCATCTGCGTATAAAAGACAGGGGCAAGATAATTCACATACCAGGTCATTAATAAAAATTACAAATAGAAGAGGCCCCAAATGGGACCCTTGCGGTACACCGGAAGTAATTGTTAAAGGTTTCGATAGATGCCCCTTAATGCTTACAAGCTGAGTCCTAATCTCTAAATAAGATTTTATCCATCTGAGTAAATTTCCATGAATGCCGTAGCCTTCCAGCTTATGGCAGAGAACAGAGTGATTTACTTTGTCGAAGGCTTTAGAAAAGTCTGTATATATCGCGTCCGTCTGCGCCCTTTTAGCAAAGGCAGCACATAAGTAGTTTTTGAATTCTAATAAGTTGCTTACAGTTGACCTATTTGAAACAAAGCCATGTTGCATGGGAGACAAAAATACGGAAAAGTGGGAATACAATGTGTTATAGAGAGCTGATTCAAATATTTTCGCGAAAGTCGACAATATGCTGATGGGTCTGTAATTTTCACATTGGTTCTTATCGCCTGATTTGTGAACGGGAATTATATGAGCTATTTTCCAAAGATTAGGAAATACGCCCGATTGAATTGATTTGTTGAATAGAATACAAAGAGGCAGGGTGAGTTCGTCGCAACAGTTTCTTATAAAAGACGGAGGGATACCATCAGGGCCAGGTCCCTTAGCTAGATCGAGGCTTTTTATTTTTTGGTATATGCACTCGACACTCACAGTTGCATTATTTAAGCAGTAATTATGGGGAGGAATATCAAAGCGGGTGTTAAATTCCTTTTGTGCCTCGAAAACTGAACCAAAATATTGAGAGAACATTTCACATACATCTCCTGGATTAGAGGACTCAAAATATTTGTGTTTCATTGTTATAGGAATGCAATTAGAACCCTTTTTCTCGTTGACGTATCGCCAGAAATGCTTAATGTTATGCTTAATCGAATTCTGAACGGACACTAAATACACGTTGTAGCATTTATCTATAAGAATCTTGCACCTTGCACGCAAGACATCAAAGGTGTCATAGTCTAACGGATTCCTATATTTCTTAAAGCGTTTGTGGTATTTAGCTTTTTCTTTCAGGGAGCGTATTAGGGCCGGACTAAACCAAGATGGGTACGCATTTGATCTAGTTATTTTCATGGGTGTGTGTTTTTTAATAATTTCCTTTATTCTATCATAAAACAATTGTACCGCAATATTAATATCCGCACATTGAAAAAGATAATTCCAATCAACCGAGCCAAGGTCGCAGCGGATTCCCTCAAAGTTACATTTGTTATAGTTAGGTCTATTCCGTTGGTCAGCTTTAATGAATTTATGTGGAGTTTCCTCAATCGGAATATCTATAAGCAGTGGGGGGTGATGTTCGTCTATACGACTCAGGGCAACAGCGCCGTATACTCTTATAGCGTTGATGGAAGAAAAAACTAGATCGAGATATCTGTTGTTTTTGTTAGGAATGCTGTTAAATTGTGTTAGATTGCATAAAGACACCGTTTCCAAAAGAAGTATAGATTTAGAGTCGTGTGCTGGAGTAGGTATCATATGGTTAAAAGTAAAAGATTGTGTCCAGCTGATATTAGGAGTGTTAAAATCACCGATAAATAAAAATTCATAATCTTTGTTCGCATCTAACATTCTTCTCTGAAGATTTGAATAAAATGATGATAACTTATTTATCTCTAAATCAGGCGGTAAATAACAAAGGCATATTATTAATATTCTACTATTTATAACAATACTTAGCCAAATGTCCTCAACTTCACTTTCCCAGGTATATAAACGGGTAACATTAAATTGTTTTTTTACGGCTATAGCAGCCCCCCCGCCCTCATTTTTGTTTACCGTTGTTGAGTTACGATCTCTGCGAAATACTCGGTATCGTGAGTCTAAATATTCATCATCAAAAACGCTGTCATTGAAATTTGTTTCCGTAAGGCAAATAATGTCATAATTACTGTTTAGGATATTTAGGTAAATTTCGGTTAGCTTACTTCTAATTCTATTAACATTTTGGTAATAAAAAATCATTATACTATTCTTTAAAATGCTAAATATATGGGTAATTAATATGTAAAGTGAATTGATATTACTGCATTTTCTTTAAACAATCAGAGTTTTTTATATGAATGCAATTAGATTCGTCATTTTTACGTACGTAAATTTTACCGAACCTTACCCACACATATCTGAACAGTTTCGATTTAGCTTCTTTTCTGGTCTCAGCGTAAAGTGATTTGCAGTCCGGCGAGAGGTGCTCAGTTACATATATTCTTGTTTTCTCGCCTGTAATGCCGAGATGCGTGCTGTTAAGCAGTTGGCTGGCATCTTTGGATTTCGATTTATTGTATCGCCTCGTCATCGACAAAACGGTATCTCGAAGCCGGGTGGAGGGTAAGGTAACCAATATGTTCCTGGGCCTGGTTGATTTAGCATCCATTTTGGCGACCCTTCTGCAGGCCAGCACGTTCGAATCTTCCATGTTTAAACCAATGGTGGAGCATAGTTGTTTAAACAGTACTAGGACATTCTCAGATCGATTTTCAGGAACTGCCTGTAATTCTATATTGTAGCTGCGCGACGTATTTTCTATGGACGACATTCGCAGGTTTAGGCTACGGATTTCAGCTTGTAGAGAATTGTTTTGAGTTTCCAAAATTTTAATGGCTTGTTTTTTATCATGTAATTCTGACTTTAACGTCGATTGTTCCGCTTGAAGGAAATCCGTGGTCGCTGTAAAGTTGCTTTCGAGGTCTTTAATCACTGTTTTAATCTCTGATTGTACTAATTTCTTAACGTCTTCCTGAATAGCCATGCGAATAGACACCATAAAGGAAGCGAGTGAATTTTCTAGTTTTTTTTCTATTATGGTGGAGACCGAAGTGTGAATTTTTTCGTCTAACAGAATACTGATTTTTTCCATGGTGACAGCGTCATGTTTTGTTTGAGGTGATATGTTTTGGGCACATTGACTCTTTTCATTTAGTCCAATACAGACTTGGGACTCGGAAGCCTGGTCCCCCTGCAGAGCATCGTCGACGGACATGGTACTTTCGTCTAGCGCAGAGTAGTTGGATTGCTTCCGTACTGGAGTGTTGTCGTTTTTACGGCGCAATGTTATGTTTACGCAGGACATGCAGCGCCAGCCTTTAATTAATTCATTAATGTTGGACTTGTAATACTCTGTTGTGATGTTATTACACAGGTAGTGATAGTCACTTTTGCAGAATGTGCACCTCAACAGCTCCGATTTTGTACTTATTTGGCCCTGACACGCTAAACATTTCATTATAACGTTTAACTAAAATGTTTTAACTTGCCGTAACTCCACCGTCTTATTGAAAGCTTAAATAAAATAAATCGGCACTGGATAATTGTCACACGGGGATAACGACCTTAACACCATGCAGTTTCACCTCACTATCGTAATGCGCTTTGCCGTGGGCCGCGTTATCACCAAACAGACCGCTCGGAAGAAAAAGGTCGCAGGCGCCATGCAGATTGCGGCGCTTACGACGTTTGAATCTGGCACTTTCACTAACCGTGCGGTACAACTACAATAAATAATTTGAGCTATGATGTTAAATAGAAATACGTTAATTGCACTGTTAATACACCACCGAAATATTAACTTGCATCACTATTTCGTAGCTTATAAGCTTATAGTCCTCATGCACTAAACTTTACTCCCACAAACTTTAGTTTTCTACTTAAAATGAATAAAATACGAGGAGCACAACAAAACACTTATACTTTGCTTTAGGTTAGGTAGGCGTAATTCCAGATTTAAAAAAATATATCATCTGTCAACCCTATCTGTTCAATCTCGCCTCATATGAGCTCTATTGAGATGAAATAAATGGTTTTTTAATCCTAGAGCATTTCCTGTGTCAATTAAATAAATTAAAAAACTATTAAATACGCCATACACAAAAAAACAGGTTTTTCTTTAAGAAATGTGTTTATTTTTGGAAATTCCTGATAATTCCTAAAATTACTTACAAATACGTACATTTAACCTTATTAGGTAGGTATAGTTATTTCTTAACTCATAATCTATAATTAAAAAAATAATTATGCGTTTAATGCAAACACGGCATTCTTGAAGAGCAATTAACACGCAATACAATACAGTTGCATACATGACTTTTTGGAACTTTGAAATATACAGTTAGGTGAGTTAGGTGCAAAACTGAGTCAATATGAGCACTTAGTTGAATGTGAATAAGTCGATGATAATTAAAGGGATTTTTTAAATGTTTAATACAGACAAGTACTCTTTGAAATTTGCTACAAATCCAGTTACTTGTAATTTACATTTTTTAAGTCATTTTAATGTAAAGACTGTTAAATTTAACTTTTTTTATTTGTCTAATATCTTAGTTCTCTATGTGGCAACTTCAAAAAAGGTCTAAAGAAAAAAAAAAAAAAAACCTCTTTAAAATGAGTAGGAAATTATTGAAATCAGCCAAATTTTTGGTGATAGTTATTATTAGGGGCGACATTAGTTCCGTGCACGGTTCACTTTTGCACAGAGACAAATTAGCTATACAAACTGGTTTTTTGTTCACTTTTGAAGTGGATTAAAATTCTGCAATAAATGTCCCTGATCTAAGCAGTTGATACTTCATGTTAAAGAGGATGAAATTCCCTTTGTTAAATAGTTTTCTAATTTGGGGTTTGCACAGAGAAAACAAAATTATTTAAAACGAAAAGACAAAATTATACATTTTTTGGTTCATAATTACTACACAACTACGAGTGACAAGTAAATCTTTTGTTCAGCAGTTTTGTAGCGAACTTCAAGGAGTACTATTCTGTACTACATACATACATACATAGCATCACACCTTCATTCCCAGAGTGGGGTAGGCAGAGCTACAGAAATACCAACCACTCTAAAAAGACTTGTTAATAATTCTGTAACCACGTTTTGCACAATCAGGCCAAGAAGTTTACTAGTGTATTAGTGACAGGTTGCAAGCCCATCGCCTAACAGTACTACAAGCCCTTATTCCCTTAGTCGCCTCTTACGACATCCACGGAAAGATATGGAGTGGCACTATTCTAACCCAGCAACCACACGGCATCGGCTGTACTAAGCATTTTAGCGTTGATTGTCATCGACTTATTAACATTCTACTAAGGTGCTAATATTGATTCAGTTTTGCACCTAACTGTACATACATAAATAGACTTTCTAAGACATCAACAAAAACTGAACAAATGTTTTGCAGTTTGAAGCCACTGGACATTGAGTTCATGAAGCAGCTCCACAACAAGGTGAACATCGTTCCCGTGATCGCGAAGGCCGACTGTCTTACCAAGAAAGAGGTGCAGAGGCTTAAGTCCAGGGTAAGATGTGTCGAATTCAAAATACTAGACGCGGTGAGCTTAGTGGTGTTATCACTTATGACCTTGTGCAAGGTGTCGCCACGTTTTCTATAATCATACATTTCTCGGCTATGTCATGCCTTAGGTTAAAATAAAATAATCGTAATTAGGGCCCAGAATTTTCGGGGGAGCTTTTGACAAGTTGTAGGGAGAGAACACCACTGTTTATCGATGCTAACGATATCGCACGTTTAATCAAACAGAAATATCGTGAAATAGAAATACATTCGAATTTCAAACCTGACTTCTGTTAGTAGAGTTTTATTTAAAACTGAATTTGGTTTTGAGTTAATTCTTTTTTTGATTAAACATGCGATATTATCAATGCAAATACCTAATTACCTTATCAACTCTTTATAGGTATCTAATATGTGTTGAGACTGGCAGGTGAGTATTTAAACCTCAATCAGTAGGTATTTCATACACATACAGACACACGTCATATTACGACGTTATATTCTTATATCAAAGGGTAGCCAAACTAGCACTCAAGCCACCTTTAAGCTTAATTTTATGGACTATATCGTAATCAGAAGAGACTAGAACTTGGTACTTTTTTGACCTCCGTTAAATGGTCTCTGAGAGATGAGATGAGTGATTATACTAATTTCAATAAAGCAATTTAACGGATTAAACTTTCCGATATTTCGAACTTTTTTCATCATCGACCGCTGAAAAGAGTACGTATCATAGAAAATTTTGAAGATTTATTTAATAAAAACACAAATTAAAAATAAATACCGATTTGTCGATAACATCGATAAACAGTGTTGCTCTCTCAAAAGCACCACTTGTCAAAAGCTCTCCCGAAAATTCCGGGCCCTAATCATAATAATGGAGCGACAAAATTACATGCTTGATTATTATTGTTCTCTATTGAGAGATATAGTAATATAAATCTGCTTCGCACTAATTTACTGTTTGGGACTAGGTCAATTTGTTGGACATTGTCCCCGGATATTGATTTATCGATTTTTATTTGCTATAGGTAATGGAAGAGATCGAACGCGAAGGTATTAAGATCTACCCACTGCCAGACTGCGACAGCGACGAGGACGAAGACTACAAGGAACAGGTACCATCGCCCACATTGTTAACTGTCCATCGGTAGACCTTATGCCTTTTGTAATAAGGTCCACCGACGACGTACAGTTAAGAGTGTTGCAGTTTGCACTTGTGTGCCTTGTCGCTTTAACGCCTTTGACAGGGCTGCGTATTTTCTCACATAATTTTTCAAGTCGGATTGCTATCAGATGTCCGAAAATATTACTCATACCATTTTACATCGTAATGATCACTCTTCAAAATCAATATTAATCATAATCATACACCAACTGGTAAATAACGGTAGATTAGGTTAGGTTTGTTTTATAAACGTCCTGAAATCAGAACGGTTTCAACAAAATTCACTTTAGGAGTTGCGATCATTATGAATAACAAATATATTTTTTGTTCATAAAATGTATGAGGACAAAATATCAAGAGTGATTATTATGAATACAACACACACACATAACATCACGCCTTTATTCCCAGAGTGGCAGAGCTACAGAAATACCAACAACTACAGTCTTGTTTATAATTCTGTAACCATATTTTGCACAATCAGGCCAAGAAATTTACTAGTGTACTAATAGTGACAGGTTGCAAGCCCGTCGCCTAATAGTACTACAAGTCCTTATTCCCTTACTATGAATACAAATCGGTAGTAAAACAAAAAATAGGGATAAGAATTTTATGTGAGCCAATGTGAGTAAATTTTGCCGATTTCGCTGATTGACGTGATGTTACAGTTTAAGTACTTTACTTCTACAAATTTTAAAGCGCAACGTGATAGATAATTTCGATTTTCAACGAATGTACGAGCTACTTTTTTGTTTTTATTATTTTATTTTGATTATCGACCTGAAACCGGCGACTGTTCTGTGAATTTTGCTGTAAGAGGTTTAGGATATCGCATATTCACGAATCGTTTTGACGTCTAAAAGGCATACAATTTATTGCTGTAATAGTCGTCTTAAAAATATTATGAATAACTTTTTACCACCTCTATATATTTTTGTGTTTAAATACAAAATTAGTTTTTTTTTATTAGTCACAAAAATACAGTACCTAACTTATAAATAATGTCCCGCAAAACCGCTTGCACGGTTTGCGGTTTGCTGGAATTATCATTATTACTCGTTGATTTTTATGTTTGTAGTACGTAACGGCTTCGGAACCCTACACACACTGAGCATGGCCCGACATGCTCTCGCCCGGTTTTTTAATATTTGTGTTTTGTTTTAGGGTTTGCGTCATAACATAATGATACCACATGTGACGCTTGTGTGTGTTTTTTTTTTTACGTTGGAACGAAAATAAGAAACGATCTTGTGTGGGTGTTCGATCCTAAACTTAAGAAGTAAAGTTTGTGAGTATCTGAGGTTGTAGGGGGTAATCTCTGGATCCAATGAACCGATTTAGATGAAATTTGGTATGGAGATAATTAACGTCCCGGGGAAGGACATAGGATACTATTTATCCCGGAAAAAATAATAGTTCCCGAGGGAATAGCGATAATCGAGGTATTTGACATATATAGACGACACTATCAAAATATGAGTGTCGTCTACATACACCCGAGTAGTGTTCGGACACCCAGGTACTACTATATAAAATAATTATTACACTGAGGCTACTTTTCAGAGGGAATAATAATCGAAATGTATGCGGAATGCTATATACGAGAATTCTGAAAAAGAAACCTGGCTATGTATTACGCCTCTGAGTAATCCTGCTCATGTCCAAACTAAAAGAATAAATAACGTTCGGATTAATAATGTTTAAAGAATAGTATATTTTGCATCAAGGGAAGTAAGAAGGGGATAAGTAACGAGTAGGCGGAGGGCTTTAAATGACTCGCGTTTGTTATCCCCTTACTGCCCGTGATACACACAATGTTTAACATCACATTTGCAAGGAAATAAAAAAACTTAGACTATTAAAGAAAACAACAATCCAAAAATTCATGGCACTCGACTCCCTAAAAGAGATTATCAACATGTCAACGTGACAACTCGACTTTTTTCAATATTATATAACTTGACGGGCCATACTGCCAGATTGTACCGATTTTCAATATAAATTTTAAGTAAAATAATTGCAAATGTCTCTGTAATAATAGTAGAATATGAATATAATACATTTCAATGTACTGTATAAGTTTTATATACAGTAAAATTGGTTTGAAGCCAAGTTTTGAATGTAGGAAATAAACCTTCGCTGATTTCACACCTCCCTAGTCTGAAATGATGGGATCTATATCTTTAAACTAAACCCTTTACTCCCTTGGGAGGTAAATAGGTTATAACTGCCCTATAAGCCTGCGTGTTACAACACCGTTTCTGAGCATGTGTGATGAAATAGTAGTTTATTCACCAAGGCACGGATTACTAATCATTTTTTGTGCATTTGCGGCGGAGGGCCGTAAACTATACGAGTTTAGTAATCTGTACTTACCCTCGAGTGATATGTACTTACTGCTTTTTACTACGCTTAAAAATAAATAAAATACAAAAGTAACAAATTAATTCTTTCAAGGAAGAACGAGCGCGCCATCAAACAGGCTAAACTTTGCAATCCGTAATTCGAACAAAACTTCGTCTATTGCCATCCCTTTTGCTCTCGATGAGTAACTAATTTGCAAAAAGTGATCCGAAGTTCGAATTACGGATTTCAAAGTAGAGCCGTAGTTTTTTTTTTTAATTTGAATTTTAACGCTCCGTACAGTTTGCGTGCCAAAAGACGTTAAACGTTAAACAAGGTGAATACGTCCCTATTTGCAGGGTCCAACTCGCGTGCGTATCAAAGTGGGTTAATTGACAACTTATTTTAGAAACTTTTTGGCGGGTTTAGCCCGTGTGGTTGCCGGGTTAGAATAGTGCCACTCCATGTCTTCCCGTGGATGTCGTAAGAAACGACTTAAGGAATAAGGGCTTGTAGTATTGTTAGGCGATGGGCTTGCAACCTGTCACTAATACACTAGTAAACTTCTTGGCCTGATTGTGCAAAATGTGGTTACAGAATTATCAACAAGTATTTTTAGAGTTGTTGGTATTTCTGTGGCTTTGCCTGCCCCACTCTGGGAGTGGAGGCGTGATGTTATGTATGTATGTTATTCTAGAATAGAAAAAAAAAAAGAAAACGGGGTAATAATGGATTTTCATACGACATTACTGCCCTGCTAAACAGGGCAGTAATGAAATTCCATTCAATATTACTACCCTGATTTTTGAGAAGGTTTAATGAACGGCTTTCTCGCCTAATATTAGGGTAGTAATTATACACTTACTAACCACATTCATACATAACATCACGCCTTCATTCCCAGAGTGGGGTAGGCAGAGCTACAGAATAGCAACAACTTAAAACTTGTTGATAATTGTGTAAGCACATTTTGCACATGTTTATCAGTATAAACAAGACACAGTAACGAAGTGTACAGTCACGGACTTTAATTGATCGGCCACTTGCCACTGTTCATATTTTGGCCGTGTAATGCAAATCGGGTTCAGTCGGTTTTACTCGTATATCTAGATAAGAAAATTCACACGTCTTCGTATAATAGAAGAACAAAATGACATGCAATTTTATCGGTTGGCTAACCTGAGACCCAGATCTACCAACCAGACAACAGAGTGACATCACTCAAAGGCAACCAATTGCATGTCTGTCTAGTTGCTATGGCTATACGTAAACAACAGCTACTATTGGTGATACAACGCCTAATCAGCTATTCTACTGAACACAGTTGTTGTTGGTCGTTTAATAGGGTTGCTATGACCACGTTTAAACAACAGTCACTATTGGTCCAAACTGAACTCAGTTTTTATCGGTCGTTACCAAAGGATTGCTATGGTAACGTTTCAATAACCCGATTGCATTACACGGCTAAAATATGAGCAGTGGCAAGTAGCTGATCAATTAAAGGCCGTGACTGTACGAGTAGTATAAGAGATATTGGCGGCGCTATAGCTGAGTGCGGGGTGGGGCAGGTGCGGCAGCTGAAGGCGGCGGTGCCGTTCGCGGTGTGCGGCGCCGGCCAGCAGCTCGAGGTGCGCGGCCGGCGCGTGCGCGGCCGCCTCTACCCCTGGGGCGTCGTCGAGGTCGAGAACCCCGACCACTGCGACTTCATCAAGCTGCGCACCATGCTCATGTCAGTACCGCAACTTCTTCTTTCTTTCTTGATGTGAAACATCTATAGCCGAGGTATGAAACTGATCGTTGGCGTGGCGACGCTTGCCGTGGCGACGCGTCGCCACGCTATATAAAAGAATGGAGTTGTCGTAATTATAATTAAATTTGTAATTTTTTTATTTTAAATTTTGTTTTTAATAAAAATGCATAATTTTGTAATAAATAATCATTATTTTATGAAAAATATTTATAATGCTTTATCATTTCATTGTGTCATATATAATTACTGTCGTAAAATGTTCTGCTATGCATATAACTTGTACAAAGTAATTTCGATGTTTCACATCTGCCAGGCGTCCCGTGACGGATCACATTTTTTTTATTAAATGGCGGTCCACACTGATTTCGCCAATGTCAAGTGAATAGAGTAAATAGAATAAATCAAAAGTAAAAGCCGGACATCTTTCAATCGGCCATCTTCCCTCCCCGAAGGTTACCGGCCTTACCTCAACTTGACATTACCAATCATCGGCGACTCGTGCCAATTAGGTACCACGACGTGATGACGACACGTTTTTCAAATGTATTTTCAGATAAGATAAAATGGAAAATGAATACCTAAAAATAAATAGAAAAATCACTTTCACCTTATGGATGCAGTGTTTGTAACACTGCATCCAAAAGGTGATCAATAACTAGAAATAGTATTGAAAAAATCCAGGATTTATTAATAACTTATTACAAAAGAGAACACCAACAAAATACGCTGCAACATTACAACAGAAGGCTTCATTTACCCATCACATCAGTCGAAATCGAAATATCATTTTCTTACACCCAGTTTTCTCAAATAGAACACGTACGATATCTTCTAAGAAGTTAGAACGAATATTAATTGTCTACAAGTGGTTGGTGGTGGCGGTTGGTGTGGGGATAAGACAACCGGTAAAATTACTAGCATAAAGGCATTCCATCGTAGTCCTCAGGGTTGGCAACGCATTTGAGGTCTTAGGATTATAATCTTGAGGATTCAAATGTCTATGTGTCTCAGATGCCACTTACCAACAGGTGGCCTGAGTGCTCGTGTGCCTTCTCCTTAACATAAAAAAAAAAAAAACAAAAATTGAAAAGGGTTTTTCTAGTTGGTTTCTTACGCTCGACTTGTACAGGAAAACATTGTTACATCACTAGTCTGTCAGAAATGTCAAATGCTACCTAAATGCCACGAGTCGCCGATGTTTAATTATCATTAGCAACATCCACCTGCTAACCAGTCTTCAGCGGTCCATCTTTCCTGAGGGCGTTTGCCGATTCGCGGTCTTCACCCAAGCACAGCTCTCCCCCAACAACTGTCGGTTCTTAAGCTAACCTAAAGACACTTAACTGGCTAGTGATAGTACATTATTGCCTAGGCGCGGAAAGTAAGGGATAGCCTGACGAGGTGGTTAGCAGGCCGAGCAATAGTGAGGGCTGCTAAAATACGAGTCAGGCAATCCCATTCCCGCCAAGGCACATATAATGCTTTTCTCAATAAATGCGAGGAAGCGATACAAATGCATAATTAGAGATACTTGTAAAAAAATATCGAGGAATTGAAAGAGAATCTCGTTTTGAAAACTATAAGACAGTATTGAGAATTGACGCAGACTCGCGCCCGCCGCCACCTTTTATAAATAGGGTGTATGGGACTTTTTTCATGGTCAAGTTGATTTTACAGGCAATAGAGTTTATTTTTAAATAAAATATAAACATGGACGGAAAGTGTTTTCATTTGTTTTTTTACTCCTAGGAGTAAAATGAGGCACTTCTCGTCCTTGTGTTTCAATCGGGAAACGGTTTTTTCCAAGCATGTTTGAGAAAAGTCACGTTTTTATTGTTTGTTGCAGCACCCACATGCAGGACCTGCAGGAGGTGACGCAAGAGGTGCACTACGAGAACTACCGCTCGGAGCGACTCGCGCGCAATGGGCAAGTGCCCAAGCGACACATGTGAGAGGCTTTAGGCTATTCCCACCAATAGTATATCCCCGGTCTGAGACGCTAGGAAAAGCGAGTAATCCTATACGTGAATTGTTTCAAACATGAACATTATTATTCAATACTCATAAAAAAAAAGATGGAAAAACACGCGTCATTAAAAATATTGAAGCCGAAAATTACCAAAAAAATCCAAATGGTGTCTAAGACAGGTTTTTTGTCTCTTTGGCAGTCGTCTTCTAATTGGACGCCCTGGGAAGCAATTTTTGAAGCTCACCGGCGAAAAATGACTAACTTTAAAATCAATTTATGCAGCGATTTAATCTACGAGCGGTTGAACCTTTTGGATTTGATGGGATAAAGGCATTATGATATCAAATCCAAAAGGTGGGCCCCCTCGTACATTTAAATGCTGCACAAATTGATTTTAAAGTCAGACATTTTTCGTCAGTGAGCTTCAAAAATTGCCCCTGTCCTAGGGGCGTAATGAGTATTACAATCAGGTATTAAGGGAAATTACAACATGTCAAGGGACTCGCACCATATAAAAATTGGGAACCTATGGGTTCTTCACCACCTTTGGTAGAACAAGGGCAAAATTGCCCCTCTAGTTACATTCGACAATGTGCCCTTGTTCTACCGAAAATGCATTATGTAGATACAGAATTACTAGTCAAGCTAACTAATTAATTGTAAAAAAACTTAACAGGTCGACAGAGAGTGGATTGAGTGAGGCAGACTCCAATGGACTCAGTAATGGATCTTCGGATGAGCCGTCCGAGCGAGACCGCGCTTTGCGTGAAAAGGTACGTTGGCACTACAAGATACACAACACCACACAGATACAGTATAACACAACTGGCTTACCAATGTAACTGCGTAGATGACGAATTTTCGAAGCGCGGAATCAATCAGCATGATCCACGCGTTGCGGGTCTGTATTCTCTGCTATTATTGGTTATTAATGCGCCATGTTGACGCGTGACCGCGTGTCTCGGTAAGGGGCGTTTCTTGGGTGAGTGAGATGGATAAATAAGTTAGATTAAATTTACTTTGCACCTTATAACCATTACGTATAAGTCTGATCGTGAGTTTTAATCGTGCTCTCGGAAATGATCGAAATCGTTCGTGTCTGCGCGAACGAAGATTCACAATACCCCATTTAAATTGTGTTCTACTGTACTAGAAAGAGGCTTCTTGTCGAAAGTTGATATTAAATAGGGAATGACTACTGGTATAAGCGGACTATAGTTATACCTTTAATCCCTAGAGCTTAACTCTGACACTTTACTAGTGCGCGGTGGAAGGCATACACCACCGCCTCATTCTTCGTTTCGGAAATGTTTTCTATGGACTATTTGTTATGTTTTCTAACCTTGATGTGGATGGTTCTTTATGCATTACGGGTTGAGAGTAGAAATGATAGCGTTATTAAGTCGTAATTTTTTAAGTCTCTATTTTGAAACTATTATAATTTAAGATATATTTTTCTCGCGATCGAGGTGAAAAGTAGAGTATGATCTAGGGGCAAAACCGACAAGAAAAATGTTTTTTTTTTTTTTTTTTTTAAATATACTTTGCTGCCAACCCTAACGGAACAAAGTAAAAATATCTCACCTCATCTGTGGTCTGTTGAGATGAATTTCACGGTTTTTTAATCCTAGAAAATTTCCTGTGACAATAAAATAAAAAAATATAGCGAGTCCATGTATTTTAGAACAACGGCATGCCACCAAAATCCTACACCTAATAAAGACTTCATTGTAAAACACAGTCAGTAAATGTAATTTTTCGCAGAAACTAATTCCGTACTTAGCCGTGATGTTGTATACGAATATCTTAAACATCTGACAGTCCGCTATTTTATGTTTGCTATGGTCGTTTAGGTAGGCACGTTTATTCTGTAGGTGTATGTAATTATTATTATTACTAATTAATCCGTCAAGATTCTTTATTAAGAGAAATATTTAAATGTTTTTTTTTTCAATAATGAAAACATTTATTTCAAACGTTAATCTCTAGTTTCATTTGATATCATAAAATAGAACCATAATCCCGCTGCCCTCATAAGCCAATAGGCGGTATCTCAATTTCAATTTTCTAACGCTAAAAATAAGGTTGAATTGGCTACCGGAGTTTTGTCTGAGTTACCGCCATTTGTATTAGCAGGGCAGCCCGGGACTTATCCATACTAGCATAATGTTTGACGTCATTCGCCCCGTGTCGCGCCGCGACATCCGATCAGTGATAATGACGAGTAGACGTTGAACTCCGTGAGTGCAGGAGGCGGAGCTGCGCCGCATGCAGGAGATGCTGGAGCAGATGCAGCGCCAGATGCAGCTGCAGGGCAGCGGGCCCTCCGCGTAGTGCGCCCTCCGCAGCGCCCGGGTGAGTCGGGATAACCTATCGAAATGCACGCCTCATTCATTTGTTCCAATATTCATGAGTTAGATTTTTTTTTTTGTGTTCCTTACGTGGGTAAGGACCAAAAAGATGGCTACGCTAACTCACTCAATTAAATTTGTATGAAACTTTTCCGTTGTGACACGAAAATTAGCCATACATTTTTTCACTTGTTGTGTGTATGGTTAACTACACTTAACTATGGTCCAACTATTTGGTCCTTACCCACGTCTAAATGAGAAAACGGAACCCTAATAGGATTACTCGTGTGTCTGTCCGTCTGTCGCAGCCAATTTGCTCCGAATCTACTGGACCGAATGCATTCTGCGGATGTTACGGCCGGTCAAAATTATCGGTCTCTATCGTTTGACCGAATTTTAAATACAGTATTTCGTATGGCATAATTTTATATGCCCATCATAACGTTAATATGTGCCATAATATTAATTTGCCTTAAGGTGGGTACGAATTAGAGCTGCCCCGAGTTGAGACACGCATGGCTCACCTATTTTGCTCAAATTAGTACGCGCTCACGCGCTGTGCGCGAGCAGCGGGCGAGCGGCGCGCGTCGAGCCGCCGAGAGTCGGTCTTTTGACCGTGCTCAAAGGCGCCTCGGTGTGCGTGCCTCGCGTAGTTTTGACGTGTATACGAGCGTGCCGCGGGCAGAACGACAAGTTCTAACTTGTATGTGGGCGAGGCGCATACAAATTTGATATAGTTGCTGAGCCTTTCCACTACCGACGTGATTTCTTCTTCTTTTTGTTAATAATTCGGTGAATTATGATAAACGCACCCGCGGCTGTCATCGTGGCAGACGCCATTTTGAAATGACGGCTCGCGTCAAGTACTCTGCCTCACCCGCGCATGCTTATGTGCAACAATTTGGGTCGCGAGCAGCTCGCCGCGCAGGGCGAGCATGCCTCAGGCTGAGCCGCTCAGATTCGTACCCAGCTTCAAAAGCATTTTTTCTGAAACCGTGAACTATTCAGAATTGTAATAAAACAAACCTAACCTGACCTATTGGGCTCCATACGAAGACATGTAAAATTTGCCTGAAAGGTTTATGAATTCAGAAAAGATGCCTTCATGACAAATTAAGTGATGGTATGTGATATTAGGGAAAATGAAGGTTATAAGCCAGTGACCATTATGGCAAAGAAATCAGTGCAAATGAAATTATCAAAAATGAAGGGATACCCAAATCCATTCGTTTTGACATTTGATAGGATTATCTGGGCAACATTCGCTCAAAAACTAGATTTATGACTATTATAATTTTATTTTATGTTATGATAATATGTTTGTCGGTCAGTAGCAGAAGTGGCTACGCTACCGAAGAGCTCAAAATGATCTGCACTCGACTCTATCTTCATTAGAATACTTCGTGTCTAGATCATTTTGAGCATGTTATTTTGCTTAGATAACTTTTGATGCTGACTGTACCTAATCCTATCCTAATAAGTGAATATCTGATAGTACATACTGGTTGTGATAAAAACCCTGTCAACCAAGGCCCGTATTATGGTCGCCTATATCGCGGTGGATAAAGCATCCGTCACACTCGCACTTACATGTTGATTAGAAAGTGACAGGTGTTTTACCCACGCTTATCCACAACGATAAACACGACCTTATCGAGGTAAACTTGTGCGAGAGAAAAATCCACCAATAGAATTCTTAGTCTTGCTCATTGCAATTCTCCTATTGGTGGACTTTTCCTCGCACATCGCTCCGCTACCTCGCACGGCTCTGGTGGAAACGCGGCCTAACACACCCGCAGAATGCAATTGGAAAAACTTTGAAATTTGAAATTAGCGACCCCACTAGCGGGTTTTTTTATCCAAGTTTCATCTAAATGTAGGATGTTCCTGTCTCCAGCTGGCGCAGCGGCCGGGCGCCTGCGACGTCGTGGACGCCATACTGCGCGCTATACCGTACTGCGTCTCCTCCAACTAATAGCGCGACGAACTCGCCGACACACGGTTTACTGCTCCACTACGTTCAATTAGTAGATTCAATTCTTTACAAATTCTTTATAGCGCAGTGCGCCTAGCGAAGATGCCAACGCTACCGTTTTTATATAGACTCGAAATGTGCCGAGTTGGGGTTTTTATCGAATCACCTTTGAACGAACATGTTACGCAGAAATTTCATTCCACCGAAAGGCAATTCTAACCTAACCTAGGTAATTAATGTTTAAGATAAAATATCCTAAGAAGAAAGAGCATGAACTGAATTACAAGATGAAGTAAAATTCGATAAAATGGTGGGTCATCAGCCCATCATCACCTTACGGTCAACCCCATACATTTTGTCGATTTTCGAAAATCGCTAAGATAACGTTTTGCGTCTTGACTACTCCCGTTACTGTCCCATAATGCGAAACAACGAATAGAAAATAGAATAGAGTTATATAATGAGTTGTCCTCGTTGGAAATCGACATATAGTTAGGTGTAAAACTGAGGCTATATTAGCACCTTAGTAGAATGTTAATAAATCAAATCTATTTTCAAATGCTTAATACAGAATAAAACTACTAAACAAATTATTTACTTGTCATTTATAGTTGTTTAGTAATTTTCAACCAAAACCTGTAAAATTTCATTTATTTTGACTAGTAAGTAATTTAGTTTTCAATATGGCAACCCCAAACAAGAAAACTATTTAACATAGGGAATTTCTTTAAAATTAATTTTCAACTGCTTGAATCAGGGACGTAGTTAACTAGTTATTGCAGAATTTTAATCCGCTACAAAATTGAACAAACAACCAACTCCGAACTAATGAACCGGTAAACCGTGCACCGAACTAACGGCGCCAATAACTACCACTAAAAATTAACCTGATTCCAATAATTTCCTACCAATTTTAAGAGGCAAAAATGTCTTTAATTTATCCTTCCTTCCTTGTTAGGGTTGCCGTTTTACGTTAAAATTACTTAATAACTGTAAATGACATGTAAATCATTTGGTATGCGGATTTGTAGCAAATTTCAAGGAGCTCTTGTCTGTATTAAACATTCAAAAATACCTTTAACTATCATCGACTTACTAATATTCTGCTAAGGTGCTCATATTGGCTCAGTTTTGCAGCTAACTGTACATACATATCAGTTTAGCTTTGCCTAGTATTCGAGGTAAACCAAAAATGAGCTAACGTCATAATAAATATGTGCTTTTACGGCTTACTTTACCTTAATCTAGGTGATGCCTAGCTGATATGTCTTCGGTGCTCGATATTATTATGAGTAAGGAGAATTTTCTTATACGAAACCGTGTGAACTAAAACTGGGTCCACATTTGTATTATTTTGTCGTATCGTACCTCCGACGCGTATCATGATAGTTAGTGGGGACGCAAAAGCCCGCAACCCATATTGCGCGTTTGTTATCAAGATCGGTAAGACGTGTGATACGTGATACGTCTCGATCATCAAAAGTGATACGGCGTTATTATACGATACGCTGCTACGCTACGGCTAGTATTGATTTTTTCACGGGACGATGCTAGTGATACGTAGACCCCGCTATCGGAGGTGCAAATTGGTAGCTGTCAAGTTCTTAGGGATGAGTTAAAATTATTTTGAAATACTAGCTATGTCGTTAATTAAGTATAGCTATATATCGATATTTTTTCTTTACCCTAATGAGGGTCTAGGACTTTAATTAAACTTGTTTATTTTATAAAACAGGACTATATAATTACAAAATGAATGTGTTAAATATTTTCAATACTATAAATAAAAATCTTCAATCTTTCATCATTACTAACAAATTATCGTTATCTTCATAGCACGAACCATTCATAAATGATTTAAATTTTAAATAATCAATACATCTCTTTTATGTCCACCAAAAGGGATATTGATTATCGTATTCTTAATGAACGATCAGTTTTCTTTCCAGTTTCTCTGCAGTAATCTAGTGCAGTCATTAACAATAAACCCAATATCTTATCTATTCATTTTTAATCATGGATCCCAAAAAAAACTCGTTAAATTGTACTCTATAAATGGTATAGGTACCTACATATAAAACTAGTTGTACAGAAAAAGTAAGAATATCGATATCGACATCATAAATATTTTTACTCATCCCTAACAATTTGCACCTCCGATAGCGGGGTCTAGTGATACGGTATGCCAAAGTGAGCGTCAATGCTTACGATACGCGTGCTCTATACGATACGCGTGATACAAATTTGAACCCAGCCTAAGGGTCCATCGGCCCTCGAAATATTCTCGAGGCACCATGAATGCAGTAAAGTGACTTAACGCGTGACGTTTTTAACGCATACTGTCAACACCAAGCAAGTCACATCACTGCGTTTAAGGTTAGCTAGTTAGTTTGTGGGTCCGTTAGCGTATTTCGAACACCGGTGTGGTCCATCCTTAATATGATAATATCGTGGATACAACTCTGCCCTCCTAAGCCAATAAGCAGTATCTCAAATTCAATGGCCAAAGCAGATTCAATCCTATAATGTTTGCATTAAGGTTGCATTTGCTACAGAAGTTTTGTCAGAAATACTGCATTTTGTATTAGCAAGGCAGAACTGGTGATGGCGACAGCGAAGTTAATAATTCGATTAGAATATTAGACTGCCTTTAAACTAATAACAGACACGATGGTTGTAGTGAAAAGCTTATGAGCATTGTGTTAAATTTAAAATAATTATATAATGTTACAGGATCCTTATCCGCCAGCTCTAATAACTAGAGATCTGATTAATTGACGCACATGAAAGCATTTAAGGAGGCGGCGCGTTTTTGTCGGTAGTTATCAATAATAATCTATAGAACTCTCTCTATCCTTAGATTTTAAGAGGCAATATTACTATTGTGATACAGATTTTTCATCATTTTATGTACGACGTGAACTGACGTGATCTTCCAAAAGGAAATTTGACTGCCAATTAAATGTGGAATGCTCTGGAATTACGTTCTGGAGATAATTAAGGTCCTGCTGTAGTTCAGGAGCCAGTTATAATAAATATTATAAAAGAGGGTAGTGTTTGATAGTTAGCTGAAAATATGGTACGCTATAACCTTATAGTTTAACCTACCGCCAAGCAACAGTGTTCGCACTGTGTTCCTGTTGGGGATAATACAACCGGCGAAATTTCTAGCATATAGGCATTCCATCTTAGTCCTCAGGGTTGAAAATGCATTACAAGCGGAACTCTCTTTCTAGCAAAAGGAGTTAGAAAGAGACTTTTGCTTGTAATTTGTAACTTGTAGCTTCCTGAAACGGGCGTCAGGTGGCCTATAAAGTGCCCAAGCTAAGCATCTTCTATACAGCGGAGTTATTTTTCTCTGCAGCTGACTATACTTGCATTGATTTCGCGTGTCAATAACATAAATATTCTTCATTTCATTAGTATAGTAAAGGAAATTGATTGTTTATCACATAGACATAATACGTCAATTAGCCGTGTTATATCGTCCCTACTACTAAAGTGTCCGCCCAAGAAAAGTCAAATGATAACACGACCATGGAGTTCCTAAATATTAATAATGTTGTATACATAACATCACGCCTTCATTCCCAGAGTGGGGTAGGCTGAGCTACGGTTCTCTTTCTTTTCGCCGACAAATCTTTGACAAATGCATCGTTTCGCAACCCATTCATTTGCCAACCCACTTTTTTTTCTGTAACTACTAATATATCCGTTTTTTTTATAAAACAAACCTAACCTAACCTATAGGGTTCTACACGATGGTCCTAAAATAAATCCAGAATTATTTGCAGTTTCGGAAAAAACGCGGGTTGTCAAATGATGTTTGTGAAATGAATCATTTGTGAAATGTTGTTTATGAAATGACAGGATCCCCTGAGCTACATAAAACGAACTCTGAAATTACTTGTTTATAATTCTGTAACCACATTTTGCACAATCAGGCCAAGAAGTTTGCTAGAGTATTAGTGACAGGTTGCAAGCGGGCGTTTTCCAGAAAAAGTGTACATCGTTAAAGACAAAAGTTAAGAAAATTTAACTTTTCCATTTCGTCACGAAAATTAACGTATCTAAATGTATGGCTAACTTTCGTGACGAAATGGAAAAAGCTAAATTTTCTTAACTTTTGTCCTTAACGATGTACCTACACTTTTTTTGGAAAACGCCCAAGCCCATCGCCTAACAGTACTGCGAGACTTTATTCTCTTAGTCGCCTCTTACGACATCCACGGGAAGACATGGAGTGGTACTATTCTAACCCGAGAACCACACTGGTTTGGGATTAATAATGTTGACAGCAGCAAAACAATGCTAAACTTATTCAGAAACTCTATGGTTGTGCTATGTGTCAGGCTTAACTTGCTATTTGCCGCGAACTGTAATGACACGAGGAAAATGTACAGTGTGTGACATCCATACGAACATAATATATTTTGACAACAGTTAATATGCATCCTAATTAACATAAAAAACATGTGTGTTGTTAACATAATAATATGTGTACTTTTTTTTTTCATACTAACTTATTCGCCACGCAATGTATCGGTAACAAAGCTACAAATTGCCTCTTTGCATTACATTGCTGCTCAATAAAATTTAAAACATTAATAACTCTCCATTAGAAAAGGTAATTGTTATATTTTTTCGATAAAGCCGTTTACAGCATCTAACACTGTATAACTCGGGAAATTGACGTATTATGTCAAATTTCTAAACAGTCTAATTCCTCGCCTGTACTTCAAGCCATCGTGCTACGTCAAATAAAGACTGAAGTCTGAAGAATGTTCGTGGAATTAAAACAATATATTAGTTATATTATATTATAAACGCAATATGTTCCACGACGTTTATTTGTTAGCATTTCTAATTTCGGTCTTAGTGCATTACCACTTCGTGCCATTTATAACATGTATTCGATTGTATTACTATTCTCAAAGTCAAGTATTATTTTTCCCGTTTTATGAAATGACGACTGATTTTATTTGTATTCTCTTAACGTGTACTCGAATTGTAATCGATTATGTTTAAGTTAATTATTATTGTACTAACTTTTTATACTTTTTTATCATTTATGAATGTAATGAACGCAATAAAATAATATAATAGTCTTAAATCGAAAGGCTGAGAAAGCATATGTCAAAATGTGAAACGGTTATAGTCCATTGGCCTCAAATAGAGAATCTCCATACCATAAAAAGAAGACAATTTACCCGGGGTAAATAAACTACAAGGGGCCTATTATGTTCGCGTTTATAGAACATGCGTCACTTTCTAACGAATATGTAAGTGCGAAAGTGACGAATGATTTATCGACAGCGAGAAACGCGACCATAATAAGCCGATTAATATAATTTACCATTAGCCAGTGTTTTCATTCAGGCCTAAATACGAATATATTTTAGTAGAACTTATAGATCTATTTAGTACTTAAGGTAAGTTCAAATGTAGTGCATTTGAAGTATAATTCCATATTGGTGCATTTATTTTCTATTACATTTTCATCTCCCGTTATAAGTAGAGGTTTAGATTGGCTAGATTATTTAAATTTCTAATTCCTAAAATGATCGGTGCCAAAGTCACTAATATGTAGGTTTGTAGTTATTGTAGCACAGTAATGAAAAATAAGACTAGTTGACGCAGGTCTCTAATGTTCACTTCCTGCTTACCCTGTTAAAGTTGCAAAATGATAATCCTGATTTTAATTGTATGTAATCATTATATATTTTTTAATAAAATTTCATAAATATTATGGGCTTTGTTAATCCATTCAACATCACATTAATCAGAAGGCAATGGCGCATTTATATAGGGATCCGGACACCTGTACGCCCATGCAATAAGATCTAAAAATACATCGTTCTTGACTTTGCGCGTCCGGGGCTAGACGAGCCGAACGTATTTTTGCTTGGCTTACATTACTTGGCTGTATACGAGGATCCCATGTTTGTTCGCCAACCAGTGTAAATCGTCTAATTCGGTTAAAGAATGTAGCCGCCGCATTCGGTCACCGACCTATGTGAACGGGCCAATTCGGTAAACGAATCAGCCAAATCTAACGTCGCTGACGCATACAGTCACCGACTTATGTTATTGACAAATTCGATTAAACTGAATGCTGTCGACGCATTCGGCCACAGCCCTAAGGTAGGTACTACATGGGACGTTTACATTATTCTGTTTGGCCGTATTCGACCGAGTGCTACTTGAATTCGGTCACAAACCTTGTAAACGGTCAACGCTGTCGGCCACCGAACTAATATTAACGCCGATTCCGCGTCGAGAGATGTGGGAAGCCCTTTACCCCGCCATGTTTTTTTAGAAAGTGGATCAAATATCGCTTAATTTGACCGTAATAAAATTAACTTTGATTCAGCTGGGCCCTGTTTATAAAGCTACAAAATACAAACGGAAGTCTCTTTCTAACTTCTTTTGCTAGAAAGAGAGTTCCGCTGGTAATTTGTAACTTGTAGCTTTATAAAACAGGGCACTGCTTGTGCCTGCAGGCTGCAGATTAGTTCTCTGTCATGATCCAAGCATATTCACGGCTGCGTGTTTTTCGTGGGACATTGACTAAATTTAAATTATTTTTATGACTTGAAAAGATTTAGTTTAACTTTCTTGCTTCGCTTTTGTAGCAGCAATGTAGGTCTGAGAATGTTCACCAATTTTTTTTTTACTTTACTACAAAACCCTGACGCGCCCAATTAACTAAAAAAATATATATTATTTTGGGTTTTAGTATCTACTATCTTTTTTAAATTTATTCAGCTATTAAACTAAATAAACATTATTATTTATTCTTCAAGTTATAATATAATGTCCCTATGACGGCTCGTGATCGGCCCGTAGAAACTCACTCACAACACTACACTTCGCTCTAACTTTGATTTTGAGAGCAGAGCCCTTGGTTTACAGTTTCTGGTCTATTTCTGATAAGAATATTTTGAATCTGTGGTTTGGTCTTTCGTTCGTTTCATTTCATTTGTAATGTCATATTTTCCGTTTGCTAACAAGAAAGACGTGGTGGGTTTTTAATAAAACTAATTTCGATATTTCGTTCAAATTACTGTTATCGACAAAGAACTCATCAAAATGGGAGTGTGGGCAGAAGTTACTACAGTGAAGACAGAAAACAGACACGAAATCAAGCTGTCCGGTGCTTCAATATCGAAAAGAATTTCTGAGGAAGGATTAGACAACAATGTGTTTCAATTAACCAATTTAAACTTGTTGAACATCAGCGAGACTTGTCTCACGATTCTCCCTAACGACATAAAACGCTTGGTAAATCTTCAATCCCTTTTATTATTCGGCAACAAGCTTCAAGAGTTTAACGAAAACATAACCTCGCTGCCGAAGTTAAAAGTGCTCGATATCTCCAGAAACGAGATAAAAAGCATTCCAGATAGTCTAAATAAGATGAAAGAATTGACTAGCATAAATTTTAGTTCAAACCAAATAGAAGTTATGCCGAAATTTGTTGAATTTCCCAATTTGATCATAGTAGATGTTTCCAATAATAAGTTGAAAGAATTTATCGACTTCGAAGGTGCTAATTTACCTCATTTAACTGATCTAAAGCTAAAGAGCAATGTGATTGAATCAATACCAAATAGCATAGCACAGAATTTGCCCTCGCTAAAGAATTTTGACATGGGGGATAACCAAGTCAAAATTGTTCCTGGTGAATTGGCCAACTTACAGAAATTAAAAGGTGAGAACACTATTTGAATTTGGTGTGTTTAGTGTTGTTGTTTGGCAAGAACATGCATTTTTGTAGGTTTTTGCATATTTCATCATTCATTATGTTGGGTGCAAATATGGTGCAATATTTATCTATGGCGAGTTATACTCTATCATGGATAATAATGCTTTAAAGAACAACTATAGTTCAGGCCTGAGGACACGTCTTAACATTTTGTCTTCTGTCTACACCTATCTTACAATAAGATATTTTTTATTTACAGAAATCAACCTCAAAGGAAACAAATTATCAGACAAGCGCCTTATGAAACTAGTTGACCAATGCCGCACAAAACAAGTTCTAGACTATGTAAGAGAGCACTGCCCGAAGGCTGATGCCCAAGCACCTACCAAGGGTAAGGGTAAAAAAGGCTCCAAGAAACAAGAGGAACCGCCTAATGAGGAACCAGTCTGTGATCTATGTCATTCAATGAAGATTTTATATGTAGAAGATGACATTCTTAAAGTAAAAATTGTAGAACCCCAAGTTGGACCAGTTCGTCCATACATACTGTGTTGTATTGTTGATGAATTGAATTTTACTGAAGGATCATTTAAAAAGTTCATTCAGATGCAGACAAAGCTTCATGATACAGTGTGTGAAAAGAGGAACCTTGCAACCATAGCGACACATGATTTAAAGAAGATAGCGCCAGGTACGTGAGCTTTAGCATATGAGTCAGGGTTTCATTATCTTTTTGATGTTTCTTCAAATCCTCATATCTATGTTCTTTTTGAATTATCTAAATCATTTTTGGCTTATTCCATTTAGTAATGACTGTGGGAACTGTGAAACATGTAATAGCTAATTAATATATCTGGCCCCCTTATAATGTCGCTATGTCCTTTCTCTAGGACACGTCCAACCTCCCACAGCCCTCAAAGGTAAAAAGTCCTTATTTAGGTGCCATGTGTTTATTACATTATAAGACTCAAAAAGGGTTCTCACACACACTTATCTTATAATCACAATCTTTCTTCGTATTTTTCCAGGTGACCTGACATACACAGCAAAGTCCCCCACCGCCCTCCGCCTCACCCCTCTAGGACGCTCAAAGCCCTGCACTGGCGAGCAGCTGTTCCACCAGCTCACAGCAGAGGCTGAGGCATTGAGGAAGGAGAAAAAGAGAAATGTGTACTCTGGAATACATAAGTAAGGATATGATAATTACACTATTATGTTGATTTCTTGACGAATCCCACTAAATTAAATTAACCCCTTAACGCATAGCGTATCACAAGTGAAACACTCTTTAAAGTAAATTTCCAAATTTGAATTTTGAAATAAATTAAAGTTTGAAATTTACTTAAAGTGTATGTTTGTAAATTAACTTTAAAGATCCATTTAAAAATATAAAACATGCATGAAGCCATATATGATTTCCTATGCCATAATTTTAAGAATCTTGTTATGTTCCGAAGACCCAATGATTAAAAAAGAAAGTTTCTCTTGAATTTCTGGATTGTTGATCCACTATTTATATTGAGTGATATGATAAATTTGGATGCAGACAAGTTTGGGAATTGCTGGCCTAAAAGTAATTTGCTGGTTGTCATGAAGTTTTGTACAGAGATAGTAAAACTGTACATTTTATTGCCTTGAATATGTGCCCAAGTCTAACAAGTGTAACAAGTCTTGTGTGGAGTCGCAGACAAAAGCTAGTATTGTATATTAACTTTATCCAATTTTTTCAGGTACTTGTATCTACTGGAAGGGAAACCAAAGTACCCGTGTCTGCAGGCATCTTCTGGAGAGGTTATCAGTTTCCCGCCAATCACCAACTCTGAGAGCACTAAGGTATGTGCCGATTACATTGATGATCTTAAGAAAGTTTTACAGAGAATAACAAGGATATTACTAAATGAACTAATGTTGGAACCTTATTTTAATTTCTGTTTAATTTACTGTCACACACCAAAAGGATAACTTTTAAAAGGGTAACACATCATTATTATTTAATTTCACTGGTGATTGTATCATTTCATCGAATTTTATTTCATCATACACTATTTTCCACTGAATTTTCCGATGTTTTCAGGATATCTTAAACATTTATTATGTAAATTTAGGTTAGACTTGTGACTGCCTAAAAGAAACAAATTGCTGATGTTTATGAGCGATGGTAACTGCTTACCATCAGGTGGTTGGTCTGCTTGTTTGCCTTTTATGTCTATGAAACAAACCATTATATTTTCCAGATGTCCCACGAGAGTAAATCAATGTTGGTCGAGGTGACGTCACACGCGTCGCTCGGCGCCTGCAAGACCGCCATGGACCGCTTGCTGCTCGAGTGCGTGCAGCTCGGCGTCGCGGACGAGGACCCTTCCAGCCCGTACCACTCGCTATGCGTCCAGCAGGTCAGTACAGCAAATAGGTAGCTTATAGGGACCCAATTCTTGTGACTGTGATATGTTTTCAAGCGAGATATGTCAAAAAAATGTATGCGGTTGACAGTTCACCTCGCATGAAAAATCATCTCGAAGTCACGAGAATTGGGTCCCAAGCCCTTTCGGGTACAATGCCCTTTAGGATCTTTAACTTTCGCCGTTTTTGCATTTAAATAAGCAATTTAATTTATGTTAATTTTAAAGGAATTGCATTATGACGTCACTACAAAATTGTTTGAGACATGCTTAAAACGATTGAATTCGAATTTAAAACGTTATTGATAATTTTTTGCCTGGCAGCATTTCAGAAATAAAACCATTATTACATTGATATTACCGTGTGGTTGCCGGGTTAGAATAATGCCACTCCGTATCTTCCCGTGGATGTCGTGAGAGGCGACTAAGGGAATAAGGGCTTGTATTGCAGTACTGTTAGGCGATGGATTTGCAACCTGTCACTAATACACTATTAACCTTCATATAGAGTTAAATTGACCACTTATCTGTCCGTAATATAAGTATAAGCTTTACAAGTTTTGTTACAGTTTTGCACCGTTTTCCCCGATCACTGCACATTACACAAACAAGTCATTCTAACTCCTCCTCTGACTCCGATTCCGACTTCGGCTCCGGTTTCGACTCTGATAAACCAAATTTAAAAACTCTGACTCCGACTTCAGTTCCGATAAAGCCACCTCCTTAACATCCCTAATTATAATGTTAGAGGAATTTGGGCTATTACAATGTGAATTAGAACACAGTGGCAACCCTTCATGCTAGTTTTAGATACAGTCAAAACTTCTCTCGTCAACGCTTCGAAAAATAAATTTGATTTTATTACTATTACTTGTTACAGGTTAAAATTGTAGACACAGAGGGCAACCTGAAGAGCGTGTACCCATCGAGGACTGACTGCGTGTTCGACGCCGCGAGCAACATCAAAGTGTACCGTCTGCCTAAGAAATAAAACATTCGGGAATAGATTTATAATTAACTGTACTGTTTTCTTTTCGACTGGTGATTTGAAATTCGAATGTTTTCTTATGCGGGGCAGATGCATAGAATAAGAACTAAAGACATAGAAGGAGCCTTAAACGAAAGCGTCAGATCTATACCTGTATTGAAAATTTCAATATGAATGTTCTAATTATGTTAAAAAAGGAAAGAGGAGTACAGTTCTTGCTAAAACTAACTGTACACACCAACTTGACAATTCGTGTAAACTGGTCTCCAACGACAACAACTGGACACCATTGTTGTAGATCATATATGCAACAGTGTGCGACAGCAACAGCGTACGACCATGATATGTTAGCTTATAGAACTGTCTCTTTTGGCACACTGTTGCTCCTTCTATGCCTTTAGTTCTTATTCTATGGGCAGATGTCATCATAAAGTTTCCGATTGAAAGATGTCCGGGCCATTTGCAACGTTAAAAGATGGCGGACGTGTGATTTGTTTTAGACTTTAATTTTTGGGTAATTAGGTGTTCAAAGTTCTTTTCTGATAGTGATTTGTACTTTTTATGCCTTTGTGTCGCACAGTGATTGAAGACTTGGACTTATTTCGTGTATCTGGCATCTTTCTTCTCGTTTCAAGTGGACTCGCAGTGGTGCAGAGGTTAAAACTATCTTGACCTCTGACCTACAAATCACCGTACAACGTTGCCCCCAATCTTCCTAGAGAAGATTGGATTGTGTTTTATTGCTATATTGATTTATAATTATATATACTTACTTGACACTGGCGAAATCACTTCACGTGGAAACGCCATATCCCCGCGGTAGTAGCTGTTCAAGTCGCCGCGGGGGCAAAGAAAGAAGAAGAAGAAGAAAGATGTCCGGCTTTTATTTATGATTTATTCTGTTTACTGATATACTCTACTCACTTGAAATTGGCGAAATCATTGCGGAATCGCCATATATCAAAAATAATAAGCAGAAATAAGTAAGCTTTAACATTCGAAATTCAAACCACTTGAAATAATTGATGATGGCATTCGAAGTTTAAAATGCGCTGAAGCTACGTAAATTGAGCTGCGTTAAAATCATAGAATAAGAACTAAAGGTAAATGAAGTGTTTT
Organism: Acleris holmiana; assembly: GCA_949316455.1. NCBI lineage: Eukaryota > Metazoa > Arthropoda > Insecta > Lepidoptera > Tortricidae > Acleris > Acleris holmiana. The sequence goes on from OX438783.1 coordinate 12,507,415, forward strand.
TTTTATGACGAGCACATCGGCCGGCGTAAAATGTGTTAAAAACGCAATATACGCGCCATAAAAATTCCGCGTCAGCGTATTTGAAGCTTTGTTTGGCCGAACCTTAATTGCTTGAAACAATTTGCTTGATTGAAGTGCCTTTATAATTAATTAGTCTCGTTCTGTCGCACGAAATAAGAGTGTTGTAGCTTTAGTTCCCGTCTATCGATTACTGTGGAACATTGCTCATGTACCTGCACGTTTAGATTAAATGTATATATCAGAAACTTTGTGAAACTTTTAGCTTTCAACCACGTTTTTGCAAATACTCTGATGTGTTTTTCTTTTGAAATCTTGTTTTGAAGCAAGGAATTCCTAATTGGAACGTTTTTGTTAGTTTTTTACTTTTAAATTTAATTGTACAATATTCACAATTTGTTCAGGATATTGTTTACATAATTAATAAATGTAAATTTATTCTTTTTTGAATTTATAATTTTCGGTTTTTTATTTGATTTCTCATTCTCTCTAATTATTCTGTGCATTATTTTTATAATCAGCATTGCCCAGTGTATTAACTTAAGCGACATGTTTGTATGTTGGCAACATAGAAAATCGCCTGTTTATTTAAAAGATTAAACTTCGACCATTATTATTATTATTTAACGGTTATTTAAGAAGTTTGGAAGCAAAAAGAAATAACTCAAGATTTGGTTCAGAAAACTGTTGACGGGTTTAAATGTAAAAAATGTACTTATTCAGATTGCTACGTTTCGCTTCGAGGGCTAAGTTTAGAGTTGTGCCGATATCGAGAATGGTCCAGAATTTCTTTAAAACACGCACGATAAAGCACAAGTCTAGCTAGTTTGTTTGTTTGTAAGGATGTTTCTTAAATCTTCTGTGATGTAATTATCAGTTTGTTGGTGTGTGACATCAAAATAAGCTAACGAGTAAGTGCCAATGCTTGTTATTTCTAATAAATATTTTTTCATTGTATTTTTTTGCATCTATTTTTATTATACCATAACTATATAATAGATAAAAACCCCCGATATTATGGCAATACTTCTTTCGAAAATGATATCTCATGATCTGCCGAACTAAATTAGTTTAAAAAAAACGCGTCCAATTCGGTTCACCCGTTTGGGAGCTACGATACCATAGACAAACACATTCGCTTATAACACTCCTCTTTTAATGTCAGGGGTTAAATTATAATTGTAGGTACACTTTTAAGAGGATTGTGATACGAAGCTAAAAGGGTTGACCCCCCCTCCTAAACCAGGTATGATTTTCACCATTTTTGAATATTATTATGAAAAACTAGGCTTGTAAGTTTTTTAATCTTTTCTTCGAAAGGAAAACTAGTTGTTCATAATATCTACTCGTACCTACAACAAATTAAAAAATCGGAATAGGTCTAAGGAGAGAGAAACGTTATCGCATTTTGTATGTTTTTTTTTAGGTCCACTTCATTTGAGGTTGCGTGTTTGCGTTACGTCGTTGCCTCTTTTTCATTTGCTATAGGAAGGGAAAAGATGCACCAGCATTCGATTTCTGCCTCTCCAAAAGAGCACTTAGTAACGAGGCGAGGCAGTTGGTTCACTTTCTCCCGATTCGAGCCTCGATTGATGATTAAAAAGGAAGAGGCATTCGAATTCGTGAACTTAGTGTTTACTATTTTAATAGTGATACAAATGTAATTATTAAAACGAGTGTTAAAGAGAACCCAACATTAATTTCAAACTGTACAGGTTCCGTTTAGACTTAATATATTATTAGCACCTATTTTTTTTTAGTTTCATCTTTCCCGGTGTCTGTTTGTTGCATGGTAACCCCCTTAAAGATTTATTTAATTTAAATTTAATGGTTTCGTTTTAAAGTAAATATATAACTAAAATTATTCTGTGAATATTTCAAGTGTTGCCGTCATTAATTCTAGCAAAAAACGGCAAAAAAACACGTTTGTTGTATGGGAGCCCCATTTAAATAGTTTTTTTTTGTATTTGTTATAGCGGCAACAGAAATACATCTGTGAAAATTTCAACTGTCTACAGACCAATCACGGTTCATCAGATACAGCCTGATGACAGACAGACATACAGGCAGACAGAGAGTGGAATCTTAGTAATAGGGTCCCGTTTTTACCCTTTTGGTACGGAATCCTAAAATGACTGGATTTTGAACTTTGAAATATTAACACTTAAGAGCAATAATAATATTTTTGGAACTTGGTATGCACTACGTTTTTGCAACTGACTGTACACCCGACCTTTCATACCAGGGACTGAAAAACCGCAAAAGACCGGTAACCTAAAATAAAGGTATCAATTGAAAAGGTATCCAATAGTTAACGGTACATAAAATTTAATGGGTATTTTTTTAAAACGGTACCGCTTAAGTTGACCGTTTCAAGTAAAGGTACCGTAATTACGTTGACCGATAAAACGGATACCTGAATGATTTTGGTTCGAGTAGCGGATACCCATAAATGTGGCAACGTCGTATGTCGTCGTGTTAGTGAGAGTGATAATGATGCAGTCACAGGACGAGACGAGCTTGAAGCGTTGTTTTTATAGAGTTGAAGCGCCTCATTTGGGTGACATCTAGCTAGGTATATGTCGATTGTCGTGTTGTAATTAAATTCATACACCACCACCGTATGCTCATAAATTTATTTGTTTGTGTGTAAAAGTTCCATTAAATTTATTCGACTAGTCCGCTCTTTAGTATTACCAAACCGCGATGAGTTTCCACTTGGAATAGCTGTCAGTTCATATGAACTTTGACGTATTTATATGAAAAAACTGTCACCGTCAAGACTATTCGGGCTAATATTAATGGTGCAAACGAAACTAATTAGTCTCATCTGCACATGATGGGCAAAGTGGCAGGCAAAAGAGCAGTCGGCCGTAGGAAGAAGTCCTGGTTGCGCAATATCCGGGAGTGGACCGGAATCTCAAGTGCCGCCGAACTTTTCTACCTCGCGAAAGACCGGAGGAAGTATGGGGAGCTGACTGCCAACCTTCACTAGTTGGAAAGGCACTACAAGAGGTGCATACGGTACGACGGGTTCTCGCGGTTTGATAATAGCTATTTGAGTCATATTTTTTACAACTTGAACAAAAATTCACATACTATTCATATGGCAACATTCATTTTGAAACTTCAAACAAGTCTCGGCTAGTTAAGTTTGTTTTTTCAAACAATGTGTTGAATTTTCTTTAAAAGCTGATTGATTCTGATCAAAATACATGTTAAATCCTGATGGTGGACTGAATAAGTGATTTACGATGCGGCGCAGCTTAGCGCCTAGCCAGGTTGGCTCAGGCGACAACGTTTTCAAAAGCCCTTTGTTAAATTCCGCGAAACGTAAAAAGCGGGAATGCACAAAAGCTGCGATAGTGCCGAGAACCCTCACACAGTCCATGTCGGCTTCTGACCACGAGAATCTCATCAAACAGATATTAAGCAAGCCGTTCAAAGTGCCTATTTCGAATTACGTATCATCTTACTGTAGCAGAAGTTTGGGGTTAAAACGAACGCAAGTGAGGCGCGCCTTACACGACCCGAATGAACCAAATGCCCTGGTTTTGTATCGCCCTCCGCATATCCCTGAATATGAGAAGATGAAAATGAGTCCCAATGAAATTAAAGTGGCTGTTGTGGTTGATCCAGTACTTGGAAACGTCCTGCGACCTCATCAAAGGGAAGGCGTAAAATTCATGTACGATTGTGTGACAGGTAGCCAGATAGAAAATGCGTTTGGGTGTATCATGGCTGATGAAATGGGTCTTGGCAAGACCCTACAATGTATAACGCTGCTATGGACATTGTTACGACAAGGTCCGGAATGCAAACCAACCATTTGCAAAGCGATAATAGTGTGCCCAAGTAGTTTAGTGAAAAACTGGTATAATGAAATACAAAAATGGCTCGCGTCGAGAATAAATGCTTTAGCTATGGATGGAGGTTCAAAAGCTGATATAACCTTGAAACTGCAGCAGTTCATGAACACTTATTCAGCCACAAGGGTAGCTACACCAGTGTTGATTATATCCTATGAGACTTTTAGGATATATTCCAACATTCTGCACTCATCAGAAGTTGGTTTGGTCCTGTGTGATGAGGGTCACAGATTAAAAAATAGTGAAAATCAGACATACCAAGCTTTGATGGGCTTAAAAGCAAAGAGAAGAATTCTAATCTCCGGCACACCAATACAAAATGATTTGACAGAATATTTCAGCCTGGTGCATTTTGTCAATGAAGGTATACTGGGTACAGCGCACGAGTTTAAGAGGAGATATGAAAACCCCATTCTCAAAGGCCAGGATGCCTTGGCATCAGCACTGGAGAGAGAAAAAGCACAGGAGTGCCTACAGACTCTAACATCTATCGTAAATAAGTGTATGATTCGTAGAACCAGCAGTCTGCTCACTAAATACTTGCCAGTCAAGTTTGAACAAGTCATTTGCGTGAAAATGACTCCACTTCAGACACAAATCTACAAGAACTTCATCAATTCTGATGCTATACGAAATAAATTCTCTGGTACTGGTGAGAAGAACACACTGAGTGCTTTGTCTAGTATCACGTCACTCAAAAAGCTGTGCAACCATCCAGATTTGATCTATGATAAGATTATTGAAAGATCTGAAGGATTTGAAAAAGCTAAAGACTTGTTACCTAGTAACTATGACATCAAAGATGTTAGACCAGAATACTCAGGCAAACTCATGATTCTGGACTGTATATTAGCCAATCTGAAGACAAACACAGATGATAAGATAGTGCTCGTCTCAAATTATACCCAAACTCTAGACCTGTTTGAAAAGCTGTGCCGCAAAAGAAGCTATCTGTATGTGAGGCTGGATGGGTCTATGACCATCAAAAAGAGAGCTAAAGTTGTTGAAAGCTTTAATGATAAGGATTCTAAGGAATGGATATTCATGCTCAGTTCTAAAGCAGGTGGCTGCGGGTTGAATCTTATAGGGGCCAATAGGTTAATTATGTTTGATCCAGACTGGAACCCTGCGAATGATGACCAAGCTATGGCCAGGGTCTGGCGTGACGGGCAGAAGAAACCGTGCTACATCTACAGGCTACTGGCTACAGGAACAATTGAAGAAAAGATATTCCAACGTCAAGCACACAAAAAGGCCCTAAGTGACACTGTTGTGGATCAGAATGAGGAATCCTTACGACATTTCACTTCTGACGACTTAAAGGACTTATTTAGATTGGAAGAGAATACACTATCTGACACTCACAGCAAGTTCAAATGCCGTAGATGTGTTAATAACATCCAAGTTACGATACCACCAGAAAATTCTGACTGCACATCAGACTTGTCCAACTGGTATCATTGTGCAGACAAGAAGAGCTTGGCTGATTTAGTTCTGAAGCAATGTTGGGACCTCGCTAAGAGTATCTCTTTTGTCTTCCATCACCGTTCAGCCAAGACTGAAGCCCAGAATGAGATAGAGAGTAAGGAGAATGTACAAGAGAAGAAGAAAAGGAAAATCGAGATTGATGAGGATTATTCTGAGCCTGATGACAGTGGAGATGAAGATTATGTTTAATTTATTTAGTTATTCATATTTATTTAGTTGTTTCATAGAAGAAATTATGTTCGTCATGTCCTTGTATATAGTTTTTTTTAAGTTTGTAGAATTATGAAGAGTGATTATAGTGGTATTTTTTCTCTTTGTTTTTTTTCGTCTTTTTGGGGGTGCTTAATGTACTTAAGTTAGAAAAACTCATTGATACAAGAGTCGCCACTTGACTCTAACAAAAAGTTGCACTTTGAATCTTAATATTTCACAAACAGATGCCTTAATCTTAAAATTGTTAGGAGAAACCCGCAATTTTTGAAAGACCTATCCAACGACACCCCACACTATGGGGTAGACGGTAGACGCCCTAATCTTAATATTGTTTTGAGAAACCCGCAACATTTTTGAAAGACCTATCCAACGACACGCGGACAACGACAACGTGTGGGGTAGAGAAGAAAAAAATACATCCCCACGTGAAAGCGAGGTACCTAAACTATTTTTTTTTAAAGATTTTATTTATTATTACTTTGTTGTGACTAATATGTATATTAATGTCAAATTACAGCTTTCTTTGAGCTAGGCTTCGAACTACGGAATTCTAAAAACCATTACCACTTTATGTGTAGGAGAGGAACAGTAAAAAAAAAAACATCAGGTTTTTATTTTACCACTGTCCGCGTGACTATTATGTATATTCATGCCAAATAACAGCTTTCTAGTTCTAAGAGAGTAAGCTGAGCTAAGCTGCGGACGGACGGATCGACATGGCGAAACTAAGGGTTCCTAGTTAGACTACGGAACCCTAAAAAGTGTATGAATGTTATGATTTAGGTAATATCTTAAATTACTAAGTAAAGGTTAAAAGCGGTAATAAATAAAATAAATAACTGTTACAAAGCTGCAAAGCTGCACGCCAAAGAGGTTGTCTTTTATTACGGTGAATGATTTCAGACTATGACATATGTTGCGATCGGCAGTTGTAAAGGTTTGTAGGAAGGTTCCACGTAAGAAGCATCTTCTAAGCAACAAGATTTTTCTTCAGTAGAAGATTTTTCTTCGCTAGAAGATTGTTCTTCGCTAGAAGATTTTTCTTCGCTAGAAGATTGTTCTTCGCTGGAAGACTTTTCTTCTTCGCTAGAAGGCTTTTCTTCTTCAGTAGACGCAGCTTCTTCGCTGGAAACAAGGTCTTCACTGGACCAGTCGAATGAGATGTTGGTCACCTCATAGTACCAGTCGTGGTAGTGGCCGGGGCGGACGTAGGCTGCGAACAGAAGAGTGAGTGAGAAACCGAATAGAGTTATTTTATACTTTTGGTTTGGTCTAGTATATGATATGACGATGATAAAAAAATACCCTTTTGTTAAGGTAAAGGAGAAGGCACTCTAGCCCACAGGCCACCTAATGGTACCTTAAGTGGGATCTGAAACCCACAGACATTTGAACTCTCTAGACTACCCAATCCTAAACACCAACTTACTAGCTTAGAAGCATTTCAAATATATAATATTATTATATAATATTGCAAGCTACCATTGTAGTGGTAACGAATGTAGCGATCCGGGTGACAGCAAACATTTTCAGGGTTTTTTCCCTTAAAATGTTTGCTGTTCATCGTTTGCTTTAGGGACGTTAGGAAGGTGCATAGTTTTAAAGGAATCAAACTCGGAAGGCAGAAGATAACATGTTTCTGTTAATTGAAGGGCAAACGAACAATGAAAACAAGTGACCGGATCCCAAATGCGATACATTTAAAAGTGTCTAAGCCGAAGTCGGAATCGGAATCGAACCTCCATTTTCATCCCTAGTTTGCTTACCGGAGGGGAAGGGGCTGTTGCACCCGGCGGAAGAGCCGAAGCTGACCACGCCCACCATGGTCGGGGCTCCGTCCGCGTCGACAAACGTCAGCGGGCCGCCACTGTCACCCTGTATCAAATATTTTTCATCATTATCTTCTTTTTTATTAATGGCGCGGTCCACCGCGGTTCCGCAGTTTTTTCGTCAATGTCAAGTGAAAGTATAATCGGGTTAATATTCGGGCGCTTCAACCGCCGTCACTATTGTCGAAAATAAAAATAACTATCAGAAACTTTCGATATAAAATACAGAAGACTCGAGGATAGTTAGTTTTTATTCCATTCCAAAAACTAGTTGATAATTTTATCTGGAATTTTATGCGAAGACAATAATGACGGAGATCGCTGAAGAACACCAATCAGAAAAGAGAAAAAAACAAAAGTAAAAACCGGTAATTTTCAAACTGGTCAGCTTCACTCCACGACCGTTACCGAAAAGCCTATCCGTATCCATCCTATTCAATGAACTAGACAGGTACAGTCAAGGACTTTAATTGTTATGCCACTATGGAACCCTGTCGTAATGACAGCGTTAAACCACATGAAAGAAAGCTAAAATTAATTCTGATATTATAACAGGGCCACTATGAAATGGCGTAACAATTAAAGTCTTTGACTGTACTCGTAATGGTGGCTGAGTTAAAAACAATACGATAACATAACAAAGGCAATATGCATTTACCCAAAAGAATGGAAGCCCAGGTCATTAACACTACCCTACTCCTTCAGCAGTTGGTAAAAAGGGTTGTCTTGTCCTGCCTAACCAGGCGTACATACCTGGCAAGAAGACTGCGCTGTGTTGTTGTAGTACTCTGCGCAGATGGTCTGATCCTGGATGGTGGGGCTGTTGTTGTACCACGCGCGGCACTCCTCGTTGGTGATGCCGCGGAGGTGCACCCACCGCAAGATCTCGGAGGCGGTCCCGCCTGCCATGATATCGTAAAAGTACTTAGCACGTCAAATGACACAATAGTAAAAGAGCATTCCTAAAAATAAAATAAAAAAATGTTTTAAGATGTGCTTAATTCCGTTACTTAATTTTCGCATTAAGTACGTTACCTAATTTTACATCAAACTTCAAACTTCTATTCAGCGCTCACTTTTATTTTAATCAAAGTTATTATATTAAGACGTGGTAACAAAATAGGAAAAAATAACGACAGTTGAAAATGTCTTAATTGATGTACTTACAAACTTTTTTTTTTAATTACTGTAGTTTGACTGTGGCGTAAACGTGCCAGTAATTTAGTCTAGTTCCATTAACATTGCCAGGTTTTTAACCTTTTGACGCCACGGCCGCCTGCAACTTTTTATGTCCCAGACGCCAACGACGTCATATCGTCCCTTTACTATCTCAACGTCGTATCGTATCTAATTCATTAGTAGGAAAAGCACTCATGTTACAAAAAGAATAAAGACTACAATTCTATCAAACTATTCAATCAGATATGAGGTGAAGAAAGTAAAGGGACGATATGATGCCGCGTCGATTCAAGATGTATGGAAAGTACCTAGCGCCCGGCGTCCCCGGCATTAAAGGACTAGGTTTGGTAAATCCACCATGCTACTTACCGTTCCACAAATCGTCAGTCCTGCCGTACCCGCTGACGGTGAACACGACGCCCGTGTACACGTCGTTCTTCTGGCCGCTGTTCTGCAGGCGGCACGGCTGGATGTACGCTGTAATTTAAGGTCGTATTCATTAATGGTCTTAAGTCAGACGCCCGTCGTCTAAAGACCACTAATGAGTCAGTCAATCAGTCCGTCCTGTAAGTAATTGCTGGTTATTCCTAACTAAAACGTTGGTAACCAGTAAGCAGGAGAAGTGGGTATCCATATTCGTTATCCAACTAATACTAATATAGGCAGTAGGTACTAAAACTATAAATGTGAATGTTTGTTACTTTGTTACATTTTTACAGCAGTGGGCCTAAGATGCTGCAATGGGACAAGATTTTGACGTAGGCTAGGGACTTTAATCCGTCTATTCCATACTCCGACGTACATAAAGTGTTAAAGTTCTAAAAAAAAGTATGTTTTCTGTGACTTGAGTCCTTTTATTACCAACTTAAACCCCGGGTGGCTGGTTTTTAGAGCCCTTTCACACTAGCGTTTTTGTCGGCAGTTTCTCGGCGGAGCGGTCGCGATTTTTTATTCGCTGCGGCACGGTCGCGTGCACGCCGCGCTTTGCAATTCTTATCATAATCACGCCGCGTTACCGTCGCGTGCTCGCAGCGTTCCGGTCGCGTTCCCGCTCCGCCGAGAAACCGCCGATAAAAACGCTAGTGTGAAAGGGCTCTTAAGCATGTTCCCCGTTTATACAAAGACCGCTGGACCGATTTGATATTTTTTTTTGTTTGATTGGGTATACTTTCTAGTTGGTCCCATTTCCAGCTCGTCAAGATCTGATGATGGGATCTTGGAGAAATCGAGGGAACTCAAATATTATAGGAATAAATACGTGGACGACATAACAGTGCTATTATGATCAATCACTAAAAGGTATGAAATAAAATAAATATTTTAAAATCCTAAAAAATGTCTTTTGGTTAAAAATTCGCCGACATTCATTGAAGGCGGTTTTTAGTTTTTTAAAACTTTTTTTTTAATAGATTTACAATAATTTTATTATTAGTTCCCGTTTGACGTATTTGTCACTAGTTTCGGGTACGGCGTGTTAGCCCCACTGAACCGCTGAACTGATTTAAATGGAATTTGGTATAGAGATAGTTTAAACTTTGGGGAAGGAAGTAGGGTAATTTTTATCCTCAAAAATTGGACTGTTAGACACCTAAATTCATTCTATTTCGTTGTCCAACGCTTACACGATCAATTTCTTGTCCAACTCGACCAAGGACAACTTGACCTTGGTCGAGTTACGTGCTTGTTTTAATGTGTAAAATAGGTTAATACTTTAAACGCTTACGTCCATAAGGAATGCTCTGGTGTAGCCCCACGAGGGCAATGTCGTCGGTCTGCACGCCGGCTGAGATCTCGTTGTACCGCGGGTGGATGTACTTGCGCGTGGACTCCACGATGTACTCCGGGCGGGTCAGGTTGGTGAGCCCCAGGCGGACCACGAACGATACGCGGCTGGGGGATAGCATCATTACATACTGAGTCGCAGGCAAATTCTAGTTCTTAATATCTGGGGGACGGCCGCCAAGTCCAGTAAAACAAAGAACCACGGCCGTATCATCCTTTTCTCGAAGCCATTTGTCATTAATCCAAAATATGTATACAGTGCAAGAGGACTTTAAAGGTCCTCCGGTTTCGAGTAAATTTGGTAAGATTCGCATGAGAGAGAAGTGTAAAGGTTTTTTTAAGAGAGCGTAACCAAAACATTGGTGGGGATTTTTAAAGGTCCATTATTATAGAAAACAGCATACGATTAAACAGAAACCACTAACTTATACTTCTATAGGTACTAATATTATTAATGTGAAAGTAAATCTGTCTGTCTGTTAGTTACGCATTCACGGATAAACCGCTAAACCGATTTAGATAAAATTTGGTATGGAGATAGTTTGAATCCCGGGGAGGACATAGGGTAATTTTTAGCCCGAAAAACTAGACTGTTCCTGAGGGAATAGCGATAAACGACTTCTACGTTGACGGAGTCGCGGGAAACATCTAGTTTAATATACAGGGTGTTAGGTAATGAGTGGATAATCCTTGAACTACGGATAGAGGGCACTTACGACGTTATGAAAAAGCTAAAATAGGTCTAGTAAAAGTCGCACGGTTTTCGAGATATTGGTCATTTTAATCGGATTTTTTGTCATTTTTCCTTATGTCCGTGTTACGAAAAACCCCTAAGTTCATGTATTAATTCAATTTTTTTTGGCTACTACGTGAAAAACAAACGCGGGGATTTCTTAGTACGGAAAAAGTAACTTGGTGAGTTTACTCAAAAAGTTGTCATGAAAAAAACTTGGCATGTAGCTTTAAAAACTTCCTTAGTTCATAGTGATTCTAACCATGCAAGAAAAAAGTGAAAAAAATATGAATTAATACATGAAATTAAGGGTTTTTCGTAACATGGACATAAGGACTGGGAAAGGACCGTGCGACTTTTACTAGACCTATTTTAGCTTTTTCATAACGTCCTAAGTGCCCTCTATCCGTAGTTCAAGGATTACCACTCATTACCTAACACCCTATATATATATATAAACTTTTGTTTAAGCAGTTATCAGTCCGCAATTAGTTTTTTTTGTTTACAAATTTCGGGGTTCTGAGTCACATGAATAAAGGCCCATTCTCAAAAAGACCCGTTCGCAAAACGTTCCTTCGTTACATGCATTACGTGGAAGTAGTCCCGTGTAATGAACAATTAATGCTACGACTTTATTTTGCCATCTCTTATCCCATGAGAAGATTCCTAGTCTCTACTTAAACAAGCTTTTTCCAGACGGGACATTTTGCGAATGGAACATTTCGCAGACGGGACGTTTTGCGAAAGGGGCTTTTTCAGAAGGGCCATTTTGCGAAAACAATGGGACGTTTTGAGAAAGGGACCTTTAGAGAAAGGGACGTAATGGGAATGGGGTGGTTTGCATTGGGGACCATTTGCGAAAGGGACGTAATTTTGGTGGTGGGACATTTTGCGAGTGGGACATTATGAGCCCTAACCTTTATAAGGTCCTTATATTTTAAACATGGAACAACAGATGTGACGTCATTTCTGTAGTCGATTTTGTATAGAGTGTTTTTGCAGGGAGTCTGAACTATGACTTTTAAAGCTTCATATTTAATGAAAAAAATACTTGACAATTATTTCGCGTATATAGTTCTTCCTCTCTTTCAAAGCACTGTCCAGATAGCGTAAGAGAGAAATATATGCATGTTCCCTGTTGAAACTTACTTGGCCACACAATGCGCAGCAGTGATGACCCACTCGTGGTGGATGATGGAGCCGCCGCAGCTGGACACCGACCCTGCCACGTTGACCATGCGGAGGCTGATCTGGTGCGGGATCTGGCCATCTTGCGCTTCCCAGCCGGCCACGATGCGGGAGCCTGCTTCTGCTGTTATAATTAGGTAAGATCATGTTACTGCAGTAATATTTGGTACCTATTATTTTAACAAACGTATCATTACGCAGAATTTTCATTTTATCAAAGGGAATTTCTCGCCGCATGAGTTTTTTTTGTAGCCACATATCTAACCTAACCTAACGAATAATGAGGATATCAAAAGGTCATGGTTGCAGCAGAAAATAGCGTTGATGAAGTGAAATTCGAGAAATGATACAATCGATAAAGTGACATTCGATAAAAAGATGGGTTAACGTAATTTTTACGTACGATTATTTCACAAAATTCACAGGTGACAACCCGTATGGTGTTATTTACTATCTCCGCCGAACGGTGCGAAAGTTGTATTTTTCGTGGGGAAAATGAAAATCTAGTATGTATACTTTGTAGGCTTCTACCTATGATACGAAACGAACGATCTTAGAACGGTTTTGCATTTTTTTAGGTACATTTAAAGTAATAAATACATACACGTGGCCCCGAACAATAAAAAATAAAGAAACATTAAGGTCTGTGTATATTGGACACGACGATGGTGCAGACATTAATTATGAGAAGAAATATAAAAGTATATATATATATTTTCATATATAAAGTATGTTTATATACATATATACACTCGGCCTCAAACAAATCGCACCTTTTGAAATTTTCAAAAGAGGCCTCACAGACATACCTTACCTTAGATGAAATATGGTTTATATCTGCTTCATGTCATAATTTCAAAAGGTGCGATATTTGTGACACCGAGTAGGTACTTATTATTACCTATGTTCAGCAAATAAATACTTTGATTTGATTTGATTTGATGATTTCGATGATTTTGACAGGTAATCATAAAAGTACGTAAATGTTAACATTAATACAAACTGAAAAATGTGAACTAACCAAATTATTTAAAAAAATCCAAAAACCCGACTGCAATAAAATCGAGACCTTGTTCTTTGCCTTCAGTGGATATCTATTCTAATTTTATTGCACTCGTTTCTTTTCAATAATTTATTTCCTGTGAGCTTAATTACCTTGGCGCATATCCTCGACGAAGGCAAGCCCATTGCTTTTTAGGATCGGTTCACCCTGTAAAAAGACAAATCCTACTGAAGGCATATAGACTTGAAAATGTTACACGGAAGTATTTAATCATAAAATATACCTGTTACAATACAATACAATACAAAACACTGCCACATGCCACTGCCACTGCCACTGTTACATGCCAATTTTAAGGTCCACTGTGGGAGTTTATAGCCAGCAACAACGGCTGTATTATTCCATTATTGTGTAATTTAATGATGATGATGATGATGATGGTGCTGAAGTGGGGGGACACCCGATCGGAGCATGCGAGCGTATAATTGAATAAGACGTCCTTACAAAAAAAAAACATGTGTCAGTACACCTTTAGGGCTGTCTTTATTAGATTGTGTGCTTACATTAAATGCTATACATAAATGTTCTTAATTACTCGATAAAATAATTTTATCTACAAATCGTAAATCCTGTATGTTATGTTAAAACGGCTGATAACATAAGACTTGCATATTACTTCGTATCGACTTGTCCCTAGGGCAATAAATGGTTTTTCTACTGGGGAAAAATATATTGCTTTGACTTGTTTCCGTATTGTCAACGATTTGATAGATCTTATTTACTTGACAGTAATGGTGGCTGAGAAAACAAAACCATAACACGTCAAAGGCAATGTGTATAACAAAGTTGAATAGAGGCCCTGGACGAAATCGTGTAAAATGTACAGCTGTGACTCGATGACGTCAAGAGACGTCCAGGCCCGTATTAATAAACTGATCTCGTTTTAAATGCCCGTCTCAAGATATGTCAAAAATGACAGTTTTCTATAGTTTGACGTTAACTTTGACGTATCTTAAGTTAGGCATTTAAACCGAGACGAGTTTATTAATTGAATACGGCCATCAGTCTCGCACTGACTCTGAACCGGCGTCGAACGTCAATTATTTAAAATTCGAAATCCGATTTGTGTTGTTTTCAAATCTGTGCACTATTGAGCGCGACGTAATTTGTCATAAATCTATGAGATGGCGCCACACATGTGTTATTTTTGGTCACACGATCCTAGGTTGATCGAACCAGTAATGAACAAGGTCCAATGACGGACACTTGACTCTTATTTTACAGAAGATAAAAGTTATTCATTTGTTTTGCAACAATCAATTTATAACCTTATGATATTTGAATTAAGAGTAAAGTGTCCATTATTGGTGCCTGTCAGCTTAAAGTGTCCAACACTGGTGTCATCACCCTATGTAATTGTTTAAATCAATGACGGTCAAGTGTGAAGTCGCCCAGTCATGTTGTACCCGTTTGCTTATCATTGGTAGAATCATATTTTTGTCATTGGACTATCGGCTATTGATAAGAACTAATTAAAACTGAGCGGTGTTATGAGGTTAACATGATTTCTATGAATGTATGTGTCTGTCTGTCTATAGCATCATAGCTCCAAAACGGATGGTCCTATTTGGACGCGGTATTTTTTTTAAAGAAAGCTAGTTAAATCGGGATGGTCTAAGCAAGGTTTGACGAAGGTCAGTGGTGCCGTTTAAAAATGATCAGAGGGGTTATTATGACATGCCTGTGCAGTTCATTTAAGGCGAGTGTAAAGGACAAAGCTATAGCAGTTATATAGCTCTGACCTTTCCTCGCAGGGCAAACTGAACTACATAGCTATGTCATAATAACCCCCCAGCTCTGAAAGTGGGATCACCATTATTTCTGCAATTTTTATCTATGTTATAGCGATATTTATAATTTTATTTTGATGACTATAGAGATCTAACAGGCTAAAACTAAACTAGGTGTTTTTCAAAAAAAGTGTACATCGTTAAGGACAAAAATTAAGAAAAAATCACGACAATTAACGTATCTAAATGTATGGTTAATTTTCGTGACGAAATGAAAAAGTTAAAGTTTCTTAACTTTTGTCCTTAACCATGTACAGTTTTTTTTAAAACGGCCCACCTACAGCAGAGATGCCGTGATCACCTTTCGACTCTCATCAGATCAGTGGTGCTAGACAAGTTGCATTCGACAATCGTTAGCGATTATGTTTCGATTGATAAATGTATGGAATTGACGTAAGCCACCGAGATAGTAACGCGACACTTACGTCAATTCCATATTATTATATTTTTCAATCGAAACATAATCGCTAGCGAGTGTCGAATACACCTTGTCTAGCCCCACTGCATGGCTGACTCTTTGCGACAACGGAAACAAACAAAATCATAGATATGTATAAAATGCTGCAAGTCTCCGTGGCGGTGATGAGGCGATTTTTATGCATTCCTTTCCACTGCTCACCACCACAGCAGTTGTTGTCGCGCAAAGTCGTGGCCCAGGTTGTAGGAGCGCTCATATAAGTCGGTAAACCGCGCAAACGCACTGCTTAGCCGCGCAACTAGAGAACGTACAAACATTAGCAGCGGCCGCACTCAATCAGTTAATGGCGATTAAATCTTTCTTTGGTGACGATTTTTCATACACAGGTTTGAACAAGTTTACCAAAAAAAGCTTTAAAAATTCAACTGCTGTTTGAATAATGTCGTCAATATAGTGTTAACTAGTTTATTTATTTAATTAAACACACACCAACAATATTCATGGCTTAATAAATTACATGGATGTTCTGGACTAGCCTGTACATCAATTCCAAAACAGTAATTCTTAATAGGTAATTCTAAATAACTAAAATTATGTAAGTTAAGACTGCCAATGGAAATTTTGAAAGAAAAGAAGAAAAAAAATTACTTACAAATTATAAATTTACCGAATAGTAAACAAAAGAAACACTTATAATTTATAACACTAATTATCTTCACTATATTAGGTAGGTATTATAGAGAGAGAAAATACTTCCGCGCGGGTAGATAAACAAAATAGAGCCTAATGTCACTCAGATAGCTTTGCTTTCTACTTGTGAAAGAATATTTGAAATCGGTCCAGTAGTTTTTGAGTTTATTCGTTACAAACATACAAAAATACAAATTTTTCGTCTCGTTCGTTATAATATTAGTGCAGATGTAGATAGGCAATCGAACAATAAATGATTTGACTTTGAGGCCTCCGCTGTTGCAACACTGCTGCCGCGCGGCTAGACCGCATGACGTAAAAGTGATCTAAAGTTAACCATTTAACAAATCGTTACCTGAACCAATCCCAGAATTAGCACAATACCCGCCAAATGCACGGCTGCCATCTTTCTCGCTCGTCGCTATAATGAGTACCGATTATCTTTCGTTAATACTTACTTATCACATACTCGTTAATAGCCTTGGTGTTGCTTGTTTCGATTTATTTGTGTAAGATTGGATCGGCAAACGTTGACCTTTTATGCCAATACTTACAACTAAAGGTCCACCACCAAAGGGCCACTCATAAAGTACGTCACACTAATTTCGTGATTTTTTGACCCCTCCCGTCCCGTCCCTGTCACAGTCGGTCACATTTGTGAGATTAACGGGAACCAGAGTGCAATTTTAAATCTAGAAAATATAAAATTATAACAGCAGTTCCAAAATTAGTTTCTGTATCTATTTCAGTTTCTGTATCAGTATCTTTTTTTTTTCCTTGTTGTATGGCTTATTGCTACGAGGCACTTTGCCAATGTCAAGTGGTTGGAGAGATGTTATTTTCTTTTTCGTAAGTGTAGAGCGCTATGTTTTTTTCCCCCACAGAAAAAGGAAGGAGTAATCTAAGGGAGTTAGTTATGTTAAAAATACATATAAATATAGATATACCATATAATCTTTCAATTATTGCTATTCTGAAGAAATGAAATTACAATTTAATATTATTTTTATCCAGAAATTCTGCCAAAGCTTTCATAGCATTAGGGTCAGAATTAGCTAAAAGAGCTTTAGTATTGACTGGGAGGTGGACTTTTAGTTTAATCAGATGATCATAGAGACAAAATCTATTTAACGGGCATTCAAAAAATATATGATCAGTAGAACCAATCTCATTACCGCACTGGCATTCCGCACTATCTTTAACCTTTATTTTGAATAGAAATTCTGGAGAGCACACGTGACCAAGTCTGAGACGAATAAGAGTACTTGTTACCTTTTTTTTAAATTTAAATTTGAAAAACCAAGGTCTGGGTAATATATTTCTTTGGATCTGATAGAAATGTAATTTATTATCAGCTGCCCATAAGTCCGACCATGATTCAAATAACTTTAACGAGGAGAGTGCATCCAGGTCCTTACTAAAACATTGATATATGGAGCGATTACCATTTACAACTGCATCTCTAGCAGCTTTGTCAAAAGCTTCATTTCCATGTATACCCTTATGACTTGGGATCCAAGACAGTACAACTTCGAATTGTAGTAAATGGCAAGTAAACAGAGCCTCTTTAATGAGACATATTAAAGGTGATTTAGCGCAGTTTTTAAAAGAATTATGTGTAATAGCCTGAATAGAGCTAAGACTATCTGAAAAGATAACTGTTTTGGACAACTTGTGTTCAATCACAAACCTAATCGCCTTCAAAATGGCATAACATTCTCCAGTGAATATAGAGCATACCGAAGGCAAGATAAATTGGTGGGTTGCACCAGAATTATCATGAATGAAAGCACAGCCAGCCTGTCCATTATTGTTAAGCTTTGAGGCATCTGTATAGATTAAATCCCATTCCTGCCACTTAGCTCTTACTGCAGCCAAGAACCTGTTATTAACAGAGGTAGAGTTTCTCTGGATGCCAATATCTACGGACTTCAACTGAAAAGTAAGAGCCGGAAAAGGGACTACATAAATAGGTATAATAGAAAATTTTGCTATAGGGACATCAACATCACTTAATCTACTCAAACTAGTTAAAAGATTCGGTTTTGATTTCCTAAGCCAGAACGAATTACCATCTACACGATCCTTCAATAAATTCAGTTTAGCAAATAAGGGGTGGTGTTCCAACTGTGCAATTCGAAACAAATATCTATCAGCTAAATATTGACGGCAAACTTTTAGAGGAGGGTCAGCGCATTCAACTTGAAGTGCCCTGATGGGAGACGACTTCATAGCACCAGTTACGATCCTAAGACCCTTGGATTGGACCATATCTAGTTTCTTAAGTTCAGTTTTATTACATGGTTCAACAATAATGGAGCCGAAATCCAGGTGGGATCTTATTAAAGAATTATACAACAGCTTTTGGGAGTACGGATGGGCACCCCACCATAAACCAGACAAAGCACGAATGATATTCAAATTTTTTTCACATTTGCCTACAACCTTATTTATATGATCAGCCCCTGATAATTTAGAATCAAAGGTTACTCCTAGAAATTTTGCTGTATCTTGAACCGGGATGGATTGAGAACGAAATGAAATATTGACAGAGGAGGACATACGATTTCTGGAAAAAACTAAAACAGTGCTTTTGGAAGGGGATAAATCTAAACCATGGGCATCTAGCCAAAGACCCAAAGAGTAAAGGGCATTGTTAATGAAATTAGCAGCCTCGTTAACATTTTTATGTTGAGAGTAAATTGCTATGTCGTCTGCATATTGAAGAACATTGCAATGTTGATTAATGGATTGTTCTAAATCAGCTGTATATATATTGTATAATAAAGGACTCAGAACCGAGCCTTGCGGTAGACCTCTCCAAATAAATTTAACATTATTTTGAAAGTTATGTAGTCTTAAAGAGATCTTTCTACCAGAGAGAAGATTATTTATGAAACGAACTACTTTCTCTGGAATACTCATATGACGCAACTTGCTACTGAGCACCGAGAGCAGCACGTTGTCATAAGCAGCTGATATGTCCAAAAAAACAGCAACTACTACCTGTTTCTGTGAAAAAGCCAATCTGATATCAGTCTATAGTAGAGCATGACTGTCTGTTATACTTCTTCCCTTTCTGAAACCAAATTGAGTATCCGCGATAGCACTTGAATTTTCTACAAACCATTCCAGTCTATTTTTAATCATATGTTCAACTACCTTACATAATACTGACGACAGAGCAATAGGACGGTAAGAGTTGTGATGTTCAGGATCCTTTCCAGGTTTTAAAATGGGCAAATCTGATACTTCCATGACTCGGGAATTTCTCCCGTTTCAAATATTTTGTTAATTAGTTTTAAAAAGAAAGCATGAGCCACAGGACCAGCCTTTTTCAAAAAAGAATAAACAATTCCATCAAAGCCTGGAGAAGAGTCCTTAACTGAATTCAAAACTGTCTTAAGTTCAGCCAAATCAAAATCCTTTTCCAAAAAGTGTTCCGTTGCCGAATGATCAAAAGAATATACAGCTGGAATATCACAAAGGTTAGGCGCAGTTGGGGGAGCTAATTTATTTAAAAAATCATTTGTCCAAACCAATGACGAGCCCAAAGATGAGGACGGCGATACCCCTCTACGGAATTTACGAATATTCTCCCACACCAACGAAGAAGGAGTGGAAGGGGAAATAGATGCACAAAAGGAATTCCATCCTTCAGTTTTTTTTGTTGAAAGAATTCTACGACACTTTGCCCTCACTTTCTTGAAAAATATGTAATTATCAATATTAATGTTATTAACATATTGTAATTCAGCCTCATTTCGTTCCTTTACAGCAGCAGTACACTCAAAATCCCACCACGGTTGCGAGGGCCTATGACGTAAGTTAGTCCTTTTAAGAGGGATAGCTGCCTCAGCAGATTTGTGAATTATGTCCACAAATGATTCATGATTAGCATTTAGGCTTGAATGCAAATTTGCGGAGAGCGCTTGTATATTATTATCCAAAAATAAAGAATAATTATCCCAATCTGCTTTGTCTAATTTATATTTTTGTAACGGGGGGAGAGAGTTATAGGGGCTTGATTTACTAGGCATAGTGATAAAAATAGGGAAATGATCACTATTATGAGATAGAGTCGAAATACTCCATGAAAGGTCTGTAGCAAGATCACTAGAGCAAAGCGTTAAATCAACTGCAGAAGAATTTTGATTTGGAGCCGTCCGTCTGGTCGGCCTTCCATTATTTAAACAGCAGAGGTTCAATCTATCTGATATATCTAATAAAAGTCTGCCATTAGCATCCGTTGCACCTGTGCCCCAACAAACGTGATGACAATTCAGGTCTCCCATAATCACAACCGGTTTAGGAATTCCACAAAGAATTGAGTAAAATTCAGACAACGTAGCAGAGGAGGGATGAGGGATATACACTGAAACATATGAAACTTTATATATTAAGGCAGCAACGATATAAATATTATTAGAGTGAGATGGCAACCGAATTTGTGAAAATGGAATATTGTTTTTGATAAACAGAGCTGAACCATCCCAACCATCTGCCCTGTCATCTCTTAACGAAGAATAACCTGGCAATTTAAAGAGAAATTGAGGCCTAAGCCACGTTTCAGCTATAGCAAACATGATAGGATTGTACTTTTTTGAAAAGTAAGTTAGTTCCGATTTTTTATTTGTTATACTACGAGCATTCCATTGTACGGCCGTATACATTATGAAGTCTTTTATTTAAAATATCACACAGAGTTTCAATTTTAGATGCAACGTTGGACGGTATTCTATCTAGACTTAGAAGCATTATGACAGTTGACAAGAGGGAATCTAGCACTCTATCATTTATGTGACCCTCCTCAAAGGGAATGTCATTAGATTGCGATTTTTGGACATCTTGGGACGCATAAAAAGTATCTCCACTCAACATATTACCCTCATCAATACTAGGCCTCTCACGGATGGCACATCCGTTCTGGGGAGTGGGGATACGATAGCTATTAAGAATTGCTTGATGGCTTTTTCTGTCATAACCTTCCTGTATGGGGGAACGAGGTTTACGGGGAAGATTTATAGTTTTTCTGTACGAGACAGTGGTAGGAGAGTTAGTAGCTGCGACTTCTGCAAACGACCGTCTAGATGGTGGGAAACGTTGAGATGCTTCCATGAATGAGATGGCATCTTCAGTCATGACCGACTTTATTTTATGTTGACGGTCAAACTCTGGGCAAGATTTGTCAGTGGCAGAGTGGCAGCCGGAACAGAACATACATACTACATCATTGGCCGATGTGCAGTCACTCGACAAGTGAGCCTGTGAACACTTTGAGCACCGGGGCTCTGATCTACAATTAGATTTTACGTGACCATACCTACAGCATTGGTAACACTGTATTACCGGGAAGTTGTATTTTTCTGTAACAAAAGAATTGTGAAAAAGGAAAACACGTTGTGGCAGCTTTTGGCCATCAATTGTGAGTGTCACAGTCTCAGTTGGGATCCATTCGTGCGTTTCACCTATTTTTCTTTTTGTACTAAGTCGTCTAGCCTTTAATACTTTACCAAAACCTTCCGGTGTAACTACACCAGCTACAATCTCCTCATTTGTTAAGTCTTTTGGGACCCTGCGTATAATACACATTTTACAAACGCTGAAGGATGGGATAAATGCTAGATATTGCGAGCTTTCAAGCTGATTACTTTCTAGAAACTTGTTAGCAGCGGCCGCGCAAGTAAACTCTAAGCTTATTCTATTTCGTCCTATTTTATTTATTCCTCCCTGCTTCAATCTGTCTATGCCTTTACCACATAATAACTGACCAAATTTGACAGGATTCAGGTTGGTGCCATCACCGGGAGACACGTTTTTCAATTGTACATGTACTATAAATGGACCCATATCTATGTGCGTATAACATTGTCTACTTATTGGAAGCGGTGCCGACGGATGAGTGTGGTTCGTTTTGGTTACTTTATTTTTATTCACTTCGAGATGAGATGAATCTGATTCAACTAAACTTGACGCGGTTCTTTTTTGACCCGGTACATGACTCTTTGTTTCAACCAAAGTATAACCCTCATTGTCCAAATCAGGGGAAACTGAGGCTACTTGGTCCGCCATTGGAGGGCTATTAGGAGAATTAATCAGGTCAGTCTCCATTTCCTGACTATCGGAGGCCGGCCCCAATGGTGAGTTGAAACTACCCACCATTACGCCGGCCTAAAAATCATTGTTTCGATCGACTCAAAAAGGAAAGATTACTCATAAAAACCACGAATAAATATAATAAACAATAGAAAACAACGTACTGCAGATAAACCACCACCAAAAATATTAGTTAATTAATTCCTACCAGGAGAGAGGACAAAAGACGTGTTACCCTTCCCGCGCTCCACAGAGAAAAAACAAACAATCAATCAGTATCTATACGAGTATAATAAAAATGAATCGCTGAATGTGTTGCAAGCGCAAATCTCGAGAGCAGCGGAACTGATTTCGCTAATTCTTTTTTTATTGTGTTTGTTACTGCCAGGAGAAGGTTTTTATGAAAAAAAAAAAAAAAAAAAAAAAAAAAACTAAAAAATCCACCGGGAAAGTCAGAAATTTGCAGCGGGGCGAAGCAGCTGGCGGGCCGCTAGTTTTAAATAAAATCAACATCAAATCAAACATTTGAAAAAAATAAAAAATAAAAAAAATGCGTTCGCTAACTAGGTAGTGTTTCTGTTTGTTTGGTTTTTAAACCAATCGGGTCACTGGTAGATCACGTGAGTTTTCGTATGACGTGATCTACCAGTGACGTGATTATGTTAAAAACAAAACGAACAGAAACAGGTAGAGTACGCAGCTTGCCTAGGGGCTCAGGGCTGAAGCCTTTGAAAACGGAAATAAATAATATGATGAAAAGAAGAGAATTGAACAAAAAATAAAGGGAAAATAATTTACGGGCCAACTGAGGTCGGGAAGTGGAAGGTTTAAGGGTAAAAACGGTTCTCGATTTCCGGCCAAACTACAAGTGCCATGGAAAAAAGTTACATGGCAAAGTTGTAGGTAATAAAATTATCCACAACTTTAGTACTTATTTACACTTTTATCACATAACCTCAAAATTTATGTAAATAATTGAAATATTCCAGTTATCGTTTTTTTTCTTTTTACCAAAATTGATATTTTTCACGAAATTTGGTGAAAACTTACATTTCTATGTTCCAAACACACTGATTTTTTTTAATTTAAAAAGCGCCCTAATTTTCAACCAAAATTTCTTACGTCAAAAATCGGTGGGTATTTTATTTGTTGAAATCTCTTTTTTCTGAAGGAGTAAAAAAAAACATTACAATGGTAAATGTTCTCAGAAAATGCAAATATTATCTGTTCCATATAACTTATGCACTAACTTTCAAATTAAAAATATTTGGTGATTTTAGTAGGTATAACCACTTTAGTCGCCAGTATCTCAAGAACCCGTTCTCCTTTTAAATTCTTTGTATGTGCTTTAATATAAGATATTAAATACAAAAAATCAAATAACAGACCATTTTAATTGTTGCCTAATTAGGATACACGTCTAGATAAGAATCACGATCAATATCCTAAGATTTAGATTAGGACTGGATTATTGGTTAATTATCTTAATTATTAAGATAACATTGATACCTATAACGACTGTCTGATTATAGATGCTCCATCATTTGAACTTAGTTTGTATATTGTGGAAATATTCATATCGAACGGGCCGGGCCCTCAGACGCAATATCAGGGTTACATTTCTAAACGGTAAAAAATGCTTTTATATCAATAGCAATTAATGCGTGTTATTTTACCTACTTAGTTTTTAGTCTTACTTTCGTTTGTTTTATTGTTATTTTCTGGGGCAATAAATGCATTTAAAATTTTTCTTTCTTTTATTGTTTTTGACGTATTTCCTTAATGTTATCGTTTTGATAGCTCTTATTTACTTGACAGTAATGGCGGTAAAAACAATACGATAACATGTCAAAGGCAGTATGGTAGGCAGGCCCTGTGAAATTCAATTGTATAAATTAAACCGTGACAACAGCATTTTTTTTATTTTATAAAATAATAGCTGTTGCCCACGACTCTGCCCGCGTAGAAGTCGTTTATCGCTCTTCCCTTGAGAACTGTACATTTTCCGGGTTAAAGTACCCTTCTAGCGGTATAGTAGAAGTATCCTGTCCCGTCTCGATAGTGAAGATATTAAATTAGACACTTTTTAAGAAATGAAGATGTATAATATGATTAAAATTTTAAAAATACAGAAAAATAAGCAGGAGGGCACCGACACGAGATCTCGTGTCTGGTGCCTATCGAAATTATTTGCCAACTCACTAATGGATCGGAAATTACAAAAATAATCAATAATTTTGAATTTGGAAAGATTTAGATGGTAAAGAAAAAGTGGCCAGGAACGTAAAAAAGGAGGTTTGTAACAACCTCGTTACAATACCCGGGCTGGCTTGGAAAGAAAAATCCTGAGCTTGGAGTGAAGGATTTTTCTTTTACATTCTTAACTTATAAAAAAAAAATGAAAAATGATCTTAAATTAAATGGTGGTGGTTGAGATGAAAGATGCGGTGAGTGAGGTGAGAATGAAATATATAGTGGGTATGTACAATGGGAAGCAATCTATTACTTTCATTCTATTCCTTTCATTCATCCTTCATTCATAGTTATGGTCGCATATATCGCAGCTCATAACATCATTCAAGTAGAGTATTCTCTTATTTTTGCAGAGATATACTCCATAGAAGGTCCCGTAATAGTGTAGGCTTTTTTAAGATCAGTCACCAACCGCTGATGTAGTCTAAGATGATAAAGTACCTATATACAAGTATTATATAATAAAAAAAAGTTTTCTCACTCAGAGAAACCTGACGTACATGTTGTTAATTAACCACTTCTGGGTTGGAAAAGAATGCATGACCTGAGGCTTATTTAGAGAGTAGTCAGCCGCTCTAGAATAAAAAGTTAACGTAATTAGATGAGGGAGTAGATACGAAGCAAAGTACATAGTTAAGAACTATGAAGAAGAACTAAGAGTGGTAAGGCTCTTAGAAAAATATCTATATTATTAATAGTTCATGACCTGAGGCTTATTTAGAGAGTAGTCAGCCGCTCTAGAATAAAAAGTTAACGTGATTTTGCTCTAATAATAGAACAAATTCAAGAAATGAAAATAATGCTTTAGTGAATGAGCGTGAAGAGATAATGATACTTACATTAAGACTTTAAATTATAAATTATACCTAATTAGAGAGAAAGAGAAAAGTATAAAATAAAATAATAATAAATGTGTAATGTAAATTTGTATAAAATCTCTTGGACAAGTTTGGCCTGTATAAATAAATCGTTTGATGTCTTTTGGTCTTGTTTCTACCAAATTGGTCAATTTTCGAGAAAGGAGGTCTAAATCTGTTAATGGTTGGACAGAGACTGCTGACTGGTAAGAAGATGATAGATTTGACGTTTTATTGTCATAATCTTTTCGACATTGAATAAAAATTTCAGATATGTTTTTAAATGCATCTAATGTATTTTTAGTGCATTCTGTTGTAATATCGACTCGATCTATGCGATGTTGCAAATGGATCAAGTATGTTGCTATTTTTTCACGATGAGAATTACTTAAATGTAATGTGGCAATTCGAGAAGAAATTAAAGAAAGACTGCGTTCAATCTCATCGATATCTTGCTCTGAAGAATAAGGGCTTTGAGAAATTGATTCTGTGGGGCTGGATTCAAGGAATGAACATAACTGTCGGCGTAGTTCGTCGGCAGTAGACGAAGTCGTGACTTGAGTGCCGCGTAATTTCAGTTCATAAATAAGCTCTGGTTTGTTTAGTAGTAGAGGGTTCATATTTTTAAAGTTTATCTTATTTCAAAATAAATATATTAATA
Source organism: Acleris holmiana (assembly GCA_949316455.1). Classification (NCBI taxonomy): domain Eukaryota; kingdom Metazoa; phylum Arthropoda; class Insecta; order Lepidoptera; family Tortricidae; genus Acleris; species Acleris holmiana. Next base: position 12,533,542 of record OX438783.1, read on the forward strand.
AAGTGTTTATATTATTTATTTATAGTTTGAGTAATGTATGTCAGTGAGTAGCCAATCTTGAAAATCCAGTGACCTCTAGATAGGCGGCATTAAATGCCCTAGTAAGTCACCTTCAAGACAAAAGTTGGTATGTTGGATACACCGAGGATATGCTCCTACGGTACTGCCGTAAGTGTTACCAGTCACAAAGCACAAGTGTCTCGATAAGAGATTATCACGAGTGAATGTTTCCAGTTATGCTAGTTCCAATGGAACCGGGATTGAATATTTGTCTGAATATGGGGTGATTTCTTTTTGAATAGTGTACTGTTTGAGTTTTGTATAGAGTTGTGATTGAATTAAGTGTGTTGTATGTATAAATATTTTAGTCCTGTAAACGAAAAAAAAGAACACAAGCAACACACACTTACCTTTACCCACACAACATACACACTATGAAAAGTAGGGAATTAATGAATTAATGAATTATGAGGAATTTCGTTCTTGTTGAATGCTAAGGTAGGGTATAATAAATAATTATTACAACAACACAATATTATCACTGAATTAGTAACTAATAGTCTGATCTTGATGTTGTAAGCTGTTTTTGCTGTTCGCTGAGGTCGTTGCTAGAGTTATTGACGTTGGTGCTGCTATTCGCTGCTGTCGCTGGTAGTTGTTGCTGCTGGTAACGGTGTTTCTGTTGTTGCTGCTGCTGGTATTGTTGTTGTTGTTGTTGCTGGTATTACTGTTTCTGTTGTTGCTTTGCTGCTGCTGGTATTGTTGTTGTTGATGGTTGGTTGGAGGTGGTAGTTGGTAGATATGGTATACGCTGGTTCGATTGATCGATTGTTACCGGAGAGCCATTTCTAGCGGTATAGTAGAAGTATCCTGTCCCGTCTCGATAGTGAAGATATTAAATTAGACACTTTTTAAGAAATGAAGATGTATAATATGATTAAAATTTTAAAAATACAGAAAAATAAGCAGGAGGGCACCGACACGAGATCTCGTGTCTGGTGCCTATCGAAATTATTTGCCAACTCACTAATGGATCGGAAATTACAAAAATAATCAATAATTTTGAATTTGGAAAGATTTAGATGGTAAAGAAAAAGTGGCCAGGAACGTAAAAAAGGAGGTTTGTAACAACCTCGTTACACCCTATGTGCTATTCCAGACTATAATCTATCTCTGTGTCAAATTTCATTGAAGCCTTTCACCTATTCTGGCGTGATTGGCCAACAACCATCCATCCAACTATAGCGACTCGCCATTACTTCGTTCTAGTTTAAAGAATTAAAAAAAATCGGGGTTCACTTGCCAGATAAACAAACTCACAAAGTTATTACACTATCTCTTTACTATATTACGTATTTTTTTTATTTTCCGGATTCGAAAAGTTGACATTCAGGAGGAAATAAAAAGTACACTTAAAGAGGATCCTGAACTGGCAACATTTTTGTGCCATTTGTCGCCGGCATTATAAGAGGATCACCGGGGCTGGGATTCTACAAGGTAATAATGATATCATCTTTGACGTGTTTCCGTATTGTCAACGTTTTGATAACTCTTATGTCATTTACAATAATGGCGACTGTGACATAAACGATTCTTAAACATGTCAAACGCGATATCGTTAGAACGCAGAAGAATAGAGGCCCTGTGCCCTATTTGACAACGCTGCTAATGACAACTGACCAGTGACCATTCGGTATACATTGCGTAATTTGTACGAAGCCCAGTGATGAACGAAATCGTCGACTTTGCAAAGAACACTGAAATGTCACCTGTTACGATATTATAAAAAGTTTTTGTTAAAAAATGTTGGCTACAAACTAAGAAACGCTTCGGAATTGCCACCCCCCATATTTGGACGTCCGTGTATCAAGCCAAATGACCTTAGTCTCGTCGACTTTGCAATGTATATCGAATTATCACCTGGGGGGTGATTCTCTTAACACAGCGCTAGGTCGAACGCAAAGATGAACGTAAAGCTCCTCTGGGCGACTGCTGCCTCATTGAGAAGGCACGCTAAATGTGTTTCGTACGCTCCAACGGGACTACTTTAACTTACCGGATAAACGTTCACCTTTGCGTTCTACGCAGCGCTGTGTTGAGGGAATCACCCCCCTATCAACTGCGCCTGGCGTATCCCTGTTAAAGGAAGTGGTTACTAAAAAAACAACATTTAATATGTAAACATATTTTAATGACAATTTGACTTTCACAAAAATATTTCCATCATGAATCTATAAATGACAGTGAGATCGTCATCAATCAACATCGATAAATATCTATATTACTATGTCATGATAGCTTCTATAACTACTTTATGGGGATATGAAAATACATAACGTATAAGCAAACATATGGATGTTTTTTTTCAAAGCCTTTATCATTAACTTCCTGACAAGTTTTCAGATCAGTTGTTTTAAGTTACTTTTGACCATAACCCGTCAATTATAAATAAGTAGTTTTATAACGTAGATCAAAATTATTACTTTGTTTTTTTTAGTAGCTTTCTTTCAACTAGCTTCGTTAGAATGTCTGTCATTCCGCATCTTGCTTTGTTTGTCTGTCATTGCGATTCAAATCTTGTAATTCAGTTTTGTTACTTAAGTAGGTCATTATTACTTGAAAATACAGACAGCTTTATACTGTGTACCTAACTTTTGGTAGCGTTTCATTATATTTCAATAATGTATTTTCTTGTGCTTTTGAAAACGAAAAGTATTTGAGACGCGATATAAAACAAAAATGTATCTATATGTGTGCGATTAAAATATGATCTGTATTCTAAAGGGTCTTTACTAAACTACTGATCTATAACGCTGCTAAGATTCCGAAGGTAGACAAGTGTACAAAAAGACATTCAACGTTACCACAATAAATATTAGACACATCTAACACTTATCTACACTGTACACTAAACAGGAAACTACCATTTATAAAAAAACACAATTTACTCAACCAATATTATGTTTGAAAATGTGAAGGTGATTAAATAATTTCAGGATTAATTTGCATCCCAATAAAAATTGTACAGAAAGTTCCGTTTTTGTTACCGAGGTCTTATGATTTTGGTAACGATAAAAGAAGTTGTTACAGATTGAGTAAATTGTATTATGTTTTCAAATATGTTCTTTCTAAATAACAAGTGCGAATAAAATGGTCTTAAACTGGGTCCTTGGACGTGTTAAATTTAACCTAAACGTGGATAAATCGTTACGAATGTTAAAAGTTACCCAATTATGACATCGAATTGCCTAAATTTTTTTTTTTTTTTTTTTTTTTTTTTTATGTTATGGAGAAGGCACACGAGCACTCAGGCCACCTGATGGTAAGTGAAATCTGAGACCCATAGACATTTGAATTCTCAAGATTATAATCCTAAGACCTCAAATGCGCTGCCAACCCTGAGGACTAAGATGGAATGCCTCTATGCTAGTAATTTCACCGGTTGTCTTATCCCCACACCGGAACACAACAATGCGAACACTGTTGCTTGGCGGATGGTTAATGGATAAGATGGTGGTAGCGATCCGGACGGACCCTGCACAGGGTCCTACCACCACTACGACCTACTCGATACGTGTGGTTAAATTAATACCACCACAGACCCAGATTACATTAATTCGTATAATCATTTTACTAGTGTTAATTTTATATATAAAACTTTCTAATTTCTTCATATATTTGTAATAGTTTCAAATATTTTACTAATTTTGACACCAGTTAACGTGTTCTTAACACATTTTGATAAAATGTAAATTTAGGAGGACTTAGGCCTGTTTTGTAAAGAATGTATGTAAATATTTACTGATAAGGTAAGCGTATTGGAATCATCACAAACATCGGGACTGATAGACGATAACTCTTACAAACAACACTTAGGAAGCCAAAGTTCTAACGCTAAGTTTAGACTACGAATACACACGAACACCTGGTGTATACACCGAGTAATAGCGCCGTAGTCTAAACCCAGCTTAATGATTAAATCATTCACATACAATATAGAGTATACATAGAAATTTATTTATAAAGACAATATCAGAATATATACGCTACAATTAATAAAACTTTAAATAAATAAGTTTTTTTTCTTATTTTACTGATAAGCTAGCATGGTTTTAATAAAGCAAATATTACAATAATATTTTTTTAAATAATACTTGACACTTTATTTAATGGTTTTTTTTCGTTTCTTAGTTTAACTAGACAACTTTTTATGCCTCGAACCTTCTTATCTGATAGAGGTCAAACTAAAGACTTTGTTAAAATAATTGTGCGCTTTGCTTAAAATATTACTTTTAGAAAGGGATGCAAATCTCTGTTTTCTTTATATAACTTGAACATAGTCTCAGACAATTTACTACAAATTTAATAAAAAGGAAATTGATTTTATTCCGGTTTGAACACTTTCAAGCCTTTATTTTAATAATGTTTTAAAATCGTAAAAGTTCATTAAATTTTGGTACTTAATTAAATATTTATTTATCTTCGACAGACAGAAGTTTTTGTGCCATGAATAAAAGTTCCAAACGATGTTAATTTATCGATAAATTGTACTTTATTTCTTATGACAGTTATGACTATGAGATAACGTATAATATGAACATGAAATTTCCATTCACCGTAACTCAAAACTTAAAAGTGGCATGAACGTAACGATAAAAATAAATGATTATCTACTAATATTTTTTAAGTTTGAGTCCTTTCCATACATTTTCCAAAAACTGAGTAGGTACGGATTATATAGAGTATAATACCTACTATTATGCTAAACAATGTCATACAACTTACATAAATAGTCCTTTTTTGTTTAGTTTCAATTAATTTTGTATCGAAATCGATTGAATAGCATTAAAAGAAGTTTTTTTGTAAGAAACCCATCGATGGGTAGTGATCAGCATTTTAGTTACTCTCTATTTTATCCGGTGAACGATACCTATCTACTATGAAATGTCACATTGAAATAAGTATTTGAAACACTTATCGATAATTTTAATATCGGAAGGAAGTCCCTAGTTAATTGACGTTCCTGCCACAAAAACTTCTATGTCTGATCATCAATCAGGAGAAGGAAGAGAGATTCCATCTAGTGCTTTAAATCACGTATTAATTCAAATAACTTTGAGGGTGCATAATTATGGAAGTGTGCGTGTAAGCCCACTCCCCCACGCAGGTCTGTACGCAAGCCGCAAAACACGGATTTGGTAATGGTCGCTAGGCACCAAATTAACTTACATCATTCAAACCGATTGGTAATTTGCTGTATGCATTTTCGTAAGAAAGCGCGCTAGTTCAAAATGCCACATTCATTGGATCGCTAAAATTTTCCAGAAATATATGCGTAGGTTCGCTAAAATGCTTGAGAATGGCAACTCATCACTTCATCGATCATATCATCCAACGCCATTTTCTGCTGAAACCATAATGTTTTCAGGGTATCTTAAACATTAATTACGTAGGTTAGATTATGTTAGATGTTTAAGATACCCTGAAAACATTATGATTTCAGCAGAAAATAGCTTTCGATGAAATGATACATTCGATCAAACGTGTTTGTCGATTTGGTAAAATGTTGGAGAAGTATTTTTGTCCGTTCACTAAAAAATCGAGAAGTATTTTTGTTGGTTCTGTAAAATGCTTCAGAAATATGTTTGATGCTTCGCTAAAATGCTCGAGATGTATCTTTGTTGTTAGGTTAAAATGCCGTGCGAGCCTTTACTCAATTCACAATACGTACAATATTTGAAAAACAGTTAAAAATTGGGAATGTTAATTGTTAAGTTACGTCATGAGGTAATTAGGATTTTAGTGGATATTTAAAAACAAGTCTAAGGACAAGGCACGGAGGCGAAGGTATATTTAAGACGATATGCAGATGAATGATAGAATACACCTATTTTTAAAACGTGGTAGGTACTAGTTTGATATAATTTGATTGTTTTAGTGTTGTCGCATACTTACGACTGTTACAAAACACGGAATGCTGGTGGGTCCTCACAAACAGCAGGATTAATTTCTCAAGAATTCATAGATAGGTAGTTATTGTCGGGTTAAGTACTCGACGAACAAACGTATGACCGAAACTCTGTATGAATGTGTCCATTCCGTTACAAAGTTAGTCACAACATTTTGGTAGCAAACTGGTAAATTTTTATACAAAAACGAATTGGAATATTAATTTATTACTTAAGTAATTTAGAATTCTGATTTAACGATATATTGTAACAAAAACACTTTTTTATTTAATTGCAGCAATCACGGTTCCATTTTGAGCACTCAAATGTAAGTAAAAAATAAAAATAAAACTTGAGGAGAGGTAGGTTTTAGATACAGACATTGGTATACAAATTCTAAGTACATTTATAACTATCTCTAACAATGAATATTCATACGTTCGATGATTCATACAACTAGGTACGTAGAGCAGTGATTACAATTGAATATTATTGTTGTGTATTGAACCTTATTTGTTCTCTATCAACGTTTGAACTTGCAGCACGAGATCCCGTGCGAGTGCCAATACTGCTGACGCGTCGTGACGTTCTGCCATTTCTGAAAAAAATATTGAAGATTCATCAATATGCTAGAAAAAACAACTTTATAATAATTTTCTTAATGCCTTCAATCCACGAAGGCGCGCCTGGCATACAAGTTGGCGTTTCAGGGTTGTATCTTAGTCGTCGAGTAGATGTAATATTGTGGTCCCATTGGATGTCCTGTCTGTGTCAATTTTTACGACTTCCTTAGTCGTAAAAATTGACACAGACAGGACCTGCGATTTGATTACATTAATTACTTCTTAATTTGTCCTTTATCTAATTTAGCGATCGTGCAGCCCCCGTAATTATGGTCGCGTTTATCGCGGTGATAAAGCATCGCACACTCTCGCAGTTAAACATTGTTTAAAAAGTGACAGATGTTTTATTCACGTTTATCCACAAACACGACCATAATAGGACCGTTGGGGTTAGAACACTTAGAACTCCTTAACAATCGGGGGAAGCAAAGTAGAGCCCATCCAGAAATCAATGGAGGAAAATAGCGAAGACATTTTATATCCTATACTGGACGGATAGATGCTTAAGATGATGATGACTTACCGTTGAAGAATTTGATGATGTCGGTGAAGTCCATGGCGTTAGCGAGGATGACATCGCGGTAGGTCTCCAGCAGGGCGAGGGCCAGGAACAGCACCATGTGCTCCGAGGCCACGCGGCGTGACGCCCAGATCAGCTCCCACGCCGCGAACACCTAGGACGAAAACAATCATAAACATCTTATCTTATCTTACAGATGGGCCCTTGCGGATACACTTCGACTCCTCTAGGATCTTTTGTGCAATTATGCTCTCACACGCAGCTGTTCGAATGTGCAGGTTTCCTCACGATGTTTATCCTTCACCGTAAGAGAATCGGGTAATGTACTAAAGTTATATAAACTCATTGGTTCATGGTGGCTGCGGGGGTTCGAACTCTGTACCTTACGATCACGAGTCGACCCTCTAAGACACTAGGCCACCGACGACGCTCTAACCTCCTAAGGCCTCTTGTACAAAAAATTGTACATAATACGTTCATTACAAAATAGACCTATTGCAAAGGAGATAAAATAGGTTTTCCTTTGTTTTGATGAGGGACAATCAAACTAGAAAATTGACTCTATTGCATTTGTAGTAGGTTCATATTCCATTGGCAAATTTCGTTGTATGGTGGGTCTTAAGAGGTAAACACTCTATCATGAGCAAATCAAGGAGGAAATCGGGGGACAATGGCGAAAACCGATTTTTTCTACAAGAGGGATTACTTTAATTTTCAATAAACATTTTATATAATATACAGTCAAGGTCATAAATATATATACACTTTAGTACCTTGTCACTTTAATCGCTGTGACAATTTCATATGGCGGTTTAAACATGACGTTAAATAGACAAGGTACTAAAGTGTATACATATTTATAACCTTGACTGTATCAATTCAGTTATATTTTGCTAGTCCTGTTGTTTTCAGGAAATTACGATTGATTTCGTAGGTAAGAACTGTCACTAACTCGATTTTTTTACTATCGCGCTGAAATAAAACATTCTATGTAATGAATGTCTTCAATGTAAAAAGAGCCAATTGTTATAAAATACATTTGAATTCATTCTGGTTTATGTAGTTACAAGTTAAAACTTGCCTGTACCGAAAAAAAAACTCGATTCAAGCTCACGATTATAAGTCAATGCTGATGTTTTCGTCGAAAATGTTTGAACATGTTTCGAACTCATTGAAAATCCTTCATTAGGGGAAGTTACTTACGTCCTGGTAGAGTAGTTCTCGCTTGAAGTCCAGCAAGAACCAGCGGTAGCAGAAGTAGAAGTGCGTGTAGTCACCATGCGCGTGCATCAGCTCGTACAGCTCGCAGTCCAGAATCTGGATCAAAGATCTGCAGAAAAGAAGAAAGAGAAAGATTGTGAATTGGGGCTTATTTAATTTGAGTTGGTTTTGGAAGTTGCTCCTAAATTTGAAACTCGTAACTTTATCGTATTTAATATCGTTTTCTCTGAGAGCATTCGCGTGTAATGAGAATTTGGCGTCCAATATGCTAGTGGTGTGGACCACTGTAACGCTCGGCTCAACGTTCACATCACTCGAATATTACACACGAATGCTCTGTGGGGCGCTCCTTTATAAGAACATTACGTTACAGCCGCTAGCACACCCACCACGACGACCACCGCAAATAATAAAACTGAATGTTGCCATGCTGTAACGGGTTTTGAAGGCATTATAGAGGATTTATGATACGCGTGTAGAAAAAAGCTTGTAACATACAAAGTAAAGTTTTGCGGTGCCCATCAGGGTTCATAAAGAGGTATTCTGCCCTGCTAACATAAAAGGCAGTATCTCAAACAAAACTTCTGTAGCAAATGTAACCTTATTACGAACGGCTTAAGATTGAATTTGCTTTGGGCATTGAATCAGAGATACTGCATTTTGGCTTAGGAGGGCAGTATTTTAGTGTGTAAGCTAGCAAGGATCTATGTATGTAAAATTATTATGATTGCAATAAATTATTGAGTACTAGTATAAAGCGAGGTGGCTTTTAATGTATTAATAAGGAAGGTAAAGGATGTCTTTCTATTACTAGACCTGGGGGGTTATCATGAGCTAGCTTTGCAGTTCTGTTTACGCTAAGAGAAAAGGACAGAGCTATATAACCACCATAGCTCTGTCCTTTACGCTGACCGTAAAATGAACTGCAAAGCTAGCTCATGATAATCCCCCTGGGGGGTTATCATGAGCTAGCTTTGCAGTTCTGTTTACGCTCGGAGAAAAGGACCGTAAAATGAACTGCAATGTTAGCTGATGATAACCCCCCTGTAATGTGTGCGTTTATTGATAGGTAGAAAGTGGATGAAACTATTTTATTATTTAGGACCTACTTTGAGTACCTATCCATACTTAGCAATAAAATATTAGAGTATAGAGGAGTGAAGGGTGTGTGTGACCTCATGTCGGCGAAGTGCGCGTCCATGGCGTGCCCGGAGGGGAAGTTGTGGCGCGCGCGGCGCATGAGGCGCGCGAACAGCGCGTGCGCCGCCGCCTCCTCGCGCACCGTCACCAGCAGCGGCGCCGCCAGGTCGCACATGCCCTGCATGTAGCCCAGCTCCAGGTGCTCCCACACGTACCTGCGCAAGCGTACTGTTACCCTCTTCAATGCTGACTCACCAATCCTACTAGTTATTAGGATAACGACACGCTAGCTTCGTTGGTGATTCTGCCTTCGAAGCTTCTTGCCTTCTTGGGTTCAAATCCCGGTAAGGGCAGATATTTGTATGATGAGCACGAGTATTTTTTCCTGAGTCTTGGATGTTTTCTATGTATTTAATTATACATTTCTCTATATTAGTATGTTTATCGTTGTCTAGTACCCATAGTACAAGTCTAAAGCTTAGTTTGGGACTAGGTCAAATTGTGTGACATTGTCCTGTGATATTATTATTATTATTAACTATGGCCCGTGACTCCATCACTCGTCACTGTTCTTTTAAGAACTGTCTAATTTTCCGGGATAAAATGTACACTATGCTCTGCCTAAAGACACAAAAAAACAAACTGAATCTGTGAAAATGTCGGGAAATGATATTTTTTTTAAAGAAAAAAACATTTATTAATGTCAAACAGACAAATAAAAAGGAACAAAATACTCTTTTTCAACCACGCATAAACTGTTGAATGGAATTAGATAACTATTGCATCAGCTGGATTAAAACGTGGGGCACTTCTTTTCCTGCGAAATTGATACGTTCTGGAGAAAACACAATAAATATGTTCTACGTGGGCTGTTTGTTTGTATGAGTATCAACGATTTTTGGATAAGATTCCATAATCATGGATTATGTGACATGGGATATTTTTTCCTAGAAAGAAATGTAGTTCCCCAAGGAATAACGTGAGGCTCTACGCCATCAAAACCAACTCAGAGTTACTTAGACAAATGTCAGCTAACAAAAAATAAGTTCTCATTTCAACACAACACACCCGGTAGCGTAAAACAGTGCGCTCTCTATCTTGATGGGATTTATTCACAGTCGGGAAAAAACCTATGGTTCGTCTCTAAACCATCAAAATTCACGACTTCATATTGCCGTCTTTACATAGTACTTACCTATTAAACAAAAACGCTTTCCGTGTCTGTCTGTATATCCGCTAATTCCTTCCAACGGCTTTTGATGCGGTTTTCTCCATTAGTTTGATATAACTTTTAACGTTTTTTTTAATGTATTGGAATTGGTAAGAGGCTACTAAGGAGATAAGGGCTTTTAGTTAGGCGATAAATATCTTAGCCTGATTGGGCAAAATGTGGTTACAAAAAATATCAACAAATTCTTTTAGAGTTGTCGGTATTTCTGTAGCTCTACCTTTCCCCACTCTGGGAGTGACGGCGTGACGTTATGTTATGTTTTATGTTCATAAATTTGTAAATGGCATTTAAGAGCAAAGGTAGCTGAACTTTATTTCCTTGCTAGTAGATTCAAATTCCCTCTTTCAAAAATCTCCGTTTGTAGTATGGTGGGTCTGATGAGGTCATCATAAAACATGGACAGTGTAGAGAGCTCACGTGCACATGATGTTCCGCAGCTTGTCGAGGTTCTCGTCGGTGAAGAACGGGTAGTTGCGGTCACAGCGCTGCACGTCCTTGTCGATGCGGTGCAGGTTCAGCGCGAAGCTCTCCACCAGCTCGTTCTGGAACACATTGGTGAGGGTCAACAGAGGTGGTGATTGAGGCAGGCTTTGGTTAGGAGCGTTTGCATCTTGATGGGGCCTCAGCTCAGCAGTGTGAAAGGAAAGCGTGCTGCCAAAAAGTGAGTTTTATGTTTGGTTGGTAATTTGACTGCGACTTCTCTCAGCTAGAGTAGAGAGTGTTGTTCGAGGGGCAGTAGTTACCGAGTAGACGCCGCCGTTGGAGCTGGCGGGCGAGACGCAGCTGGACCTGGTCTCCGGGCGCGCGTCGGCGCCGGCGGGCTCCAGCGTGTCGAACGACGCGCCGCCCGACTGCGACTCCTCGCGGACCACGCCCAGCGGGCTGCGCGCTGGACTCACGTTCGCTGGAGAGTAAATACCATCATCGTCATTTTCAGGGATCCTATCATTTCAGAACTAACGTTTCACAAATGATTCATTTCACAAACGTATCATTTGACAACCCGCGTTTTATTCTGAAAGCGTAAATAGTTCTGGATTTATTTCAGGAACACATTGTAGAACCCTGTAGGTTAGGTTAGGTTAGTTTTATAAACATTCTGAAATATTTGAAGTTACAGAAAAAAAAGCGGGTTGGCAAATGAATAAGTTGCGAAACGATGCATTTGTTAAAGATTTGTCGGCGACAAGGCAGAGAACCTCATTTTCATCATCACCATTATTTATCAACAACAACTCATCATAATTATATTTATCACCCAAAAGCCATCCACCATTAGATGTTTGATCGCTACAAAAATCGACCGCCCACATCCAGCTGATTCTACGACTTTCTACTATTCGTTAGTCAACCTTGTGGTGGGCTAACCTATTTTTAGGGTTCCGTACCCTTATAGTTTCGCCATGTCCATCTGTCCATAACTGTGTAACTCAGAAACTCACTACAACAACACTGTAATTACTAAACTACAAAACTGTAATTTGGCATAGTTGTACATTTAAAGGACCATGGGCAGAAATGTCCCCCCCCACCAACAGAAATGAAACATGTCTCATTTAATAGATCTCAGCAACATTATGTATTTTTACTATGGAGACGATCACCAGATGTATGGGGTTTTCTTGGAAAACCATAATCGTATCGTATGGAATTTGTTTGAAAATGAACACATATATGGATGATTTGCCTTATTTGGCCCTTGTTTTCATAAAAAAAAACCCATTGATTTTGCTACTAAAATAAGTATTTTGTCTTTTTTTGGGTCCTTATAAACATATAGACATGCATCCCGTTACTGTTGGTGGGGGGGGACAGTGCCCATACAAATTTGCCCATTGTCCTTACACGGACAAAGTTTTCAGGTACCTTCCATACATGGAAAGCAAAGGCATTTTTTACATTAGAATACTAAGTGAGGTATAACTATCACGACTAATGGCCGAACCCTATATTCAAACGGCGGACAGATAGCCTTACTTCGGATTAAAATTTGACACATTTTGTATGGGCAAATGTCAAATTTCAACCCGAAGTAAGCCTTATCTATCCGCGGTTTGAATATAGGGTTCGGTTGTAAGTAGACTTGATTGCTTCTCGATAAACAGGCGACTAAAGTGTTTATACCTACTAAAAATCATCTAAGTCAGCACCAAATAACGTTAAGAAATTTGGACGTAGGTTTTGGTGTTTGTATTTACGGCTTCAGAACCCTACACCGAATATGGTTCGACATGCTATTGCCCACTTTTGTAGCGACAGTTTAGTTTTAATGATTATAAGGTACGTCGTAAGGACCTCCAAAAAGATATAATTTAATGACCGAACTGAATGCTAAGAAAACTGCTAGAAATCGTAAAAAGTACCAAGAAAAATCTCACCTGTAGTTCCAGCTGACGCAGGGGATCCTGAAGCAACGAGATCAACCGATGGATTCGTAATAATCACGCTCGTATGCTGCTGCGGAGGTGGCGGAAGCGGCACGCTCTCGTCCAGTGATGACCTTAAGTCGTTCCCGTTAAGGTTCATATTCGCACTGTCTACACTGACAAGCGGCCCCCGGCCCCCACCCGTCTGCACGATCCCCTCAGCCAATCTCTTTATCTCCGCTATGCTCTCCCTCCTCATATCAGGGTTATTAACTGTACTCCTAATATGTACGTCTTCCTCGTCATCTAAGTCTTTCAGACTGTCTAAATCTACATCCCTATTATCACCCGTCTCAGTCTCTCCGTTTACTTTCTCCTTCTCGTCTGTGTCCATCTCTATGTTGTCTACTTCGTCTATGCTCGGCGCTCTGGATAGAACCGGTTTGGTATCTTTCTTTTGTTCGATTTCGCTTGGCTCGGGTGATACCACTGGTGGGTTGTCGGATATGACGCTGCAGTCGTCTTCGAATACCTGAAAAAAATAGATTGAATTTGTATACCTCTCGTACTTATATCGAAGTAGAAGAAATCACAACAGCTGGTACGAATGAGTGAGAGAGTGAAGAAATGTACGTCTTTTGATTCAAATCAAAACTGTAGCTAGTCGATATTACATTTTCGTTGAATTCATTTAAGTTGCTTGTATAATTAGAAGACACACGTTTTATAACCTAGCTTTTACAGGTTTTTTCGATGATTTTAGAACTTTTTGGGGTACCTAGTAATTTATTTTTATGACCAATGAATTGGTGTTTAAAGACTTGGTATTATTACGAGCAGGTATGGTTAGGTAGGTAGGTAGATTAGAATTGACGCGCCGACTCAAGGACACCTCTATTGTTAACGGGTTCAATCGAGTTCAAGGCCAAGGCCGTCGCTATTGCAATACAAGGCCGCAATGAGCAGAACCTTCCATTATCGAACTATCGAGAACGTCCCCGGCGGGTCAAGGTCCATCGGTCATTCGAGAAGGTAATCTGGAACGTTCGGCGATTGGGTGTATAAAAAGGCGAGGCGCGCGTGCGGCGATTCATTCCTTACTTGGAGAGCCAGCAGTGCGAACGAGGGTACCGAGCGATCATCCAAGTTTATTGTGCGATAGTTGTTTGTAGCGATTAAGTGAGTTTGTTAATAAAGTCTAGCTCTTAATGATCGGTGTGTTCGTCAATTTTTATCAGTTACCTACCCCCAAGTACGCATCAGTGTATATATAAATTGCAAAATTCGCTAATCTAGCAGTATATTTGTAGGTATAGGAAGTAATTAACCTGCATTAAAAGGAAGATAAGAGGCCCTAGCCAAGATGCTCGTAACGTATGGGATGACAATATCGCACATTACAATGAATCACGTGGTAAATGTCATCCCATACATTTTGAGCGATAGAAAAGAAAAGCGTAAATAGCGTTTGCACCTTTGCTAGGGCCCAAGTAGTCACTCCTGATATCTGTAATTTCAGTAAAAATTATAACCTCAAACAAAAATAGGGCCCTTTTGACTGTATGTTTAGAGAGGGCCTGCCGTTTGGCGAAATATTTTTTTGTCAAATGTATCATTTCCCAAAAACATCATTTGGGCAAATGCTTATTTTTATTTATTTATTTATTTATTTATTTGCACACATGATACACACGATGATAGGTACATGGGACCCTGTCAGGGTATTGCAAACATTTAAGTATAATTTTAAAATTAGGTATTACAAATTACAATAGATCATAATTATATCATTAGGCGAGTTAGTGCATGCACTGCTAAAATTATCTATTACATCATTGAGGGCATGCGACTTTGATAAAAAGAGATATAACATAAAAACAATAAATATCACAGCACAATAATAAGTCATTTAAATTTTACTCGGGTGTCAACAATAGGTTTAAAATAATACATGTCATGTTAGTGTTCTAGGGTCTCATCTGTCATAAATTCATTCCAATTATAATAACATTTGTCAATAAGTATTATTTTTAATTTATTAGAAAAAGCTTTTAATTTATTTTCTGTTTTTACTATATCCGGCAATTTGTTATAGATTTTTATACATCTATAGTAAGGGCTTTTCTTGTATAGATCCATTTTAGGTGCCGGAAGGGCTATTTTATTCTTTCGTCTTTTACTTGTTACGAAATTGAAAAGATTCAGGTTTTTCTTCACAAATATAGCAGCCTCCAAAATATACATAGACGGGAGAGTGAGCAGTTTTAATTTGATGAAATGAGGTCGGCAGCTCTCCGTCTGGCGTATGTTTTGGATGATGCGCAGGCATTTCTTCAGGCATTGCTATTTATTCCGAAACTGTAAATATTTCAGGACCATCGTGTAAGAACCCTGTAGGTTAGGTTAGGTTAGTTTTATAAAAATCTTGAAATATTTGAAATGAAGGAAAAAAAGCGTTTGAAAAAAAAAAAGGTTTTTGGGAAATGATACATTTGACAAAAAATAATTTGGCCAAACGGCAGAGATCCATGTTTAGAACATCGGCTTGTGAAAGTAGAGTTGGTGTGCACCTCGGGCTCGATGAGGTCCTTGGGTTGTGTGCGGCCGGCGGCCTGGCCGAGGCGCGCGATGGAGGCGGCGGTGGCCTCGCGGTCGCGCTGGCGCACGATGGCCTCCACGCAGAGCCACTCCGACATCGTCGTCTCGTACTGCCGCCGGCAGCCCGCGTCCTGCTCCGCGCGCTGCTCAGACGTCGACCCGAACCTGCCGACAGGAGCCTACCTTCAATATCTAATCACTCATAAACTCTCATATATTCCATTTCACGTAAACGCTTTCTGAAATCCGTAAGATTCAAAAGACTTAACGGCTGCACTCAGAAAGTTAATGACTTGCCTTTCCTTAGTCATGATTTTTCATACACTATTGTGAAAAACCGGGCAAGAGCATGTCAGACCATGCTCAGTGTAGGGTTCCGAAGCCGATAAGTACTATTTGTAGCGTTGTGTTTGAACAAAAAAACTCACAAAACACCAAGTTTAGTATGAAATAATTTTCTATTTAAAGTTATTTGTTGATGACACTAGACTCTGACAAAAAATTGTATCACTATTTTGTCGTATATTCATGGCAAAAAAGGAACAAATAATTGTCTTTAAAATGTTTCTGCGTACGTCGGTAAGATGAGTTGTTTTCCACAGGTTCTTTGTGCTGAAATTTAGAATTGAATGGGATAAAAAAGTTTACTTAATCCAAAATGATCTTTGTAAACTGGGAAATAAAAGATGGTTTAAAAAATATTGTTTGAGTCACCTCAGTAGTATTTTTTTAGTTACCACAATAATCATATAATTCTGATAAGACAAAAAAACTGTAGTATAGCTCTTTGATTTGGACAGAGATATATCTCTAAATCTCCTTCAAATTCTAAATTCAAATGGGAACAATCTGGTAGTCTTCTCTCAAGATTTCATATCTCTTGTTTGTACAGTCTAAAGAAAATATAGAGCACTTTAATGCCTTATCACAATAAACTTGGAACTAAACGTAGAATGGCAAGTACGATTTAATCTGTGTCATTTATAATGACAAGCTCAACTGTTGCTAGCAACACACGTTTTAAATCAGTAGGTGGGTATTTTTAATTTGGAACCTCTTCCGGGGTAAGAGTGGTTCCGGCTCTCTGTATCTCTCTCGCCTCCCTCTCATCTTGTCGTCATGTCATTTGTGTGCTGTTTAATAAACTTTAGTGATTTGCAAAGTGGCTTTAATTCTAGAACATAAAAATACAGTCCACGCTCTCGACACAACCATTGCATTGGAAAACTGTGGTGGTTTAGTGGTGGTAGGACCCTGTGCAGGGTCCGTCCGGATCGCTACCACCATCTTATCCATTAACCACCCGCCAAGCAACAGTGTTCGCATTGTTGTGTTCCGGTGTGGGGATAAGACAACCGGTGAAATTACTAGCATAGAGGCATTCCACCTTAGTCCTCAGGGTTGGCAACGCATTTGAGGTCTTGGGATTATAGTCTTGAGAATTCAAATGTCTATGGGTCTCAGATTCCACTTACCATCAGGTGGCCTGAGTGCTCGTGTGTGTGAGGAGAAGTGTTTAACATTAAAAAAAAAAACCAGGGTCAGGTAAGACAAGAAAGTAAAGGGTACTCACTTGTAGTACCCCAGCAGGTAGGGCCACACCTCCCGGCGGATGTCGTGCTGGACCCCGCCGTAGTACACGCGGCGGTGCACCTCCTCCTCATCAGCGACCGCACCATGTTCGTCCGTCATCGACCGCCACAGTTCCTCCGTGAGCCCATTCTCGGCTCCCTCTGAAAATAGAAAATTCATTCTAGAAACATCTTGCAGAAAATGTTCGTTTGAACTCAAAAATCTTAGTTAGAATTATTACTATAACTATATTAAAACGCCATAAGAAAACCGCTCTCGGTATCAGATTTATTACATGCGAGTATCGCAATGTTCCAAGTCAATAAGTCATTTTAAATTTAAAGTACTCACAGACATGATTTAGCTCTGATAAAACATGGGCATATTACATTACCAAAATAAGAAAAATAATAAGAAAAAAGCTGGTCAAGTGCAATTCGGACTCGCGCACCGAGGGTTCCGTACAAGCATATAAAAATGTTAAATTGTATTGAGGGACAAACTTGACTTTGCCGTTGGAAAACTGTATTATCTTCATACATCGACATAGGTCGCGATTAGTAGTTTACCAGCTGCAAATAAGTTTGCAAATATATTTTTTTTGTGTTGGGGCAACAAATTAACGATTTTCAGATATTTTTCCTTTACTTGTGCTGTTAAGACCTTCCTTCTTGTCAAATTTCAGGAGTCTATGGGAATTACCCTAATGATTCCCTTGAGAGTATCGAAATACACATTTTTTTAATTTCAACTCAGGGTCTTGACAGACAGTCGGACGAACGGACAGCAAAGTGATCCTATAAGGGTTCCATTTTTTCTTTTTGAGATACGGAACCCAAAAAAAGAACTTGGGCTTGTTATGGATGCAAGCATGTCTAACTTGTAAGCTATTTGTAAATATGAGCATGATTGAAATAAAGGTTTCTCTGCTGTTCTATTCTGTGTACCTCTCGGCACGATGTTAGGGTGCACGAGCCCGCTGAGGTGCGTGCGCACAGTGGACAGGTGCCGGCAGTACGCCAGCCAGCCGTAGAACGCGCGCGAGATGATCTGCCGGCGCATCGTGCTGCACACTAGCTCGATCGAGGCCGACTGGAAATTGTTGAACAAAAAAAAGGAGTTTTAGTTTATTTAACGTGAACTAAGCAAGATTAAAGCCAGCGGTCAACGCGAATGTGGGCGAAATACACTTGCCCACACCTTTTTCATGTTTCTCTGGTGATCTTTCTGGAAAGGCATTTTTTTGTGAGGCCTCCTAATGACGTTGGTGCTCGCGGACGGCTAGTTACATGTCTCTGGCCATTGCATGCATTACAGTAAAGGCGGGTTGACATCTGTAGTTTCTCTAGTTTTTCTGCGATTGTTAAATGGGGTGATAGGACATTGGCGGGGGGTGTGAAGTGGGAAAGACCAGTTCGTAGATTTGGTGCTGCCTGGAGTTTGCTGAGGTGTATGTAGACACAAGCAGGTATTCAATCCATCTAAATTAAGTCACGACGGAAGACCACAGAGACACGGTAATGGGAAAAAGTAACACGTTCTAGCAGAAATTGTGTTGTGTTTACATGTTCCATTTACGGCGTGAGTGGCTGGTGTCTATTGTCTAATGAATGAAGCTAGGTGATTGTGAACACTAGGACAGTTCACTGACAACGTCCTGGAGTCAAATAGGGGCACAATGGTAGCCCACACGGAGATGGGAGAAGTGAAAGAAGTTATCGAAATGAATGATGTTACCTGTTCTATAGGATGATGTTGCGCGAGCGGCGGGTGTCCGTTGAGCCCGGCGGAGGGCGGGCAGTCCACGGACATGGTGCTGGAGTCTGATGACGTGGTGGAGGTGGACGCGAGCGGCAGGCGCGGAGTGCGCGGCGGGGACTGCACCGAGCGCTCCAGGAGCGAGTGCCGTATAGCTGAGGTTAACGAGACGGGAGCGATGCGGTAAATGCCGGAACTTTTTTTTTTGGTTATAATGTCTTTATTTACATAATTATTGATAGTCATAATTTTTATATCGCTGGACACAACAACAAATAAATACATACATCAATCTCGCTATTTAATCTGACTGATAAAGCACGATAAATCAGAGTTTTGCCGGCTAAAAACGATATCGTGTATTTATTCAGTAGGTACATCTCTATTGAATATTGTGTATAAGTTTTAATTAAGTACGACGATGTTAAACAATAACCATTCGTTTATTTTTCCATAAATCCATGTGGGAAGTAAAGTACCTTCCCGGTCGGTGAGAGCGTTGTTGACGATGCGGAACACGTAGTCCCCGGCGGCCTCCTCCCACTCGGCCTCCTCGCCGCTCTCGCACAGGCTCGGCATAGGCCTCCGGCGCCCCTTGCCCTTGCCGAACACCTATCAGGAAAAATCAAAGGTCTTCACTGTCACCTCTATGCTCCAACCACCAGCTCAAACTTTAATTAGGTTCAATTTTAGGTTGTTGTTTAAAGACGAACGAGAATAATCTGTTTTCGAAGTTAGGTTAAGTGAAATCAATTCGTTTGCAATCTCCTGATTCTAAAGTGTTTTTAATAGGTCATGCACTATAAACAGAGTTCAGGAGCGAACATGTTAATTTTCAATTTAAATCGAAGGCAACATCATCTATTTGAAAGCCTAAAAGTATTGAACTCGATTCAATCTGTTTCTTATCTCTTGCTTTGACAAACAATATGGAAGACAGAGATCAAACTTACTTAGTAATAAACAAACCGAAACACAGCAGTTCAATGCAACGTAGTAGTAGATATGAGTATTTGAGCGCTGTGGCTTCGTTATTGACCTCACACTGCGCAGCATCTCTAAATTCGCTACTTGTATAATATCAATAAATATGTTCTATTCTTGTACCATTTAATATTTGTTGTGTTCAAGATTGATTTTGTCAAATAAGTGTAGCGAGGTTGAGTTTGAAGTCCATAGTCCGTCTTTTCTTTTTGCGGCAGGTATAGAGCCATGGTGGCTTGTAGTTTAACAGAGGATCAAAGTGTTACCTTCCCAGCGCCTCTCTGCGACCAGAGCGGCGGGTCGAGCTGCCCGTGTGGCAGCAGCCCGGTCTCTAGGTTGCTCAGGAATGACAGTAGATGTCCACCTGAGGAACAAATCAGATTACATTCCCGGTTTTAAGATAATCAAAACCAAAATCAAATCAAAATGTTTATTCAGTAAATAGGCCACCATAGGGCTCTTTTACACGTCAGTAATATGAAGTGAATTTACTTGCGCTTCGAATAAATAAATAAAATAAATTGCGGAGAAGAAGCGCCAAGAAACTCCAGCAGAAGGCCATTTTTTCAAATATAAAGTACAGTAATACTTAAAAGTAAGTTACATTACAAGTACTTAATAAAGTAATAAATAATAATTATTAAAGATAGAACAAATAAAATCATAACAATGTAAGGTTAATAACATTAAACTAAAAATAATGAGTCTAGGAGAACAACACGACGAGGTTTCTGCGTCAAAAGCCATAACTAGAATAATAAACTGAAGAACCAGTCCTTGCAAACGTGAACAGACCGGACCCCACAAACAGCACCCGTTCACGAGTATGACGCATATCTCAGCCCCTCTCTCAACCATGTGTTCGGGAAAGTGGCGACCCCATCAACGACGCCCCCATAAGCAAAGACCTTTAAGCGAGCATGACATGCTCTTGCTGCCGGACAACATAGAAGTGATTTTGCGTGAAACAGCTGTCCAGCGAGAAACATTACAGTGTGTTCTCATTTAAAAAGCGTATTGATAAAGTGGTGGCCAACGGTACCATTTATGTTTAAACCCCGGATATTAATTATGTGGTTTGAACCTCATTCAAACCTTTTTATGTGGAGGTGTTCATTTGTTTATGTCAAACTCCTTGTCATCGTGAGCTTTGACGGGTATAATTAGTAGGATAAAATGATGCTGAAGTTCCAATCAGTGAAAAGGACAGACACAAACGACCTATAGCTGATAATGACAGCTTTTAAGACAGCTTTCTCAGGTAGGATGTTGCATCTTTTCCTGTAGCATGTGGGCCTACCTTTGTAAGTGGGAGGTTGTACCATCTTCAGTACAACCTTCCGCAGTAGATTGTAGCACCTTCTCCATTTGCACGTGGTACCGTCTTTAGTTGAATATGGTACATACTCTAGTAGCATACGGTACCTTTGGGGAAGTGTATCGGCGGGCGCTGCACGCCGTCCTGCCCCACCAGGATGAGCGAGTCGGCGCCGGGCGCGCGGTGCACGTGCACGTACACCACCTCCCACACGCAGACTTGGAGAGACATCGCCCAGTACACGCTGCGAATACACACTAGTTGATACACGTCTCTACCAGGTCAATACACGTCTCTATCAGGTCAATACACGTCAATATCAGGCCACTAAAGGTATCTAGTAGGTCAATACACTCTCTATGGGCTTAATATTGCGGTGCGGACATTGGACAAGGTGAATTTGTTTGATAAAAAGCATAAATTTGAGGAAGTTTTCATCTTGCTAACATCAATATTATAGTAGAATTTTATTACCGGTATATTACGCTCGTCGTAAAGTGGAAGGCCAGCCACACAGTGTTAACTAGGTAGTACGCGTAGGCAGAAACGTGAAATTTGTAATATATACATAGTATATAGATATATTTACATGTGATAACATCCTGGCTTAACCGGTACGTCATAGGTACCTACAGATAGAAGCAACTTCGCTCACGGGACGTTTAAGAAAGGGAGTGTTGCAATTAAAAATTAAATATAAAGGAACCCACACAAATGTTGACAAGGTGACCCGAAGTCATTTTGTATGTACAGTCAAGGGTATACATGGATCTTACTACTAGTGACATACAGGTCGTTTTAAAAAAAAACATAGTTAAAGTAAGCCTTAAACAAAAATCACAATCGCGTCCTTTGTGTAACGAAGGTTAGTCATACAAACTACGAGTATACAGGGCGTCCCACGGCTATGCCATATGGAAGGAAAGTACCTTGAATATTGTAGATGGAACATTTTACTAAAAGAAGACATTACTTTAATTTAAAAAACAATTTAAACTGCATTCATGGATATTTCAATAATTACATGGTTGAACCGGGAATCGAACCCGTTACACGAGAAAAATAATTACCCTGTAGCGTTATCATATCGATCGAAAGGCTTCATCATAAGGATTATTTTTTCTAAATAACATAGTGTCAGAAATAAATAAAGCAGAGAACAAAGGACAAACCATGGTATAACTATTCCCAGCTTCAACGTTTATTAGTAAGGGGGTGGGAGTTCAGGACTCTCTTCGAGGTATCTGCTTCAAAGGAGGAATGGTCTTCGGACTAAAATTAATTTAATTCATATCTCTTTAGTAACAATAACCCCGAGTAACCTTAACTATTAACTAATAAAAAACAAACAAAAGAAAGCAACATACCAGTCAATGCACAGTGGGCCGGAGCAGCGGCGCCTGTACACGGTGCAGAGAGGAGCCCTGCTGCATAGAACACAGGCGTGTGGGCACGCTGACGCATGCACTAGGTGCCAGCGGAGACTACACAACAGGCAAGCTAGCTACACTCTGCATTAGACAGGGTTCCGTGGCTCTAAAGCTGGGTACGAATCTGAGCGGCTCAGCCTGAGGCATGCTCGCCCCGCGCGGCGAGCTGCTCGCGAGCCAAATTATTACACATAAATATGCGCGGGTGAGGCAGCTGCTTACCGCGAGCCGACATTTCAAAATAGCGTCGGACACGATGACAGCCGCGGCTGCGTTAATTCACCGAATTATTAACAAAAAGAAGAAGAAATCGCCTCAGTGGTAGAATGGCTTAGCAACTTTATCAAATTTGTACGCGCCTCGCCCTCAGACAAGTTAGAACTTGTCGTTCTGCCCGCGGAACGCTCGGATACGCGTCCAAATTACGCGAGGCACGCACACTGAGGCGCCTTTGAGCACGGTGCTCGACGGCTCGCCGCGCGCCGTTCGCCAGCTGGTCGCGCGCAGCGCGTTAGCGAGGCTGCTCTAATTCATACCCAGTTAAGGCCGCTTCCTGACTTATCGGTAGGCTTCCAGTAAAACGTATAGTCCATTCGCTTAGATAGTGTTGCTACACCCGCACTCACTTTTGGTTATTGTAATGAAATTCACTAATTAATTTAAAAAATTCACTTGCGGGTACACCGCTTGCATTCTTTGTTTACGCGGCGGCATCCTTTGACAAAAGGGGGCACGTGCCAAGGCGGCGCAATGCAAAGGTGACGACACTATCTAAGCGAACGAACTACACAGGCGGCGTAAACGCTGCGCAATGATTGGTAGATGCCACTGGTTGCCAAGAAAGCCTTGCCAATTCCGTGTTTTACTACAAGCATACCAACACGTCAGGAAGCGGCCTAATGCGGGGTCTCTAAACTACGCTACTGCACAGGGGAACCGAATTGAAAAAGGTAGATATACTATTCTGTACACAATTGTTGATATATACAGGTGGCTCATTTAGATCGGTCAGTATGGGAAAGTCTAAAACTATATGACATACGAAGATCTGTTCTAGGAACCAAGTCATCAATTTTAGTGACAGTAAAAACTGCATTCATAGATTTATAAAAAACCTGTAGTACTCAGCTCGGAAATCGAACCCGGACATAAAAAAAATAACACTATTTCCATTTAGATATCGATTGTGTAGGTAATAAATGTTACTATGAAACATTTTTTCTAAAATGAATAAAATGCATATTTTTTTTGATATCCTTTAACCCTTAATTTCATAGTGTCCAATATACTTGATAACATAAAGCTCACTTTTTGTATTTTTTTAATTGATATTTTTTATGCTGGTTCAAAATCAAATAATGTTTGAATTCACGACTTTTTGATTTTTTGCCAAATTAAGGGTTAATTAAACTTAGTAGGTGTTTGACATGATAACCATTTTATTTCAATATACAACATTGATCTCGTTTATGTGTGTAAAATCACATATTGTCTCTATGCTGCTTTCACTTTTTTAATGCCATTCCTAAACGCATTAGTTAGAATGCATATTAATTATTTTAGATATCATGTTTTATAGAAATAATGTACGTTTTATTTTTAAAACTACCGGTTTTCGATTTCCAAACAGAGTAGCTACTTGATTTAAAAAAAATCTATGAATACATTTTTTTTGTCACTTAAATCGATGATAATGATTATGATGATGATTTTATGTTTTTAGTTAGGACTTATTTGTATGAACTGATCCTAAAGAAATTTGTAAACTTGCCTACTCGATGCACAACCTTTCACTTTTCTCAATCCCTCAAGGGTTAGCTGGAAGAGATCCCTTAAAGGGATAAGTTCGCCTTTGTACATTATTTTCTGGTATCTTCATTGTATTATTATTATTTTTTTCTGTTTTATTTTGTACAATAAAGTGTTTACATACATACATACATAATGGTTCCTAAGAACAGATCTTCGTATGTCTATAGTTTCAGACTCTCCCATATTGACCGATCCAAATGAGTTTAGTAGAATATGAGGCAGTATCAGTACGAGTACAATCACGGTATTTATTGGTTAAGCCACTAATGTCATTGGCTAAGGCACAAACAACAAAGACATTACGTGTTTAATTTTAAACATTGACTGCGATAAGGTTCCAACAATAAAGCCCTGACCGCACACAAACATCTAAGGAGCAACTACATAATTATACTCGTAAGCAGAATACTATTCAAATACCACTAAAACACACACACACACACAGAATTCGGAACAATTACAGTTACAGAAAAAAGCAGTTTGGCCAATGAAAACGTTGGGAAAAGATATATTTGGCCAAAAAATATTTTAGCCAAAAGGCAGGATTCCATATAATTCGTTTATCGTGTCTCGACGAAATTTTCAAGGGATGTAGTTATTCATGAACTAATCATAAGTGAGATGCCCGTATAAAGACGCTTGAAAGGGAATATCAAATTGTCAAGTCATAACCTCATCTTTTTAACCGGTATCTCACTGTCACATAAAGAAATAAAAATAACCAATCAACTAGGTAGGACTCGTACTTTATTCTCTTGTATTATTTTAAACAGAACATTCTAATTCTACCTAATTACAATTAACGGCTTTAATTTCTGTTAAGGTTTACACCAATGCCGAGTTATTTATGGACTTATTATATAAATGAGTCCATAGATATCACTCAAGAGGACAATATTTCGGTAAAGGATTATTTTCTCTTGAAAACTAAATAGAAGTTTATGGGGTTAGCCTCACGCGCTTCTGACAAGACAAAAACGGAACATGACACCCATCAATGGACAAGAATGGCAATGACAATGTCATCACAATGCCAAGGTGTTTAGTACGCTCAATATTTTTATTGGATGACTGTACAAATACTTACACTAATTATAAGTAGCTCCAGCTACTCCCGACTCAGAATGTCCCACGGTTAAAAATAAACAACGGCAATCTGAGAGCCGAAGCCCTTAAACACGTACAAAGTGCAAACTTCCCAACAAAGTAACACAAGGAGTTAATAACAAAGTAAAATACAGCGGATTAAAACTTCAGCATCCGGGCCCACTGTTTGGAGTACAACGGAGCCTTTTAAAAGAGCAAACAAGAGGGAAAAGAAAATTGAAAATTAAAAGCAAAAAAGTGTTAGGTTGAATATCACTCGTACAACACGGGGTCGGGATTAAAGTTTAGTGTTACTGGAGCCGGGAAATTGAACGTCATTTTAATTAAAGGTCTACTTTGATAGAGAGTTTGGGTTTAGGGTAACGGAAAACTAACATGTCGCGATTATGGTTTGACTGCCATAAGCCATAAAGGGAAGAAGTGGTGAAGAGAGACTTCATCGAGGGATATCTGGAGGAAATTAGGCATATGTCCAATACTGGACGGATAGATGCTCGAGATGATGATGACGTTGAAGCCTTAAAGGGTGGGTCTCTTATATAATGAAACCGAAAATATCTTACACGTAGTAGATCTTTATTTTATTGACGATACGTTAGCCTAGTTGGTAGTGCCCTGCCTTCAAAGCTAGCGGTCCCGGATTCAAATCCTGGTAAGGGCAGATACTTGTGTGATGAGCGCGCGAATATTTGATCCTGCATCTTGGATGTTTTCTATGTATTTCTCTATATACTCAGGTAAGTTTATCGTTGTCTAGTTCCCATAGTACAAGCACGTACAAGCTTACTTTGTGCAAAACCAGTGGCGTGTCAGGTCATAAATCATCGTAATCGTGCTATCTCTTTCGCACCTGCACTGCCTTATGGAGCGGGCCGTGCAACAATAGTGCAATAGCAATAATGACGTTTATTGCCTGACTCGCCACTTGGTTTTGCGGATAGTATAGCTCAATTTGAATGACACTGTCCCTTGATATTTATTTACCTATCTAACGAAAACAGTCACTAAAGGTAACAGTTCATTATAAGGCGTATTATCTAGTAATAAGTAAATTTTCAAATTTAAGCACAGCTGCCAACTGTACGGCAAGACTTTTTGTTTAATTTATTCAAGCGACTCATCCTCGCTTCGCTTCCTAATATGTAACACACGTACATAAACCATAATATACTCGTATTTATAACACAGGCTTTGAGATTCACGAAACAAATTTTCTAAATGAAAGTAAAAATCATGCCATGAATTTAGAGTTGGGATGAATTAGCTAGGGAAATCCAGTGCAAACATAAGTGACACTTTCTTGTTCCACAGTATGTAGGTAATAAAAATAAATATTTATTATTTTTCTATTTTGAACTTGTCGCGATGGTCTGTGGGATGCAGGAGAAAAACATGTCAAGCTAATCAAGCAGTGTCTATAGTTCCACGTCGTTCCAAGTTTCCAATAAAACGACACGTTGACTTTGTTTTAATTAAAAGATAACACTTTAGAACGGGACTTAATCACGTAATAAATAACGTTTACGTGGACGTTGCGACTGTGTTACAATAAAAAACTGCCCTAATACCAAAGGCGGCTAACTCTCTAGTAATAGTATCAGCACTTTAAACTTAACATTTTAGACTTAACACATTAGCAATAGAGTATAGAATGCTTCGACTATGCATTTAGCCGCCTTCTTTGGTATTACGGCAGAAAGCCGTGCTCATGGAAGACACAGTGTATCAAGGTGGACTTACACGGGCAACTTGTAACTGCAATTTATAGACAGCAACAATGGCGGTCTAACTCTTGTGTAATAGAATGAGACGTCCGTACTGTTGAGGACCAATACAGCCACGGCCAAAAGTGTTGAGCACCTCACGTTTTCCTTTGTAACTAATAAATTAAGTATTATTTTTCCGAAATTAAGTTTTTTTTTTAAAGGTATGTGTACAAACTGAAGGTAGAAAAAGTCGGGGTTTACAATAGAATGATTGCCAAATTGTATTTTTCCACAAACTTTCCCTTCTTCTTCTTCCGCAGCATTATATTTACATGCCCACTGTTGGGTAGATGCCTCTCCAATTATTTTCCATTTTGCCCTATTTTGAGTTATTCTGGTCCATAGAGGGCCAGCACTCTCTCTAATATCATCGGACCATCGACCTGGTGGTCTGCCAACACTTCTCCTTCCTAAAATTTCCCTTAATGTCAATAAAAATGTGTATTTTTTTCCAATAGATATACAACTTTCTATAATAAAAGATATAAATGCACCTTTATAGCTTGACTTCTTTATGAAAACTACATGGCTGCTCAACACTTGGCGAAGGCTGGTGCTTGGCACTTTTACGCGATTTAGTCCGGTTTAATAGTATTAGTACTATTTGAAAAGCGTGTTACTTTAAAATGGTTTTTATTTGCTACCTCTCGTCTCTACAAAAACTTTGAAATTAGCTCGTTTTCAAGATATGGTTTGAAAGAAAACCTGTTTTTCTTAAAATACCGTTACTATCAGTTTCCGCGGCTGTGTCAAGCAGGCTTTATCTGATTTTCAAAGAAGGATGGTACTGTTTTTGGCTGAACCGATGGCTCGACAAACGGGGTGTGTCGTTAGATTCGTCTTAGCGTCGCGGGCTCGCGGGCGTCACTGAACTGTATTTGAATCTTTGGTAAAATGGTGGATTAAAAAAAACTATTAGTAACAAACAAATACATAGATATCAGAACATGCAA
Source organism: Acleris holmiana (assembly GCA_949316455.1). Lineage (NCBI taxonomy): Eukaryota > Metazoa > Arthropoda > Insecta > Lepidoptera > Tortricidae > Acleris > Acleris holmiana. The sequence continues at coordinate 12,561,889 of OX438783.1, forward strand.
GGCCTCTATTCTTCTTAGCAAAACTATATTGCCTTTAACATGTTATCGTATTGTCACCGTTACGCTAGCTCTTATTTATTCGACGGTAATGGCGGCCGAGTTAAAAACAATACGATAACATGTCAGAAGCAATATGATTTACTATGTTATTTTATTATTATTGGTATAAAATCTAGTTAAGCGGTTAACCCTTGAATCACCGACACTCAGTTCACAGAATGTTTACTTCACCGAATTTTCATTTCATCGACCAGGCTTTCCGCGTGCAGGAGTTATCATTTTTTGGTAGTCACAGGTCTAACCTTTTTTTTTCACGAGGGGAAATGCATTGCGCATATTTTTACATTCGAGTAGTGTGGTGTTATGTGGGATTCTCCCCCACCCTCTTCCCCTAATGGAAAGGAGGGCAAGAGTCCTATCCACTAAAACCCCTCGGCGTTTCCTCTTTGGCCTTAGGTACGTAGTAGCCGTAATGGGGTCCCTTGGGAGTCTACCAAAGCTGCGGCTACGGCCTCCCCAGTCAGGTCGTAGGACTAGGGACAGTCACAAGTCTAACCTAACCTAACCCACGTAACCCATGCTTAAGATAACCTAAAAACAATAAGTTCCAGAAATTAGCTGACGATGAAATGAAATTCGATGAAACGACACATTCGTTGTATTCGCCTTCTTGTCTTCGCCATTGGTGTGATCCTAGGAGTCTAGTAGGTACCTCTTGTCCACGCCCTCGCTCTCCGCGTAGCCGTTCATGAGCTGGTTCGGGGTCCACTTGATGATGAGGCCGGCGGCGGTCTGGTGCAGGCTCAGGTAGCCCGGGATGGGCTCCGCCACATCTTTCTGGAGGCATAACACGACACTCAAAAATTACTACGCTGATTTAGGGCTAATTGTAGAGAAAAAAGTAGGTATGGTCATCAAACTGGATTTAACACATTTCTTGCTTTTAATAAAATTCAAATTAAATCTATTTATTTTTTGCTGCAAATGACCTAAGGGCTTTCGGTTAGCTACTGATTTAATGATGAAGGGGTTAATAAATAACACAAGACTAAAAAAAGATTTATCAGGATCGTAGCAGGTAGAAAGAAGTGGTTTCTGCTTACTCCTCTGGGAAACAGGCGTGATTATTTAGGCGTATGTATGTAACAAAAGAACCTTAACTACCTAAAATTTAAACAAAACACATAGAAAACTAAGCTACTTAAATAATAAAAGATAAAGAACAACCATGGGTTCCATGGTCTGCTCCCCACCCAAGGATGTTGGGTTACAACCGATAATTCACGATTACCTATGTAAATAATACATTCCTTACCTACCTGCCCGCCCCTGGAAAATATCTCTAGATACGCCAATGGTCTCCAGTGCAAGCCCTGGTACTTGTTTTTTTTATCATCTCAACGAGATGCACAGTCAGTGACAAAAAAGCGAAATCTAAGCGGGTGAAGTTTACGGCAAAAGTTAGTGTACCATTTGTATAATAAAATAATCATTATACATGAGCTAGTATAACTTCAACAATCTAACACGAAATAGAAGTAGCGTGGATTAAAAGAAAGTAAAATAGAGAATCTACAAATCAATAGGTAGCAATAAAAAATCCAGATCAAGCGGCCTTTTGAAATAGAGTAAAATGGTACGAGTAGGTATATACTCACGGGTTGCACTCTGACGTTGTTCTTCCCGTACAGGAGGGTTGCGCGTGAGTTCTGGTGCAGGCTCTCGACATAGTCCTTGGCTGTCGAACCTGCCGCGTTCACTGCACCTGAGGGGGTTCAGATCAATTTATAAATAGAGGGAAACGGCTGCGCACAGGTCTTTTGAGGAAGGCTGTGTTCAGCAAAGGAGACGTTTGTCAAAGAATAAATAAAACACACAATAAAAAAGGTCTACGTCATATTTGTATGAAATATTAGAAATCCAATAAAGTCCTGCTGCTGCTTGCTGTCTTCATACTTTAGAACATTCACGGGCATACGGGACATATACTATCTCTTTAAAGTAAACAGAGTACTAAGCTTGCCGTGTGACATAATTCTTTTCGTTTACCTTAAATATATAGATCTAGAACTACTATGTAATGAAAGGACGCGTTTCCGCCAACCAAATTAAAAAACTAAAAAATATATGATTGCCTATTTAACGTAAGAGCTTTTAAATGATGATATTGATTACCTATATGACACAAAAGGCTAAAACACATTTTTTTTGTTAAGCACCTCCTTTCGTAATACACTGCAAAAAAAATAGTTTCTAGCTTCTATTTTTTTATGATAATTGATAAGGCTCTGCTTGGATCAATAAATCCTACAAATATTTCAGATTTCAGCCCGATAACTTTAGCTGTTTTAGAGAAAAGGGATCCTGACAGGCGCACAGAGAAACAGAGGATGGAGGGACAAACGGACAGACCAACAGACAGACGGACAACAAAGTCTTCCTAAAAACTATAATTTTTAGTATTTGGTACAGAGCCCTTAAAACTGGTTGTTTAGAAAAAAAATCAACACCCATTCCTTGTCACTGTATCCACTATAACATTATGATGATGACAAAGATGGAGTTCAGGAATTGAGGTTAATACGCACTGCTGTTGGCGGAGCCGCTGTCGTCTGAAGAAGTGTTGAGACTCCGCCTGTAGTTGAGGATCGGGCGCCGCACCGAGGGCGGGGTCGTGGTGCCAGCCGACATCCTGTGGCGCTGGACCTGTAATACAATAATGATAAACAAACCAACTCGAATACAAACTCATAACATACATACATAACATCACGCCTTTATTCCCAGGGTAGACAGAGCTACAGAAATACCAACAACTGTAAAAAGACTTGATAATTCTGTAACAACATTTTGCACAAGTAGGCTAAGATGTTTACGAGTGTATTAGTGACGGATTGCAAGCCCATCGCCTAACAATACTACAAGCCCTTATTCCCTTAGTAGCCTCTTACGACTTACACGGGAAGACATGGAGTGGCATTATTTTAACCCAGCATTTTTTTTCCTACAACCATGAACTTTTATAGATATCCTACAGAACCGTTACTTTTGTAGAGGCCCTAGCCAAGACGCACACACTCCTAAAGTTTTTATCTTCTAATGCTCAAAAAGTTGATGATAGTTGACCACGTGGTTTATCGTAATGTATGAGAATGTCATCCCATACATTATGAGTGATAGAAAAATAACATGTTAGTAGAGTTTGTAGGCTACGCCCTTGGGTAAGTAAAATTCGGACAAACAAAACAGTTGGTAGTTCAAATTGGACCTAAAGATAGCCGGGACAGCGCTATACGAGTAGCAGGTAATATCACCGGATCATTTACAGCTTGGAACTGGCCAGGTTTTAATACTTTAACAGCTCCTGAGTACAGCCACATCATACTAGAACCACTTCAAAATGCATAAAATCATTTAATTACTCAAATCTATGTAAGTTGGTAATGAGGATTACATAAGCATTATATGTCTCTTTTTAACATAACTGACTGTCAGTTTTAATAATTAATCAATAAATCAAACATACATACCATCACGCCATCATTCCCAGAGTGGGATAGGCAGAGCTACAGAAATACCAACAACTCCAAAAAGATTTGTTGGTAATTGTGTAACCACAATTATTTTTGTACAAACAGGCTAAGATATTTAAGTGGGGTAGGCATAGCTACAGAAATACCAACAACTCTAAAATAGACTTGTTGGTAATTGCACATTTTGCACAAACAGGCTATGATGTTTACCAGTGTATTAGTGACAGGTTGCAAGCCTATCGCCTAAAAGTACTACAAGCCCTTTAGTATATAAATCAATTAGTCTATATAAAGTTACCATCAGCCTTGATTAAAGTTATTTTATTAAGATCTTAGCTTAAGCATCCGAAATCGTTCAGAAACTTCGCGAGTTCCCAACTTCAAGTTCATTTGTGTAAATAATGGCTCTGCCGCAATCTTACAGCGGGTTGAGTTGTTTGCAAATTCTATTTGGACCGATGTAATTGAGTATGTATTTTATCACGCGAACGTGAAGAAGACGGCAAAGACAAGAGATAAGACTATTAATAACCGTTTTTCCGAATGATTACGCGAAAATACTTAAGTGCAGCTGTAGATAATCACATTGGGACCGACCAAGATAAAGGTTTTTAAATTTACTTCGATGGAATAGGTAACAATCTAAAAACTTAATTTTCTCCTCTATGTCTACAAATCCACATTGGCATAATACATCTTACCAAAAGAGCAAGAAGAGAAAACCATTAAAAAAATTAGGGGCACGCCATTTTTACTCTCATCATCAAAGAATAAGAAAGAATGCTTATAATTATGCAGTCAGTCACGCCGTGGATCTCATGATTAATACATGACTACCCTATAGTCTTCTACAGTGGTCAATAAGACGTCATAATCCAGTATCCGTCTACAGAGAAGTTCTTGCGGAACCTCCGCATTAATGGGTCGGTCGGAGGAGTACGCGGTAGCGAAGCGGCAGGAGTGACGCGTGGGCGGGGAGCTCGCGGGCTGGCACAAGCACGGGGGGAGGCTGACGGAGGTGCTGGTGCCAGTCTACCAGCCCGCCTGGGCGCACGACCTCATCACCGGGGTCACGCACGGCGGCTTCTAGAGCTGCCTTTCCCGGTGTCACCATGCCGTTGTTGTTCCAATCCTTGCATTGTTAATGTTTTCTATTGTATTTTAATAACCAATACTAATATTGTTGTTTGTTTTATTGTTGTGTGAATCATCATTTATTTTTTCTGATTTTCGTACATCACATGGCTTAACATGATACCAGTATCTCTCTCTAGCACTGTAACCAGTCTTGCATATGTTTACGAATAAATACTTTTGTAATATCAGAAAATTATCGAATCGCAAACATCATAAGTATTTGTATGTTATTAGAATAATACCCCGAAACAGGTTTACGAGTATCAGGCCGGTTTTCCATAGGCCGTAGTCCGACAGTTAAACGGAAACTGTATATTTCGTGAGCAGAGGACCGGTAATGAAGAAAGGATAAAGTAGGGAAAGGAGAGGAGTAAAGAGGTTGGTACCCAAGGGTAGGGTTTGGATTTTTTCTTTTTAAATATAACATGCTCAAGTCATAAATAGTCAATGGAATCCTTTTTATTGAGGGTTTTTGCCCATGATCAGATCTGAAACCGGTTTTAAAGTCCAAGATAGTGGATTGCACCTGATTTCACTTCTGGGCTAGTCATGTTACCGGGTCACCCACTCCTGAGAACATGGCTTATGATAAGTTTAATGCTGAATTACTTGTATCACTTACCAATTCGTCAGCCGGTGGGTCTGTCCAGAAGCACGCCGGCGCCTTGGCCTTGGAGTACTCCAGAGCGCAGGGTCCAACCAGCAAGGAGCTGAGGATGCTGCCGAAGTCAGGGTCGGCCACCAGCGCGTCCCGCTCGTAGTAGCGGCCGGCGTTGTTCACCAGGTGTTCGATTATCTTGGCTAGCTGCCGCTCGAAGAGGGCTATTCGAATCCAAAGGTACCTGTAACAAATATGATTGTTAAACTATGTTCGAGCCCATATTGCTTACTTCGGTAACTTATGGTTGACTATAACTGTGAATAGGAGCTGACAGTGAAGAAATAACGACGTCGCCTTGTTTGTCGCTCATTAATCACTCCCTACGTAGTATACTCGGGCGTTTTCCAAAAATAGTGTACATCGTTAAAGACAAAATTAAGAAAATTTAACTTTTTCCATTTCGTCACGAAAATTAACGTATCTAAATGTATGGCTAACTTTCGTGACCAAATGGAAAAAAGTTAAATTTTCTTAACTTTGTCCTTAACGATGTACACTTTTTTTTAAAAACGCCCGCGGTCCATCTTACACTATGGCTGACTGACTTATATTATTTTATGATATTAACGACTGCACTCAGACTCTCTACCTAATTACGATTTAATTGTTACTTCGTGTCGGTTTTTCATACACAAGTTTGAAAAATAAACTTATTTGTCTCTGAAACCTCTATAAATCAACAATTCAAAGGAAACAAATGATTTTAATTAATGCGAGAGAAACGGGACCGCAAAAGCAAATTTCGGTTATTAGTTCAGTCTCTACCAATTTCGAGTGGTTACTTCCAAACGTTATTTGTTGTTTTAATTAATTGTGAAACTTCGCTTCGAATTAATCTTCAAATTAAAATATTATTTTAAACAACAACTGAGATTTTTAGGGTTCCGTAGCCAAATGGCAAAAAACGGAACCCTTATAGATTCGTCATGTCTGTCCGTCTGTCCGTCCGTATGTCACAGCCACTTTATTCCGTAACTATAAGAGCTATACTGTGGAAACTTGGTAAGTAGATGTATTCGGTGAACCGCATTAAGATTTTCATACAAAAATAGAAAAAAAACAATAAATTTTTGGGGTTCCCCATACTTAGAACTGAAACTCAAAAATTTTTTTTTCATCAAACTCATACGTGTGGGGTATCTATGGATAGGTATTCAAAAATGATATTGAGGTTTCTATTATAATTTTTTTCTAAACTGAATAGTTTGCGCGAGAGACGCTTCCAAAGTGGAAAAATGTGTGTCCCCCCCCCCGTAACTTCTAAAATAAGGGAATGATAAATGTAAAAATAATATATGATGTACATTACCATGCAAACTTCCACCGAAAATTGGTTTGAACGAGATCTAGTAAGTAGTTTTTTTTTAATACGTCATAAAAACATTGATCAAAGCTACAACGAACTTTTATATTATGTTACTTGCTGCTACGGAACCCTTCATGGGCGAGTCCGACTCGCACTTGGCCGCTTTTTTAATGTAATAAAATTAACGGCGGCATTCAGAATTTTTATAACTACGTAATGGATATACGAGTAGGTATAACTGACTCAGGTTACTCAAGCGACTTGCATTACACGGCCATAATTAATGGATAAAAGAACAGTGGGATAAGCTCAACAATCCCGTATCAGAAATAATAGAATAGAATAAAAATAATTCATACATTTAAAAACAAACAATTAGAACAACACATTAAACATGGCGTTGAAAAGGTTTTAGTCAGCATTATCCAACGACACACCACACTATTGGGAAGACGAGAATAAAAAACATCCCTACGTTACGTGTAGGGGAGGTACACTAAAATATTTTTTTCAAGATGTTATTTTGCCACTTTGTTGGTGTGACTAATATGTATATTTATGCCAAATTACAGCGCTCTAGTACTAAAAGTCTCTGAGCTAGGTTGAGGGCGGACGGACGGACGGACGGACATGGCGAAACTATAAGGGTTCCTAGTTTGTCTACGGAACCCTAAAAAGGGGTAACGACACAAACATCAGCGACTATCAATGTAACCAACAGTTTTTAGCAACCGAAGTTTATTTATGTGACAACGCTAGACCAACAACAACCGTTCCCTGACGCATCGTTACAAGCGCGGGCTAGTTTATTTTTAAATAAAATACAGCATAAATTACGTTTAATATCAATTTAAACCTCTCTGATTATAATTGCGTAATTTGCACGCAACCGACAAACAAACAGATAGAATAGATAATTTGAACAACAAACCATAAACTGAAGATCACGCGGCTCTACCTAGCCAATAAAATTCCAATTTTCTCAAGTAATGTCTTCACAAATGCTTAGAATTTCTGATGTCCTGGTTACGAGCAGTCACAAAACAGTCATAAAGAAGCAACATGACAAAATAACTGTTAAATATAAATGTAAACCTTCTGTCTCTTGCTTAGAGCACAAAAAACAAGTGAAACGTGAAACATAAAACGTTGTAATAAGGAAAAAATCTCGAGACGCCGCTACAATAGAAAGGACAATTTTATCGACACTTACATTTCAGTCTTTTGTTTTCTTCGTCACCGTTATCAGTGACGGATGGCTCAATTTATAAAGTGGGAACATTCCAATAAGAGGGAACGACATATTTTTAGCCAAAAAAGGAATGAAAAACGAGGAAATAATATTTTTCGATGACACTCGCAAAGACAGTTTGTGGCTGGGACAAAATACTTAATGAATAACGGGAGAAAATCTGAAACATGTTGACCCAGTCCAGGGCCTCTATTCAACTGCGTTAAAACGATATCGTTTTTGACCCGTTTCCGTATTGTCAACGTTTTGATAACTCTTATGTCATTTACAATAATGGCGACTGTGACATAAACGATTCTTAAACGTGTCAAACACGATATCGTTTGAACGCACCTGAATAGAGGCCCAGGGCTTATTAGGGCATATTATGTATGTATGTATGTATGTAAACACTTTATTGTACAAAAGAAAAACCAAAACAATACAATGAATAAAAATAAAAGATGTACAAAGGCGAACTTATCCCTTTAAGGGATCTCTTCCAGCTAACCCTTGAGAGATTGAGAGAAGTGAAAGGTCGTGCATCGAGTAAACAGGTGTACAAATTTATTTAGAGCACCCAAAAAACAAAAACTAACCAAAAAGACTATAAAAACAAAAAAAAAAGAACTATAGAATAAAAACAAAACTAATACATATATATATTATCTCTCACATGCTATCGTATCGTTAACGTTACGTTCTCGTTTACTTAACAATAATGGCGGCCGAGTCCAAAAGATACGATAACACATAAATGCTACCCAGTAGAACCCTTTGGGTACTAAGCAACGATAAATACACATACATACATAACATCACGCCTTCATTCCCAGAGTGGGGTAGTCAGAGCTACAAAAATACCAACAACTCTAAAAAGACCTGTATAAAATTGTGTACCCACAATTGGCACAGGCCAAGAAGTTACTAGTGTATTAGTGACAGGTTGCAAGCCCATCGCCTAACAATACTAGAAGCCTTTATTCCCTCAGTCGCCTCTTACGACATCCACGGGAACACATGGAGTGGTACTATTCTAACCCGACAACCACACGGGGTCACACGATAGAAATATTATGGTTACATAAATAGATTAACGAGCTGTAAAGCTGCCGCCTGCGACTCTGTCCGTGTAGAAGTCGTTAATCGCTCTTCCCTCGGGAACTGTCCAATTTTAGATAAAAATTGCCTTCCTTGCCCGGGGTTCAAGGTCATGTCAAATTTTATCGAAATCGGTTTAAGTTTAGCCGCGAAAGCAGACCATATTTATAGTATGTATGGACAAAACATCCAAGACTTAGAAACCAAAACACGTGCTCTTCAAACAAACTTTTGCCCTTTCCGGAAATCAAACCCGGGACCGCTAGCTCCATAGCCAGAGTAACTACTATAGGTACTAACAACGGGTAACTGCGTTGTCATGTTTTTTCCTTGGTCGCTCTACCTACAATACAACATAGAATAAGAACTAAAGGCATAAAAGGAGCATTAAAACGAAAACGTCAGATCTATAACTGTCTCGAAAATTTCAATACGAATGTTCAATAAGTCAAAAAAGGAAGTCCAGTTCTTGCTAAAACTAGCCGCACAAACCAAAGTGTTATCAACTCGAGTAAACTGATCACCATGGTGTACGACCATGCTATTTTAATTTTGGCACACTGAATCCCAATAAGACTGTGCATATCACCTACATTATCTGTTTGTTGCCTTTTATTTTATCGCTCCTTCTATGCCTTTAGTTCTTATTCTAAGCTCTACAACCAGTGTTATCGGGGCGTTATCTAATAAAGTACCTATAGTTAAGGACTAAAATTAACAACGGTAATTTTTCCATTACGTCACGAAAATTAACTATTACTGCTTTAAGAGAAATAGTGGCATCTCAGACAAAGCTCCTGTAGCAAGTTCAACCATATTACTAACAGATGAGGTTTGTATCTGCTATGCTTATTTGATTTGAAATACCGCCTGTTGGCTTATGAGGGCAGTATATAAATATATGACCATACCTGGGATAACTCGGGGCAAGTTCTAGGGATTTGATATCGATAAAAAAGATGTCGATGTAATTAAATACTGGTTATGACACCATGAAAAAGTAAGCAGTCTTAAAAAAGGTGAGGAAATTTTAATAACCAACTTAAATGAGAAATTGGTTTTGAGTCATTATAAATATTTAAAGAATGCCCCGTTGACCACTGTGGTCGTTGATAGAACGTTTAGCAAGTGGATATTTTCATCTAGACGGCAATCGTTAATACTATCGAATATTGAAAAAAATATTGAATGTATATCATGAAAACTATTTTAAAATAAACATATAAATAGATACACGTTTTAATTTGTTTCCTTTTTTTATTTAAAAATGAGGAGAAAATAAGTAATTTTCATTTATGTCGCATAACATTTAGATTTTGGCAGTAACATCGATTTATTTTTTGTTTATAAAACATTTTGCTACATCACTTTCATATAGATGCCCCGAGATATCCCAGGTATGACTAATTTCCGTGACGTATTGGAAAAGTTACCGATGTTATTTTTTGTCCTTAACTATAGGTACTGTATTTGGAAAACGCCCATCGACGAATCGGCTATTACAGTACTTTTGGCACTGGATAGTTCCTTGGCAAAACAAAATATCCATGTCGGCAACCAGACTATAAAATTGAAAAATAAGTAAGTATACTTATCGAGCCTTAGATATCATCATTATTGCCGATAGATAGTCGCATATTAGTATATATTTAGTAAGTGTATAAATACATACATATATAAATTTATTTAGTTTTACTATATTGTAGAATAATAAAATCAATTAGTAGTTAAAAAAAAACAGATTTAGGGAAAAAGATGTTTTTTTTTATGTTAAGGAGAAGGCACACGAGCACTCAGGCCTAAAATCCTAAGACCTCAATTGCGTTGCCAAACCTGAGGACTACGATGGAATGCCTGTATGCTAGTAATTTCACCGGTTGTCTTATCCCCACACTGGAACACAACAATGCGAACACTGTTGCTTGGCGGGTGGTTAATGGATAAGATGGAGGTAGCAATCCGGACGGATCCTGCACAGGGTCCTACTACCACTAAAACATTCATCATTTTATTGCATAGCTATCTACTTTCTAATTTCTGTTTCGCCTTAAGGTTGACTGTTAGAGAATGCTAGTAGCATTAAGTCCGCCTTTTATACACTATTTTGATTGTCTATCATTTCATAGAAATACCTTTCATCGAATTTTCTTCTGAAACCATAATGTTTTCAGGGTATCTTAAACATGTAACCTAACCGAACCTTCGTAATTAATGTTCAAGATACCCTGAAAACCTTATGGTTTCAGCAGAAAATAGAGGTCGATGAAATGATACATCCGTTGAAGTAAAATTCGATGAAGTGATGACTGATGAGTTACAATATTACATACTAAAATAATCAGAAAACCCAATATAAGGCAAGAGAAGAGATACATTACGGTACTTACTATAAATTGCTTTCGTATTTCTTTGTAGCCGCAAAAAATACTAAGCCTACCTTGGCGGAAAGGGTAATTGATGACTCTTATCCATGTTTAATTTACATGGCCATACATTGCCTACTATTCCGCTTGTTTTTTTTATTATTAAATGTAAATGATGTATTTAATCAAGTAAATTGTTGGATTTTTATGAGCGTCACATTGCCTTCAGTCACATCTAGAGTTACCATCCGTCCGGATTTGTCCGGACATGTCCGGATTTTTAAACTGTCGTCCGGACTTTGTCCGACTTTTTAATTTTTCCATGGCCTACCATACTGCTGTAATTAAGCGAGTAATGTTTCCATTTTGTGTTTAAAAATCCGGACTTTTATCGAAATGTCCGGCTTATGACCAGGATTTTTCAATTTCCTAAATGTTAACCCTAGTTACATCCCCTAACTGAGCCTGTATTCTACTCGGTTAAACAATATTGCCTTCGACATTGTTATCGTATCGTCAACGTTATGATAGTTAACTCTCATTTACTTGACAGTAGTGGCGGCCGAGTTCAAAAACATATGATAACATGTTTTACCGCGTAGAATGGAGGCCTACTACTAAAGAGTTATATTTTGCTTTTTGAAGGCGAGTTTTTAGGGTTCCGTATTCAAACTAGGAACCCATATACATATTAGTCGCTCCAACAAAGTGGTAAAATATAACTAGAAAAATGTTTTTTTTAGTCTACTTCCCTACTCGTAACGTGGGGATGTATTTTCTAGCTCAGAGACTCTTAGTACTAAAAGGGTGAATTGCAAAAATATTGTACATAGTTAAGGCCCTAATTAATGTCAATGTTTAATTCTGGACTGTAGTCACTTTTGACAACCATTGAAATTACATTGAATAACATTTCATCAGTACAACAATATTCTTTAGCACTCCAACGAATTGAGAACCTTTTTTATTATTCAAGTCGTTTTAAAATGCCTTGCAAGAAAAATATCGTTTATCTTCAAGGAAAGCTTATCATTCAGATGTAGAAGATAGTTAGACTTTTGCAAGAATTGTAAAATCTATGTCACGAAAAAAGTTGTCGATATTTAATGAATCACTAGCACTGGTACATTTTTGCCCCCGTCAATCCGGTGTTTGGTCATCAGCCTACAGATCAGACAGCGATTATTGAAAATACCTTAGCGTTGTGGATCTTGACTAGGCCCTCTGATGGTAAACCTTGTGCTAGTCGCATTATAAACGAATATTTTTTTACAAGCTTATATCCATCTTCACACGTGTATGTCAATATTACAAGTCAATTTCAAACCAGTTTTCGTTAAGGAGCATCCCCACAGAGCGTATTCGCGTGTAATGAGCATTCAGCGTCGAATATTCAAGTGGCGTGGACGTCAGTAACGCTCGGCTCAACGTCCACAACACTCGAATATTACACGCGAATGCTCTCAGTAGGGACACTCCTTAATTAGAATCTCCTGAAACATGAAACACTCATAAACAACAAAAAAATGTCCGTATAAAATTGTTTCAAATTAAGGGGCCATATGATGTTTCCTCTTGTTTTTGCTCTGATCTGCCTAGAAGATCGTAATGGCTTGAGAGGCGGTTGGCAAGTCATCTCAGCATGTCTCTTTGTTTGGCCCAATTACATTTTTCCTCCACGTGTCGGCTACGTAATTACATTTGCCTTTTGTAGGGACTTAATCATTAATGAGAGAGAGAATGAATACCATTATTCGAGAATGTTTTTCTTAACAACATTGTTTAACCCTACTTTTGTTGTGCTTAGAAACATACAAGAAAAAAAATGGAAAACAAGATCAAAAACAAGACTCTTTGCATTCGCACGCGCGTGTTTGCGATTAAATAATAACGCGCGTCATATGATTGATAGTGGCCATTTTGTCGCTCGCGATTCTGCTTTGTTACGCCGCCTTAACGACAACGTTTGCAAAAGCTCGACGCTAATAGATTTTGCAAATTACAATTTATTTCAGTAAAATCAGATAAGATGAGGGTTTCGCGAAAATGGGATAAAGATGTTTAATTATTCTAAGTAGCAAGGCTGACGGTAAAATATTCCAGGTTACATTTCATCCCGATTTCCAAACCTCAAAAGAATTCTCAATATACCGCTTAACTATTATATTACCACTTGAACTAATCGCAACCTTATTTATAAAGACAGAGGGTTGAATTTGCTATGAGTTAGGTTACACTTGTGCCTTTTTGCTGTGAAATGGATATATTCACATTCCATCCGAAGCGACGGCTGGAGAATTTATCTAGTCAGAGCCAATTTAGCTTGAACCTTTACGATTCATTGCTGCTACCTCTCGCTGTTTTTAGGGGTCTGTTCTGTACCAAACTATGTCGATGACCTATGTCTTAAGATAAGATGAAATAGCATCAGCATCATAACAGCATCTTTCTTTCATAAATATTGGCCATGCTATTCTTTTGTTTGTTCGTTTCTTCAAGGCCTAAGTAGTCGATGTGAAAGGAACAAACATACTTTAAGGACATACCTAGGGTAGTTTTTAGGGTTCCGTAGTCAAACTAGGAACCCTTGTAGTTTCGCCATGTCCGTCCGTCCGTCCGTCCGTCCGCAGCCTAGCGCAGAGACTCTTAGTACTAGAAAGCTGTAATTTGGCATGAATATGCATATTAGTCACGCCAACAAAATGGTACAATAAAATGAAAAAAACTGTATGTTTTAGGGTACCTCCCCTATACGTAACGTGGGGGTGTATATTTTTTTTTCGTCCATCCTATAGTGTGTGGTGTCGTTGGATAGGTCTTCTAAAAATATTATTTGTGCAGACAGTTTTTCGATTAAGTAATTCGTTTATGAAATAGTAAGCTTTAAAAGCGCAAATTTTTGTTAGACTCAAGTGTCCCCACAAAGCTACAAATGCAAAAAAGCTGTAAAAAATCTTTAAGAAAATTTAAAGGAAATACTATCACAACTAAGTAGAAATCATTGGTTCTTGAGATACAGTGTTTATACCTACTAAAATCATCTAAGAGGGCACCAAATGACTTTAAATAGAAAATTAGTTATTACTTGTTGATTTTTATGTTTGTAGTACTTAACGGCTTCGGAACCCTACACTGAGCATGGTCCGACATGCTCTTGCCCGGGTTTTATTATTACTGAATAGCGAAAAACTACTTCTACGCAGCCAATACGAAGTTTACAATAAATATACTTTTGTCAAAAATAAACTTTTATTCGTGGCCTAATTTTGTTCGCACAATCATTAAATTAATTGAGTCTTGGATGTTTTCTATATATTTTAAGTATTTATTTCTATATCTATAAGTATGTTTATCGTTGTCTAGTACCCATGAGTACAAGCCTGGAGCTTAGTTTGGGAGTAGTTCAATTGGTGTCATTGTCCCGTGATATTTATTTATTTAATTAATCATCTTAATTGCAATTATGCTTGTCTACGAGTATATTATAAAGAGAGAGTGCGAATTTTGCAAATTTGAATCTATGCGACAGGTAATCTTCGGATTAACGGAACCTCATCGAAAACATATAACAAATGAAACAATAAATGTAACATATTTTAAAGTTACATTTATTCCGGATGTAGGTACAAATACAAATAGTTCAAACCGAAGCCAAGCGAGGTCGAGAAGCAAGTTTAGAAATATACTGTAAAACAAGCCGTACACGTTAGGGCTTGCATGACGGTTTAAACCTTGCATACATAACCGAAAGGTATAGGTAACCGAGTTTCATATTACACGTAACTGAACAGTTTTATTACATACACGCTAGCGTTTGCACCTATAACATATTACGAGGATCAAGCTTGCGGAGCAAGTTTTGAAAAACTTCCACAGATTATCAGTTTATGGCTAAATGGCTACGCCGAAAGAGCCAATTAAAAAAAAACCAGACCAGATATCGGCGGATGTCCTTTAAATATATTTTATGTCAGATTATAAAACCTTGTAAAACCATTTAGTTTTACAGACCAGCTCGCGCTTAGCCTCCTTTTATTCCGCTATGACGAAGAGAAACACGCGGATCAGGGCTGGGATTCTACACGGTAATAACGATATCGTATTTGACCTGTTTCCGTATTGTCAACGAACAAAAATGGTTTTAATGACAAGAGTTCTTATGTCATTTACAATAATGGCGACTGTGACATAAACGATTCTAAAACACGTCAAACACGATATCGTTATAACGCAGTTGAATAGAGGCCCTGGGCCTCTACTCAGTGGTGCTAGACTAGTTGCATTTGACAATCGTTAGCGATTATGTTTCGATTGATAAATGTATGGAATTGACGTAAGCCACCGAGATAGTAACGTGACTCTTACGTCAATTCCATATATTTTTCAATCGAAACATAATCGCTAACAATTGTCGAATGCAACTTGTCTAGCACCACAGGTGCGTTATAACGATATCGTGTTTGTCACGTTTAAGAATCGTTTAAGTCACAGTCGCCATTATTGTAAATGACATAAGAGTTATCAAAACGTTGACAATACTGAAACGCTTCACAAGCGATATCGTTTTTACCATGTAGAATCTCGGCCCAGCCCTGGCTAAGTTTGCGGCTCGTTAACGTATTCCGGACACGTATCCAGGGATTTCGAGGGAAAATGGCAGCACTGCCGTTCGGAAACTCGGCTACTCGTGTGAATGGAAAGCAATTGCTATTCAGCATCAAACTATATTTGACTAACAAGTTGCTGTAATAATCTGGGGACCTATTGAAAAAGGGTATAAACAAATAAGTCGTCTTAACTCGTAATATGGGTATGTACATAAATGGAGTATACTAGACTTAAACCCTTTTTAGGGTTCCGTAGTCAAACTAGGAAACCTTATAGTTTCGCCATGTTCGCCCGTTCGTCCGTCCGCAGCCTAGCGCAGAGACCCTTAGTACTAGAAAGCTGTAATTTGGCATAAATATGCATATGAGTCACGCCAACAAAGTGGTACAATAAAATGTAAAAAAAATACTTTTTTTAGCGTACCTCCCCTACACGTAACGTGGGGATGTATTATTTTTTCTCGTCTACCCTATAGTGTGGGGTGTCGTTGGATAGGTCTTTAAAAATATTACGGGTTTGAGAAAAAAGATTGTCGATTAAGTTATCCGTTTATGAAATATTAAGCTTTAAAGCGCTATTTTTTTTTAGACTCAAGTGTCCCCCCATTCTCCTACAGCCAAAACTACAAATACTAAAAATCTGAAAAAAAAACTTAAATGAAGGCGCATAAACGAATTTTATAGAAAAACTATCACGACTAAGTAGACATCATTGGTTCTTGAGATACAGGCGATTAAAGTGTTTATACCTACAAAATCATCCGAGACGGCACCAATTGACTTTAAATACAAAATTTGTTATTACTTGTTGATTTGTATGTTTGTAGTACTTAACGGCTTCGGAACTCTATACTGAGCATGGTCCGACATGCTCTTGCCCGGTTTTCAATTAATCTTCAGTTGACTTATACCCTTTTTCACTTGGACCGCCGAATTATGCGAGTCTATTTTGGCCATTGAGGTTTGGTAAAAAATTACAGCCAGTTATTGAAGTTTACAGTTGATACAGTTGTAGAGAATAAACTAATACGATATCGATTTTGGTTGAGAAATTTCACATTTATCTTGATGTCTCAATCAGCTTTAGTACCCCATCGATAAGCTAGTTAATTGAGAAAGCAAGACAACTTTTTGGACTTGTTGTTATTGTTAATTTGTTGTTCGCCCGTGTGGTTGCCGGGTTAGAATAGTGCCACTCCATGTCTTCCCGTGGATGTCGTAAGAGGCGACTCAGGGAATAAGGGCTTGTAGTATTGTTAGGCAATGGGCTTGCAACCTGTCACTAATACACTAGTAAACTTCTTGGCCTGATTGTGCAAAATGTGGTTATAGAATTATCAACAAGTCTGTTTAGAGTTGTTGGTATTTCTGTAGCTCTGCCTACCCCACTCTGGGAATGAAGGCGTGACGTTATGTATGTATGTATGTTAATAATGCACAAGCAGCTCAAAGCTGATGCGTGCATATGATTGTCCACTTGGTTTGTTATTTATTATATGTATAGTTTTAAATGTTGTTCAGTCTGTGTTTAAAAGAGTTTAATGAGGGTGCACTGATCCCTATCTCGGACAAGCTGTTCCACACTTTAACAACGCGGTTAGACAAGAAAAGGTTCTTCATAAAGTGTCCTCTCAATCCATCCTGTTCCGGGTAAGTAAATATGTCACCAAGTCTTGGTACTTACATCAAATACACTACATCTGTACAACCCTTTAAAAATAAAGGACTGACGCACGGACGGATGGCGTTAGCTTAGTTATAGAGACCCGTTGCAACCCTACACATTCAAAGCAAAACTTAACATGAAATTGAAATTTCAATAATGTATTATTCCGAATTTGCTGGGCACGGGACCGCATACAAAATTACGGAACTTTTCCGGATTTCCCGGCTTCCAGCCAAAGTTAGATTGACACCTTTGCTTATGCTTCACCGAAACAAAAAGGCACACGTTCATTGATGTACGATCGTGCAAACAAAAATTACAAGCATGTTAGGACAAGCAATCAATAGCGCCATGATTCAGATATCTTACAAACTACATCGTACTAAATAGCACTGTCTCACCGATTTGAAAACAGCCTTATTCGGCATTTTATACATACATTATACATACAAACATAAAATCACGGTTTCATTCCCAGAGTGGGGTAGGCAGAGCTATAGATAGACTTGTTGATAATTCTACCTCATATTTATGATACAAATTTTTGATCATTGAGCGATCTAGTTGAGCCTTGGGGATGAAACCGCGAATCTAATATAACCTGAGCTTACCTACCTAGTTCGATCTCTTTAAAAAAATGCAATAGGGAGAAATACGGATACATAAGACTGGATCAAAACAAGATCGGGAAAAAATAGGAATAGAGATTCTGCCACCAATAAAATTTGTTTTTCGGAAATTATGAGCCACCCTCGTCGCTAACAGTACTACAAGCCTACGAGTACATTCCCTTAGGTGCCTCTTACGATATCCACGGGAAGACATGGAATGGCACTATTCAAACCCCGCGATATACCTAATACCGGGCGTTGCCTGTAATAGGAGCAATAAATTAAGGGATCGTTTCTACTCTATAAACTTGTTTTGTGGTGGTAGGACCCTGTGCAGGGTCCGTCCGGATCGCTACCACCATCTTATCCATTAACCACCCGCCAAGCATCAGTGTTCGCATTGTTGTGTTCCGGTGTGGGGATAAGAACCGGTGAAATTACTAGCATAGAGGCATTCCATCTTAGTCCTCAGGGTTGGCAACGCATTTGAGGTCTTGGGATTCTAGTCTTGAGAGTTCAAATGTCTATGGGTCTCAGATTCCACTTACCATCTTTTCAATGTACTCCATCCAATAGTCTAGTTGACATCTACTGTCATTCTACAAACTTCGTAGTTTTCGCAATACATTGCTTGCTTAGAAAATCTAAATTCATTAATATTTAGATAACAATAAGTTATTTTCAAAAGTTGTAGAATAAATGTTGTTACGTTTGTGGTGTGGAAACGATCCCTCGATTTATTGCTCCTATTACAGGCAACACCCGGTATAATTACCAACCTCGCGCCGACTCCCAGCTCTTTTAAGCCGTAATTACACTACTTCTTTCACCGAACGCGGTCGTCCAATTTGTTTCAAACTACTTCGGCCAACGAACGTCGTGTCACACGTCGTTTTTAAATATACGAACCTTATAAAGAAATGTGCATTTATATCAGAAATTACTACGTATAAGCCTATATCATTAAATTACGTTAATAAAATGACGATGTTGAAAAAAAATATCTAAACCTTTAGAGAATTAAAATTTGAACAAGTGGATTCTATAAGAAATTTTAATAAACGGCTCATTACTTTATTGCGTTTTGTATGCTTTTTTACGTTTTCTCCTAAATCCTATCAATAAAATTCAATTCGGTTTTACATGCATGTTGTCTATTATATACCTAGCAGGTAGTCTATTACGAACTCGCTAACTCGCTACCCCATTAACCAATTACGTACGGTGACACCACCAACATACGTTTTCGCGTTACAGCGGATTGAAGTTGCTTAAAAAATGGGGGTAATAAATCATTTGCAGATGTATGCCTCGGGGTTCATGGTCACAATCAAAATCATATTGGAAACGAAGAAAATCGAAGAGGCAGACCTTCAGGGCTCTGAATTATCATGGGACGGAGTTGTAAAGTTGTAAAAAAAGCTCTACTAAGTCATTTGAACACGATTCTTATTACGCCCATTCGATTCATTATGGCTCCCTGGATACGAAAAAACATTTGGCAGACACTTTGCTCACTGATTTTTAGCTGTACAACAGTTTGAAATTCCGCGGAATCAAGGGAAAGTGGTTATGGGGGTGACCTGTCGTTTCGCCGAGTTTAATTACGCAGATTTTTGTTTCGCAGACAACTATTGGCAGACCTTTCTTTTGGCCGAGTAACGTTTGGTATAATTTCGTTACGCCTATTATTTGTTTCGCCGAATACCTAGTCGGTAGACAGTAAAGCGATACGCAGAGTTACGTTTAGTCGATTGTTTGTTTCGTAATTGTTTCATTTTACCGAACAACTGTTCGTCGAAACACGATAAGCAGAGTTGTGACATGGCATCATTATTGTTTAGTAGATTTAAGGTTCAGTCGATTTTTGTTTCGGGATTTTTTCAGTTAAGTAACTTTTTTTTTTTATCTGCCCAGAATTTAACAAACACAACAAAGACAATTTAAACATAGGTTAACTATTATTAAACCGAGCCCAGTGCAAAACGAAAAGGTGGCAAAAAGTTGATATGATGATGAATAATAGTTCAACCGTTTAAAAGCGAACACTTGTACGAGCAAACATTCAAAATGTGTAGTGGTTAATAGGCTAAACGAATTTCTGCCAATAGTGGTTCAGCTTACTGACTCATAAGCCAACTAAAACAGCTGCTAAAGGTTGAGTTACGAAACGTTAGTCTGCGAAACAATACATCTACGAATAAATCCATCGGCGTACCGTTACTCGGCGAAACGTTGTCTGCCAATCAATAATCTGCCAAATAATTGTCGGCGAATCATTAGGGAACCGGTTATGGGACTATTGTGTTTCTTATTATTATTACTCTTTATTATTTATCGTTCCTATAGAGTATATTAATAAATAATAACTTTCAATAATATTCAGTTGACGTAGAATTTTGTACTTGTAGCTTGGTGCAAGCGTCGGGTTGAAAAAAAGACATTCAAATGGTCTGCCTTTGGAATATCAGAGGCCTGAACGTCTGCCTCATCGATTTTCTTGGTTTCCATAAGAAATCCAAACATCAGTCCAAGAGGCCGATATGTGCGCATAATATAGCACAGCTTTTTTTAAACATTTTTGAAGCGCTTTTGATAGACAACGCATAGGCAAAATACTGGCAGACTATTTTTCCGTGGTCCTTCTCATTGTTTTCATCCACGAAGGTGACAAAGTTCCGTTGTGTGTCCGTAAAAGTATCATAGAAAAAGTAATAGCTTGAGTTAGCGCGCCCAACTTTTTGGTCCAAATCCAATTACAGGGTGCTTTTTATATTTGGCATTATGTCCTCAGGCGAGAACCTGGGGACTCAGGAGGTTATAAACTGTGTCAGATCTGTGCAAGTCAACTTAGCTAGGTACGAGGAAAACCTAATGAGGCTCAGACCAACTTCGTAAGCGTAGTGTAACGAGAACAAGTTTTAAATTACTTGTCTAATTTTATGTCTCTAAATTGTACGATGCTGTAGAGGCTGTAATAGAAGCTGTGACTTATTGTCGAGGTGCAACTACGCTGTAATATATGACACGATAAATATTACAAAGCAGAAGGTGGTTTTAGCTGGTTCCTTATTCACGCTTCAGCGCTCCATGTAATTGTTATGAAATATGGGAAGGTCTTTGAAGCCTGGAATTTAATTAACGGTATTTTTTACATACTTTAATATATAAAAAGCATCCAAAGGCCCTTGTCAAGATGCGTTCGCTAACTAGCGTTTATATTCGTTTGGGTTTTAAACCAATCTCGTCACTCACTGGTAGATCACGTTACTTTTCGTATGGTAGAAACGCTAGTTGCGAACGCATCTTGGCTAGGGCCTCTGGACTCAGGAACAAATACTTGTGCTCATCACACATAAATATTCGCTCATTCCGGGGATCGACCTAGGGACCGCTAGCTTCATAGGCAGGGTCACTAAACACTAGGTAACAACTAGGCTAATCGCTACGTCATTTCACGCTGAAACTATTAGGAATATAAACTCTTGTTGACACTGTTGTAGGTATGTTCCAGTTTTTTATATGCATAAAGTTACCTAAAAGTCTGGGGCTCTATTCCACTTGGTAAAACCAGCTTAGCTCCTGACATGCAGGGCTTAAGAACGGTTCGAAAAACACCGGTTAATTATGATTCTTTGTAAATGCTCGTTCGGAGCAGAATTGATTCATGATCGCTAGGATTGATCAGATATTTAATTTTTGACTATTCCTGTACTTGGAAGGCGTAACTATGGTGTATTAAAATGATAAGGCTTCACTACAAACTGAGCAAGCGAAAATGCACTTGAAGACCTAGTAATTAGGTTGGAAAACACGAGAAAAGGGTTGGTAAAAATGAACTAGCGAAATTAACCTTTTTTGCGAGCAGGACAAGTTTCATTTTGCTCTTTAATCGAAACCGAAATAATAGGTAGGTACCTATTGATTTTCTTCTAGCAAATGAAAAATGCTCTCTTTGAAATGATACGGCTTCTGAAGAGTTGGTAAAAATAAACATGTTTAGAACCCTACTGACATGTTATCGGCCGCCATTACTGACGAGTAAGGAGCTACCATTACGTTTACAATACATTTAAAAAGGAATAAGGTTTTACGAAATACCCGGGCTGAGATTCTACTCGGCAAAAACGTTATCGCCTTTGACGTGTTTCCGTATTGTTAACGTTTTGATAACTCTTATTTACTTGACGGTAATGGTGACCGAGTTAAAATCAATACTAAAACACGTCAAACGCAATCTCGTTTAGAATAGAGAATTGAGGCCCTGAACGATTTAAATAAACGCTACTTGGTGGAATATGATATGACTGGAACAGATGAAACGATTACAATGAAAGGGCCAACCAGGATTTTGAAATCTTGATTAACTATGTTTACATTTAAGACATCTTGCCTCATTGAATGTTTTCTCAATTAAAAGGTTGAATAGGATGTTAGTATCGATATACTACGTTTCCATTTAAGACATCTTGCCACCTTGTAATGTATTTTTCAATTAAAAGGTTGATTAGTGTTAGTATGAAAAATATATTAAAAGGTGGCAAGATGTCTTAAATGTAAATATAGTTAATCATGATTTCAAAATCATGGTCGTTTTAAAAGCTTTTTATCAACTTGCAATGTACTTATGGTGTATGTATCGCATGTACAGAATAATAGTGACCCAATTCAAAATTTCAGCTTTCGAACTACAAGTCACAAATTTATTACTATAGAGACCTAATTCGAAATTTAAAATTTTCTGAATTAGGTCTCTATATAGTTCTGAACATGCGGTATGTTCCGCCAAAATCTTGCAAGCAAGATTGGAATCACTTCCAGGGGACCGATTGAGCTGAAATTTGGTATACCTACGTTACCTCGATGACGATACAATAATTGGCATCAGTCTGAGGATGGAGCAGAAGGTGGCGACGGAATCTCCGCTTTGCTTAACGTAGACCTATCGAGTTCAGACTCATTAAAGCCCGATAGCCCATTAGGTCTTGATAAGCAGTAAATTTGCAAAAAAACTACAGTTGGCAAGAAGAACTTGTCTCAAAAATTATGTTTTTAGACAGAAACTTATTCTTATTGTTTTACTAGGGCGCCTTGTAATTGAACAGTCCCGACTCGAAATAAATCCGCCCCTACCTATCTCACTGGCGATCGGGCGGACCCTTTTGTGATTTATCATCGTCCTACTTGCCTTGCCCTTGGAAAAGATTTTACAAAAAATCCTAAAGATTCCTTTCGACCTTGACTTACGAGATTAAATCTCTTTTGAAAGGCCTGCGATGGTTACAAATATTTCTGAACTTCTCAATTTAGTTGGGTTAGGACTTTGAGTTTTGATTAACATTAGTTAGGTCACAATGTATATGCAATTCGTATTTGCCGGTAGTGTTTTTCAATGTTCTTTCCGAGACTTCAAAAAAGCCGGCCAAGTGCGAGTCGGTGTCGCACACGAAGGGTTCCGTAACAGTTCACAATTAAGATCGAGCAAAAAATACGTTTTTCGTATGTGGCAAATATTCCCCTACATTATTTATTTTATTTTATTTTTAGATTTTTTTGTAATAGTGCCCATAGGTAGTATAAACTAAGTAAAAAATCAAGAGTATTACGGTTCAAGAGTATCACGGGTCACGAGTTTTGTAATTTTTTTATATTTATTATTATTTGTTGTTATAGCGGCATGAAATTAAACACTGAAAATTCTGTCTAACTATTACGCTTTATGAGATACAGCCCACTGACAGACGGACGGACAGTGGAGGCCTAGTACTTAATGGGTCCCGTTTGCACCTGTTGGGTACGGAACCCTAAAAAGAAGCAGATCGGATGCTTTTTTTCTAACAACGCATTACAGGTAGGACATTAGATTTATTCTAATTAGTACAAAGTGCCTCAGTGGTTGTTAACTGTACGCACATGACCTTAATGTGACTTTAGAACTAACTTTATAAAATCCAGCCCCTATGGTTGACAGATATGGGTTTAACAATTACTTAATTACGCAAATATGCTAATTATACTTTAAGTTAGTAAGCTAAGCTAGACTATAAATTAGCACTAATTACGCTAAGTTACCCCTTGGGGAGATTAAAGCCCGCAAAACCGGCACAGAAGGCTCAGGACCTCTATTCTACTCGTATTTAGTTTTATTACAGAACTAGAAGACGCCCGTGACCTCGTAGCGTAGAATTAGTTTTTCGCTACTCCCCCTTTCTAAACAGGGAATGAATTTCCAAAAATCCCTCCTTAGTGCACCCCTTGGATATCCAAGGAATAGTCTTTTCAAATTTCAAGTCCCTAGGTCCAGCGGATTCGGCTGTGCGTTGATCGATAAATATAGGTAAGGTCTGATGGAGCAAGTGCGACAAACCATATATTTTTAGGAGATATTGATGATTGGATGCACTTGCCCTGTACACGTATTTGCCACAACTCACTGAAATACGTCTACAGGGCAAGTGCATCAAACCAACAATATCTCGCACTTGCCCCGTTGATACACTTGCCCCACCTGACCTTATAAGTATACCTATATGTATATAATAGTACGGTCACCTTTGTCACTTTAACGTTAAGTTCGAAATGCTTATACTGCACTAATGTCTCAAATCAAAGCCTTTAGCGGCAAGATACCAATCTGTGCAGCTACTTATAAGGCCAACTGGCCAAATACAGAAGGCGCTTCTTCTAACAAAACAACGCTAAGGTAGGTTGTACCTATCTGTCTGTCTGTGCTTTACTTTCTAACAGTAAAAACACTAAAAGTTACATCAACAGTAGTTCGTCTTCAAACAAAGCTATATCGCGCTGCTTGCATGTGCGAGACACCACAAGCAAACTGCTACCAAATGTTGGAATAATATACCACCACCAATTAGAAATGGCCGCACGATCAGCACTTTCAAATATAATTTTAAAACCTATTTATTACAAATTCAAAAAGAAAAACCCTGAGAGTCCGAACAGTGACAACATAAGCTGTAATATATTCATTATATTGAATATATATGGGATCTGTTAATAATTATATCATTAATATTTGTGTGTGTATTAATTATATTAAATGCAGGAACTTAGATTTAGACTGTAGTACTATAGTGATAAGATTATATAATATGTATTGTATCATTCACACATCATTTGTACATCTCAGCCTGAATGTGCAAAATGTGGTTGCAGAAATTATAAACAAGTCTTCTTAGAGTTGTTGGTACTTCTGTGGCTCTGCCTACCCCAATCTGGGAATGAAGGCGTGATGTTATGTGTGTGTGTGTATCATTAAGGAATAGGCGTTACACATCGGTTGCTGTCGCACACGATCTGGGCTTTACAGAACAACAGCGTTGCAGCACTAGCAAGTGTTGCAACAGAATGCCGAGTGACCCATGTCGATGTCACACTACCGCACCCTACATTTTCAGATCAAATAATTATGATTATCATTTAAGTTTCCGATGGTGCTGTGTGTGAGATTGATTAAATAATTTTCATTTCGTTTCAAACTCAACAGGACGGACCGAGCCTGTTTAGTCGGGGCCGTCACGCTTTGGTTGCGAGCGTATTAAGTATCGAGCGACGCGCATCGACGCCACGCTAGCGTTAGAGCGGCAATAGGTAACAGAAACTACTAAAGGGCCGTACAAGTCACCCACAGAGATGAAAGCCGACGTACCTAACGGAAAAGCTCCTATTATGGACATTGCTGCAGTTATGAACGATCCCATAAATATAAGCTTCCGAGATTGATATTGCTTTTAGCGTTACAATTAGATTATATTCAAATTATTCCGTATTACCACTATTAGAATGAAATGGTCAGTATTGTCAATTGTTTTTTTAATGTTTATCACTGGAGCATTGTAGTTTATCTCTTTAAAAGTTCAGAGAACGCTGGGCTTGGTACTTTGAACCCATCTAGCTTCCGAGGGCAATTGCTTTTAATCCGACTGCGGCAAAGCCCAAAAGGAGGGTGATGTGTTTGACATGTATGTTTGCCCGACTCTATGTTCCCTGGTAGAGGCTCGATGGATGGGCGATTTCAATTAGCGAGGTGTCGTTAGATTCGTCTTAACGTCGCAAGTGTCACTGGGTACTTGCATTCAAACAAAAACAATATAGCGGCACAAAATATATTAAGGGTAACTAACATATTATATAGACGACATTATCAAAATATGCGTCGGGTTTAAAAAACTTTTTTTTGTTAGACTCGTTTATTTGTTCGTTTTGTTTTGTTAGCATGTGTATTTTAAAGCTTGCGAGGGGATTTAGTCAAGATGCATACCACTTAGTAGCTTTAGAGAATTGACAAGATGCTGATCGTGTCGACCGCTTACCTAGGTGTGTCAACTCCGTACCTTTATTGTTTATTGTTTTTGTTTACTTTACTTTTCTTTTTTATTATTATTTTAGGAGTTTGTTTGTTGGATGAATAAAGTTTTTATCTATCTATCTATCTACCTTCGAGTCGATAGAAAATAAGCGTTAACAGCTTTTGCATCTTGGATAGGCCTACAGTCAATTTAGAACCAGTTTCCTTAGTATGAATGGGCTCAAGTTTAGAATAGGTATACATTATGTAGTTTGGTCTTGATAAGTTAATACCTAATGACTGCGCAATAAATACACACGGCAAATTTTACTTTATGGCCGCCTGTCCTGTCCTAAATAAAACCTGCCGCAACCTTAGCAATACTCGTATGATAACGCAGTAAGTATCATAATTTCATAATAAAACGTCTTTTTAATAGTTCCTGAAATGTTTACGGTTTTTGGAAATAAAATTGTTAGATATTATGAGCGTTATGTATACGAATTCATGATAACGATATGGTTTAAGACAAAGTGGAATAGAGTCTCAGTTTACCTACAAGTTAGTGGGGACTAACCCTGCCCGTGTGGTTGCCGGGTTAGAATAGTGTCACTTCATGTTTTCCCGTGGATGTCGAAAAAGGCAGCAAAGGAATAAGGTACCTACCTACTGTTAGGCGATGGGCTTGCATAACCTTTCACTAATACACTATTAAACTTGTTGGCCGGATTGTGCAAAACAGAATTATAAAGCAGTATTTTTAGAGTTGTTGTTATTTCTGTAGGTCTGCCTACCCCACTCTGGGAATGAAGGCGTGATGTTAGTATGTATGTATGTAACCTTGCCCTACTCTTTGAATGCTGAATAGGTACCCAAGTTACATAAAAGATTTGATTGTAAGGATAAGAAGCGGCCCTTTTTGGTACGGTTAAAAGTGTTAAAACTTCGTGATGTTCAGGCTTTGTTATTTTTTTTTACAGTAAAATGAAGGCCAAATTAAAAGGGGAACCTCTTTTTAAAGTTCTCCGCACAAGGTCACAAAAGAATTCGATTCTTTATAAAGAATTTCCTCAAATTATGTGGAAAATTGAAAAAGTTTTCATGGGTCCATCAAAGGCGAATATTAGGCGGAAGATAAAGAAAAGTTACTTATGCGCATTAACTTTTATTTGGAAACTTTCAGGTTTTTTTGCTAGAGAACGAGCTAGCGGGTCACCGGGTTTCTATTCTACCCCGTAAAACCATATGGCTTCGACGTGTTATCATTCGTCGGTGATACTGCAAAACCGCGTGCAGTTTTTTAAATTATTGTGATTGGTTCTCCCTGTTTTTATACTGATTTCTTCATTGCTTTATAATTTGCTCTGCGTTTTCGATTTTGTGCTCGTTTTAAGTGCTATTTCATGTTCGCTGTTTATAGGGTGCAAACCTGCGTCAGGGGTCGTGGTTCGCTAAGCGCAACGGCATCACGCTGAGTCTGAGTGGCACCCCATTCGGCTCTATATGACACTCTTATACCTAACTAGCCTTTCGCACCGTGTGGTTGCCGGGTTAGAATAGTGCCACTCCATGTCTGAAGGAATGGGGCTTGTAGTGCTGTTAGGGGGTGTCTATCATTTCATCGAAACACGTTTCATCTAATTTAATTTCATCAGACACTATTTTCTGCTAAAACCATTATGTTTTCAGGGTATCTGTATCTTAAACGTGTAACCTAACCTAACCTACGTAATTAATGTTTAAGATACCCTGAAAACATTATGGTTTCAGCAGCATTATGGTTTGATAAATTTGATGAAGTGATGAGTTACCGCTGTTAGGCGATGGGCTTGCAACCTATCACTAATACACTGGTAAACTTCTTGGCCTGAGTGTGCAAAATGTGGCTATAGAAATAATATAGAATTATAAACAAGCCTTTTTAGATTTTGTTGGTATTTCTGTAGCTCTACCTACCCCACTCTGGGAATGATGGCGTGATGTTAGTATGTATGTATGTATACCTACCTACTTAATTTGTCTTAACTTATTTTTTATAATCTATTGAGTAACTATTATCATGCTCTTCTAGTTATAAATTTAATCGGTTACCGAGAGAGAATGTGGGTAAACGCATTGGTAAGTAAAAGTGGAAATCGTTATTGAAAATACGAATATTGCCCCAGTTGACATTTAATATCGGAGCAACAACTCATTTGTTATTTATGACCGGTTTACTAACATATTTTCTTGGAGTAAAATCGTGGAATGCAAACATGAAATCGATCGGAAGGAAGAAACTGTTAAGCTAAGGACCGGGCATCAGTACTTTTGATTTTGTTAAGTAGTATAAATGGGTACCTATTATTTTAACGGAACAATTTTCAACGAACGTATCATTACTGCTAATTGAAATAAAGAACAATAATTAATAAAGAGACCGAATATATTTCGCAGAATTTTCGTGTCATCCAAAGGAATTTCCCGCCGCATGAGTAAATTTCTTGGTAGTCACCAGTCTAACCTAAGCTACGTAAGTAATTATATTTAAGGTTCCTATATAAATATGGTTTCCGCAGATAATAGCGTTAAATTGGATAAAATAATTCAATTGATGAAGTCATATTCGATAAAATGATAAGTCACCAGTTTAAATATACTTTAAGGAAAAGAGGTTTTTTGTTTTGAAAAAAATATCTAATAAGTTAGTTAGTTTTAATGGGTATTATTTTACAGAACAGGATATTGGGAAATGATAATTTGGGAATTTACTTTAAAATATTTCGCCCAAACAGGGGTTCTATCGGTGAAACCATATTGTTTATGACATGTTATCGTGTTGTCGACGTTATGATAGCTCTTATTTACTTGACAGTAATGGCGGCCGAGTTTAAAACAATACGATAACATGTCAAAGTCCAATAATAATATGATTTTACCAAGGATAATAGAGTAGAGGCTCCGGGTCTCAGATAGAAAAGAGAAAAGAACAAAAGTACCTAATCCAAACGTCATTGTCGAGTCCATGTCGGTGTCACAGGTTTCTATTCTCTGTCTGTAAGTCGAGATCATGTTCTCGTCTTTCCAAGGGTTAACATTTTGGTGGCATTCAACCTAGTCTCCCTGTAAAACCTTGGTTTTTTAAATTCAATAAAGCTAATAAATCTGCTACCTCCACCATAATTCGATTGCGTCTTGGTCACATTTGTTCGCCCTCTTTTCTGGCGAAGATACATGTACGGGATCATTCTCTTTGTGAGTGCGGTCTCGAGGAGGGAACTCCGGATCATATATTTTTTAACTGTTCCATTGCTCCAGTCTCTTTGTACAACTTTCTCCCTGATTTCATCTCTCGCCCAGCTAACCTTAGTTATGTCCTCACTTTTGTAAATACTTCCTTTGTATATATTTTAGCTAAGTATATTAATGACTTTAATATTAAGTTGTAAATTGCCATTTTAGATTTAGTATTTGTAGTTGTAGTTGTTTTAAATAATCTATTTATTTTTAGATCCCCCAACTGATGAATCTGCATCTTCTTTTGGAAAAAAAATTTTCACCGATCACTTGTAACTTCCAACCTTGACACTGGCAGAATGGTCCCACTGGACAGTAGCCATATAATATAAAAATTGAACTTGAACTTGAAGTCGAGTTCAACAAGCTTTAATTAAGCTCATCTACGAAAGCTAGACGAAGGTCGTACGCGTATACAAATAATAGAGACGTCTAAATCTTGAACAATTGTAAACAACAATTGAAATTCTTTGATCAGTTGTTTAATGTTGAAATATCTGTTAAATTGTTGAAGAATCTTTTCGTTCTAAATCTCTTTGACCGATTTTGAGTCGCTTTCTATGACGTTAATTATGTGTTTTCATCTTAGCGTAATCTTAGAAAGCACATAAGCGATAGTAATAAATTAATGAATTAACTTTTCAACGCCTCTCGCCACACATATATACATGTCACTCACATCCAAATCATGTTTCATTCAAAAGCTATGCAAAACTAATCCATACGAAAATACGAAGTGTTCGCATTGTTGTGATCCGGTGTGGGGATAAGACAAACGATAAAATGACTACCATAGAGGAATTCCATCTCAGTCCTCCGGGTTGGGAACGCATTTGGTGTCTTGGGATTGTAATCTTGAGAGTTCAAATGCCTATCACTGCACTTACCATCAATTGACCTGTTAACTCGTGAGCTCTTTCAGTGAATTAAAAAAAAAAAGTGTGATCGGCAACGTTGAATGCAAGTCAGCTCATGACGGCTTAAGGCGTCCTTGGCGTTCAAAAAGGTAATAAGTGTCCACTCTATAGATTATTTGAAAACACGTTTTATCTTAGTCAGAACATTACGGACGGCCTAGTAAAGATGCGTAACGCTAAGTAAGCGATTTCGAAAATCGATAAAATGTATTGATGGATGACAGAACGCTCGAACGGTTTTATCCATAAATATCCATTCGATAAAAAACAAAAACGTTAACTTCTGATTATTTTAAGCAAAATAATTATATTTAATTTTAATAGATAAAATCCTCCGATGTAACGATGACCCCTAATTTCAAAGCCAATATCTTTAAAACGGCTTAACCGATTTTCAGGAAACCTATCTCAAAACCATCCTGATTAATCTAGCTTTCTTTATAAAAAGCCGCGCCCGAAAACGGTCTATCCTTTTAGGAGTTATGATGCCCCAGACACACAGATACATAGACATTTTTACATCGAGGTCTCAATAGGTAGGTAGGTCTAATATGCTCGGCTTAACAGCTTCCAACCAAGATGAAATCCTTTAGATTAATAGCGCACTCAGCAGTTTACAACCTCGTTTGAGACGGGTTGTGCACCATTTAACTTCTGCATAGAAATATATCTTAGCTTCTAAATAAATAAAGAGAGAAAAAAAAGGGCTTTGTTCATTAAACATTATGCTCCGAAGGAATCTTTTTGCCTCCGCCGTAAAAGAAGAGCCACGTTTAGCTTTAGGTTATTTTCGTCGTTGTTATTTTCATTACCTCCCGTCCGACGCCCCTGGGAGTCGTGACGCCGCGGGGCGTCGTGACGGACATCGAGGGAACTCCTGGGCCCGTATTATGGTCGGCTCTATCGATAAAGCATCTGTCACTCTCGCACTTACGTAGGATAAATCCGGGATAGATGCCCCAGGGGTATACTTGCCCCAATTTTAATTAATCTAGTTTCGCAGATGAATCCCTTCTACTATATGAATCAATCGAAAGACTCTTCAACTACCTCTAAGGTGACCGTGTTGCATGTCTGTGTCAGATTGCACGGGAAGACAATATGCGAACAAAGTTTTCGTAGATGCCATGTTTCTTTACGTAATTTATATAAATTAGGCAAATATCCCTTACGTGGGATAGATGTCCCACATAGGGGAGGGTTGAGATCCGCAAAAATCACTAATACTCACGAAATATTAAAATAATGTTTTTTTTCCATAAATTGTAGATAAAAAACCAAAGTATCAGCTAGTTTTACAAATAAAGTATTTTGCTTTCTGTACTGAGATAGTGCGATTTGATAAAATGTGGCAACTAACCCGGATTTACCCTACTGGCCAGAAAGTGACAGATATTTTATCCACGCCTATCCACACCGATAAACACGACCTCCTAAGCCAATAGGCAGTATCCCAAATTCAATGGCCAAAACAGATTGAATCCTATAACGTTGGTAATAACGTTGCATTGGCTACAGGAATTTTGTCTGAGGTACTTACTGCCTTTTGTGTTTGCAGGACAGAATAGGCCTGATTTATATTCAGACACTCACCGTGGTTGCGGCGGCGAAGATGACAGCAGCGAGCCGGAGCCGCGCTTGCAGAGCGGCGGGCGCGGCGCGGACGGGCGGCGCTCCACACCGGACGCGGAGCGGGTAGCGGGCGCGCCCTCCGCGGACAGCACGCGTGCTGACACCAGCGCCGCCTCGGGGCAGTGCTAAAGAAAAAACACTGTGATATTAACCTTTTTAACGCCATTGACGGATATATCCGCACCACTGGTTCAACGCTATTGACAGATATTTCCGTCATGGTTGACAGCGCAAAATTGACCTGCGTGTCTATGAGGCAAGGTTGACATTCGCTCTGTTTTGAAGCTGTCATTCGTGTGGGTGACGTCTTTTGTATTTGACATAGCGTTGAAAAGGTTAAAAATATCCCCGACGTACTATCGGAGGCCGTCACATGAACTCATTTCAGTTCTTTTTACACGACTGCCCAAAAACAGGAGTGTAATGTTTTCAGGATTCATGGATGTTTGTGAATTTCTTTATTCCATGATAACTTCTTAATGGCTGAACTTAGGCGTATGGGGTATCATTGGAAGGGTGCAGACCCACCGTACCCCCAAACCGTACCACTGACCCAAAATTGGTATCATAAATATGAGGTAGGTTTAGGTTATGTTAGTTCTTCAGCAGGCCCGGAGGGCCAAACTACCCAGAAATAGGAGCTCTGCGACAGCAGAGCTCCGTCGACAACGTTAAATTTGATTTTAATAGTAATAATTGGTCAAAGTACCACCAGTGGTACGGCCGAGGGGTACAGTGGGTCTGGAAGGTCATTGGAATCGTAAAATACCGTACCGCGAGTAATATAGGCTAGGTTTTGTCTTTAAAAAAAGCATGCGGTACCAAAATAGCAAATGCCGAAATTGAATGAAAAGAAATTGAAGAATGGGCTCCAAAAATATACATCACTAGGGTCCTATTTTGAGTCGTTGACGAGTAACACTCATTTAAACTTTTATGTTGCATAGTTTCGCCATCCGATAAAAGATGGCGGTAGCAGTTATTGTTATATTATTTGTGTTGAAATTAAAATGAATTTGCATGTTGTGTTTTTCAATCATCGCCTAAAACTTATTACAACTAAAAGGAATTAATTAAAAAGAAAACTTTAGCAATAACAAACATTGCAATGCTTGTGTTTCTTTTTTAAATCATTAACTTTACTGTTGATTACCTAGGTACTTTCGTGAAAGTTAGCTGAAACGACCAGCGCAATACATCCTTTAAAAATCAAATATCGTGTAAAAATCGGTTTAACTTTTCGGGACCTACAGCCACAGACAGAAGGTCACACGCAGATAGACACAAAGGCTTCATACTAGCTAATACACTTTTTACATCTTTAAACACTAATTAAAGCAATGACCAAACTAATTTGAATTTAACTAATTAAACGTTTTACTCGTACCATTTATCCAGAACTATCGAACACCAACGTCACCAACTATAGTGATAGGGTATCACATTGTCGAGGTAAAACTAAAGTTGTATTATATTAATTAAAAGTTATCGACGCCCGCCATAGAGGATATCCTCAGTAAAGGGAGGCTTTTAAACTTCGTATGAATAGCGCTTCTGTAACAAGATAACAACGTTATACTCGCCAACTTTGGCTTTACACTATAGGTTACACTAATTAACTTACCAACGAACAAACTGTTGCTAAAGTATCACGAGGTACTTCATTTTGTAAAGCAACTTAAGACAAGCTAACACATACCTATCTTTAAATTGTATTATTTGCAAATAAAACATTGCGTACAGTGTGATTTAAAATTCAGGAATTTATAGAAAAGTCAATAAGTTAAGAGGAAATCTGTTAGGTGAACCGATTATCCGGACCAACAGCAATACGTTTGGATCTCTGAAGACAAGTCAGAATATAATAGAATAATTTATTGGAACCAACGATTACTAGCATAGAGGCATCTTAGTCCTCATCGCAGAGTTGGCAACGCATTTGAGGTCTTAGGATTATAGTCTTGAGAATCCAAATGTCTATGGGTCTCAGATTCCACTTACCATCAGGTGGCCTGAGTAATCGTGTGCCTTCTCCTTATCATAAAAAATTGATTTCTCGCAGCATGTCGATGAAAATGGTCAAGAGACATGTTGCCCGTTGCTACAAATCCATTACAGGAACGCAGGACAGTTACCGCTGATTGGTATAGTTACCATGGTTTGTTTACCTGAAATGATCGCCGAACTCCGTAGAGGCAAACTAACGACGCATCAACTACATCACCATAGTGCGAGCTCGCACAATATCACAGAATAGATAGTTGTACCAGTACAAACAGCCACGCTGTTAACTGTACATCGGTGGACCTTATTACAAAAGGCATAAGGCCTACCGATGGACAGTTAACAGTGTGGGCGATGGTACACTAATCGGAAGACACTCATGTTGTTGGAGCAGGAAAACGTTGAGCTGATGAGTCATCCTGCAGCTCTAACATTAGCCTTAGGGCGTTTTCCAAAAAAAGTACCTATCGTTAACAACGGTATTTTTTCCATTACGTCACAAAAATTAGTCATATATTTATATACTGCCCTCATAAGCTAACGGGTGGTATTTCAAATTAAATAAGCATAGCAGATTAAAATCTCACCTGTTAGTAATATGGTCGAACTTGTTACCAGGGAGCGAAACTTTGGTGCCGATGACAGGCGAATGACAGAGTGTTTTATCTCGATTTTACATCATCACTAATAACAACTTATTGGCCTCTTTAGTTTACCGATATTGACACTTGAGTTAGAATGGCAAATACTTTTGTCATTAAAAAAAAGATTGTTGGAGACAATAACGAATTTATATTTAATTATTTTTTTATTTGTAAATTGCAAATATAACTGAAATATTTTGGTTTCGTTTGAACAAAGTTTCTACGGAGTCTATACTTACAGTCGTATTTGCAGAAGTTTCCTTTTTTGATTGTAAATTATGAAAAAATATCGTATTGTATTTGCCATTATCTTAATAATATTAAATATTATAGCATTATTAAAAATCGGTGGGGTGTCGCAATATTGTTTGTTTGTTTTGTTTATTGTTTGATTAAAATAAAAAGCATCCTTTATGTGAATTTACGTCATAATGACGTCACCGGCACCAAAGTTTCGCTCCCTGCTTGTTACAGCATTTATGTCTGTGATGCCTATATTTATCTTAAAGCAGTAATAGTTCATTTTCGTGACGTAATGGAAAAATAATGTTTGCTAAGGAAACGTGGGGTTTAGTAAGGATTTATAACGTGGGCATCGACTTGAAGTCCTAGAAGTTACAGCTGAGACCTACAAGTCGGCCATTTTGGCTAATCTTGAAAGTCCCCCGATTGCGATACATATGTAGTTATTTCTTGATTCCTTTTTTTGTTTGGCATATTATCACATTGATTGCAATGAATGTTATTACTTTTTAAAATTCACTGTAAGGCATGGTGGGAGTGTTTTTTTCCTAGTTGTATTCAAACTTTTAAAATCTTAAAAATTATCAATTTCGGAAAGAGTTCCAGAATTATGGATTAAAGCTCAATATCGAATCAGTTCCGGAATTGAAAATCATCCGATATTGCATGCCCTAATTGTTAACATCGTTGGGCCTCTATTCAACTGCGTTATAACGATATCGTGTTTGACGTGTTTTAGAATCGTTTATGTCACAGTCGCCATTATTGTAAATGACATAAGAGTTATGAAAACGTTGACGATACGGAAACAGGTCAAATAAGATATCGTTTCTACCGTGTAGAATCTCGGCCCTGGGCATTAACTCGTTAATCCTTTAATCGTTACTTAACGAAGTTAACATATCGAGTAACGGATTAACTTTAAAATTACATACATACATAACAATCACGCCTTCATTGCCAGAGTGGGGTAGGCAGAGCTACAGAAATACCAACAACTATAAACAGACTTGTTGATAATTCTGTAACCACATTTTGCACATTCAGGCCAAGATGTTTACCAGTCTATACTAACTAACTTAACTTAGTAGTTAACTTCAAAATTAACTTTAAAAAATGTTAATGGACACGTTAACTTTCGTTAAATTTCCCAAGTCCGTTAATAGTTAATCCAGTACCTAAGTAGTATTTACAAAGAGGATACCGCAAGCACCGCCCCGCGCCGCGGAAAACATGTTCAGCCTCGCTTTTAGACGAGAAATTCAACATATTAATGTTGATGAGGGGAATATCTACATTATGCCAGATAACTAAATTACCTTAGTGCTAGAAGATGTATTTAAGACCTTAAAGTGGGAAAATTATGGTCTCAATATAACAGGAGCCCGTCTCAACAACTTAAGATTCGCAGATGATATTGTCTTATTGTCCGATAACCCAGACGATCTACAAAAAATGATAAATGAGCTCAACGAAGCCTCCTTACGGTGCGGTTTGGAAATGAATTTGGAGAAGACAAAAATCATGACTAGTACGCAAAATTCCACATTTGTGATAACTGTAGACCAAACCCCAATTGAAAGAGTAAGGAAATATGTATATCTGGGACAAGAAATCGTAATGGGTAAAGACAACCAGGACAATGAGATCGGTCGTCGTGTGCGTCTTGCATGGGCGGCGTACTCCAAGCTTGACTTTGCCTTTAACATGAAACTTGAGGCGTCGCAAAAAGCTCGCATATTTGACCAGTGTGTACTACCAGTGCTTACGTACGGAGCTGAAACCTGGGTATTTACGGAAAGAACTCTGCACAAGTTGAGTGTTGCCCTGAGGGCGATGGAAAGAAGACTGGTTGGTATATCACTGAGGGACAGGAAGACAAACAAGTGGCTTCGAGAACACAGCAAAGTCATGGATGTGATCACCCGTATAGCAAAGCTCAAGTGGGAATGGGCTGGCCATGTGGCTCGTAAACATGGATCATGGTGCAAAAGAGTTGTGGAATGGAGACCTTGGGGGGAAAAGCGGCCACGCGGCAGACCACAAATGCGCTGGTATGATGATATAAAAAGAGCGGCTGGGACAAAGTGGATACAGATAGCGCAAGATAGAAAAGAGTGGCATAAACTGAAGGAGGCCTACATCGAAATGATTGAAAAGGGCTAAGAAGAAGAAGAAGAAGAACTAAATTACAATTACATACTCTAATACGTGTATAATTATTAATCCTTATAATTATACACGTCTTGTTTTGTTCCTAACCCGTTAAATTCCAGAACCCAAACCAATCGTTTTTATAACTCACTAACGCAACGATAAAAAAATGCAATTTTCATCACGTGTTAACGGATTAACGATTAACGTTAACTTGCTTTAAATCGTTTTGACGACACATTGGCCTAGTTGGGAGTGACACTGCCTCCAAAGCCTTCAAATTGGGTTCAAATCCCGATAAGGGCAGATATTGTGTGTGATGAGCGCGAATTTTGCTCCTGAGTCTACGAAGTTTTCTATTTATTAAAATATGTATTTCCCTATATAAGTATGTTTATCGTTGTCTAGTACCCATTGTAAAAGCCTAGAGCTTACTTTGGGACTAGGTCAATTTGTGTAAGATTGTCCTCTGGTTTTTTTTTTTTTTTATCTTCCGAAATGTATCTCTTTAACTTTTAACGAAGTTACCTTTTTAGTAACGGATTAGCGATTAACGAAGTTAACTATTTGATTAACGGTGCCCGGCTATAATGGCTTTAGGAGTGTCATAGGCTCTATTAGAACTGCTGCTCAGTCCGGATGCAGCAGCAAAACTTGCTTTGATTCACTCGTAAATCATTGTAGCATGTGCCTACGTAAGATACTCATTAAATAACGCGTTAATATCGTGTTAAAATAAGGTAGCGTAACGTTAAGATATTACATGCGGTAGATATTCGGTATAACCAGCGCCCTGTAAATTGAATCTGACGGAATGTTACCCTGAAGCGACGGCTCGAGGCGGGAGCCGGGGTTAGGGTTGACACATGCGAATGTGAAAATATCTGGGGATTGTCTAACACAAATTAACTTATTGAGAAACTGCCTGTGCTATGGGAGTGGACATCTTGTCATTTATTTTGCCTTTGTTATAGATACGAGTATTTAAATTGGTTTTAAAATCAGGGTCCCTCTGAAAACAAGCGCCGCGGCTTGCTGCTAAGTAAGGTTCTCCCCACACCTATCGACGCGGAATAGGCGTTAGCTAATCAAAAAAACTGTTTATGTCTAACAGTAAGAACGAAAAGACATTGATCGTCTCCGCCGACGCTGGACGACGTCAGCCGTGCTGATTCGACGTCTTTTCGCTCTTATTGCGTAGGCATAAAGTTTTTTTTTGATCAGCTAACGCCGATTTCACTTCGATAGGTGTGGGGAGACCCTAAGGGCCCTTTTCAACCTAATGTTTAATGTGTTATTTTAGTTTTCATTTATTAAGAATTTGTTGCTGAAATCATTGAATAAGTTATGTCTAAGTTGGGTTGGTATGGTTCTATTATAAAATCCCTAATCGTCATATTTTGTCCTCTTGCGTCGTTTGTCCGAATTTTCGTAAGTTCTAAAGCACTTTGCTGTAAATGACTTCATTGGTGACAATGATGTATTTAAGTAGTGTCTAGATATTTGTACACATAGTTGAAAATTTCAAAAGTTGTTTGCTTCAGTTGAAATACAGTTTAGTACAAATTATAATTTGGAAAAGCGTTACGTTAGGACAAACGTTATTAGGGATTTTGAGGGACAACCCTGCTTTAGTACATATTGATTTTAGGTGAAGTTGTACGCAGCCCTACGCGGCACAATGGCGCGGTTTCATCTAGTTAAAAGCGTGCGCCATTAGCAACGCATTGTTGCCTTTATGTATCAATACACATTATGAGGAGTATCGATTTTAACTAAATAACTACTGGTATTATTTACATCCAATGAATGGAAGGTAAATGGAATATATTTACAGTAACAAATTATTTTGATTCCAAGGTACGCTCTTACGAGATGCAATGCGAGACCGTTTTCGTTATAGAAGAATAGCTGTTTCTCACGACTCCGTCCGCGTAGAATTCGTTTATCGCTATTCCATCAGAAATCATAAAAAGTACCTTATGTCCCTCCCTGGGACTCAAACTATATCTATACCAAATTTTATCTAAATCGGTTCAGCGGTTTATCCATGAAAGCGTAACAAACAGGCAGACAGAGTTACTTTCACATTTATAATCGTTATCGAAGATGTAGGTATAGGGGATAGACGGAAGCCACCAGTTTTCGACAGTCGTCACGACATTAGTCATCTGTCGTATTTAGATAAAGTAACTTATAACTATAGGCTATAGGTGTCCCTCTCTTCCTTTCCTTCGATATTGTCTTTTAATTATTACAATCACGTGATTTAGTTAGGTTAGGTTAGGTTATCTATATATAAAAAAAACTAGCGACCCGACCTCGCTTCGCTCCGGATTAAAGTATTATACATATAAACCTTCCTCTTCAATCACTCTATCTATTAAAAAAAACCGCATCAAAATCCGTTGCGTAGTTTTAAAGATTTAAGCATACATAGGGATATAGGGACAGAAAAAGCGACTTTGTTTTATAACTATGTGGTGATAACTGATAAATAAGTATCCAGGGACATTGCCACGCAAATTGACCAAGATACAAACTAAGCTGTAGACTTGTACTATGGACCAGACAACGATAAACTTACTTATATAGAGAAATACATTCTTCAATGCATAGAAAACATCCAAGACAAGAACACTCGTTCTCTTCACACAAATATCTGCCCTTAACGGGATTTGGACCATAATTTCCGGCTGCCTAAACTGTAATACTTTCATGGAATAGTGCGACCACTACTGCTTAACGGTAGGGCTTTAATAACGGATAAGATTAAATAAATAAAATAAATAAATATCAGGGGACAATCTTACACAAATTGATCTAATCCCAAACTAAGCTCCAGGCTTGTACTATGGGTAATAGACAACGATAAACATACTTATGTAGAGAAATACATACTTAAATACATAGAAAACATCCAAGACTCAGGAACAAATATTCGCGCTCATCACACAAATATCTGCCCTTACCGGGATTTGAACCCAGGACAGCCGGCTTCGGAGGCAGGGTCACTCCCAACTAGGCCACCGTGTCGTCGTGCTCATGTTCTAACTAATTATTCGCAAAAATATAAAAGTAATAAAAAACCTGACAAAATATTTGCATTGGACACATTATCAGGGCC
Organism: Acleris holmiana; assembly: GCA_949316455.1. Taxonomy (NCBI): domain Eukaryota; kingdom Metazoa; phylum Arthropoda; class Insecta; order Lepidoptera; family Tortricidae; genus Acleris; species Acleris holmiana. The sequence continues at coordinate 12,602,410 of OX438783.1, forward strand.
TCTATTTTACTGGGTAAAACCATTTACCATATTGCCTTTGACTTGTAATCGTATTGTTTTCAACTCGGCCGCCATTACTGTCAACTAAATAAGAGCCATCGTAACGTTGACAATAGGACTTCACAGAAGCGCGTGTCTTTAACCAAACAATTGCTTTGCGTGTGATATCCACTTATTTCTGTAATAAGTCCACGGGAGTGTCCATAAAAAACTTGACAGTGGCGAAATAAACCTTAACAGGAGCGAACGCTATTAATTCAAATTATAATCAGAACGTTGACAACAAGATAACATGATAAAAGCAATATGGTTATGCCGAGAAAAATAATGGCGCTAGAATTGTATTTGAATAGAGATCACAGACACTTTATTGGGTCAAACAAACAAAGGGGGTAGTTAATTAAGAATAGGTACACCGTGTAACGAGGGGAGAACCTTTCGGGCCGACGTGGCGGAGTCGAAATTACGGCTATTGGGCCACTTTCACACAATATGAGCTCGCCTTTCAATTTTCCACACATTTTCCTTGTACGAAAAGCCTTAAGTAACGTATTGTTGCTTTTTGCTATGTTTTCGGGGTTCTGTATACAAATTGTGTTAACGAGACTCTTGTACATACTAAGCTTACGCCGTCTGTTTGTTCTAAAGTCGAAATCAAAAATGACAGATCATACAAGGTGTTTAAAAATATCTGCTTATGCGTGTAAGACAGAGTGTAGTTTAGATAAATTTGAGCACATTATTTGATGACGATGGGTTTTAGAGCTGTCATTGTGAACCTTTAGGTAACCATTTTTTTCCGTTTTAAATGTCTCTAGTCTTATTTATATCTTTCTAAAGTGGCGGTTTATTAAAGAGGCGAATTAAGTTTAACGTTAGTATATGCCGTATAATTATACGATAAATGCTAATCAACCTTTAGCTGCGACCGTACTGGCGACTCTTAATACGTAAATGGCAGTATCTCAGACAGAAGTCCTGTAGCAATTGCATCCTTACTATCAACAGGATAGGATTGAATCTGCTGCCATTGAATTTGAGATACTGCTTATTGGCTTAGGAGGGCAGCGCACTAATCTGTCAAAGGCGTTTAAGCGACAAGTTACTATAAACGCCGACTGTACGTGCCATCCTCATAGTGTAAAATTCAATCAGCATTAAGCTGCCGTAGGGAAATCTTAGCAAAGGGTAAAATAAATAGCTGAAATGTAATATTGCTATTCGATATTAATATCGGAGCAATAAGATTTGTTATTTACGTGTTCAGTTTACTCAAGTGTTTCTATATCTATGCTAATATTATAAAAGTTTTGTGTTGGGGGTAATCTTTAGCTGATAGACCCTTGGGCCTCTATTCAGATGCGTTAAAACGATATCGTGTTTGACACGTTTAAGAATCGTTTATGTCACAGTTGCCATTGCCATTATTGTAAATGACATAAGAGTTATCAAAACGTTGACAATACGGAAACGCTTCAAAAGCGACATCGTTTTTACGCTGACAAACACACACTGGTAAACATCTTAGCCTGACTGTGCAAAATCTGGTTACAGAATTATCAACAAGTTTAGAGTTGTTGGTATTCTGTTGCTCTGCCTACCCCACTCTGGGAATAAAGGCGTGACGTTATGTATGTGTGTATTTTTTGCGTTTTTGAAGGCGGTTTTTTTCTAGTATTTATTATTTGACACGTTTTCCTGCTATTAATTTTATTTTCATATATAAAACAGTACCGTAACTGATAGACTGAATGACCAACAACGCACAGCCGAAACCGCTGGACCTAAGGACTTGAAATTCAGAGGGAATATTCCTTAGATAGCCTAGGGGCTGTGAAGGGATATTTACCGGGAAACTACTTCTACGCGTCCTCTAGTAAGTATAATATACAGAGGTCGGCAGGGGTGAGCAGGGCCTCTATTCAGGTGCGTTAAGACGATATCGTGTTTGACTCGTTTAAGAATCGTTTATGTCACAGTCGCCATTATTGTAAATGACATAAGAGTTAACAAAACGTTGACAATACAGAAACACGTCAAATACGATATCGTACTTACCTTGTAGAATTCCAGCCCTGTATTCACGTCATTAATGTCAGGTAGTTGTGTCTTGTAGATATTAATAAGGTGTATCCATTAAGAAATATTAAAGGAAGACATAACTGAAATTATGAAACTAAAATGATAAAATGCCTCGATGTGTCTTTGCACACTACTTTTTTTTCTTGTCATACTGGTTTTACATTTTGTACGTAATATGGTTTTTTTAACGTCAAATGTCATATCGGGTTCATTTTCAACCCACTTTAGGACTGTTTTTTCTTTAACTTTCGGCATACTCAAAATTGCAATAATCTTTTTCAAATTTATTATTATTTACAATTTAATTATTTATCCGCTTATATACTTCTAATTGACACAATAGAATAAAGACGTCGTCATGATATTTCACCCAGAGAGAATATGGCATCCTTAAACAGATTTATCGCCTATCTAAAAAGGTTTGATATCGTATGATATATCACTTTATTAACCTTCATAGTATCATATGGATATATAATATATATATTAAGAAAGTTTGCTTTAATACTAGGTGAAACTGTTATCCCTTTTAAGCGCAAAGCTGTGCATAATAGATTAATCACATTCCGTAGGTTGTAATAAAATTCATTTGTTTTGATGGCGACGTAAAGCTCGTAGCAGAAAGGCAGCCCACATAAAATCATTTCAGTAGTTTATTATAATTACACATGAAACCATCATTGAATGATAAGGTATGTCAATGTTATGCAAAAACTGAAAACAGCACACCCCCGCCGACCTAATAATAATATGTTAGAGAATGACTGACTGTTTAGTTTCTTGCGGCGTTTTTTCTCTGCCAGTGGTCTCCTCTTGGGAATTGTTTGTAGATTTTGACGTGCGTGTGAGCGCTTGTCACAGAATGTAAGAGTAATTATTCTGGCCCTTACTTAGTATAAATCAACAGTCAAATGGTTGATCTGCACGAGTGTTGCCATACAACTACGTGGTTAAATGTTCCTAGTTTGCGGTCTAATCATTTAAGTTTTAATATTATTGTTTTATATTATTGTCATTGTTCACTATATTAAATGTCTTTTGGTTTTTCAGATGCGTGTTTTTTATGGTTTGTTTTAAGGTGTATGTTTTTTAAAAAAATATTATTATTTATTTTCATTTGTTTTTCCGATGTTTTTTTAATTATTGTTTTTATTTTTTACGAGTGGCACCTGGCAGTTGGCATTATATTTGATACGATTTTGTACTATGGCTACTTTTTATTTTGTGTTATATTCTGTGTATTGTGTCAAATTTTGTCAATAAAATTATTTATATTCTATTCTATTCTAAAAGGACCCATTTACCCTTATCTTTACGGAACCCGCGGTGCGCAAGTCCAACTCGAACTTGTCAGGTTTTTTCTATGTGCAATCAGCCGTCACTTCCAACGAATAGACACCTAATCAAATCAATACGTAACTGAATAAGCTGATATTCCGACTTCGTTTCCTTCGATACAGAGCAATTTATCTCTATTTCGGGAAACACTCATAACTCAAGTAGTTTTTCTTGAGACGACGTTATTGTATAGTCAACGTTAAAAGATACTCAATTTAGCACTTAATCGCATTACTTAATTGATTTTAACAACTAGATAGGTTCGGCCGAATAAAAATGTCACATGTTTGGCAACAGCAAAAGCGCCATCTCTCAGATTTCAGACAAACTACGTCGCACTAAATAGATTTCAAAAGAACAAAATTAGGCAACTGGAATATAAAATATGAAAAAACTGTTTTGAAAGCTAAACTGTCTTTAGCTATAATTTAATTAACCGGGTTGGGAGTTGGCGCGAGAACGAGACAGCTATAGATTTTACACCATTACATTGTCCAGATATTTTCCTAGAGGCAAGTCCATAAAATTAATAATATGTATTAAGTCTATGATTAACATGTAGTTAAGAGGCCGTACACGAAATTTTGCCGGATTTGCTTCTTTTGGCGATTTTACAGTTACTCGTAAAATACTGCTTTTCTATAAGTTTTAATGCATATTAATGCGTATGATAGAATAAATGAGTTAGGAATGAATAAGCTACTTCTTTATTTTTGTCGAGTATTATAATGCGAGAGTAGTTTTAAAACATTATGTACTTAATGCTATTTTTTTCATTTTTTGATGATTTTTTAAGTTAACGGATTGATTTTGAACTGAAGTTTATTACTGTTGTTTTAAGTTTATGAACGAGAGTTTTAAGTAAGTAGTCGAAATCAAAAACAATTTTTTGCCCATTTTCTATAAAACTTTACCAAGTTAATAGTTTATTTACACAAAAAAATATATATGAAGGTGGTAAAAAGTTATTCATATTTTTTTTAGATCAGCAATAAATTGTAATATTTTCATAACTTTTAGACGTCAAAACGATTCGTCTACAGTCGCCGGTTTCAGGTCGATTAATCAAAATAAAATACCTATTAAAAACAAAAAAGTAGCTCATACATTTGTTGAAAATCAAAATTATCTTTCGTGTTGCGTATTAAAATTTGTAGAAGTTAAGTATTTCAACAGTAAAATCACGTCTGCAAAATCACGTAAATCACCGAAATCGTTAAAATTTCGTATACGGCCTCTTAAAGAAAAGAAAGAAAAATATTTTATTCACAATAATTTATACACACTGAGATAAAAACTAATATTTAAAAGGGAAAGGGGAGGCCGAACCAGTGTTAATTGTTGCGAAACGGTCCCAATCGCATAATGCTGGCTGTGAAGGCAACGCTGGTCTTCCGTTCCGCCGCTCGGTGGAAACACGAAAGGTGAAACAGACACGGTTGTGTCATACACAGATTTAGGTTAGCGACTTTCCTGTGGACACGCCGGACGTTAACGTTTTTAAGGCCTAATTTTCTGGCTAAGCCCATTCCCGCATAAACGGCGTCAGGACTGCTTTAGGGCCGTGTTCACCAACAATTAATCGGACGGTTAAGTCTTAATCAGCTGTTAATCAATACATCTGACACCCGTTAAACTGCTAATCGTCCGTTTAATTGTTGGTGAACACGGCACTTAGACTTACCATATACAAAAAAATCTTATATGCACACAAGCTTTTAACTATTGACCACAGGAAAGACAACTTTAATTTTTCCATTACGTCATGAAAATTAGTCATTATTTTATATGCTGTCCTTATAAGCCAATAGGCGGTATTGCAAATTAAATACTACTAAACTTGCTACAGGAGTTTTGTCTCAAATGCCACTATTTCTCTTAAAACAGTAATAGTTAATTTTCGTGACGTAATGGAAAAGTTCCCGTTGTTAATTGTAGTCCTCAACTATAGGTATTTTTTTTTGGAAAACGCCCGTACCCGTTTAATTGGTGGTAGGACCCTGTGTAGGGTCCATCCGGATCGCTACCCCTTCTTATCCATTAACCTACCACCAAGCAGCAATGTTCGCATTGTTTTGTTCCTTGGTGGGGATAAGACAACCGGTGAAATTACTAGTATAGAGGCGTTCCATCTTACGAGTAGTCCTTAGGGTTGGCAACGCATTCGAGGTCTTAAGATAATAGTCTTGACAATTCCAGGGTCTCAGATTCAACTTACCATCAGTATATTACTGCCGCGCCCAAGTTACATACATACATAACATTACGCCTTTATTCCCAGAGTGGGGTAGGCAGAGCTACAGAAATACCAAAAACTCTAAAAAGACTTGTTGATAATTCTGTAACCACATTTTGCACAATCAGGCCAAGAAGTTTACTAGTGTATTAGTGACGGGTTGCAAGCCCATCGCCTAACAGTACTACAAGCCCTTATTCCCTTAGTTGCCTCTTACGACATCCACGGGAAGACATGGAGTGGCACTATTCTAACCCTGCAGCTACACAGGGCTAACCGCCCCTAAGTTGAATGCATAAAAGACCCAATTAACCACTCTTGCTTTTTTAACGCCAAACGAGTACGAGTATATGGTAACTATCTCTCTTACTCTCGTGTTTTCCGTATCTGTCCATCATTCGCCAGTGAAACAATTGAACATTTTATAGTAAGTATGTCAATTTTCAAACGCCATTTTCTATGCACGTAACATATCTACGAGTATACTCTGTAATATCATTGGATTTACGTAACATTTCCTGCGGCGTTGGGGTCAGCTTTACCCGTCTCTTGGAGTTAGGAACGTCCCTTTTCAAAAGGAAGCCTGTATTACAAAAGGAAGCCCTTGACAAAATTGATAACAATGCCTAATTTGCTGAAGTAGGTACTATAATATGATTATCCCTTTAACTTCTATCACATTAAATCTCTGTAACAAAGTAATTATATTAGAAATTAGTTTTCTTATACTAGAAAATGCTTCTCAGGCTTCTTTACTGCTTTTGACATGCCATCGTATTGTCAACGTAATGATAGCTCTTATTTACTTGACAGTATTAGTAATGGCGGCCGATTTATAAACAATACGATAAGTTATTTTTCATGTCTATGAATAACATTTGAGTTATATTTTAGATAGCTGGACCGTCATGGAGGTTCTTGACCAGTAGGTAAAGTCCTTCAGCTTGTATAGGTAAAAACCTTAAGTAAAGCACCTCTTGCATGTATTGTAATTGTGTACAAAAGTAATATGGAACACCATGGTTCTAAAATCCATGGAGTCGTTATTTCCTAATTATTATAAACGTACTACTTTGACTTTGACCTTTGGTATATTTCAAAATAAACTACAAAACTATTAAAGACATATTCGGTACCGGTTTATAATAACTACGTTTGTTTATTTGTTATGCTTTAACTTTGGGAAATATCCACCAAAGCACAACTCATTTAAATTGGTTCAGCGGTTTTAATAAATAAATAACTTTGCCACTCGTATCACAATATCTGAAATATGACAATACTGAAGATCATAATCAAAGTGATTAGTCTATACTAATATTATAAAGAGGAAAGATTTGTTTGTTTGTTTGTTTCGAATAGGCTCCGAAACAACTACACCGATTTGAAAAAATATTTTACCATTAGAAGCTGACATTATCCCTGATGAGCATAGGCTACTTTTTATCCAGTGATTCAAGAGGAAAGTTTATATATAATACCCGAAGCGAAGCGAGGGCGCGTCGGTCGCTAGTATTGAATAATTAGGAAATAGGGCCTCCATGGATTCTTGAACAAGGATAAGCCACCTTTTGGTGGCGTATCCTTAGACTTTTGTCCTAACCCTAGCTATAACTACATACAAGTCCTTTACTTAAGTTTTTCAACTATATTACGTTGATGATGTTGCTCAAGGTCAAACAAGTTACAATACGATTACTGTAAGTTTACCACTGACAGGGAGTTTGCCTTTATTTAATTTTCAACTTTAATTTCATACAAATAAGGCAATTTTCAGAGTACTGTTACCAACGTCTACTAGTAAAACTATAAAACTATATAAACTTGTTTATTTGAAGACAATCCATCTTTCAGTAGTAAACTCAAAATAATCCACTCTATAGTGAGCTTTATTATTAGTCTTATAAATTGTACAAATACAGTAGTTATTAATGCATTGCATAATTATGGCTCTTATGATACGAGTGGCAAAGTTGGAAAGAGGACATTTGAATAAAACTGTTCCTCTTACCAGACATCGTAAAACAACTGAACGTAGGAACAATTAACACAAAATACCTGCTAATTTCATGATGAAGGTTTTCGTGTAACGGATTTGCAAAATTCAACCCGTAACAGGAAGAAATGAGGACGCAATTGCAGTAAACGATATCTACTACGCTTACAAGTCGCGAGCGTCCCCAAGGCAGCGTGGCGAAAATGTATAATTAACAATAATTTTAAATTCAATTGATTGCACACAAGGTTTATCAATTAGTGAAATGTAACGTTGGCCCAAAAAGGTTCAAGGTTACTCTGCACGCTCTCCGTTTACTCTTAAATCTTCCATAATAAGTAATCAGAGCTTTTCATTAAACCTTTTATCTTTTCGTCCCGTCCCTGAGTAAGTAACTACCTTAATTTATCAGCGGGGTGAAATTTAAACGCAGATGTTCGTAACAATCCCGATTACCGGGCGAGAAAACATTTTCTTTCAGCTTTAGGGAACAGTTCTTGCGAGCACCTAAATAACCGATATTATTTACATATCTATCGAATTAATTTTGTGCAGGCCTCCGACTGCGTGGAAAGTTTTTTTCGCTTTTTCACGGTGACTGACTCAATTTTCCCACATACAATTACTCTTTGATTGACGAACTGTGCAAAAATACATCTATCCTGGGCCTCTATTCAACTGCGTTATAACGATATCGTGTTTGACGTGTTTTAGAATCGTTTGTGACATCACAGTCGCCATTATTGTAAATGACATTAGAGTTATGAAAACTTTGACAATACGGAAACACTTCAAATACGATATCGTTATTACCGTGTAGAATCTCAGCCCAGTGCTCCGTTCCTTATTGGAGCAAACGAGTACACGGTAGATGTGCAATTACTCACTAGCTCTGGAAATAAGAGCGTCCTAGGGTTTCTTTGAGTACCTCTCGGTGCACCATCAGACCTTACAATCTATTTAGTTATCTACTAGCTGAAGCATTTATCACGACTCGTATGTGCCTAAAGGCGGAAACTTAATGATTTTCTATCCACCACCAATTTGACGACCGACAGGAAGCGAAACTTCTACTGCATTATTGAGAATTTACGACGTATAGGTATATACTTTGTTATTTTGTATTTTTGTTTTACTTTAAAATCTAGCTCGCTCCAATTACCTACGCCCGACATACCTTTTTCAGACGAGTTCCTAGATATTATAATAAACATCTGTATAACATTGATCCCTTGCATAGTTCACTTACTACCATTGAAAAGTTAGTAAAATGTGAATTATTTCAGTATCCTACATATTTTTAGTATACCTGCGCTACTTAATGTTCTTTTAGCGATCCTTCACATGTAATTTTAAATTGTGATAGTTTCCGCTTGCGCATTTTTGTTTTGATATGTGAATTCATTAATAAACCTCCAGGTCTTTTATATATTCACATTGTTTAGTACAAAGTACTTCTATATCGCATTTAAATATGACTGTATGTGTTCTAAATCCTTACTAATATTATAAATGTGAAAGCGTGGATGTTTGTTATGCTTTAACGCAAAAACTACTAGACGAATCATCATGAAACTTTGTACACATATTCTGGGAGGTACTAGAAGTAACATAGGATTACATTTTATTAAAAAAAACCTTTTTTTTTTAAATAAAAATAAAAATTGCCAAGAAAAAAAAAGCAGTGGGCACAGCCGCTGGCGGGTAGCTAGTAAATAATAATAAAAAAAAAAATCTGACATCTTTAAAACGGCTCAGCAGCTTTGGTATTCAAGAACCTGCTTTGAAATGTGAACCACGTCCTTGTATACGACAGCATACACAGTAATGTGGTTGTTAAAAAAAACAGATTTACGGTTTTTGGCTTTTTTCCTTGCCAAAATTCATGATTCTAGGTCTATGGGAAGTACCCTATGTCGAGACAAAAAGGCAAAAAAAACACGTTATTTGCACGGAAACCCCCCTATTTTTTTTAAGAGAATATTACCTGTTGCCGTTATTAATATCGAGCAAAAAACGGCAAAAAAATCACGTTTGTTGTATGGGAGCACTTAAATATTTATTTATAGCGGCAACCAAAATACATCCTTTGTGAAAGTTTTTTTAACTGTCTAACTATCACGGTTCATGGGATACAGCCTGGCGACCGACAGACAGACGGACAGTGGAGTCTTAGTAATAGGGTCCCGTTTTTAACCTTTGGGTACGAAACCCTAAAAAAATGGAGGTTCAAATTTAAACAAAAACGAATTTAACTCCGGCACTTGACGCGAATTACACAGTAAAAAGAACAGAGGTGCTTAACTTCATAGATAAATGACCACTAGTATCCAAGTTTTTCATGTATAATACTTTTTTATGTTAAGGAGAAGGCACACGAGCACTCTGGCCACCTGATGGTAAGTGGAATCTGAGACCCATTGACATTTGAATTCTCAAGACTATAATCCTAAGACCTCAAATGCGTGGCAACCCTGAGGACTAAGATGGAATGCCTTTATGCTAGTAATTTCACCGATTGTCTTATCCCCACACCGGAACACAACAATGCCTAATATGACTAGAAGACGCCCGCGACTTCGTACGCGTAGAATTAGTTTTCGGCTACTCCCCCTATGTGTATGTAGACGACACTATTAAATCACAGTTTGATAGTGTCGTCTATACTATTCCCTATTCCCTCAGGAACTGAAAATAAATCCGGGATAAAAAGTATTCTATGTCCTTCCCCAGGACTTTAATTATCTCTATACCAAATTTCATCTAAATCGCTTCAGTACTTCCTGAGCTTAGCGCGTTCAAGCAAACAAACAAACCAACTTCAGCTTTATACAACGTGTTACAAAATAATCCGTAAAAAAGAAATTACAAAAGTAGTGTCAACCCTTATTAAATAACGTCAGTTCAGTATCTTAGGTATACAGTATACTAGGGTTGACAACTTTCGTAATTTATTTTTTACGGATTATTTTGTAACACGTTGTATATTAGTATAGATTTATTATGGCGTAGAGAAGCCAAACGAAACGAGGCCCTCTGTCTGTATGTAAGAGTTCCGAAGCCATCGACATTTGCGATCTACAGATAGCAAATACATTGCTAACCCGCAGAGCAACACGCGATGTTTTTCCTTCACCGTAGGTAGGAGCATCGGGTAATGTACTTAGGTTAGAGAAACTCATACATGGTGACCGCGTCAGTTTTAACTCGGCACCTGAAGATCACGATCCTTTAACTCTTTAGTGGTTAACGGCAATATATTTGCCGTCATACATTTAAATTTTTTTTTTTTTTGTTTTTTAGTATTAAATTATAAAGCCGAATTTATAAACCTACTAATCCAATATCAAGAACAAAAGTAGGTAGTAAAATTCACTCCTTCTAATGGTAGATTTTCGACATGATTTGAGGTATTTTGTGGTAAAGAAAAAGTCTATAAATAAAAAATATTTTTGCCCGTTTTTTCTGATAGTCATATGACTCCTATTTCAGAGATAGTTTAGGCGGCATAAAGCTTTGAGAAAGAAAACTTATTTGAAATTGAATTTCCATAGTAAATTAATGAAATTCAATACAAATTCAATGCTTAGATGTGTCGTAGACGGGACAGCGGCAAATATATTGCCGTCTAGTAACTCACAAATCACTAAAAATATAATCTGTACTGTGCTTACTATCAAAGTTTGCGATTTATTCTTATAAAAAAATGTACGTTAAAGGGCTAAGCCACTAGGCCACCGACGTCAGATTACCTTGTTTTTTTTTTTTATGATAAGGAGAAGCCACAAGAGCACTCAGGCCACCTGATGGCAAGTGGAATCTGAGACCCATAGACATTCGAATTCTCAAGACTATAATCCTAAGACCTCAAATGCGTTGCCATCCCTGAGGACTAAGATGGAATGCCTCTATGCTAGTAATTTCACCGGTTGTCTTATCCCCACAATGCGAACACTGTTGCTTGGCGGGTGGTTAATGGATAAGATGGTGGTAGCGATCCGGACGGACCCTGCACAGGGTCCTACCACCACTAAAATCATATCATTCATTTGCTATTCACTTATTTGCTTTAGTTTAAACTAACTAGCACAAACGAAGAGAGCGTTACACAGTGGTAGCGAGCATGCTCCCTGCAACAGGTAATACAACACACTGTATTTCCCAGCATTTACATTCCAAAGTTTCAATAATGTACACGCGTCACTATCCGAGTTGCGGACGCGGTGTAGTTACAAATCGATATCAGATGCCTCGTGTGGCGTTCGCTGCCTTTATTTAATTTACTTATACACTCATCGGAGAACGGAATGTTTACGTTGTTACTACTCGGTATAAACTGAATCGATCGCTAAGAAAACTACAACTAACAAATGAATGTTGTGAGTAAACGTTTTCCGTTTTAAGTTGAATCTCATAAGATTGGTCGCATAAACAATTCAAAAACGTTTATTAAACGCGAATTGGTGTAGCAGTTACATAAAAGTCATTAAATTACCGTTTCTCGTTATATATAGATTGTTCTAGGAAAAATAAATAACACAGGTTGATTGAAATTTGATCTCTTCCTAACAAGTATAACCACATAAAATTGCTGAACGTGTAACGTGTATTTAGCACTACCTATCGTCAGTAACTGGTATTTTAAGAAATTGACATTTAGTCTTCCGGATACTTCGGATAATATTTTGGGATCGATCTAAGTTTTATAGTTTGATCGCTGAAATACCAGCATATTTTTTGATTAGCACCATGTTATTGCACATTGGCCAGTAATAGGACGTTTTAATTTAAGTTACTAGGTCGCTGTGAAATCTATACGTTTTGGTTGTTATTTGAATGACATATTCACTACTAGCGACTCGCCCTCGCTTCGCTCCGGGTTAAAGTATTATACATATAAACCTTTCTCTTGAATCACTCTACCTGTTAAAACATCTAAATCCGTTGCGTACAGACAGCGGGAAGCGACTTTTTTTTTATATTATGTAGGGATGGATGCTTATTAAATGGGTACGTATTTTCATTTCAACTAACAATCTATCAATCCTACCAAGTGAAGGCCGAGCAATTTTACTGTTGGAATACAAAGCCAGGGTTCCAGATATAATTTCCGCCTTCCAATTGAATATCCAATTAAATAGCCTATTAAATTTCAATCTTCTGTTATGTCGGATTTCAATTAACAATGCTTCAGGCTGTTAAGAATGAACTGTCAAAAAGCTACCATACCTTTAGCTCTGGGCGATAACATTTTTCACCCCCTAAATCAAGTCCGATTTTACCATTTTAATGTTAATTATCCTCTCTTTTAATTAAGTGTTAGGTACCTACACGTTATACTTAACAAGTTAAGTAGGGAGACTCCCGAAAGTACTGAATAAAATATGAAAGTATGTGTAGCTAGTTACAAGCGGTTTGTTAACCGTTTGAACGCCAACGACGCCTAAAGTGGTCATGAGCTGTCGTGCCTACAATGCCACCGACTATTATAGTTGTCTTAGGTACAGTTTAAAAGACGTTATTTCGTATCGATTAAGTTAAATTTTGCATAACATTTTAATGCATGTTTGGCGTGTGAGTGACGCACTTTTGACGTAAGGCGATAAAGAGGTTAAACAATGGTGAACAGTAGAAAAAAAAACAATTATGTAGCTGTCTTTAGCACATCTTCGGTAAACAATAAGTGTACCGTAAACGGATGCAACCATGCGCTGGCAACAAAAGTCCAATTTTCCTCATAAATTATCTGAAAATATGATAACTTACTGCCCTTTTATTGATACGAGTGAATTTCGTTTTATGTAAAGTAGTAGAAAAGTAAAACCACTGCCGCAAACTCCTAGATATTTTTGAATTATTGAAGTGTAGAAACTTAAAATTCTTATTGTTGCAAACTAGAAACACAGTTTGAGTTTAGAGTAAATTATATCAGGAACGTTGCTTTCTTTACAAACATAAAGGGTGAGTACTATTAAATTGTCGCCATTTGAATTAACGTTTACAAAATGAAATAATGTTATAATAACTCTTTTTTTTTATTATAAGAAAGTTCAAGACGTAAAATAGATCAGCTAACACAATTAAGGTTTCTCCAGAGCACGACGAGAGAATTCGCGGACTTTACTCTTCACGCGACTCATAGAATTTTGCACGGATTCATTAGTGATCAGTTTTGTACATTTCATCCACTTTTTTTTTAAAATCGGGCAATGATGTGGCCGTTTGGCATGTTTTCCGCAACTTTGTTTTAATATTAGCCCAGTATTTTTCAATCGGCCGTAGTTCTGGGCAATTTGGCGGATTCATATTCTTCGGCACTACATCGACAGAATTCTGATTATACCAATCCAAAGCTCGCGACGAATAGTGACAACTTGCCAAATCTGGCCAAAACAATGTAGAAAAAGTATGTTTTTTTACAAGTGGTAATAACCGTTTTTTTAAGCATTCGGAAATATAAATATCCGTGTTTATTGTGCCAGTGGTTACAAAAGGCGAACTTCTCATGCCGCACTGGCATATCGCTTGCCACACGAGGAACTTCTTGGCGAATTTCTCTACTGGAATCACTTTTTCTGATTCATGTAGACCCGAGACGTTGCGAGAAGAAAAGTACTGGTTTCCAGGTATTGATTTGAAATCAGCTTTCACATACGTTTCATCATCAATAATTAAGCAACCTGTTTTTTGAACTAACAAGGTGTACAGAAATCTAGACCGTCTAATTGCTCGATTATACTGTTCTACAGTTCTTTTGGGGGCTTTTTGCTTCTTGTAAGTAGAAATACCATACTTTATTTTTATTTTTTGTACATTTCTTTGACAAGTACCAACTTTTTTGGACACATCTCGAGAAGAGATTGCCGGATTCTGATCAAAAAGCTTACACACTTTTAAATCCAATTTTTTGTTCCGTTTCCTTGTAGGATGGCCCTCTCGCTGCTTTCTTTCAATATTTCCACCTTGTTTTAGTTTTTTTAGGGTCCTTTGCACTGTTTTCCGACTTGTATTGCACGATTTCGCAAGATCCAAAGTGGACATATTGGGATTTATTGAAAATTCTCGCAAAATTAATTCACGAACGCTTTTTTCGTTTGACGACATCTTGACTGATAAAAACAACTGAATGTTCTTTTAAACAGTAAGACATGCAAATACGTTCTAAATTTGAAATATGAAAAAGGTTGCGTGGCCGAAAAAAAAATACGGGAAATGTTGCATCATCATCATCATCATCATATCAGCCGAAAGACGTCCACTGCTGGACATAGGCCTCCCCCAAGGCTCTCCATTCAGACCGGTCCTGTGCTTTTCGCATCCACCGCGTTCCCGCGATTTTTACAAGGTCGTCGCTCCATCTTGTTAGAGGCCTACCTACAGCTCGTCTCCCGGTCCGTGGACGCCACTCAAGAACCTTCTGACTCCATCGGTCATCAATCGGTCAGGAAATGTTGGCGACAATTTAATAGTACTCACCCTTTAGAATTGCAGCTTGCAGATGCTGAACTACAGAAAGCATCGTAGATTCGAATGTGATGGCAGATCGTGGGAAAAAATATTCAAAACGGTCAACACAAGATGCTTCCTTATCTTAAAAAACGTGTTACGAAATAGTTGTATCTGATCTCTCCAACTCGCACGTGTGAAAAGGTGAAGGTCAGAAGATTATTCAGCAATTCTCCAGAACCTTAAATCACGTCTGCTCTGTGCAAGGATTAATTAATACTTAGCTTGGGTACCTATTATTTTATGAAAATAACTTTCAACAAACGTATAATTTTCATTTCATCGAACGCATTTCTCAGCACATGAGTTTACGTTATCTTTTGGTAATCACAAGTGTAAACTAACTTAACTTACATTATTTAATTATATTAAGATATTCTGAAAACATCACGGTTTCAGCAGAAAATAGCGTTCGATTAAATGAACTACCATGAAGTGATGCAATCGATGAAGTAAATCGATAAAACGATGTGTTATGTTACCACTTAACCAGAGGAAATCCTGAAGCGTCAGGGAATTCAATTAGACGTTGACCAAGGCTCAAGGTGGCCGGGCGAGAAACCTCGCCCGGGGCCAGGACTGCCCTTGACCCTGCCCCCACTGAATCAATCAAAGACCGCTGTACCTATACACCTATTGAGTTCACTGGGGTTTACGGTCGATATTGTAATTTAATACGGCTCTACATTTTTATGGAGGGAGGGTGTACGACGACGTTCTAAAGACGCTGGTTATAGAGAATTTCGATTTAGGTACAATCTGGTCTATGATGCGTAATTTTGTGTAACTATTAATTTCAATAGCGAATACAGCATATATTAATCCTGGGATAAAGATCAAACTAACCTGCTCTTACAAATCAGTGTAGCTGTTTAGATTTTCCTAACATTTTTGACCACATTTACTATTAAGTATGCAAAAGTATCATCACTTAAAACCCCTTCACCCGACTGCCAAACACATACACACATAATGTCTGTTTCTAAAAAGCTAGACCGATTTGGAATAGCAGATTATTGTTTGGCGTTTATCCCAGAATTTATATATTCTATGTTCGCTATTGAAAAGTAGTTACCTACACAAAATGGCACGTCATTGCCAGATTGTACCTAAAGCGAAACTCTTAATGACGAACGCAAGGGCAGAAAAATGCTAAATACAATATTTTCAATTCTGAAAAATAAATAACAATCGTAACCTGAAACTCTTCAGTCATTCGAAGTGAAATATTAAACGAAATTTTAACTACCTACGCTCTGATATACTTTAATTATTGATTGTGCGATACCTATCAAAATGTATATTTATACATTATACATCGCTAATTTTGTTTTAGTAATCTAAAATTATAATGCTTAAGTACGAAATATAAACCCGGGAGTAATCTGCATTTTACGAATTTAGAATGTTGTTTGCGAACTAGAGTTCGCGTAGAAAACCCTCGAATCCTGTAAACCTTAAAAAAGAGTATTATGTCCTATTTACTTGTCTAAGCTATCTCCTAACCAAATTTATTTATACACCGTGTTTTTTTTGATTTACGATAACTTCGGCATATTGTTAGGTACACGTATAGAAACTACGTGGTACATTAGATTTTAAAATATTGCAAAAAAAAAAAATAATTGTTTAGAACAAAGTAATTAAATGTTGTGTCTTCAATCATTCTAAAAGGGTCTTTAGAGTTAACTCATAGTTAGTGTCAAATACGTCAAGTCAGCGTGACATACACACACACAAGTAAAGATAACACTTGACAGGTGCACGACCTAACAATTGAAAACTCTTTACTCATAATAGGTAATTAAAAGAAAATTGTTAGGTATCAATTAAGAGCCTTTTACATTAGTTTAACGTGATTAACTGATTAATTTTAATAATTGAGTATCTTTATAACCGTACGAGTTATCATATGTCTGTCTTCGGGAAATTAGCTTAATTTGACTTGAAGAACGTGCCCTTAAAGTTATCGTAAATCAAAAAAAACACGGTGTATAGGTTTAGTAGTTCAGCCGTAAAAGTGTCACAGACAGATAAACACAATTTAGCTTTATAATATTACCAAAATTATTATTTTTCACGGCTATTTATTTAAATATTCCAATGACGAATTGCCGAGGGCTGTTTTGGAATATTAATTTTGACGTCGCCCAATATTCCAGCGCCCGGGGCAGGGTAACTTAAGACTTCTAAATGAGATTACATTTTCAGAATTTTCAATGAAATAAATTTATTCTAAGCTTAACAATTAATAAACTGGAATTTCCTGGAAACATTTTACCTGTCAGGCTTGTACCTATTTTGCCATAATATAGCCAAGAGCAATGGAAAAGGGCACTTGGCACAGAATTTCCATGGAAAGTGAACTGTTTTTATCGCTCCTGAGCAAGGAGCGGAATTCTTCAAAGCAAAAATCAAACTGTCAGACTTGACCAATTTTTTTTATCGACTATCGATAGATATATGTCACTTAATGAGTCATTAACATAACATCGGTAGATGTAGATCGATCATTTTCCACTCATAAATGGATCTTCAATAAATTAAGAAACCGATTTACTCCGAAAAACCAGGAATAAGTGGCCATAGTCCATTCATTTTATAACATGGATACGCACGCACTTAACTCAAGACAGTGACGAGAACCTCAAACACCTAATTCCAGTCGCCAATAATGTCAAAGTAATGAAATCAGGCTTTTGGATATATGAAGCGACGTAAATGACATACGTGACGTGGGCACGATTTATTTGTAATATGTAGACGCAAATTGCTTATCATATAGGTCAAATGTTACAAAATAATCGTATAAGTCGATATGCGATAATATTCCGTAACATCGATAAGTGGAATTGTCGATAAAAAAAATTGGTCAATGGTCCTCTGACAGTTTGATTTTTGCTATGAAGAATTCCGCTCCTTGCTCCTGAGTGTAACCTTCTTAAGGTACGGTAAGCCAGCACTGGTTTTCCGTTGGAACGAATCAGCGAAACCACGGTAGATCTCGCACACAGCACGTAAACTAAACTAAACAAAAAGAAAAACCGCAAAATAATTATAGAAGTAACAAATTTTAGTCTAGTAATTTTAGGTTATTATGAATATACGAGGGCAAAGTGAGAAGTCTGGTAAAAATCATATTAAAGGTTTTTTCTTTCACAAATTCATTAATGTCTTTTTGTAATGCAGCCTTTTTGCAGGTAAATCGTATATTTTCAGCCTGTTCGCACAGCTAGTTTTTTTTGACAGCTATGTAAAAGAAACAATCACTTTGGTGTTTGCAAACCTAGAGAAAAGTGAGCTTAATTACAAATATATTAAAAAAAAAACCCCTCTATAGACTGACGAAGGATGACGAGAGCCGGATATAAGATAAGAATTCCTAAATACAAGCGAAAAACACCTACTCGTAATACTGCCCTCCTAAGCAAAAAAAACAGTATCTCAGATTTAATGGCCAAAGCAGATTCAACCCTAAATCGTTAGTAATAAGGTTCAATTTGCTACAGAAGTTTTGTCTCAGATGGTGCATTTTATGTTAGCAGGGCAGAATAGGATATAGGTATTTTATTTGCTAAGGTGTTTCTATTCTATATTTGTAAAAGAATTACAAGAATTATATCCTGTAGGTACTATTATATGAGCAAATTAATACCTAAGCTGTCTTTTCAGGAAAAACTCGGCTTCGACGCGAACGACTTATTGATCATAACTTACATAATTAGGTCGTGTTTGATAAGTGGATGATTCTTCGGCGTTTTGATCGCCGTCGTTATTGTCTTTACACTATATCCTATCCATTATCCTCTTCCTATAAATGCGAAAGTTCATGTGTGTGTGTGAGTGTGAGTGTATGATAGTTTGTTACTCTTTCACGATGCAACAGCTGGAGGGATTTAGAATGAAGTTAGCTTATACCCGGGTTAATTAGGCTACTTATCATGCTGGTTTTTTTTTCTTTTTTTTTTTATGGCATTGAGACGGCAAACGAGCACACAGGCCACCTGATGGTAAGTGGAAACTGTGACCCATAGACATTCGCATTCACAAGACTGCAATCCTAAGACTGCAAATGGATTGCCAACCCTGAGGACTAAGATGGAATGCCTCTATGCTAGTTATTTCACCGGCTGTCTTATCCCCAAACCGGAACACAACAATGCGGACACTGCTGTTTGGCGGTAGGTTTTTGGATAAGATGGTGGTAGCGATCCCGACGGACCCTGCATCCTTATGTAGGACCTTTCCTACCATCCACAGGGGAAATAACAAAAAAAAAAAAAAGAAATAAGGGGGGGTCCAGGGGAATAACTATAATCTAAATGTATGCGGACGAAGCCGTAAGCAAAAGCTAGACCTAGATAAAATGTTTTTTTTTTTTTTGGAATACCCCAAATTTGGGGACTACCCCGGTTCTGCTGTCTTCTTTCATCAAAAGTTGGTGGGATCTATCACCATTTTCTTCAAAAGACAACAAAGGCGGCGGTTGTAACGTCTGAATATTCATCCGAGGGGATTTAGATTTAACCTTCGTATTATAATTCAGAGTGAATTTCGTTTAAGGTAGAGTTCGGTGGTCTACCGCGGCGATTAGCGGATAAGCCGCGCGCGGTTTGCTCAGTCGCCGGCCGTTAACCGCGGAAGTCTACCTTTATAACGGTTTGATTCAACTTCTGAAAAAAAAATGTTACTAAAGATCTACCGTCGTACCCAAAGACTTTTTGGAGGTAAATGATTCGTTCCTTTTTCAAACTTGTATATTTCAAATCATCACTAAGGAACATACGGGTGCTAACTCGCAGCACGTTCTAGGGATTTCATATCGATAAATAAGATGTCGATATCAATGTTTATTTATAAAAAAACATTCTAATACTCTTAAGATGTAAAAGTTCATGTCCAAAAGGGACGGATGTCATTTAGTCATAGTCTTATACAGGGTGCCTCGGGAGGAAACCTTGTAATTTTGCCACCGTGTTCCCGACCATGTTTAGAGAATAAAATGTCGTATAAAGTAAGCTGGATTCGGTTTAGTTTGCAAGTAATTAATCATCCTAAGGCATTGTGGTACTGGCGAACCAATAATAATGTATTTAATCTGTATGAAAAGTAAAAAAAGGAAAGAACAAATTTCGACTTGCGTTCATATAACATTATTTAATCATTACGACCTCAGCTATATGCTGGTAAATTTATGCGGGTTCCTCGCGAGCACCGTGTATAAGGTGAATAAATCACAATATCGTTCATGAAACAGAAGGGTGGATCAACTTTTCGTTGTTGTTATTCTGTCCCGTAAGCCAGGAGACAACAGTGATAGAGTTCCTTAGAAAAATGGTTATAATATACACTACTAATACGCTTGGAAGAAAACCCATAAAAGAATGGGCTTGTAATTGCCACAAAAGCCGATGTTTGCTGGATTTATATACTTTAAAATCGTGGTTTTAAAGAGTGACCCAGGAGACGTCACCATGGCAACGAGCTACAAAGAAAAGTTGATTGACCCAGAAAACGGTTTTGAGTCATTTTAAATATTTAAACAATACCCCGTTGACCACAGTGGACGTTGAGAGAAAGTTTAGTAATTTGGAGAGGTAATGTAAGAAAAAATTAGAAAAAAAATTATTCATTGTTTAAAATAATCATTTAAAATATCACAGCGCAACGTCACGCAAATTGACCTAGGCCCAAACTAAGCTCTAGGCTTGTACTATGGATACTAGACAACGATAAACATACTAAGATAGAGAAATAAATACTTAAATACATTTGTAATAGGTATTTGTATTTTCTAATGAACGTATTATGTATTTTTTTGTACGAGAGGTCTTAGGAGGTTAATAGCTCTTATTTACCTGACAGTAATGGTGACCGAGTAAAACCATACGACAACACTTCAAAAGCAATATTGTTTTACAGTTAGGTCAATTTGTGTGACATTGTCCTGTGATATTTATTTATTTTTATATTAGGTACTAGAAATAGTTCAATATATAATTATGTATAACTAAACTATGTAACTGGGTCTCTCTTTCAAGTGTTTCAACTTAATAAAAAAAGCAAAGACGATATGTTAATGTTTAACATAAACAATTTATTAACTGTTATAAACTGGAGACGGCATCGTACGCGATATGCTACTCGTACAATATAATATGAGATAACTTGGGAAAGAGGCCGCGAAATACGCAACATAATTTCAATTTAACTCCAGAACATGATCTTAACTTAAAATGTATATATATTGTGTCAAAGTATATTATATATGAATCGCAAGCACGAGCAAGCTTTCACGCCCCGCCGCGCAGCCTTCAGCTAAACAAAGGAAAGCCTTGCTTGAAAGGAATTACATGAAATTGTATTAAATGAAAAAAATCTTGTTAGCTTGAAACTTGAGATGATATTAAATTAACTATAGACACTAGTATGTTAGTGGGCTACATACGTCCACGTTCATGAGTCGTGAGTCAAGCAGCAGCAGTTATATACTTTATTCTTTAAAAAGTTTATTTCAGGTGTCGCCTGGCGAACCGATAGTACTCGTACATACATACATACATCACGCCTTCATTCCCAGAGTGGGGTAGGCAGAGCTACAGAAATACACACAACACTAAAAAGACATGTTCATAATTATATAACCACATTTTGCACAATCAGACCAAGAAGTTTACTAGTGTATTAGTGACAGTACTACAAGCCCTTATTCCCTTAGTACTTATATGTTAGAATAAATTTATACTCGTAGATACGGACTGCTTTCTCGGATGTAGACTTTGATTGTTTGTCGTGAAACACGTCAATGTCAAGTGGTGTTCTCTATAGATGTATTTAATTTAAGAATATAATTCTCTACATAAGTAAGTATATCGTTGTCTAGTACCCACGGTACAAGCCTAGAGCTTAGTTTGGGACTAGGTCAATTTGTGTGACATTGTCCCCTGATATTTATTTATTTCACCTAGACAATATCTATCTAAATGATTTCACGTAGTCTTTAGGACTAACTGCGCCTCATAATCGACTCTGGTATTCCTACATATCATTTAATCCTGCAATTCCAGACTTAGATTTTTTTAAAGATTCAATCAGCCTTCAATAAATACTAAAGTCAGCGTATTTTTGGCAGTCTCATCTTCTGGCTCATGATACCTTAGTAAATAGCACTTTGCTTTTAAACAAATAGTATATTTAAACGTTGTGCACGCCTGTAGGCTTACATAACCACTACATAGTATAAAACAAAGTCGCTTTTTCTGTCCCTATATCCCTATGTATGCTTAAATCTTTAAACTACGCAACGGATTTTGATACGGTTTTTTTTAATAGATAGAGTGATTGAAGAGGAAGGTTTATATGTATGATACTTTAATCCGGAGCGAAGCGAGGGCGGGTCGCTAGTAATATGTATAAGCAGTAAGACAACAATGTAATATCACTAATATCTATTTGTAATGTTTAATATTAACCCATTATTTCATCGAATTTTATTACATCAAATGCTATTTTCTGTTTAAACCATGATGATTTTAGGATATCTTGAATGATTCGCGTTCGTTTAAAGGTGTTTCGATAAAATAATATGTAAGGTAGATGTCAGAGTGCTCGTCGCTGAACTAGTTTTTGTCACCATACTTGAATTGCCATAAATAGAATAAGATCACTTTTACTTTAATCGCCACCGCATTTTAGCGATGAGAAATGTGGTGTTGACTTTGATATTTCACACGCCAATTTTAAAATATAGAACGTATTTTTAATTTAAAGCACCTGACATTTACCTACTCATACAGTCTTATTGACCGACATTTTTTTTCATTTTGAGAAATTTCGATAAGGTCACCATATTTATCGAATCGACTAAACAAAAGTAAAGGTCACTTCTCCTAAAACACATAAAAATGTTTTGTGTAGATGTATAAATGAACCTATTATCACGACGCCAATAAATATTTTCTCTTGACATGTCGAGCAATTGGACGTCCACCTTACTCGTCTGATATACACATACACTAGCGGTGAGTCTATTTCAAAATAAAATAAAAGAAAGACACTGCAGAAAGTTCAAAATACGATGACGTAACGTTTATACAGTGACACGTCACGCTTACTTATACGCCAAACAGGCGTGGTCACGTCCAAAAGAACGTCAATGTCAACGTCAAACCAATTTAACTGCAATACTATTTGATTAGGTACTTATCAAAATAAAGTTTTTATTTTCAAGTCAGTAATTTACTTACATAAGAGCTTTAGCTCCTCGTATTTCAGCGATGTTGTGGTTGCTAGAATTCGTCATGAACTCCAGTATCATGACATTGTCCACTTGCGGCAAATTGCGAGAATCGGCTTTTTCGAAATTAGCCGTCCTTTTTGCCATTTTCAGTGCCGTTAGAGGATAAAATGCTGCTTAAACCTTATAATATGGTTACTCTTTGTGCTTAAATAACAAATAAATAAACAAACTACAAAACGAAACGACATGTGACAAGTCAATGTCAAGTTTGAGTTTGGTATAGAATAGACAGAAGACGTCAGTCGGTTTTTTTTTAAATAAGGCAAAGGAATCATTATCCATTATTCGTTTGATGACTCACAGAAAGGTCATTTGAAGGTCAAAACATTTCAACGAATATCTTAATAGTATAAGACTTTTTTTTAAATCTGATATACAGAAACTGTACCGAAAGCTTTTTTCTCGAAATGGTTTTGAGATTCCCATACATATTTAAAAAGTTAGCATGGCTAATTACATTTGGGATTTGGACGCGGCTCAAAATACGCAGTTTCAGTGTATTTTCAACTTCGCTACGGTCTTCCCTATCGTTAGTCCCTCTGGAACTTTTAAATTATCCGGGATTAAAAGTTAATCTAGGATAAGGTTGTGTTACTCCAGGATATAAGCCGTATCCATTCCAAATCCATCCAGCCGTTGCAGCGTAAAAGGGTAACAAATGATCACGCACACACAAACTCGCATTTATTACATAAATATTAATAAGATTATAGATGTTTTCAATTATTTTTTCACTGATACATACATACATACATACATAAAGTCACGCCTTTATTCCCAGAGTGGGGTAGGCAGAGCTGCAGAATTACCAACAACTCTAAAAAACTTGTTGATAATTCTGTAACCACATTTTGCACAATCAGGCTAAGATGTTTACCAGTGTATTAGTGACAGGTTGCAAGTCCATCGCCTAACAGTACTACAAGCCCTTATTCCCTTAGTCGCCTCTTACGACATCCACGGGAAGACATGGAGTGGCACTATTCTAACCCGGCAACCACACGGAAAATCACTGATTTAATGTATAATTTAAAGTATAACTTACATATTTACTATATCTTATTCTATCTCAAAAATAATAATTGTAAGTAAAGGACAACGGGCATTTTGGTACCTACCCGATTAATAGCAATGATGGTGGCGTCGTTGAATAGGTCATACAAATAGGAACAGCAAATGGAAATACGCGCCCTGGCTATCTTTGTTCTACATAAAAATACCTTTCCATTGAGATATACGTTATGTTCATAGGGGCATACATTGGGGTACCACATTCCATACATTTTTGCACGTGGTCCTTACCTTTTATTCTATGTTTATATTGATTTGTTTTTTTTGTTGCAAAAAGTATCTAAATGCTATAGTATTAAGTTTAGACGGCGGCATTTCGTTCTATATGGCACATAGATATAAAACAGGGCCTCTATTCTACAAGGTAATAACGATATCGTTTTTTACCTGTTTCCGTATTGTCAACGTTTTGATAACTCTTATGTCATTTACAATAATGGCGACTGTGACATAAACGATTCTTAAACGTGTCAAACACGATATCGTTTTAACGCACCTGAATAGAGGCCCTGGGTTCCTATACAGGTATGTCGACGACACGTTGGCCTAGTTAGGAGTGACTCTGCCTCCGAAGCCAGCGGTCCTGGGTTCAAAACCCGGTAAGGACAGATATTTGTGTGATGAGCGCGAATATTTGTTCCCGAGTCTTGGATGTTTTCTATATATATTTAAGTATGTATTTCTCTATTTAAGTATGTTTATCGTTGTCTAGTACCCATATTACAAGCCTAGAGATTAGTTTGGGACTAGATCAATTTGTGTGAGATTGTCCCCTGATATTTATTTATTTATTTAGATACATCCAGCTACGTATTTAGATTAGCATAAATTACACATGTTTTATCACTCGAAATCCGTTTTGTAAATCTCCCCGCAACCAGTGCCGACCAGTACATCATGCCGTTGCATAATACATGAGTGTACCCTTTTCATTAGCCCTAACCTACTCCCTCGTCTTTTAAAGTTACAGTCCGTACACTCGCCTGCCTCCACATTATGGTCGCCTATCGCGGTGATTAAGTATCCGTCACCCTCGCACTTACGTACTGGTTAGAAAGTGACAGATGTTTTATTCATGTTTATTCATGTGGATAAACACGGCTATATAATTATAGGCCCGCAGAAATGCTCTTTTTGTTTTACACATAATTCTAGTGAACATTACACTTTTCGAGTTAATACATTCATGTAAAATCACGCCTTCATTCCCAGAGTGGGGTTGGCAGAGCTACAGAATTACCAAAAACTCAAAAAGTAGAAAATCAGGCTAAGATGTTTATCAGTGAATTAGTGACAGGTTGCAAGCCCTTCGCCTAACAGTACTACAAGTGGTAAGAGCTAACTTAAGGGAATAAAGGCTTGTAGTACTGTTAGGCGATGGGCTTGCAATCTGTCACTACACTGGTAAACTAAACATCTTAGCATGTTTGTCAAAAATGTGGTTACAGAATTAACAACAAGTCTTTTTAGAGTTGTTGATATTTCTGTAGATCTGCACTCCCATTCTGGGAATGAAGGCGTGATGCTGTGTATGTATGTATAACTACATGTTTTTAAGAGCTAGCAGACAGACGGACATGGCGAAACTATAAGGGTTCCTTGTTGATCGCGGAACCCTAAAAACGGCTTTTTGTCGAACGTTCAATCGGTCGAGCAAAGTTATACGAGAGGGTTACTTAAAAACATTGCGGTAACATTTCAAAAGCAATATGGTGTAACAAAGTAGAATAGAACCCGTGGCGCGTGGAGCGTAAGCCAAATAGCAAAACCCTTATGGATTCATGATGTCTGTCTGTCTGCCCGTCCGTATGTCATAGCCACTTTTTTCCGAAACTATAAGAAAAAACTTGATAAGTAGATGTATTCTGTGAACCGCATTAAGATATTCACACAAAAATAGGAAAAAAAAAATTCATCAAACTCATACATGTGGAGTATCTATGGATAGGTCTTCTAAAATGATCTTGACGTTTCTAATATGTTTTTTTCTAAACTGAATAGTTCGCGCGAGAGACACTTCCAAATTGGTAAAATATGTGTCCCTCCTTGCAACTTCTAAAATAACTAAAAAAAATATATGATGTAACACATTACCATGTAAACTTCTACCGAAAATTGGTTTGAACGAGATCTAGTGAGTAGTTTTTTTTAATACGTCATAATTCGTTTTGCTACTACGAAACCCTTCATGGGCGAGTCCGACTCGCACTTGGCCGCTCTTTTTCATCACTGCGCATGTAAAAATCACTGTGCTTATTCTCACATAAAGGATTTCATACTTTATTTAAATAAAGATCTAAAATGCTCATTATAGTAAATAACACGTAGCAATTTTTGCACGCGCAGTGTCGTTTTAGAACCCGTTTCGTACAAACGTGTCAGAAGGAGCGATGAAAGCAAATGCGAGCGAGTAAGAAGGGTTTTCCGCGGTCCGGAATTTAAAGGGTTATTTGCTGGCTTATTCCCGATGAATAAAGTTCAAAATGGCAACAAAAAGCTGTGTGGTAATAACCCATGTGCGAGGCCGCTTATACCTACACTGTCGGGCTGTGTAAGTAGATTACAACTCCGTAAACAAAACGCCTAATTGAGAGCTCACTTAGCCAATATTTGCTTAACCTATTTTAGGCAGTTCACTGAACGTAGTGCGTAATTGTAATGAAATTGACGCACGATTATTCGCCTTTGTACATCTTTTTATTTTTATTCATTGTACTGTTTTGGTTTTTCTTTTGTACAATAAAGTGTTTACATACATACATACATATTATTTTATTATATGATTGAAAAACCGGGCAGGAGCATGTCGGACCATGCTGAGTGTAGGGTTCCGAAGCCATTAAGTACTACAAACATAAAAAAACAAGTAATAAGTAATTTTATATTTGAAGATTTTAGTAGGTATAAACACTTTAATCGCCTGTATCTCAAGATCCAATGATGTCTACATAATTTTCCTTTTATATTCTTTAAATGCGTTTCCATT
The DNA here is from genome assembly GCA_949316455.1 of Acleris holmiana. NCBI lineage: Eukaryota > Metazoa > Arthropoda > Insecta > Lepidoptera > Tortricidae > Acleris > Acleris holmiana. Next base: position 12,629,924 of record OX438783.1, read on the forward strand.
TAAGTTTGCTTTCAGATTTTTAGTATTTTGTGTTTTGGCTGTAGGGCCACTTGACTTTAACAAAAATTTGCGCTTTAAAGCTTAATATTTCATAAACAGATCCCTTAATTGAAAAATTCTTTCCACAAGCCCGTGATATCTTATAACAACCTATCTAACGACATCCCACACTATGGGGTAGACGTGAAAAGAAATACATCCCCAAGTTACGTGTACACAACTTTTTTTTATTAGGTAATTCTTTACCACTTTGTTGGCGTCATTTATATGTATATTCATGCCAAAATACAGCTTTCTAGTTCTAAGAGTCTCTGAGCTAGGCTGCAGTCGGACGGACGGATGGACACGGCGAAACTAAAATGTCCTTCTGTTGGAGTTTCGTCTCCGCAATGATGGTCTTATCCGAAGCGCTAGTAGATTCACTCGTGTAAAAGAGCCCTCATGTGGTTAATTTACTGAATAAATGTTTTGAATGAGTTCATTTTGAATTTAAGTAATGTGTATCGATATATATGAGTCGACTTGACTGTCTACCTACTTATAACGTTGACTGTACATAAACAAATAAAATAAATAAATATCAGGGGACAATCTCACACAAATTGACCTAGTACCAAACTAAGCTCTAGGCTTGTACTATGTACTATGGGTACTAGACAACGATAAACATACTTGTAAGGAAAAATATACTTAAATAAATAGAAAACATCCAAGACTCAGGAATAAATATTCGCGCTCATCACACAAATATCTGCCCTTACCGGGATTTGAAACCCAGGACCGCTGGCTTCAGAGGCAGGGTCACTCCCAACTAGGCCAACGTGTCGTCAAAAACAAAAAACATACGGTTTATCTTTGTTGTAAGTATATTGTTTGCAGTTGACTATATCAAAAGGGCATTATTGCTTCGCAGAATAAATATTCCACATGTCGATTGGCAGGGGACGAGAAATTCCATTTCAGTGGAACAATGAACAAACAGAAAACTAATACATAACAACAAATAATACCCCTCGGCTCACCACAGAAACAAAGAATTCTATGCGCAGTCAATGTTTTATTATTTCCTATTCACCATCTTTTCTACTCGAGTTTGCCTCAGCCTCAGCTTTGAGAGCGAAGCGTTTTTTCAAGTCTTCCCTGGTTGGAAAACGCTTTGTTTTTTTAAAAGGAAAGTTGTTTCAGCTCGACACTGTTCTAAGAAAAACAAGTATTAAAACTGTCCGGAAGGGTTCCGTACCATACCATACCCGTATGGGAGCCTATTTCTTAGAGTGGTAGGACCTTGTGCAGGGTCCTTCCGGGTCGCTATACCACCATCTTATCCATTAACCTACCGCCAAACAGCAGTGTTTGCATTGTTGTGTTCCGGTTTGGGGATAAGACAGCCGGTAAAATAACTAGCATAGAAGCATTCCATCTTGGTCTTCAGGGTTGGCAACGCATTTGCAGTCTTAGGATTGCAGTCTTGTGAATGCGAATGTCTGTGGGTCACAATTTCCACTTCACATCAGGTGGCCTATGCGCTCGTTTGCATTCTCAATGCCATAAAAAAGTTAATATTTTGTTGTAGCGGCAATAGAAATACACTCTAAAAATATAAAATGTCAAGCTACTACGGTTCAAAAGATACAGCCCCATGATAGACGGATGGCTAGCAGAGCCTTAATAATTAGAATTTTTTGTCCACCTGCTGGTAAGTTGAATCTGAGACCCATAGACATTTGAATTCTCAAGACTGCAATCCTAAGACCTCAAATGCGTTGCCAACCCGAGGACTAAGATGGAATGCCTCGATGCTAGTAATTTCACCGGTTGTCTTATCTTATCCCCACACCGGAACACAACAATGCGAATGCTGCTTGGCGGTAGGTGGTGGTAGCGATCCGGACGGACCCTGCACTGGGTCCAACCACCACTACAGGTTCCATTTGGGTACGGAACCCTAAGAAAGCAACCTTTGAAAACACCCGACTTCGTAGAAAATTACAGGAATATAAGAATCGCAACATTTAAGTAGTTGAAATTTAATGAAAAACTCATTGCTTGATACCTCCGAAGCGAAATTAATCAAGTCGCCAGAGCGACTTAATCACTATCAGAATAGTAATGCTACGAGCGCTACGCCGTAGTCCGTAGCAAGATTTTGTACGCTAGAAGCGTATATAAATATTCATCTACATACACTAATATTATAAAGAGGTAAGATTTGTATTTTTATTCACCATTAGAATGCTACATTATCACAGAATAACATAGGCTAAGTTTCATTTTTCTACGCGGACGGAGTCGCGGGCAACAGCTAGTGTACACTAATATTATAATCAGGAAAGATTTGTATTTTTGCAACGAATAAACTCAAAAACTACAAGGCTGATTTCAAAAATTCTTTCACCAGTAGAATGCTATGTTAACGCTGAGTAACATAGGCTCGGTTTTATTTTTCTACGCGGACAAATTCGCGGGCTACACCTAGTCTTTTGTAATGAGGCCAAGGCGCTGCATCGATCTCCAATTCTTAAAAGCTTATTTTGCTTTCATCTACATCATATTTATATAATTGACTATAAAGTAACTGTAAAATAATTTGGATAAGCGAGATGGGCTTGACAAATTGGCTTAGAGGCTTAGGTTAATGGAATGAAATCATCTTTAAATGTACTACCAGCTACCTAGCTAAGTAGCAAAATTGATAAACTATTAATATGCTCCGACATGTCTTTGCAGGTCCAAAATGTGTTAGCAGATATATGAAATAAAGTAAACGAGTATTTTTTTTTTTTTTTTTCTGTTTCTTTTATCTGCAATCAGTCGCCAGACTTTAATCAGATGAGTTGAGTAGACGATGGCGTTTGTAGAGCAAGAGGCCAATGCCTCCATCTCTCTCAGATAACGTGGTTTCGTTTTAGACGGTTAACCACATTGGCATTGTCAAGCAACCCGGAGGCAAGTGGATTTGGGTGATGGGTGAGACGGATAATGTGTTGTTTCTTATAGCGCTCTATTTCCGAAGTAACAGTTGCCATATTTAGATATGCGTGTATTTCGTCGTTCCTTGTGTACCATGGTGCATTAGTGATGCTCCTTAATATGTTATTTTGCACCCTTTCAGGCACGCAATATTGCTCTTACTCGCTACTCCCCATATCTGGATGCCATATGTCCAGATAGGCTTCAGGATGGTGTTATAGATTAAAAGTTTGTTATCCAGTGATAGCACTGAGTTTCTTGCCATCAGCCAATAGAGTTTTCGAAATTTCTGATTCACTTGGTCTCTTTTAATTTTTATGTGATTTTTCCAAGTAGCGCGTCTATCCAGGTAGAACCCGAGGTATTTCACACAGTTCGTTTGGGGCAAAATACTATTTCCTAGGTGTACCGGGGGACAGTTCTGTTTCCTTAGGGTAAAAGTGATGTGATTAGATTTCTGAGCGCTAGCTCGAATACGCCATTTTTGGAGCCAAGCAGAAGTTAGGTCCAGTACTCGTTGTAGCTTTTCGCTGGCCGTAGTTGGGTCGTTGTCCTCAGCCAGGAAGGCGATATCGTCTGCATAGGTAGCCACTGTTACATCATCTACGAGTGGCAGGTGATGTATAGATGTTGTACAGCACCGGCCCAAGGACTGAACCCTGGGGCACTCCAGCTTTAATAGGGTACAAAGTTGATCGTGCTTCTCCTTGCTTAACTTGAAATAGCCTGTCAGAGAGGTAAGATCGAAGAATATCGAACACAGAATGTGGCAATTTTGTTTTTATTTTACATAGTAAACCTTTGTGCCAGACTCGGTCAAATGCTTGTTGTACGTCTAGAAATGCAGCGGAACAGTATTTTTTCTTCTCAAAACATTGTCTAACGTAGTGGTATACGCGATGTACTTGTTCTGTAGTAGAGTGAGCTTTTCGGAATCCGAATTGGTGTTGGGGGATAATGTCATTTTCTTTCATGGTCTCGGCTAGTCGTAGGAGAAAAATCCTTTCCCATAACTTCGAAAGTACTGGAGTAAGGCTTATAGGTCGATATGAGGAACAACTATGTGGCGGTTTGCCGTCTTTATGAATCATAACGATCTGTGAGACCTTCCAAACATTTGGGAAGTATGAAACTCGGAAGGTGGCATTAAAAAGACTGCCCAGAAATGTGATACACCTTTTTGGGAGCTCTTTTAGGATTCGCGGGGTTATCAGATCAAAGCCCGGTGCCTTATTAGGATTAAGTGATTTGATCTCTCTTGCTATTTCTCTAGGTGACGTTGGTTTGAGGGACAAGCACAGTTGGTGGTCTTGGTCAAGTATGGCATCCAACTCTGTCTCATCATCATGACCCTCGTTTGGTTTGAATACCTGGGATAGGTGGGCAGCAAAAGCCTCGGATTTGTCTTCGTCGGTACGTGCCCAGGTGCCTGATTGGCCCCTAATGGAAGGGAATGACTGTTGTGCTTTATTTAGGTGTTTAGTAGCCTTCCAAAGTGAGCAATCACCACGACTTGATGGCGTCATACTTTCCAGAGTTTTCCTGAGACTATTGTTATTGTGCTCATCGAGTGTTGATTTTAAGTCCTTTATTGCTTTGTTAAGTTTAGTCTTATCAGAGTGGTGTCGCGATGTCTGGCAAATTCTTCTAAGCCGCCGTTTCTTAGCTATTTTCTGTTTAATATCTATAGGCTGGATTGTTTCGGTACCTGCGTTGTTTCTTGGTGGAGTGTTGACCCAAGCTGCCACCTGGATAATGTTGGTTATATACTTGGACGCTTCTTCGATGTCAAGAGTTGTTTTCAGTGGAATCCTCAAGTCAACGTGGTCTTCAAGATATGAGCGAAAGCTCTCCCAATCAGTTCTTACATTATGTAAGGATATTAATCCTTCTCGTACCAAAATACTGGAGCTCATGGTTAAGATCACTGGGGTGTGGTCTGACGATCCGTCTAGGTTAGACTCGATTCCGGTAAAAAGATCGCTTATACCTTTCGTTATAAAGAAATCTAACAGGTCTGGCAGCTTCTTTGGATCTGTGGGCCAGTAAGTAGGTTCTCCAGTCGACAGTGGGTGGTAACGATAGCGGTCGACACAGTTTTTTAGTTGACTTCCTCTTGTGACAGTTAATCTGGATCCCCAGAAGGTGTGCTTGGCGTTCCAGTCTCCTCCAGAGATAAATATGTTACCCAGGGTGTTAAAGTAGTCAGCAAACATCTCCTCACTTATTTTATGTTTGGGTGGGCAATAAATCGCCGACAGGGTAATAGGGCCTGCACGGTCCATCAGTCGAACACTAGTAGCTTGTAAGTGGCTAGTTGAATAAACTTCGAGAAGACTATGCTTTAAACTGGATCTGATTGCCAGTGCTGTTCCGGCATGGGCTCCGCCATCCGGATGAGGAGTGCAGTAGATATCAAATCCTTTGACACTGTAGGAGCTTCTGCTGGTGGCGTGCGATTCAGATATCAAGACGGCATCCAATTTGTTGGAAGCAATCAGAGCTTCAAGCTCAGGAATGTTCGAGGATAGTCCATTTACGTTCCACGTAGCAACTCTTAAAGATGCCATTACTTAGTAAGCTTAGGGATGATGGTAGTAAGAAGACTAAGCAGCGTACTAATTTGTTGTAGGAGTAGATCTATTTTTTCAGATTGTTTAATCAGTATCTGTTCTACCATAAAGGTTTGTTGACTGTGAGTGTTATCACTTGGTTTCTTCGGCTCGTTTAAGGTTCTAGGATTTTTGGTAACTTCTGCAAAGGTGGGTTTGTTGGATGACATCATTGACAGTGAGATGTTGTCTGTTGTAAGTGCTTTATCAGACTCTATGTTAGGTGATGTTGTCGGGGCTTTGCGTATACTAGGTCCACCCTGCTTTGCTTTTCTAGTTAAGATCTGTTTATAAACTTGGCAGCCCTTGTAGTTGGCAGGGTGATCACTAGCACATAAAGCACATTTCGCCAGAGTGTTCCTGTCTTTTTTAGAACAATCAGATGTTCTATGTCCTTCTCCGCATTTAACGCAACGGTATGGTCTCATGCAGTTGTTTTTGGAGTGGCCATATTGTTGGCATCGCTGGCATTGGACAATAGAGGTTGACTTACGGGGATCTTCAATTTTAACTCTTTGGTGGAATATATATTTAATGTCTTTAATAGCCTTGTTGTTGACATGTGGTTCCAAGTTTACAAAAAATGTGTAGGAGGGTTTCTTATCAGCACCAAATCGGGCATTGATAATTTCACCGCGAATTTTGTTTCCTGTTTTTTCTATTTCTTCCACTATTGCAACATGAGGTGTTGTATGGTGAAGATTTTTGATAACTATTCTATAGGGTTTCGTTTCTTTCCTAGTAAAGGTGTGTCCTATCAGCCCTTTCTCTCTAATACCTAATTAGACCTATTACTTTTTTGAAGTTATCTGCTGAATTTACCATCAGGCGAAGAAGGTTCTTATTAACTATCTTAAATTTGAAGTCAGTAGCTGTAATAACTGATTGTATTAGTTTTGTTAACTCGTTTACGTCTTCTATTCCATACAAGACTATGGGTGGGGGTGAATTTGGGCGCTTAGCCGTTGAAGCTGATTCATCCTCTGAGTCCAGCGGTAATCCACTGAATCTGTTCTCGACCTGCGTTGTAGGCGAGGGTGGAGAGTCCTCACGTATTTTACGCATTTTGTGTGTTGGCTTTCGCTGCCATGGCGGAGGTTGCTGTTCCTGGTTTGGCGGCTGGTTTAACACTGTCAGAGGTTCCCCTGTATTTATAGGGTCATTTTTTGAGCTTTCACTGAAGGAAAAGGATCTTGGACGCTGTTCAAACATTCCTCTATGAAAGATTTGCTGGGTGTAGGTTTTTTGGTTGTGATTTTTATTAGAGAAAAAATTGCCTTTACTTTTGTAATATCCAAAATATTCTTGTCGAAAAACGAATGTAGGACTGGGATTCTACACGGTAATAACGATATCGTCTTTGACTTGTTTCCGTATTGTCAACGATTTTTTAACTCTTATGTCATTTACAATAATGGCGACTGTGACATAAACGATTTTAAAACACGTCAAACGCGATATCGTTATAACGCAGTAGAATGGAGGCCTAGGTAACGTTACATAATTAGGTCATAAGATGGCGTTTTTGTTATGAGAACGCTCGGTTATTCCTCGCGTTCTAACTTGCACTCGAAATCTTACGGCGTCATTATGTGACAGTTCCATAAGTAACTATTTAATGACACGTGTGCGTGTATGTACTTCAACACTCTATTGAACAAAACACCAAACTCAAATACAATATTTATTAAATAGGAATGTACATAGGCGAACTTGTACATTTAAGTGCCAGTCTACATCACCACGGAGCGATCACTTCGATCTCTGGGTCATTCTACTTTTAAGCGCAGGTCGATTTTTTGACAAGTGCTCTTCAAATAATATTTTTATAAAAACGTTAAAGTGCTCGGTTTTGTAATTTAATATTGAAATAGTTACAGAACTTGGCTTACATTTAAAATTATCACTACATTTAAAAAGTCACTATAATTAACTTTAAGGTAGGTAACATAGTGGTCACGCATGTCCCCGCCATTTGTATGGAAAAAGTGTATTTACCGCTGTGTTACCAACTTTTCCTGATAAAATATCAATAAATTTAAAGTGTTTTGTTTTCAACTATTAAATTTAGTTGTTCCAGTTTCAATACAAGTCAAATTTACGTGAAAAAAATGTCTAAAAATGCCTTTAATTTCACCAATGATTATTATGCGCTGAAAAGTAGAATGACCCCTCTTTCTTTTCTGTTCTCAACCTTTGAGTGATTGAGAACATAAGAAAAAAAAACCGCAACGAGTTATGGTACCTATAGATAAATGTTTTGCTATTTTGGCGAAGAGCGATGTCTAAACTTACTTATCGCATCTTTAGAATTATAGTGACCTAATCCAAATATTTTGAACTTCGATTTAGGTCTCTATAGCACTAAATTTATGACTCGAAATCGAAAGCTGAAATGTTTGAATTAGGTCACTATAATTCTAAAAGTGCGTTATGTGGCGTTAAATTAGTACTGTTTCACATAACCTCAAATATTCACCGAGCGTGTTTTTATTAAAACAAGTATAACGAATAGTTATTTCGTCTTAAACTTAATGTGAGAATAATCTAGTATATAAACCATTGCAAAGACCACACTTGATCTTTAAAAGTACGTGATTATCGATTAATCATGGTATATTAGTCCGTTTTGTTTCGTTTACATCTTTTGCCATTTTTATTGATCCCAACTTTAAAGCAAAGAATACAACAACACTAAAAACAACAATACTATACTTATACGAACTTGGCAACTTTGCAGCCGCTCGCAGCAGCTATAGCTATGTTTAATCAAAAGCCGTTGTTCCCTTAACTAGTAGCATCAAACTTCGTGAACAGTGTGTTTGATAGAACTTTAAATTCTTTTCAAATACCATGCAAGCGCATTCGACTTTCGGCTCGGTATGCTTAGCCAAGATGCAAACGCTATTAACGTTTCTCTTTTCTATCCTCTCAAATGTAAGGATTTCAGCGCAGGCGATGAAAGCCATGAAATGTCTTTTATCGCGTGCGCTGCCGGAACTATTAAGGATAGAACAAAAAAAAGTTTTATAATTTTAAAGAACAATATCAATATCTATAAAAAACTTTGGAATACTCTATGCCCATCTATTGTAGTTATATGTCACTCTAAATACGTTTTTAAGGTTCCGTAGTCAAACTAGGAACCCTTATAGTTTCGCCATGTCCGTCCGTCCGTCCGTCCGCAGCCTAGCGCAGAGACTCTTAGTACTAGAAAGCTGTAATTTGGCATGAATATGCATATTAGTCACGCCAAAGTGTTTATACCTACTAAAATCATCTAAGACGGTACCAATTGACTTTAAATAGAAAATTAGTTATTACTAATTTTTATGTTTGTAGTACTTAACGGCTTCGAAACCCTACAGCATGGTCCGACATGCTCTTGCCCGATTTTACATTTTAAAAGTTGATAGAAATGCCGACCAATATCAGACCATGTCATCCATACCTTTCTATTTAAGACTGTTTCAATTCGTATGTTAACTTTTTGAATTATTCAAATCGGACATTCCATTCAAAAGACTACATACTAATTTTAAAATGTCACATGTGTTTGAGAAAATCTCATATAACCGAAGCGAAGCGAGGGCGGGTTGCTATCAATTATACACATACCTTAGCGATCTTGTGGAGAAGTGCTGTAGTGGAGTTAGTCTTGAAGAGTCCCAGAGCCCGGCGCCGCAGCCCCTGGCCCAGGCAGGCCTCCACGGCGCCGCAGAGCGCGGTGACGCCGCCGCTGTCCTCATGCACGAACTTGCGGGTCACGGCCTGGACAAAAGACAGTGAATTTAGAGTTGAGAATCTCTACTGTTGCCAACTTAGTGGATTTTCCACTAAAACTGGTAGGTTTAACCTCCTATTTAGTGTCAAAATATTTCTTTTAGAGGCTTTAGAGGCTAAATTGTTGCCAAGTAAAGAATATTAGTTTTCTGGAGGTTTTAGAAGTTGAATTTGGAATTGTTGCCATGTGAAAAATAGTGGTTTTCTGGTGGTTTTGTAAGTTGAATATGGTGGAGTGCTACTTTAGCTGTTGGCAACACCGATGGAGATCGTACAAACTGCGTAGGACCAAGGCTACCTCAAAAAAAGCTGTTTCCGTGGGATAGTATATTTTCGCTGATAGGCGAGTTTTCTTGTATTACAACATCGGTGACAAACAACACAGGCCTATCTGGTCGTGTTTATCGCTGCCTTCAATGCCTACATACGTTACAATAAGCATTAGGCATTAAAAATATGAAAGTAGAAGGGTAGATGGGCGCAAATAGGAGAAGGAAGGGGGTCTCCAGAATTGTAACCAAAAATTGACAACGGCAGCGGATCTACCGTCCAAGATGCCTAAATCCCTCCCTCCTCCCCTCACTTATCTTCCGTTTCCTACGGTCCTTTTTATTGCTGCGTGTTGTAGTTTGCTTTTTATTATAAAACACTTAATAATGTTTATATTACACCAAAAAACTATGGCCTTGTCAAGTATTTTAGCTGTAAACAATTTATACGTAACAGATATTTTAACTAAATATGAAATAAGAATGTTTAAATATTTAGTTGTTTTTTTTTATGTTAAGGAAAAGGCACACGAGCACTCTGGCCACCTGATGGTAAGTGGAATCTGAGACCCATAGACATTTGAAGTCTCAAGACTATAATCGTAAGACCTCAAATGCGTTGCCAACCCTGAGGACTATGATGGAATGCCTCTATGCTATGGTCGGATTTTAATTCCCACAGAAAAAATGTAGACAAAGTTACGTCACTGTCAAAGTGACATCTCAGGGGATCTCAAAATTCGGCCCAAAATAATATTAAGTTATAATTTTATTTTATTTATTTTTAATGTCGCTGGAACAGTGACATTAAAAATAAATTTGAGAAATAATTAAAGTTTAACAGAACAATTTACAAGAGTGACTGGAAAGAGATTACGGAGCCCGAACTGTGAAGCGGTGTAGTGACGTCTCACATCAATCAAGCGGCCCTCAACTTGTTGACACGGGTGTATCGAGTCAGTGATACCAGTGCAATAAATAAATTATACATAGGAAAACAGTATTCTCGTTTTAAATCAATGTAACAAAGAATTTATTTTAAAATAAAGTTTGTTATTTACAAATTAAATTATTTCATGTTGATTGAGATATATAGATTTTTTATAGTTTGTCAATTTCTTATAAAAATGTATAGTTTAAATATTTTGTATGCTGCAAATGTTTTACGTTAGCGGCAACACCTTTGTTTAAATTTTTTCTGTGGGAATAAAAAGCCGACTATAGTAATGAATATATAAGGTGTGTAAAAATACTGGGTGATTTAAACTATAACTCTCAATTAATTCACTGTTAATGTATGGAACAGCTGTTTTTTTTTTGCTATTTCGTGGTTGGTCCCTTCGGGAAAGTTGTTCGGTATGACCATCTTATTCACTTTTGGCCATTACGGATAATGCCCCCAAAATCACCCAGTATACCACGCCCTAACGCCGTTAATAGGATTTTCAAGTTCAATTATTCTGGGAGCATCATGTATATATACCTATTTTACCGACTATACAGCGACGCTTGCTCCATTAAAATGTCGTGAAACGTAAGCTCCTACTGAACTTTATTGGTTCAGACCATTGCGTAAGGATCGTAAGTATTACTTATGGATGAAAGTGGATTACCTAGACGCGTAATACTGTTAGGAACCTCGGATAGCGGTAAATCCGACTTAGGACTTAGGTACAGTTTACGATTGGCTGAATTCTAGGGCTGATTGCTTGCCTGCGATGTCATTTGTATGGGTCTCCCTCGCGATCCCTAACATCGTTTGTCCTAAAATCACTTGCCCGAACTGTTTTGCTGCTGCCCAGGGCTAATGTCCATTAGAGCATTAGCCCCAATGATCAATTGCCATAACAATCATTTTTCATAATGTAATGATTGCCCGAAAACTCATTTGCCCGAGTATTTTTTACCATAAGTATTAATATTCCTAATGTTATTTGGCATATTCCTCAAAATCCCTATTGTATGTATAATCGATTTATAATATATATGTGTGCATGAGCGAGCGAGCGAGCGAGCAAGACCTTCCTGGGCAAAACCGACTCGGCAAGGTTAGGTTAGAAGGCTATGGCGGGAGCGAAGCGCAGCGAGCTCCCGCCTTAGCCTTCGAGGTTATTTTTTTTGACATCCCTTGAAAAAACTATGCTAATATTCTCCGTTTTTGGGGCTTAAAATAAGGCAGGGAGTACCTATAGTGCAAGAACAAAACAACTTGAATTTACCTCTGTTTGAAATTTTACATTAATAACTTGAATCCGGTCGTGCCAGACTTAGACGACACGGATGACACATGACTATTATGGCACATAACGTTAGGAAGAAGAATCAATATGGCAAGTGATGTTAGGAAATAAAACATTATGGAAAAAAAAATCATCCATACGATGTTAGGAATCCTAAAGATAGGCCATGTGAGCGTTAGGACAAGTGATCATTATGACATACAACGTTAGGGAATATAAAAATAGGTTAAAAAACTTTAGGGATTCAGATATAGATCCCATTTGTATAGAACTTGATTTATATTTTTTTCTCGGGACCTATCAAATATTTTCGGCATAAAAAGTACCGATAAAATTTGCTAATTCAGGACACGGACTATATATCTTTATTTGTCAAAATAAAGAAAAACATATCCAGGTACTCTACCTGCCCAATCACAAAATAAATGTAGTTCGTTTGTCTTTATTTAAATGACTAGCGACCCGCCCTCGCTTCGCTTCGGGTTCAAGTATTATAGATAAACCTTCCTCTTGAATCACTCTATCTATTAAAAAACCGCATCAAAATCCGTTGCATAGTTTTAAATAAGCATACATAGGGACAGACAGCGGGAAGCGACTTTGTTGTAACGCGATAAAAAGTAGCCTATGTCCATGGATAATGTCGGCTTCTAATGGTAAAAGAATTTTTTAAATCGGTCCAGTAGTTTCGGAGCTTATTCGAAACAAACAAAGAAACAAATCTTTCCTCTTTATAATATTAGTATAGATTAGTTATAAAGCCAAGTGATCACGCCCCAGCGACGGTAAAGCTGGTACACCTGTGTAGATAACGTTAGTCACAATTCCCGAGAGCATCGTACTGCCACAACGATATTGCGAGCGCTCAGCGCGAGGATATACCACTTTATAACACACATGTGGAAATCCAAGTGTCTAGCTATTACGGTTGTTAAAATACAGCCCTGTGACACACGGACTGAACGTTTGGATAGTGTAGCCTTAGTAACAGGGACCTAAAACTTGAAAATGACAATTTTGGTGAGTCATTTATCTTTATTTTCACCAGGGCTCGGAACCGGTTAAAAATATACCGGTTAGTACCGGTTTATTTCGGTTTACTTTCGATTTTTTCTAGGAAACGCAAACGTTTTAGGAACTTTGTAACTGGTTTAATCCACGGGCGGCGATTCGAGAAACCAAAAGCTTTGTACTGAATAAAAACTACAAGCGGCGCTTGTTTATCGTGCGTGATGTGCGTCTGGATTAACCATTTTTTTTAGCTGGACACCGGTTAATTAAAAAAGATCTTTATATAAAGGTTCCTCCAAAAACCGGTTAAAAGGTTTTGCATCAAATACATAATGTGAGTGTGTGTGAATGTGGGTGACTGTTTTATAATAATAAGTGCATGGTATAACTATAAAAGTCCACTACAAGTATGTTGGCAAGTGTAATTGGTGTAAACCGTTCTTGTTCAATAAATAAATAATAACGGTTAGAAAATTTTACCGGTATTCGAGCCATGATTTTGACTTTCAAATTAAAGATAAAAACTATACCCAACCCAAAGATCCTCTGTAGTAAAAGTCAAAAAAAAATCTGTATTAAAGTACAAACCATTTTTGTGTTGTTATTTATTTAAATACTCAGTTATTATAAGGCGAAGTAAACTTACAAAATAGTTTTTTTATCTATTGACGTCCGGTCCCTTTGTTTTTTAGGGTTCCGTAGTCAAACTAGGGACACTTATAGTTTCGCCATGTCCGTCCGTCCGTCCGTCCACAGCCTAACTCAGACTCTTAGTACTAGAAAGATGTAATCTGGCACGAATATACATATTAGTCACGACAACAAAGTGGTAAAATAATATTTAGAAAAAAATGTATTTTTGTTTCTCGTCGTGTGTGATAGGTCTTTCAAAAATACTACGGATTTGTGATAACAACTTTTCGAAAAAGTTAAATAAATATTAAGCTTTAAAGCGCTTTGTTAGAGTCAAATGTCCCTACAGCCAAAACTACAAATGTAAACAAAAAAAACTTAAATGAAAGCGCGTATAACGAATTAAAAAGGAAAACTGTCACCACTAAGTAGACATCATTGGTTCTTGATATACAGGCAATTAAAGTGTTTATACCTACCAAAATCATCTCAGATGACACCAAATGACTTTAAATAGAAAATTAGTTATTACTTGTTGATTTTTATGTTTGTAGTACACTTAACGGCTTCGGAACTCTACACTGAGCATGGTCCGATATGCTCTTGCCCGGTTTTATATAAATAATTTTGCTTAGTTATAAAGCCAAGAGCTCATGTACCGGTGACTGTAAAAGCTCGTACACTTGAAGATTAAGTAAGCGACATTTCCCGAGAGCATCTAAGCTTTTACACCCACACCGATTTTCCGAGTGTGCGAGGACAGCTTACTGAAAAGCCACCTGAAGGATTGAACATATAAGTAAACGAGGATTTAGGTTTATACTTAAGTATAAAGCAATCTTGGACATTTTATAGCAGTTTAAACCAGCTGCTTTTTGAAATTTAATTTAAGGTCGTCGTAACTTGACAAGTTGGAAGTAAACCTTCATGTATTATGGCGGTACGTGACTTGACTGTTATTAAAAAAAAATAGTTGCATGTCATTCATTCTGAATGTCGAATGTAGGAAATGTAAGACTAGCATGGGCAAATACCGGCAATTGAAGTTCAGACCTTGCAATCCATGTTGAAAGCATATAATCGCCTTTACAGCGTGTTCCATTAGCGAGAGCTTATCAATAACTTCCGAAGTTTTCATCGGATCGGCTTGTTTTAGCAGAATATTATAATTTAACCGAATTTGTACGTATGTGCTTTTGATGTCAATTGGACGTCCTAAAGCGAGAAAAACTAGCTACTGTGTGATCACGATCCCTTTTAAAGATGATGATACTTAAAAATCCAGATGTCCATCAAACCTGTCTAAGAATTATGGACAAAATTAGATACCGATTAAAAATCCTTTTCCTAGAGTGAATGAGGGTTCCAAAATTATAACACCCTTTAGTCGGTCGTTAAAAATACGAATCTAAGAACAACCTTTATAGTATTTTTAGTCCTGGTTAAAAGGTGTTACTTATAAGTTTAACTCGTTGGCTGCGGCGATGATATTTGTGGACTTTCCACAGGTGCGTTACGGGAAATATTTGGACGTAGGTATAGAAGTTTACCGTGGTGCCTTACTGCCAGTATTTTCCAGTCCATATAGTGCGTACTTTGAATGGCTGTATCTTTATGAAAAATTACTTTACAAGTCTACATTTTTGATGTATGTTAGATTATATAGTAAATTTTAACAAGCCGCCTTCATACCAAGCTCTGGGTAATCGTTTGGAAAATATGTCCATTTTACGAAAACTTCAGTTTACGGGCAATTATTTCCCGTACCGCACTGAAAAGGAAATAAAATAAGTTGTGAATGTGACAGTATTGTACCAAAACAAACGTCGATAATCAACACATATTTATAAAATATAGTATATCTTAAACCTATTAGATATCAATTTAGACCAGTAATCATTTATTTTTGGTCGTTTTGTTTGTTTCTGTCACTCTGCTTCAGAATGGTAATTATTCACTTTAGCTAGCTTCAGGGTTTCTCTGCACGAACGCCTCATGATTATTTGTCGATAACACACATCGATGTTACTTCTTCATAAGCACAAATAAGACTGTTTTTACCTTCCCTTGGGTTCGGCACGGGATCACTATACAAGAAAATACTTCATGTATCGCACCAGAGAGTAAAACAGACAACGATGTCTGTTTGTCGCACCACAAGGTGCGTTACGGGAACTATTTTCCCGTACGATATTATTTTAACTTCTCGCGGTCAAATAATACGGGTCAGAGTGCATTTTTCACACAAACGAGGCTATTTCGAAGCCTTGGTTCCTGGCCAGGGGTTGTTTTGAGTTAGGTTTAATGGTGGCTAAAGAGGCTCTTTAGTATGAAAAATGCACTCTGACCCGTATTATTTGACCGCGAGTGCATTAATTCTAAATAAATGTAGTTTTCACAAATCAATATCTGTCTATTTCATAGCTTCATAGGAACCTTGTTATTTCCTTCCCGCACCGAGAGAGAGAACACTATTTTTGACCGTCGCACCCAGCGAAAGTTGAATACGGGAAAATAGTTCCCGTACCGTACCTGCGTGTTAACGTGTTTTTTATGTCTGTCTGGGGTATCGTATATAGCTCCCAAACGCAGATGTGATTTTTTAAAGAAAGCTAGTTCAATCTCTATGGTTCTTAGCTAGGTTTCATGAAAACCGCTCGAGCCGTTTATGAGATACGAGAGTCAAAGACGGGATCGCCGTCATATCGTTTTTATCTTTTAAACATTCATAATATCTTAATTATTTTATTACCGTTAGAGGTTAATAATGAAAGAAATCTATGGAGTCCATATTAAAATAAAAAAAAAATGTCATATTCATACTCATTCATTTAAATAACACCAAAACATTACATTATACATAAAGATGTTAAATGCCACGCCATGTTTGTTACATTATGAGCCCAAATAATAAAAAAACATACATCCATACATACGTCACGCCTTAATTCTCAGAGTGGGATAGGCAGAGCTAGAATAACCACATTTTGCACAATCAAGATGTTTACTAGTGTATTAGTGACAGGATGCAAGCCCATCGCCTAATAGTACACAAGCCTTTATTCCATTAGTTGCCTCTTACGACATTCACGGGAAGACATGGAGTAGCACTATTCTATCCCGGCAACCACGCGGGCGGGTTAGTAAAAATAATATGCACATTAAGTGAGCTCCTAGTTTGTATTATACACAAAGCATGTAGCTACATTTGTATATTATTTTTTTTTTGAATTAGTTAATAACGTAGTTTTATTATTATATGCGATTACAGCGCCTTTAACAGGGTTTATGATTGGACTATATTTATATTTTTAAGATCATGTATACACGTAAAGCAATAAATAAATGCGTATGAGCTACAAGAATTAGTGTCTCAAAATCTTAACAAGGTATAGAAATTAAGTCTTAACAAGGGCGTCCTGTTTTTTAAAGGTCTATCCCAACAATATAGTCTGTAAAACTAGGTATGTAATTAAGTTGTAATAACTACAGCTTTATAAATATAAAAGACTAAGAATATGAGTGAGGATGAGTATGGATATGACTAAAGCTTTTATTTTAATATCGACTCCATAGTTTTCTTTCATCTTAGCGTGCGATGAAAAACCCGAGCCCTGCTAATAAGGTTCAAAGTCGGATAATCTTTTTGGAGTCGACTGTACCTATGGTGCGCGTCGTCCGACTCGCACTTGACCAGTTTTCAATATTAGCTACACTGTCGATTGCTATCGTCCATTTGTACGCTGCCCGCATAAGAGCTATTAACGCAGTCTGAACACGATGGACTAATCAATTACTGAGACAGCACGTCGCCGGCACTACATCTATAATCAGTCCAGAAGTTTTTGTGGCACGAATAAAATAATCCTAGGGACTTCCGAACGATATTAATTTATCGATAAATTGTAGTTTCTTATGACAGTACGACTATGAGATAAAATAGAAGAACATTTGAATAAAAAATACGTCAAAATAGAGTAAGTATACTGTTATGCTACACAATGTCATACAATTTACGTAAATAGGTTGTTGCAAGGCACTCTTGGTTTCAGTTTACTTTGTACGGAAATCGATTGAAATGCATTTAAAAAAGTTGTATTGTGTAAGAAACACGTTGATAATAAAAAAAACTTGTATTAAAATAGATATTTTTTTGAATTTTAAATCCCTAAATGTATGCCTATGAATTACTCATTCTTTAACATCGAAGGGCAGTGATCGGCATTCTAGTTAATTGCTATTTGATTTCTATTAGTGAACTTAATACCTATACTATGAACTGTCACTGGAAAATAGGTATTTGCAACAGTTATCGATAAATTTAATATCGGAATGCACTTGTACAACATATTTTATCTAAAGACACTAAAAGGGCCACCAGCTCAGCATTAATGCTGCAGCATGTAGCCACTGCGCTGATTTTAGTGATGGTAGGACCCTGTGCAGGGTCCGTCCGGATCGCTGCCACCATCTTATCCATTTACCGCCCGCCAAGCAACAGTGTTCGCATTGTTGTGTTCCGGCGTGGGGATAAGACAACCGGTGAAATTACTAGCATAGACGCATTCCATCTTGGCAACGCATTTGGGGTCTTAGGATTATAGTCTTGAGAATTCAAATGTCTATGGGTCTCAGATTCCACTTAACATCAGGTGGCCTGAGCGCTCGTATACCTTCGCCTTAACATAAAAAAAAAAAAAAAAAAATATTTAGATGATAATAATAACGGTCAAATTCGCACTTTAATAACGTAGTCAATACGGAGAAATATTTGTGCAAATATTCTAATTCTTGTTATTAATTAGGTACTCATAGTAGAGTCAGTATTTTTAATTTCTAATTGTTGCTTCGGTAAAGGGAACAACGGGTGCAAAATACGAGCAATATCATCTTAGATAAAACGTGTACCATTAACCTACCGCCAAGCAGCAATGTTCGCATTGTTGTGTTCCGGTGTGGGGATAAGACAACCGGTGATATTACTAGCATAAAGGCATTCCATCTTCGTCGCCGGGGCAACGCATTTGAGGTTAGATTGCAATCTTGAGATTATAGTCTAGATATGCTATTTATATGTATACTAATATTATTAATATAAAAGTAACTCTGTATGTCTATCTGTCTGTTTTTTACGCTTTCACAGATAAACCCGATGAATAAATTTAGATAAAATTTGGTGTGGAGATAGTTTGCGTCCCGGGGTCATCTCGAAAAATTTGACAGTTCTTGAGGGAATAGCGATCAACGACTTCTAGGCAGATGGAGTCGCGGGAAATAGCTAGTAAAGTGTAAGTATATAAGGTAAAATACTAGCGTCAGTAATACATACATACAAAATTACAGACATACATAGAATGTTAAACTTATTGTTTCCTTTTGGCTTCAGTCGAATAATGATAACACACACGTACATATCGACGTACAGTCAAGGAGATTTAGTTATGCGTAATTATATACGTCATATAGTTTACGTAATTTAGTCAGACGTAATTACATGAGTTGATTAGACGTCGGAAATCATTGTTGGCCTCTGATGTTGCTTTAATCTGATTCGGCTTCCCCCTTGGGATGCGATTTAAGACACAGTAAAAACAAACAGTAAGAAAAAAGAAGTTGTTGGTAATAGATGTTTTCTATCTATATAAGTATTTATTTAACTTCATAAGTATTCATATCTTTGCCCATAGTACAGGCCTAGAGCTTCGTTTTGGAGTAGGTTAATTTGTGTAAGATTGACCCCCGGTTTTTAGAGTTCCGTACCTCGAAAGGATAAAACGGAACTTAAGATAGTATTTTGGTTTTTAGTAAGTATTTCTAGTTTTGGCTGTAGTGCAGGGACACTTGATTTGAAAAAAAAAATATATTTTTGAAATACCTATGGATACCCTAAAAAAGTGTTATTAGGTTATTACATTTTATTTGACCGCTTTGTCGGCGTGACTAATATATACATTCATGCCAAATAACAACTTCTAGAAGAGTCTCTGACGGACGAACGGACATGGCGAAACTATTTTGTTTTTTTAATAGAAGGCACACTAGCACTCAGGCCACCTGCTAGTAAATGGAATCTGAGACCCATAGGCCCCGAGGACTAAGATGGAATGCCTATATGCTAGTAATTTCACTGGTTGTCTTATCCCCACACCGGAACACAACAATGCGAACATTGCTGCTTGGCGGTAGGTTAATGGTATACTTCGTTTTATCTAAGATGAGATTGCTCGTATGTTGCACCCGTTGCTCCTTTTACCGAAGCAAAAATTAGAAATTAAAAATACTGTCTCTACTATGAGTACCTAATTAATAACAAGAATTAGAATATTTGCATAAATATTTCTCCGTATTGACTACGTTATTAAAGTGCGAATTTGACCGTTATTATAATGTAATATTATTATTTTTTTTATGTTAAGGCGAAGGCATACGAGCGCTCAGGCCACCTGATGTTAAGTGGAATCTGAGACCCATAGACATTTGAATTCTCAAGACTATAATCCTAAGACCCCAAATGCGTTGCCAAGATGGAATGCCTCTATGCTAGTAATTTCACCGGTTGTCTTATCCCCACACCAGAACACAACAATGCGAACACTGTTGCTTGGCGGGTGGTTAATGGATAAGATGGTGGTAGCGATCCGGTCAGACCCTGCACAGGGTCCTACCACTACTATAAGGGTTCCTAGTTTGACGACGGAACCCTAAAGACCTACATATCGACTTAATTTCGTGTCAGAATCATACATAATATAACATCACGCCTTCATTCCCAGAGTGGGGTAGGCATAGCTACAGAAATACCAACAACTCTAAAAATGACTTGTTGGTAATGCTGTAACCACATTTTGCACAATCAGGCTAAGATGTTTACCAGTGTATTAGTGACAGGTTGCAAGCCCATCGCCTAACAGTACTACAAGCCTTTATTCCCTTAGTCGCCTCTTACGAAATCCACAGGAAGACATGGAGTGGCACTTTTCTAACCAGGCAACCACACGGTCGGTTAGTATTAAATTTCCCCATGCTGTCCCAGTAAACGCACTGTATGTTCTTAGTTCTAAGTGCTCTAACGTACCTCTTCCATCAGCTGCTTGACTTCCTTCTTGACGGTGGCGATGAGCCTCTCCTTCTGCTCCGCGGACGGGTCCGCCGCGGCCGGCATGCTCTCTTCGGGCTCGCTTTCTAAACGACAAAGAAAACATTTCTAAATTACTCAAAAATAAACAAGTCTGACGAAAACCAAGCTTTGAATACCCGACTGTATTTGCTGTATTAATACGAATCCATTTGATGGCGACTGTACCTAATTAAAAGCTAATCTCTTAGGAGTATTCACGTCTCCTGTGATGGCGGTTACACATTCCTAAGGAAAGTAATCCAATACTATTAAATAATATTTAGTTTCTATCTTGTTTTGTAACTTGTTAAATTTCCAATAAATATATCTATCTGTATAATTAAAAAAAACGGCGAAGTGGGAGTCGGACTCGCGCACTAAGGGTTCCGTACCATTATCTATACAGCCACGGTGTCTGTTAATTCAGACCTCAGATCTTAATAGATCGAGCAAAAAACGGAAATAAATCACGTTTGTTGTATGGGAGAACTCCTTAAATATGCATTTTATTTTTATTATTTATTCTTAAAGTGAATCTACAACTAAATATTCTGTGAATATATCAAGCGACTACCTGTTACAGTAATTGATATCGAGCAAAATTCGGCAAAAAATGACGTTTGTTTTTAGTATTTGTTGTAATAGCGGCAACAGAAATACGTCATTATCTGTAAAAAATTCAACTGTCTAGCTATCACGGTTCATGCGATACAGCCTGGTGGCAGACGGACAGACAAACAGATAGCGGAGTCATACTAATAGCTTAGGGTCCCATTTTTATCCTTTGGGTACGGAATCTTAAAAATTAATTGCCGAAATGTATGTACGCGCATATTTTCCGAACGACTGCACCAAATAGGATAATTCTTTTTTTTGGTCGTTATTGTCAGGACAAGGTATGACAGCCAAAAAAATCACTAGGAAAGTCGGAGATATGCAGCGGGGGTGAAGCCGCTGGCGGACAGCTAGTCATAAATAAAATACCTAGCTGAATATCTCAGATTAGACTTTCAACACAATTATTAATGGGCGGACGACGGATGCAAATTACGTCAAAATCATGTCAAACGATATACGTAACATGGATATGACTACAATTGGATTAAAAAAAGAGGACATAATTACAAAATAGTTTTGTAATTTTATTGTTGTAGTCAAAGATCAATGTGTTAGACGTAATAGATATAAACACTAAATAGCCTTCAGACTCTAAGGTGGTGATAATTTACAAGTGGCCAGTACTCTCTTAATATACTAATTATGTACTTTGGAGGATAGAGGTATAATGCACTTACTAATATATGTATAACAAAAACGGCATTAATTTTTATACACAAATATACTAATACTAGAGATTTAATTAAAGTCTTATCCATCTTATGCTTTCGTCACCATATTACATCTATAGTCCGCCCTTTAAAAAATATATTTTTTAGAAATTTTGTTACAAACCTACTTAAACAGATTTATTGCGAACATCTTTATTAAAAAGTTAGGCAAATTAGAACACTAGAAAGTTTTAATCGTCCGGATTATACTCGTACTATACTCGAGACTGAATATGTTGATACCTACTTAATTTATGTGTGTGTGAAATGTGTTTATACCTATGGAGCTGGGACCGGTAGTGCTATACTGCCATAATACCAAAGGCAATTTCAATTTAATGCATTTATAAATAGAGTATAGAATGCTTCAACTATACAACACTCCACTTAGCCGCCTTCTTTAGTGTTAAGGCAGTATGGAAGTCCAAGCGTTCGTCGCTTGGGTTAAAAATGTTTTCTTACAAAGACAACAATTTGACAAATCCGATCTAGGCTCATAAAGCTTATAAAATTATAACAGACTAGCGGCCCGCCAGCGGCTTCGCCCCGCTGCAAATTTCTGACTCTCCCGGTGGATTTTTCCATTTTTTTTGCACGTTTAAAACCTTCCCTGGACTATGACAAACATTTTAAAACCAAAATCAGTCAAATCGGCCCAGCCGTCTTCGAGTTTTAGCGAGACGAACGAACAGCAATTGATTTTTAAATATACAACGACGTGTTACAAAATAATCCGTAAAAAATAAATTACGAAAGTAGTGTCAACCCTAGTACACTGTATACCTAAAATACGGAACTGACGTTATTTAATAAGGGTTGACACTACTTTTGTAATTATTTTTTACGGATTATTTTGTAACACGTTGTATAGATAGATATCCATATCTTTACTAATATAACCTAAACAAAAAACGAGGCAAGAGCATGTCGGACCATGCTCAGTTCCGAAGCTATAAAAAAAACTGGAAATAAGCTTTCTATTTAAAGTTATTTGGTGTTCTTAGATGATTTTTAGTAGTCATAGTCGTCGTATCTCAAGAACCAATCAAGTCTACTGTCTACTTACTTAGTCGTTATAGTTTTCGTTTTAAATTGTGCTTTTATTTAAGATATTTTCTGTTTATTTTTCTTGCAGCTTTAGGAAAACGGGAACGTTTCTGAGGGAATACCGATGTACAACCTCCACGTTGACGAAGTTAGGCGCAAAAATACTAACACTTACTAGTGTTAAATGTTTTTGTTTTCAAAACAGACCCGGAGCGAATCTTTGGCCTCGTTTCGAAGAAAACACTAATCTGCATAACGTTAGGAGTCCCAAAATTGAAATACGTAAGGAATTGTGAAGGACCGATATATATTCAAACCTCGGAAATTGGTTGATGAATACATAATATTGCGGGCTCTTGTGGGCGAAGACGACGTCTTGGATTTTATTTATTGATAGAAACCAGGATGAAACTTGTATAATGTTATTATAACTATAAATACCCGCTGGCTCTGCTGACGGGCTGGGCCACGACTTTCCTATACTAACTTTGTACTTTGTAGCTTTGTGCGTGAACCCTTTTTTGTTTTTTAAATTACGTATTAAAATCAAGTTGACGCACTAGTAAAAAGATAATAAATAGGGGATCCTATCATTTCATAACTAACGTTTCACAAATGATTAATTTCACAAACATCATTTGACAGCTCGCGTATTTTTCCGAAACTGTAAATAATTCTGTATGTATTTCAGGACCATCATCATCGAACCCTATAGGTTAGGTTAGGTTAGTTTTACAAAAATCCTCAAAATATTTGTAGTCACAGAAAACAACAGCTACAGTATTCGCATTCTTGTGTTCCGGTGTGGGGATAAGACAGCCGGTGAAATTACTAGGTAGTAGTAGGCAGTGTCGACGGAGCTGCGCTGCCTCATAGCTCCTATTTCTACTGGATGGTTGACCCTCCGGACCTGCTGCAAAACTAACATAACCTAAACCTTCCTACGTATTTAACTGTCGGCATCTTTATATTTAGTCAATAAATACTTCACTCAAATTTTCAATCTAGACATTTTTATACCTAGTAGTTTTTTCTTAAAGATCTTAGTCGCGAAAAGGCTACAAAAAAACCTTGCACAAAGTTAGAGTGGTAAGGGGTTCGGGTACGTCGTCGCGGTTTTTGATCACTCCATATTTTCGATCGGGGGTTGATATAACGAAAGCGTATAACCACAACGCAATGGAATTTCAATAGCGATATCGTTAAATCGGTTTGGCCGTGTCAGTGCACATGCATGTGTAAATATGCCATCTTGTTTATTTAGTTACATGATTTCCCACACGCACACCCAGGGCCGGTTTTAGCATTACCAGCGCCCAGGGCGAGATTTCTAAGGCGCCCCCCAATTGCGACTCAAACCCATGCGAAAATAGAAACGGATAGAATGACATAACCAGCCGCAGGACCCTTTATATCTGGCGCCCGGGGCGGTCGCCCAACCGCGCCCTACCTTAACGCCGCTACTGCGCACACCACAAAAGTAGGCTGTGGTAATTTAGCTACATAACTATATTAAAGCTACGAGCACCCTCGTCTTCTACATTTCTATATTCTGCCTCTTTCTTTGTTTCCTTTTCTCCTCAAAGCCTGAGTAATTGGACATAGGAGATTAGATTGATTGGACGTCTTGCAAAAGAGCTTTATTTTAACCAACTTTAAAAAACCGGGCAAGAGCATGACGGACCATGCTCAGTGTAGGGTTCCGAAGCCGTTAAGTTACAAACATCAAAATCAACAAGTAATAAGTAATTTTATATTTAAAGTCAATTGGTGTCGTCTTAGATGATTTTAGTAGGTATAAACACATTAATCGTCTGTATCTCAAGAAACAATGATGTCTACTTAGTAAACAAAAATTATCGCTATAAAGCTCAATATTTCATAAACGAATTACTTAAGCTAAAAACTGTTTTCACAAACCCGTAATATTTTTGAAAAACCTATCCAATGACATCTGACCTATACACTACAGGGTACACGAGAAAATATCCCCACGTTACGTGTAGGGAAGGTACCATAAAAAAATATTGATTTCTACATTTTATGGTACCACTTTGTTGGCGTGACTAATATGTATATTCATGCTAAATTACAGCTTTCTAGTACTAGTAGTCTCTGCACTAGGCTGCGGACGGACGGACCGACGGACATGGCGAAACTATAAGTGCTCCTAGTTTGACTACGGAACCCTAAAAAGGAGGAGGTTCTCAATTAGATTGTTTAGCTTCGGAGGCAGGCGGTCACTCCCAACTAGGCAAACGTGTCGTCAAGAATTATGAAGAAGAAGCACATTTAAACGGTTTAAATATATATACTATGACTTTCAGAAGCGTTGTTAGCGGCGAGCAAATATCCTATCGTTTCTTATTAATTGAGAAGTGTGATTACGAAGTAGCATAATTATGATGCGGGTAAAATGGGGTGGCTTTAGAAACACGAGGCGACTTTGATAATAATTTGAATCATCGATTCTGTGCGATGTGTCAGTTATTTTTACGAATATTTTAGGACAAATAGGATACAAAACTGTCAAACCAATAAATATCTCAATTTTGACATGCTTCAGGGGTGACTTTGATATTATGATGCAAACACAGGGATAATTTAAAGTAGCCCCATTTTCAATATCGAGATTTTAAGTTGCGTTTTGTTAACTATTCTATTATCTATCGTTGTCGAGCTCTAGCTGCTTTAATTTACAACAAATTAGTAGTTATTAGTTATTAGTATTTTGCGATTATATACAGCAGGAGATACAGATTTTTAGTGGTGGTAGGACCCTGTGCAGGGTCCGTCCGGATCGCTACCACCATCTTATCGATTAACCACCCGCCAAGCAACAATGTTCGCATTGTTGTGTTCCGGTGTGGGGATAAGACAACCGGTGAAATTACTAAGTAGCATAGAGGCATACCATCTTAGTCCTCAGGGTTGGCAACGCATTTGAGGTCTTAGGATTATTGAGAATTCAAATGTCTATGGGTCTCAGATTCCACTTACCATCAGGTGGCCTGAGTGCTCGTGTGCCTTCTCCTTAAAATAAAAAAAAAACTATTGTTTTTAAAATTAAGGCTGAGTTAAAAACAAGACGATAACAATACCTCTAGAGACAAAGTAGGTTTACTTTTGGGGTGGGTAAGTGGGAACGATACTGTAAGAAAGCTCCACCGAAAAAGTCCAATATTTGTTTTGCATCAACGCCAACTTACAGAGCTTTCGTGAGAAAGTAATTTACGCCACCCGCTAGCGAAGTCCGGGAAGTGAGCGCGAAGAAAATACAATTAGGCCCGCCCTAATGGAAAGCAAAACAAAAAACACTGGTTTCTTTATTTAAAATTACTACAGCCATTTATCGCACTTTGGTCGGGTGCCATTTTTAACCGACGGCGAAAAAAGAGGAGGGTTACAAGTTTAACTTGTGTAGTGTGAATCTTTGTATCAGTGTTTCTGTTTTTGGCATCAACGGAGGGACCGATCCGGACGCGGTTTTTTAGGATTCCATAGTTAAACTATGAACCCTAATAGTTTCGCCATGTCCGTCCGTCCGTCCGCAGCCTAGCTCAGAGACTTTTAGTACTAGAAAGCTGTAATTTGGCATGAATATACATACTAGTCTCGCCAACATAGTGGTACAATAAAATCTTGATTTTTATTTTGTATTGTACCTCCCCTTCACGTAAGGTGGGGATGTATTTTTTTTCCGGCCTACCCCATAGTGTGGTATGTCGTTGGACAGGTCTTTCAAAAATACTACGGGTTTGTGAAAGCAATTTTTCGATGAAGGGATCCGCTTATGAAATATTAAGCTTTAAAGCGCTAAAGCGACTCAAGTGTCCCATACAGCCAAAATGACAAATACTAAAAATCTGAAAAAAAAACTTGAATGAAAGCGCATATAACGAATTTAAAGGGAAAACTATCACTACTAAGTAGACATCATTGCTTCTTGAGATGCAGGTGATTAAAATGTTTATACTTACTAAAATCATATAAGACGGCACCAAATGACCTTAAATAGAAAATTTGTTAATACTTGTTGATTTTTATGTACCTACTTCCGGCTTCGGAACCCTACAATAAGCATGGTCCGACATGCTCTTGCCCGGTTTTTAGGGTTCCGTAGCCAAATGGCAAAAAACGGAACCCTTATAGATTCGTCATGTCTGTCCGTCTGTCCGTCCGTATGTCACAGCCACTTTATTCCGTAACTATAAGAGCTATACTGTGGAAACTTGGTAAGTAGATGTATTCGGTGAACCGCATTAAGATTTTCATACAAAAATAGAAAAAAAACAATAAATTTTTGGGGTTCCCCATACTTAGAACTGAAACTCAAAAATTTTTTTTTCATCAAACTCATACGTGTGGGGTATCTATGGATAGGTATTCAAAAATGATATTGAGGTTTCTATTATAATTTTTTTCTAAACTGAATAGTTTGCGCGAGAGACGCTTCCAAAGTGGAAAAATGTGTCCCCCCCCCCCCCGTAACTTCTAAAATAAGGGAATGATAAATGTAAAAATAATATATGATGTACATTACCATGCAAACTTCCACCGAAAATTGGTTTGAACGAGATCTAGTAAGTAGTTTTTTTTTAATACGTCATAAAAACATTGATCAAAGCTACAACGAACTTTTATATTATGTTACTTGCTGCTACGGAACCCTTCATGGGCGAGTCCGACTCGCACTTGGCCGCTTTTTTTCATACAGAGCTAGTTAAATTGGAACGGATTTAAGAAAGGCTTGATGATTTTTCTTCAAATGTCACCTCTAGTAGGAGTCGTAATTTTCCGTTACACCCGGTGTGAGTATATGAGGTACAAAATCAAGACAATTCAGATTAAACTATGTTTAAATGAGTATAGAGTTATTTTTCATTTGTTTCAAAATTGAAAATGGCATTTAAGAGCAAACAGCAATTCTATAGAAAAAAAAATGCCATGGCACTTAAAACTTCACTAATACGACTAATCCTAAACATTTTAAAATCGGTCATCTATCTTTATAAAACAAACGAATAGAAACGCTACTTAGCGTACGCGTGTCGTGGCTACGGCCTCTGTCTTCTCTAACGAGTAATAATTGTGCTATAAGGGTAAGAAGCTAAGTCTTTAGAGCGCGTATTTATTGCTCTTTAGTAACCCTGGGCTCTTTGCTGACAGCGGTTGATGGACGGAGCTAATGACGCGGACCGGAGGGGGGTCGTTGAGGGGGTTGGACCTGAAGTAGTACTTACGACGTAGATATACAGTTACTCTGGTATGTGAATAGAAATTAGTCTGATTTTGGACACATGTTTTATTTGATGATGGCAAT
Source organism: Acleris holmiana (assembly GCA_949316455.1). Lineage (NCBI taxonomy): Eukaryota > Metazoa > Arthropoda > Insecta > Lepidoptera > Tortricidae > Acleris > Acleris holmiana. The sequence continues at coordinate 12,658,257 of OX438783.1, forward strand.
TCGTCTACATATCCGCCATTTTGAATATAACATTACGTCATCCACGTATATGTGTACTTAAGGAATTGGTAAATGTGAAAAACTTGTCATGGAGCTTGTATATTGAATATTTAAAAAACTGGACAAGTGCAAGTTCGACTCGCATACGTAGGGATTCCGTACCTCGCCGAAAAAAAACACGTTTCTTGAATATACCCCTTTTAATTTTATTTTTATTCACTATGAAAATTTTAAGTTTGAAAGACAGACTGGCGGACAGCGGAGGGCCGGGGGCGGATTAATAGGGTTCCGTTGTCACTCTTTGGATACGTAACCTTAAGAAGCAAGTTTAAAAAAACCCGAATGCCCTTGTAAAAGGTATTGGCCCCCCATCGTCTTGTTTACTAAAATATATGTCCTTGATATCTTCAATGTGAAATATACCTACATAAACAAACCAAAATGACACCATTTTACTTCCCTAAAATGGCAACACAGATCAAATTTCATATACGTGGTGGGAAATGTTGCCAAATTACTTCTAAATCGTAGCCAGTAGCGTAAATTGCCCCCTGAACGAAAAATGAGAGGACCGTTCTCGTGGAACTTGAGCTCGTTTGTGGAAAAGATGACACGATGTCGCGATTTCTTTTAAATACTGGAATAAATATCTGGGGACAATAACTAAGCTCTAGACTTGTTCTATGGATACTAGACAATGTCATATATACTTTTATAGATAAACTAGCTTTTTTCCTGACATTTTATTCACGTAAAATTAGTAATTCGATAAATGATCCTACCATTTCGTTAACTATCCCACGGGAACAGTGATTTTATCAGTCAGAGACTGTCAAAAGCATTCCAACTTCAAATGTAGGTAAGAATTAATAAGTACAGTACATCCCTTGCATGCTGAATATTTATAAATCGCTTATCAGAAATAGCGCTCACAGTACAGTGAAGCAATGTTTATTTCAAACTTTGTTAATAGGGAAAATATATTTTGAATCAGCTCTTACACTTTTCTTTCAAAAATCCTTTAGGAATGCACCACCCAAATATTCTATACTTTTATGGAAAAGATAGTGTGTTATTATCTAAACGTCCTTTTCGAACATTATGTCATACAGATATATCCAGAAAAACGCTTGCTTGTTATGAGCCATTGTCACTTACGAAATATTTCACTCGGCCCATATTTCCCGGCCTTAGCTCATTTATCTTCGTGTATGTGAACGGGACACAGCGATACGTGAGAGTGACGTAGAGTATGCGATTTATCACGACTTGTACTTAGCTATAAGTACTACAAATTAAGCTTTCTGGGTTACAATACAAGCTTACAAGGACGCGTGTGTAATTTTAAAGCTAAAGGAGATTTAACCTTCCTTGGATGGTTAATAAGGTCGCTTATGAGTTATAAGGAGTGTTCTTCATTTTAGCAAATAAAGTATTCGACATCCCGTCTTTAGTCTCGTGTGTCGTTATGTCCAATTCGAAATTGTTATTAATAACCACACTCTGAAGCAATGAAAACGGGTCACTTTCTATGGAAATTCTGTACTAAGTGACCCGTTTTTATTGCTCTTGACTATATTAAATAGATAAAAATCGAACCCTACTTTCAGAGCTGAATGATAACTCTTAAACGGCCAAACCGAATTTCATCAAACTAGCTAAAAACCTCCACGATTAAACTAAATTACTATTTAAATAAAAAACGATAAACTCGATGCTCTTTTATGCTAACAAACCTACCTACTTGCAACTACACAAATACGTAAAAGTACCTGTTTATGCAGTAATTGATTGCAGTGGTTGTTGACGACACGCTAGCCTCATTGGTAGTGACCCTGACTTCGAAGCTAGGGGTCCTGGATTCAAATCCCAGTAAGGGCAGATATTTGTGTGATGAGCGCGAATATTTGTTCCTGAGTCTTGGATGTTTTCTATGTAATTAAGGTATTTATTTCTCTATATAAGTATGTTTATCGTTGTCTAGTATCCATAGCACAAGTCTAGAGCTTAGTTTGGGACTAGGTCAATTTTGTGTGAGATTGTCCTGTGATATTATTTATTATTATGAATTTGAAAATATTCTTACAATTGTGTAATACGTACCAATATCACGACATATTTAGAGTACCTGGAGTGTGTCTGGAAAATTCCTATTCATCACTCGAGTGTCGAATTCAAGCACGTAAAGTGTAATAAATGGCTCAACTTCGGGATCTCACAACTCATAAATCATTTTACTACTTTGATCTTAAATGGCATATGGCTTTGTTACTATTTTAACATTACGCAATAAGGTCTGTGGCAATTTGGTTCTACTCACAGATATAAATAAAATAGTATTTGTACCTATATCTGCGGTTCAACTGTGTTACTGTACGAAGCAAAAAGTGCTTAAAGTTTACTCGATTTAGGATAATCCCTGAGACAGTCGTATGTCGTAATGTCAAAAGCTATGCTAGCAAATGAGGCTATACATGGTGTCCAGTATTTAGAGGTCCAAACCCACCTTGTATGTACAGTATTTAGCTAGTTTTAAGCAACGATACCCGCCACTCGATGGGGAGGTGAACATTTTAACGCGACATCATTCGAGAGGAATCAGTTTATTGCTTCTCCCCCTTATTTCTTCCCGCTTTCGAAAAATCGCTTCTTGTTGCACCCCTAAGGTACCCAATTAATATTCCCTCCAAATTTCAAGTCCCTAGGTTCAGCGGTTTGGGATGTACGTTGTCTGTTAGTCAATCAGTCAAGAAAGAGTTTCATAAATGTTAAGGAATGAGTTGGATTTTTGTCAAGGACCTTTGCCTCTACGAATATGGCAGGTGGCCTCTATGGTCTGACTTCTACACGCAGTAGGTATTCCTATAGAGATGGCAGACAACAGTCACGGACAGAACTAGGCGGAACCTCATAGCATTTTAATATAAATGTTTTAATAAATAAGCAACCACGATTATGTTCTAATAAAATGCGTTATTATAAAGTTTAATTCAATAACACTTTTCGGCAGGTACATGTCGGTACCGGAAAATTTCCAAGATTGCAAATCCTTCTTGAGTACCAAGTTAAATGATACGCGGAGCGAAATTTACATAAATATGGGACACTTGTTGTGTCATGGTGTTGGACGCAGCATTAGCAAGGCGAATCGTATTCACAACCGATAAGACGTATCGAGGAAGCTTCTGGCGAAAATATATTAGTTACGACTGTGGTTACGACACAGTAAAAACTTATATGTATAGGTCTATGATTTGGAGGTCATTTCCACACGAGGAAATTGCCGTAAAATGTTATGTAAAATACTATAAAAGGACGTAAGTACAAATACTTTTACAACGTTAAAACATTAACGTTAATGAGATTTATTTTTAAACTACGCGCTTTGTAATCGAATAATAAAAGAAATTATAAAGCAGAGTTATCGAAATACATAATTAAGTACCGTAAAAGAATCAAGAGCCAATTACACACTATTAAAGCTACATCCAAGCTTTGTTACTTATCACCTAATGCTATAAAAACATGATTGCAAACATCACATGGCCGACTTCCACCCACACACTTTAATGTTATCTTTAAATGTCAAAGCAAAGTAAACTTTATTAAACAAACGCAAACACTAAAACGAAACATATGAAATAATAGAAAAACAATTATTAGAAAACTTACATTGAGTTACAAATAAATTACAACGCGAAAACTTACCTTTATTTTGAGCGGCCATTTTTATTTTCAACCCATAAGTAGAGGTGCATATTTTTTCCCAGATATTCACATGTCTATCAATGTTTTTTTTTTAATAAACACTGGCTGGTTACACTGTTGTTGTGGCGACGTGTTTACAGTGCCACGGGTGGTTGCAAATGGCTTGATTCGTGGAAAAATCGATGTGGCGTCGCGCGCAGTCGGTGGCTCCACGCAAATGATAAGGGACTACCTAAGCGTAGTATCCAAGTAGTATCATTCGCGTAGGTACCTCTGTTCCTACGTTTAGTACTACATGGCACTACTTACACCTTTCAGTTGGTAAGTTGTGGCGTGTAGACATTATTGATAGTAGATAACGGAATCGTGAAACATGTTTTGTCTTTCAATTTGAGCGTACATGCAACTGGTGTCACATGTAGGTTTATTTTATATTACAGCGAAGCCCGCGAAAATAATCATTACTAACGTATTCACGCAAAAACTGCTTGACGAATCATCATGAAACTTTGTATACATATTCTGGGAGGTACTAGAAGGAGGATACTTTTTAAAAAAAATATTTTTTTTTACAAAAATAAGTAAAAATAATTGTCAAAAAAAAATATGGCAGCGGGCGAAGCTCTGGCGGGTCGCTAGTTATACATAATAATGAGCCTGTGTAATCCGTCACTTTTATCAGATAAAATTACTTACTAAATTGAGAAAATTTCAGACTAAGAATAGAGTAGGTACCTAAGTATTATATTAGAGATCATGTTATATTAAATTGAACGCCCATTAAATCTGTTTAGTTTTTTTTCTTAGGTCTGTTTTAAATTAGACGATCTCTACTTCTGCATAAATGTAGCTTTTACTGCAGCCCTGTAAGCTTTGCCTAAAAAGGTATAAAATAAAAAAAAAAAATTAATAAACTAAAAGCCGTCTTCAAAAAGCAAGGAAAAACTTATTTTTAGATAAGCTTATTTAATAAGAAACAAGCAACGCCGCGGGAATTTCAGTCATATGTTTGAATTTTTTGAATGTGCTTGTTCATAGTTGCTCAACTATCTTCATCGAGATATCTTATCACCACCCTTGAAATCTACCGATTGCGGACTTCCGGTAGCCATCATTCAGTTGTCTTCATCGTCAGTTCCACTTCACCAAATGATGCTTTTTGAAGCACATCTCTACTAGACTTGTCACTGAAAATACTAAAATTGATATAAACATACATACATAAAGTCACGCCTTCATTCCCAGAGAAGGGTAGGCAGAGCTACAGAATTACCAACAACTCTAAAAAACTTGTTGATAATTCTGTAACCACATTCTGCACAATCAGGCTAAGATATTTACCAGTGTATTAGTGACAGGTTGCAAGCCCATCGCCTAACAGCACTACTAGCAATGGCTAATAATAATGGGGAATAATGATTCCCTTAGTCGCCTCTTACGACATCCACGGGAAGACATGGAGTGGCGCTATTCACCACCACACGGGTAAAATCGGTATATGTATTTGAGGAGGTCCCTCGATTTCTCCAAAATCCCAACATCAGATGATAACGTGCCGAAAATGGGAACTAGAAAGTATACCCATTCAACCAAAAAAAAAATCAAATCGATCCAGCGGTCTTTCAGTAGGTAATCGGGTAACATACCTACATAAAAAAATCCAACGAATTGAAAACCTCCTCTTTTTAGGGTTCCGTAGCCAAATGGCAAAAAACGGAACCCTTATAGATTCGTCATGTCTGTCCGTCTGTCCGTCCGTATGTCACAGCCACTTTATTCCGTAACTATAAGAGCTATACTGTGGAAACTTGGTAAGTAGATGTATTCGGTGAACCGCATTAAGATTTTCATACAAAAATAGAAAAAAAACAATAAATTTTTGGGGTTCCCCATACTTAGAACTGAAACTCGAAATTTTTTTTTTCATCAAACTCATACGTGTGGGGTATCTATGGATAGGTATTCAAAAATGATATTGAGGTTTCTATTATAATTTTTTTCTAAACTGAATAGTTTGCGCGAGAGACGCTTCCAAAGTGGAAAAATGTGTGTCCCCCCCCCCCGTAACTTCTAAAATAAGGGAATGATAAATGTAAAAATAATATATGATGTACATTACCATGCAAACTTCCACCGAAAATTGGTTTGAACGAGATCTAGTAAGTAGTTTTTTTTTAATACGACATAAAAACATTGATCAAAGCTACAACGAACTTTTATATTATGTTACTTGCTGCTACGGAACCCTTCATGGGCGAGTCCGACTCGCACTTGGCCGCTTTTTTAAGTTAAAAATACCTTTATCGCAATTTCCTCAGAAAATTACCAAGTATTCGGGATTAAATATGTATCCATTACCGTTACAACATTAAGATGGAACAAACACACTGGAATTTATAATATTAGTAAGATACTCGAATGATCCCATCCAAATTAACATTCAATTAATGTATTTCAAGGGAACAAACCCTCATGAAAGAACAGGTTCCATCGCTTAAAAGTTCGAAAACAGCTAGTAAAGCCAACAAACAAACACAGAGACAGACAGACAGATAACAACAACAGGTAGACGCTTGAAATATTCACAGGATCTTTAGTTATATAGATATCCACTTTATAATAAATAATTGAATTAAAATAAAATAAATTAAAGGGGGCTCCCATGCATCAGACATGTTATTTTTGCCGTTTTTATAGATAATGGTACGGAAGTCTTCGTGCGCGAGTCCGACTCGCACTTGGCCGGATTTTTCTATGTATTTAATGCGAGTGACGAATATAGTGTCCGTTGTAGGTGCAAGTGGGATAGCGATATAGCCAGCCAAACGCTATTAGGAAGCTGGGGGCTGAAGTAGCTGAACATTTTAATTCCTCGTCGCATCTATTGATATATTCTAAATTCAAACCACTCTCAGGTAAACACGTTGTTGCGAACAGGGCTCCGAACCGGTTTTACAATTACCGGTTAGTACCGGTTTATTTCGGTTTTGCTCCGAACTTTTCTAGGGAACGCGAACGTTTTGAGAACTTTATTTTTACCTTAATAATCCACGAGCGGTGCGTTGAGAAACCAGTAACCGGCGCTTGTTTATCGTGAGTGACGTGCGTCTGGATTAACCGGTTTTATTTAGATCGAAACCGGTTAATTCGAAGAGAACTTTATTCCTGTAATAACCGTTAAAGAACACCGGTTTATGTGAAAGGAACCGAAATGAAAAGGTTTTGCGTCAAGTACATAATAACAGTTTGAAAATTTAACCGGTATCCGAGCCCTGATTGCGACAAGATACTAAAATGTACAGCAACATATTGTTATCAGTTAGACTGTGCATGTTTTTAGGGCCGTTAATAATGCACATTGATTATTTGGCTACGAAAAAATGCAAAATTCGTGTTTTTTTTTTGTAATGCTCCTATTTGACTCCTATTTAGTAGATATTCATAAGGAGCAATTTTGTTAGCGCCAGCCAGCGCCGGAATCTAAAAGCTGCATTCAAAAACATTGCTTTCGTAATATTTTAGGCACTACTGTTGACTTGAGGTCTTGAGCATCGAAATAACCGGGTAAGTACCTACTTACCGGTACCATATCATTTTTTTTAAATATATATTTTTATTTTGTTGTTAAAACGGTAATAGACAAACACGCTCTGTGAAAATTTCAACTGTCTACCTATGACATACAAACAGACAGGGAGACGTACAGATGGCCCTCTTTGTATAGGTACGGAACCCTAAGAAAAAATAAGTAATCAGAAATATCCCTTACACTCTTTACAATACATTACAATACAAATATTGAATATTGAACACCACACAAAGAAAAATAAATAAGGAAAGACAAGAACATGAAATTCTGACACGGTAGACAACAGGCGATCTTACCAGTATAAGCGATCTCTTCCAGAAAACTTTGGATAGAAGAGACGCAGCAACATGAACATTAAAATAAAGACGCAGCAACATGAACATTAAAATAAAGTAAGTATGTGGTGCAAACAAACATATTTAAAAAATGAAAACAAAACATAAAATTAATTAATTGATGCTTAAATAAAAACGATATGCTATTAAGTACATACATAAACAAAATAAATATAATGTACATCATAAACAAAAAATAATAAGACATGTACAATCGCCCACACAGCTAATTGTAATATTTATATTTTTGTGCAATAAAGAGTTTACATACATACATACATACATACAGCTGAGTGACCAATGAAGATAAACAGAGAGAAACTGTATTGGTCGTGCACATGAGATTCTTATGTAAAATCTATATTCATCTCCTTCTACATTTTCTCACTTCCGTCTTTAATAGGCAGTTAATTGTGTGGCTGTTTGTACAGGGAGACGAAGAAAGTCATCTACAAGAGAAAACAACAGCAGTCTTTAGTTATTTTCTGGAAAAAAACCCGCCTAAACTAACGGCTTCGGCACCCTGCACTGAGCATGGTCCGATATTCTCTTGCCCGGTTTTTTTTATAGCATTGGAGAAGGCAAACAAGCACACACCACCTGATCCTAAGTCGGATCTGTAACCCACACTTCCTAAGATTTATCTTAAGTCTGTAATCAGAGGATTACAGTCGTACGCACGCGGTCAGAGGACCGCGTGCGTTGCGCTAACCCTCACCAACCTGGAATGCAAAGATGGAATGACTAGTGATTTAACCAGTTGTCTTATCCCCACACCGGGACACAACAATGCGAACAGCTGCTTGGCGGTGGGTATGTTAAAGGATAAGATGGTGATGATGGTGTGATGATTATGATGATACAGCAACGGTGTCCTAACTCGCGCTCAGTGTGGACACAGTAGAGACACTATAGACAGTGGTTAATCTCAAAGGTATATCGCGCATTTTGATAAAAGTAAAATGACTATTGAACTTTCAAAAGATGTAAGCACCCGCATATCAATTATGGCCGAGCTGCTCCATGGGGCAAACATGAGACCATTTATAGCCAAAATACACACACTAAATTGGTATTAATTATGTTAATATACTTAATATACTTTGACGGAATAACTTTGAAAGTCCAAGTTATTTGTACGTACCTAGGTAGCTAAAAAAGGCAACTTACTTAACCTAGTGAATGAAGAAGACACCTGGGAGCCTCCGTAAATAATAAAGTATGGACTTTCTACATTAATAGTAACCGTTAAACGATAAAACAAATTAAATTTTCTTTACTTTACACCAAAGCGTTTTTTTATTTCTTGAGCAATTGCGTCTACTTGAACTTCTTTTGCGTTATGTTATTTGCACAATTCAACCATTCAGGTCAACAAGACGTTTAGTTTTTTTAATAATGACAGTGACATTCGTGATATTACGGAAAATAAACTACTGTCTACGAAATTAAATAAACAAAAAGTGCAGTGTTTCCTTAGTTATAATTTTACACAATGTTAGAGGAAAATATAAACATAATATAGAATAACAATTTTAATACTTACAGTGAAGTTACAGGCTCGTTCTAGTGTTAAAATCCGCTTTGATAATTGTCAAGTCTGAATTTCTTCCGAAATGAACATGAAGGATTCTAAAATGAGTTCCCATCTATCAGGAGGAAGATTAAATGTGGCTTTAGTCCAAGAGACTATGAGAAAAGACTTATTGAACCTTCTTCAGCCATGCGAGGGCAAAAAGGTATGTTTAATAAAAAAAAAATCAAAAGCAAATACATAAGTAACAATTTACCGGCCAGTATCCAAAGGATATATTTTATAGTACCGTTTCATATTTTTTACCCGACTGCCAAATGTTTTTGACCTGTATGTATGTATGGATCATTGTTCCCTTGTAAAGTCTGGACAGGCTTTGTTTGAACTGTATGAATGGATGAATGATGAATGTAGCATCACATTCATGCCAAAGTCGCGAATCTGTCTGCACTTGGATTTCAAAAGACAATGACGGAGACGTCACTTGGTAAAGTAGTGAAACTGATATTTTTATTTTGAATCGAAGTGCAGAATCGCAATTTGGCATGGATATGAGGATACATACTTTTTTCCATTCTCCAGGCTTGTTGTTTTTATACATATTTATTTATATCCTTCTTCAATCTCAAAAGCAATCGCAAAAGGATAGGAAATCCTTTTGCTAATATAATTAACAATAATTTTGAAGAAAAACATTAAGTCTAATGTGTTACTGTTTATATTTACAGATAATCATTTGGGACGAGTGGCTGGCTGGACCGGTGGGGCTTTTGATACAAAACTCTCTACTTAAGAACCATGATGTTACTGATATGTTTCTGCTGTGCCCAGGCAGTCTTCCGACCATTTCAGTCAAGCATATAGTGTTTATTACGAGAGCCAAACTGTCTCTGATGGATTTAGTTGTTAATTATATTGTTTCACTAAGGTAAAATGAAATGCATGAAATTATGTATATTATTGTAGAGATTGCTTAATTTAAAACTTAGGGGTGTATAGGTTAAGATTTGTCAATATTTTCCATTTAGAACCCTGTCATGTTTGAGTAATGTGATCTGTCATTATGACAGGGTTCTTCATTAAGTTGTTATGCATTTTTTTTTAGTTCATTTTCTAATCTAATTTGTAGTTTTTTCATCATAATATTTTTGAGCAGGTCCAAACAAAACACCCAGGTGGAGTTCCACTTGTTCTTTGTGCCACGCAAGAGTGAGCTCTGTGAGAAGCATCTCCAGAACCGGGGAGTACTTGCCCACCTAACCATCCAGGAATTCAAGTGTGACATCTTCCCGTTTGACAGCGACGTCATGTCTTTGGAGTTACAGAATGATTTTAGGTAATGTATAACTAGTTGTTCATACATTGCTTTCACACACAATTTCACAGATAAAGCTCAGCTGTAACCGCTCATCCTAGGGACTTAAAATTTGTAGAGAATATTTCTCCAGCAGAAAAACAGATGGGTTGACGACATAAAATGCTTGAAAGTGCATGGTTGTGATTGACTATGGATGCCAAAGGGCAAGTTGACATCACACCCTCTACAGTACAGGCACCAAAAAATGTTTAGGTGATGCCCTGAAAATAGAAATGAAATAAAATGCATGTACTATAATCATTTTAATAATGGAAAAAATGGTATTGCATGCACTAGAAAATGTATATTTGGTATTAAATTTATAAAGTAATAATGTGTTGGAAATGAATCAATATAATCTATTTTGTTGACAATGATATGCATACTTTGTGGCCTTATGGGTCTCTGTGGTAAAATATCTGTAAAATACTTTACTTCTGTCACTTGCGATGCTCTGGGCCCATAACCTGTGGATATGGAGTACAATTTAGTATTACTTGTTTTATTAAGTTTTGATCAAATGGCGACAGGAAGTAAAGTGTTTTACAGATATTTTACCACAGAACCTGTAATACCACACAGTACGCATTTAGGGGGGTTGTTGAGAATGATATGCATACTTTGTGGTCGAGTATCATAAAAAAAATTGTAATGTGTTAAAAATAAAAGCTATTCTATTCTCTTTGATTCTAGGAGTGCACTAAAAAAAGATTTTTCAACAGGAACTAAAAGAGTAGCATGAAATGAATTGTATTTAGGTGTGGCATTAATATTATAAAACGGGTCTTAAATAATAAATTACATGTACCTTACTTATTTAAATTCTTGCCTATTCTAGTAGTAAATAGAAACTGGGTTAAATTGACATGTAAAATTTTAATTAAACATATTCATGATCTAAAAAATAAGGTTTTGCGCATATAACTTTATTGAAAGGGATTATCTGCATGGCCATAGTTTGCATAACCCTTATCTCGTTTTCAATACTGGTTGAATTATTTTGTGTTGGCCTTCCTGATTCAATATTATATTATAATAATATACATCGTTATCAACAACAAAAACTGTTATCAACTTTGATATTATTTAACATAATTTAGAACAGAAAACACTCCAGTAAAAAAAATATCTGCTTAAATAAGAATAACTATCCAAGTTTGTGTTCTTTTATTTAATATTTTTTTAGTTCCTTTGTGTGTTGTTGTAATATAATGGTATTTTCTTCCTTATTTATTTCTTTCTTTTAATAAAAATGCAAGTACTGAATAAAACTTTACAGAGCAACAGGTTTTGTCTACATAGATGAGAGAGAGAGAGAGAGGTAATGTGCAATGTTTTAGCAGAAGCGTTCAATGAAATAAAATTAGACTAACTGATAGATGAAGTGAAATTCGATAGAAAGATAGGTTACTTTAGAATTCATGCTTCCATATGTGGGTCACATTGACTGTGACAGGCGAGACAGACCGACAGACATGCGAGTAATCGGGTTACCTTGTTTCATCAAATACCTTTTTGACAAACTTTTCCTTTCCCAAACATACCATTTGGCAAATTGCTTTTTTCCTAATCCAAATATTTCAGGATTTTTACTATACTAACCTTACCTAACTTATAGGGTTCTACACGATGGTCCAGAAATAAATCCTGAAATAGGTACTACAGTTTCGGAAAAAAATGCAATTGTCAAATGATATGTTTGGGAAATGAATAGTTTGTTAGTTTTTTGTTGAAAGTACAGGACCCCAAAAATAATTGTTTTTTTAGGGTTTCGTACGTCGGAAAACCGGAACCCTAAAAAAATATCTTCTTCTGCAGCATTATATTTACATGCCCACTGTTGGGTATATGCCTCTCCAATTATATTCCATTTTGCCCTATTTCGAGTTAAAAAAATATCTAATCTACACTAATTACTTCTTTGTTAACAGGGAGAACTATCTAGAAGGCGACCCGACTTGCGCGTACAATTCGGCGCTTGCGCTTCGTACAATACAGCACTTGTATGGGATCATCCCGCGGGTGTTCGGGAAAGGAGTGGCTGCGAAACAGGTAGCGCTGAATTAGTATAAAACTTTTTATCAAATAGCATTAATTAGGAACCCTCGATGTGATTGAGGGTTGAGACCAGGGTCCGGTATCTCTAGTACTACCAAATGAATTCATATGAAATGCGTATGTGTGAGTTCTGAGCCTTCAACAAAGTACTGAAGTCGAAGGAAATTATTTAAAAAACAGTTCAATAAATGATTTCTGTATGTATCTTTTTTCTGAGTATTCATTACATTTAAATGCGTGTAGGCATTAATTTACATACCTAATTTATATGAAGAAGTAGGTATAAAGCTAAAAAAAAAATGCTAACTTGTCCTTCAGCTTTGTACTCACTTCTTCATATAAAAATAACAGTTGACAATTTTGATTTGACATTCCGGGTGCCATTTGAAAAGACCGCCATTTAGTAGTTCTTTTTAAGTAGACCCGCTGTACTTAGACTAGAGTTTCAGCCCCGTAGGTCATATTCATAGTCCTATTCCTTCCCGGGAAATTTAGCTCGAAAAAAGTCGAGAAGTCGAGAAATTTTTATTGCAGAAAATTTTGCCCATTAGCTTATAGAGCTTCAAACACAAGCGTAAGCAACAAATTCAAGCATAAGGATTAGTGAGGTACTTGTGTCCATACAATTATTTAAATCCGGGTGAGATTCCTCAGAAATAGATACAATTAAACTAATTGAAACATCAACAAATTCTGAAGACCTTACGTCAAAAAGGAGAGCTTCTGCTGAACGTATGCAACCTCAAATTGTAATGTTTCTGCAGAATTACAATTTGAGGTTAATCATAGGAAAGCTTTGTGCAAAATTAAGTCTGAACTTTACGTTGAGAAATTGAGGGTGAGAGACAAAGTAATTACTTTTATTTCAGTTGATTTGTTTGTTATTTTATTGTATATTATTGAAATTATTAAAAATTTACATAACAGTAAATTTTTAATAAACAAAAGGACCGTTTTCTGTATTAAAGAAAACTTCTCGACTTCCCGAGAAGTCCCGGGAAGTTGGGCTCGAGAATTCTCGGGATCTGAGGAATCAAAAACGCCGTGAAATCAGAAACCCTAGTTTGGACTTATCAGGTTGTCTTGATAAGCAGTAAATGGCCAAAAAAAAGTACAGTTGGCCACAAAAGCTTATTACAAGTTCCTAAATCACTAATTAGGAGACGCCGCAATACGTTAGAGACGACTAGAGATATCTCCATCTCATTTGAACTAGTAATAAGGTGTTTGGGGGTATACCTTGGAGTGTTGGGGCAGGTGTGGGATTTGTTGTGCCGGCTGAACAAGGAGGAGGCGGGCGCGGCGCGCGGCGCGGGCGCGGCCTGCGTGGACCAGCTGCTGCTGCTGGACCGCGCGCTCGACCTCACCAGCGTGCTCGCCACGCAGCTCACCTACGAGGGGCTCATAGGTACCATTACAATAGAATACAATTTATTGACACCAAAAATAAATAAATTAATTAAGAAAAAAAATACAGTATGCACGTATTCTGGCGCCAATAACAAGATTTCCGGCAGAATACAAAATATTTAAAAGTAACTAAGACACTATAAACATTGTAAGTTTAACCTCCTAAGACCCACCATACAACGAAATTTGCCAATGGAATATGAACCTATTACAAATGCAATAGAGTCAATTTTCTAGTTTGATTGTCCCTCATAAAAACAAAGGAAAACCTATTTTATTTCCTTTGCAATAGGTCTATTTTCTATTGAACGTATTATGTACATTTTTTGTACGAGAGGCCTTAGGAGGATACACTTCGGACATGACGATTTAAAAAACATTACAAAAATAAATTTCAACCCATTCAAATATTATACCTATCTTAACATATCTTATCTTAAAGATAGCATAAAATGGGTAATAGTAAATGATTAATATATAGACATATGAGTAATAGTAATAAAATAATAATAAAATAAAAACAATGTTTTAAAATATGAACATAAAACTGGACAGTAATCAAAAAAATTAAAATTAAACTTAAAACTAATCTTGTTTTTGTAAAAGAATGCTTTTTAATTTTATCCTAAATGTTAGTCTGATCATTACTATTGAGCTGGGTACGAATCAGCCTGAGGCGTGCTCGCCCCGCGCGGCGAGCTGCTCATGACCCAAATTGTTGCACATAAAAATGCGTGGGTGGGGCAGCGTGCTCGCCGCGAGCTGACATTGTGCCTCGTTCAAAATGGCGTCGGACACGATGACAGCCGCGGCTGCGTTTATTCATAATTCACCGAATTATTAACAAAAAGAAGAAATCGTCTCGGTGGTATAACTTATGAAATTTCTACGCGCCTCGCCCAGGTTTGCCCGCGACACGCTCGGATACACGTCCAAATTACGCGAGGCACGCACACTGAGGCGCTTTTGAGCACGGTCAAAAGACCGACTCTCGTCGGCTCGCCGCGCCGTTCGCTGCTCGCGCACAGCGCGTGATCGCGGACGAACTTGAGCAAAATAGGTGAGCCGTGCGTGCCTCAACCCGAGGCTGTTGTAATTCGTACCCAAATTAAGATATACTTATGTTATGTTGTCAACTCCATTTCCCTGCGTTACCGGGGCGGGGGCCTGGTGATTTGTCATACAGGGTCTCCTAGTATAGACACCAGGCTCTCACACTGGTTTCTTGAAATATATTAAAATCTTCTCGTGATTTTTGTATTGTATTACGGTTGCGGAGTCAAACTAGGAACCTTTATAGTTTCGTCATGTCCGTCCGTCAAAGGCTTTTTATCCCCGTGTAGTTGCCGGGTTAGACCAGTGCCACTCCATGTCTCCCGACCTTTCCCTGGATGTCGTAAGAGGCGACTAAAGGAATAAAGGCTTGTAATACTGTTGCAAACTGTCACTAATACGCTGGTGAATTTCTGATCCTGATTGTGCATAATGTTGTTGCGAAATTGCCAAGTATTTTTAGAGTTGTTGGTATTCCTGTAACTCTGCGTACCCCACTCTGGGAATGAAAGCGTGATGTTATGTACGTATCTATTGAATAGTTATTAATTTATTTGACTATTTGTTTAGGAAACAAACAGTCACATAATAACAAAATATACGAATACATAAAAAGACCTGTGGTGTCATCTATGGTCGCATTTGTGAGTATTTCCTACAATGTGTGTGTTGTAGACGAATTGTTCGGCATCAAGTGCACGGCGGCGTCGTTCCCCGCGCACAAGTTCGCCAGCGCCGACGAGGCCAGCCCCGAGGTGAAGGCCGCCGGCGAGCGCAAGCCGCTCATCCTCAACTCGGGGGACGAGCTGTTCGCCGATCTCAGAGACTGCAACTTCACAGAGGTCGGTGGACACACGAACACACATACTCACAGGCGCGTAAACACTCATCCGCACACACACACACGCACACACACACACCCTTTTGGCGACTAAGGACTATAAGAAAAAATGACTGGAATGAAAATTGGAGAGAAGTATTTGACTAAGCCTAAATATGTCGACATTTAAATACGTAGGTAGGTTTAGGTTATGTCAGTTTTGCAGCAGGCCCGGAGGGCCAAACCACCCAGAAATAGGAGCTCCGCGGCAGCGGAGCTCCGTCGACACTATCTAATTTCAGATAATTACGTATTTGAATGTCAGCATTTTTATACTTAGTCAATAAATCCTTCTATCCAATTTTCTTTCTAGTCATTTTTATACCTGTTAATTTCTACTTAGTCGACAAAAGGACACAAACTAGCACACACACACAATCTTTCAACTAATACGAATATTTCCATTTGATTATCCTGTTGATTTGGTCGCAGGTGGGGGCGGCCCTGTCGAAGAAGGCGCGCGTGATCAAGAACCAGCTGGACGAGCGGCACGACAAGTCGGTGCAGGAGATGAAGTACTTCGTGCAGCGGCTGCCGCAGATGATGGCCAGCAAGCAGTGGCTCGCCGCGCACACCGCCGTCGCCGAGTACATCAAGGAGGTTAGACATTGGACGAAAACCCTCACGCGGTACCACCGGTGTTGCCAAACAACTTGCCAACTTGTAGGTTTAAAATGGAAAAAAAAGTGTTGTGATGTTTCCTTACTTGTGCTGTAAGACCTTAACTTTTGCCAAAATTCATGATTCTCAGTCTATGGCGAGAGGTTTTGATTCCCCTGCGAAATTTTAGAAAAGAAGCCACAAAATATTTTTGGATTGCGTTGACTTAGAAAATTGACTTTTTACAGCTTCAAGGGACCGCAGACTTAATTTGATGTTAATTTCAACTTCAGACACAGACAGACGGACAACAAAGTGATCCTTAAGGGCTCCGTTTTTCCTTTTGAAAAAATAGAATAAAGTAAAAATGCATATGTTGTAAACGATATTTCCAGCGCGCATTCTGTCAACGGCACCAACTGTCAAACGACTGACAGTTATGTTTTTGGAATATTTATTTATTTATTAAATATACCAATTGAAATTCATTATTCATAGTTAAGACAGGACAACGTCTGTCGGGTCAGCTAGTAGGTATAAATACAATAAATAAATAAAATATTTAAAAACAAAAACAGGGGCAATCTCACACAAATTGACCTAGTCGGGAAAGTGACCTAGAATGTTTGAAAAGTTGTCTATTCTGTGGTCAATAGTTTAAAGCTTGTGTGCATATATATTTTGTTTTATATGATGGGTCTAAAGCAGTCCTGCCCTGTCACCGTTTATGCGGGAATGGGCTTAGCTAGAAAATTAGGCCTTAAAACGTTAACTTCCGGCGTGTCCACAGGAAAGACCTAAATCTGTGTATGACCCAGTCCTAAACTAAGCTCTAGGCTTGTACTATGGGTACTAGACAACGATAAACATACTTATATAGAGAAATACAAACTTAAATACATAGAAAACATCCCACAATACATTTAACATATTCACGCTCATCATACAAATATCTGCCCTAACCAGGATTTGAGCCCTGGACCGCTGGCTTCGGAGGCAAGGTCACTCGCAACTAGGCCAACGTGTCGTCAATAGTTATAAAATAGTTTCTATCTTCCTCTCTCAATTAGTTTACCTACTGATAACGCAAAATAAAAAAGAAATAATCCGACAAAATACAACGGCCACCTAGTGACGTGGCATCTGTGACCCATAGACATTTGTACTGTCAAGACTACAGACTTATTAATCCCTACTCCTCCGCCCCGCCGCCTTTTTGGTTTCAATAAAAAAAAAACAATTGCAGATATTTTTAAACGGCTTTTATTACTCAGTTGACAACAGACTCCTTCGAGTTCCACGACACCATACAATGTGAAGAGGACTTCTTAAACTGCAAGGAGAACGACAGAGTTTGCCCCTTCATCGAGGACCTCATCGCACAGAAAGCGCCTCTCACAAAGGTAATGTGAAAAGAAGTTACGGTACTCAGATTTTACAAGCTTTTGTATAACTCGTTCCTTTTTCACACTTATGTAGTTACTATACTGTCGCCGCTCTATAGTTGCCGCGTTCTAAAACACCCGATTTGACAGATGTCAGCAGAGTAAAAAATATAACCTCAAACAAATCAATTAAGGTTATGTTTTGTATGGCGTTGACACCTGTTAAAACGGACCTTTTAGAACGCGACTATTATAAAAGGCAAACAACACAGCTATCAACTTAGAAAAAATATGTTCGAGGTATGTTTGAGGTTATATTTTGTTCTGCGTTGACAACTGTCAAACCGGGCCATTAATACGACCATGATTGCATGTGTTGCCACGCGTTGCCGTGTTGTCGATTTTCTGATTATTTCTGACCGTAGGTCCAGCTTATTGCCTGCCTGCCCACATTTCGGCGCCCAAAACGGGTTCTCCATTCAAGGACTTTTGCCCCATCTCCCATCCTGTCTACGGCATATATGACCCGCCCACTTCTACTTCTTCGAAGCTATAGTCTTAGCGTGTTTATTAACTTTACGCAATATTTCGAATTTCCCAAATACTGGGATTTCGCTAAATCTATGCCAAATTACCAAAAAACTCTTTGCTGTTTAGGTTCTTCGACTCATCTGCCTTCAGTGCGTGACCGGCTCGGGCCTGAAGCCCAAGGTCCTGGAGTTCTACAAGCGGGAGCTGGTCCAGGTGTACGGCACCAAGACCTGGCTCACCCTGTGTAACCTGGAGAAATGCGGCCTTCTGAAGCCGCAGTCTGGGACGAGGCAGTACGCTGTGCTGAGAAAGGTAACATAACCTGCTAAAGGTTGGATGTATGGAGTTTCATACAAAGAATGCTGAACGGCTCGAGTTGAGGTGTTGCCGAGCGGTTATACCGGGTGGAACACAACGAGGGACTTAGCTGAAAGGTTAGTGTTATCTAAGTGATCTACAATCGATTTATTATAATTGTAAAGTTGGACTTAAAAGCAAAACAAATTGATTAAAATTAATCAATTTAATATCAGTGACAACCCTACTACTACTAGTTCAAAGTTATTTAAATTGTATATTGACACGTGTCATCAACTTCACTTTACATGCCATCTTGATGACGTTACCGGATCTACTTGCTAGGGTTGCTAATGTGCAGATTTTGCACTAATGTTTAACAAGCTGTGTCTCTAAAACGGTTAGAAATATTAATATAGTTAATTGGTGAAAAATAAAGTACAAAACCTAAAAAAAACCCATCCCGTTTGCTTAAAATTGTTCCACAAAACGAGGGATTTATAGCGCTATATAGCGCCAACCTTAAACCAGTTCCTTAATATAGTTCAAAATGCCGAAGTGTTGACTGATCCACTCGGATAATATATATATATATATATATATTTTTTTTTTCTTTTTGTGTAATATTGTGTAGCTTATTTTTAATTTGAATGCGTAATGCCGTATGACACTTTGGCATCAAGCTGTTAGTCAGACATGTCCTTTGAATAAAAAACAATTAAATAAAAAATTACTACACTCGCTGCGCTGAAGGATGGTGCCTGATAAATACGACGTTGGCTCTTCGGAGCATAATGTACAAAACCCAAAATATACACTACACGCAAAAGGTATATACTGGTAGAGAAAACAATAAGCAAAATGTACCTACACAACGCATATTACAAAACTCGTCAAATGTTAAGCTCGGTACGAATCTGAGCGGCTCAGCCTACTTTATCATATTTGTACGCGCCTCACCCACAGACAAGTTAGAACTTGTCGTTCTGCCCGCGGCACGCTCCGATACACGTCCAAATTACGCGAGGCACGCACACCGAGGCGCCTTTGAGCACGGTCAAAAGACCGACTCTCGACAGCTCGCCGCTCGCCCGCAGCTCGCGTACATTGCGTGAGCGCGTACGAATTTGATCAAAATAGGTGAGGCGTACGTTCCTCAACCCGAGGCTGCTCTAATTCGTACCCACCTTAAGATACGCAGAATGTAATTATGGTATCGAAGACATCTCCGTTGTGTAAGCGTAACAAACAAACAACGTAAGACTTAAGAAATAGCGGCTCCATGATTTTTAGCACCGCGACGTACTACAAAATCTATACCTAATAATTACGGTTAGCCTACAGTATATCACGGCAATTATTTTAATGTGGTTACAGAATTATAAACAAGTCTTTTTAGAGTTGTTGGTATTTCTGTAGCTCAGCGTACCCCACTCTGGGAATGAAGGCGTGATGTTATGTATGTATGTATTTTAATATTAAATGCTCTTTTTTAGGCACTTCACTTGACATCGGATGACTCTGAACTCGATGCCAAAGAAAAGGGTTTCTTGTCAAGCAAATATACGCCCTTGACTGCTCGACTTAGCGAGCATATTTCCAAGAACAAAGGATGGTCTGGTAAGCTATTTAGATAATAAATATCACGGGACAATCTCACACAAATCGACCTAGTCCCAAATTTGAGCTCTAGGCTTGTACTATAGGTACTAGACAACGATAAACATACATATATGTATAGAGAGATGCATACTTAAATATATAGGAAACATCCAAGTATAATTAGCTGTTCCATTACGAGTACAATATAATAGTTGACTCATAACTCCATACATAAATACAGTACTTACATACGTAAATGAAATACTAAAACCTAGATTGCATTAAACAAAATAATAATAATAAAATTAATAATTTCACGTAATAAAATGTTATAAAACGTACATAGCGTATGCGTGATACATTTGTATTCGAAAGGGGCGGTAAAAAGTTAAATAGGTATGTTAATCGTTGTCATTGTGGGTCGATATTGTCTGTCATAAAATTAAAGTTCCATTTTCTAAAGCCCGTAACGTGATTCATCATAATTATTGTTGTCATAATATTAGAAAGTGGCAGCAGTTGCCATTCCGATTTTCGCGAATCATACTGGTATTTGTCGATAATCATAAAAAATATATTCTTAACTTTTTAATTGTTTATCCACAACGTGTTACAAAATAATCCGTAAAAAAGAAATTACAAAACCAACCCTTATTAAATAACGTCAGTTCAGTGTCTTAGGTATACAGTATACTAGGGTTGACACTACTTCGTAATTTCTTTTTCACGGATTATTTTGTAACACGTTGTATACACATAAGTATGTTATTCGTTGCCTAGTACCCCTAATTAAAGCCTAGAACTTCGTTTCGGACTAGGGGCCCTAGCCAAGATGCATTTTTTTTTCTTCACTTTTTGTTATTTATTAGTATTTTAATCAAATCATGCACTACAATTTTTCTATATACCTGGGTTAGATAGGTTGGAAGATGGGAATAACCCCTAAAATTGACTCAATTTGTTCCACACACGGTTTATATCGAACATAAATGCTCATATAAACCGATTATTTTTCAATATTATCAACGTACACGCAGAAACGCCTCCCAGCGATAACATTACCGGCTGACGCTAGTAGATAACGGTACAATTTGACTAACAAATTAGCTGGCTGGTCCAATTTAGCGCCGCTAACAAGCGTAATGGATGACCTTATTCTACGGCTATAATGTTGGCATCCTGTAATTTTCGGGTTTTATTTCGGCTAATATGTCCACACAGCCAAAATTAAAACTTTTAGTATTCTAGTAGATAGTCTGCCTACGCAACTATAAACAGTTATCAGATATACAGACAGACTGAAATATAGACGTCGTCTGTCATCGTTGTCTAGTCCAGTACCTAGTCATAGTAAGTACAATCGAAGACTGTTAACTGTACACAGGGCTCGGATACCGGTTAAAATTTCAAACCGTTATCATGTAGGTACTTGCCGCAAACCTTTTCATTTCGGTTCCGTTCGCATAAACTGGTTTAAATAACTGGTTTTTGGAGAAACCGTAATATAAAGTTCTCTACGTATTAACCGGTATCGAGTTAAAAACCGGTTTAACCAGACGCACGTTACGCACCATCCCACCACAAGCACCGGTTGAACCGGTGTTAATAATTAAGGTTAAATTAAAGTTCTCAAAACGATCGCGTTTCTTGGAAAAGTGCGGAGCAAAACCGAAGTAAACCGGTATTAACTGGTATTTTTTAAACCGGTTTCGAGCCCTGACTGTACCTTTACAATCGAACAAACCTTATCGCAAAGTATTAAATTCTATGGGTGGTCAGTTAACAGTGTCTTCGTCTGTACTAGGCTTGAGCTCAGTTTTATGACTAGGTTAATTTGTGAGTGAATTTGTTCCCTCACAAGTACTCATAACATAACTATTTGTATATTATTATCGTACTCCAATAATTTCATATTAGTGTGACACATAAAAATTGTATTGGTCGATTGTATTTATATTTATTTTAATCCCTAACTCTAAACTAGAGATGATACAGAGTTTCTAATGCGGTTTCAAAAAATCGGCAATTCCGATTGATATTGCACCTCCGGTTCCGATATTTTTTAATCGGAGGCCGAAGCGCTCAGCGTTACAAACAAGTCAATACTGGTGCGCGGCCAACCTCGTAGGCCGCGTGCTTACTCATTACACACTCGACTCATTATTACCCCTTCGGTTCCGACTCCGATAAACCAAATCTCAAAACACCGACAGACTTTGGTTTCGAACACCCCTACTCAAAACAGCTTGCATCCATTGGAGCGTACTGAGCGCTCAATGTCCGCGCGAAAATCAGATGCCGTGATAAAGGAATGCAAATAACCGGTTAAGAACCGAATTTTGTATGCAAAAGGCGGTTAATAACCGGTTTTAACCGGTTATTTTCATTTCCTAGCCGTGATTTGCCGGCTTTTGACTCGAAGACTTGTCTGTTGACAATAATTTCCCCCAGGAATCCAGGACATGTTAGGCCTCCTCCCGGGGCCCACGGTCGACGAGCTGCAGACGCTGCAGCCGCGGATGGTGCGCCGCAACTCCGCCTCTTCCGAAACCTCCTCGTCTATGGAGAGCCCTAAGGTCATCCTAGTGTTCTTCATTGGAGGCTGCACGTACCACGAGATCTCTACTCTAAGAACTTTGAGCCAAATGGAGGATTCCAATGTTGAATTTGTTATATTGACCACGAAGTTAATCAATGGCAATACCTTTTTAGAGAGTTTAATGGAAGATGTGTAGATTTTATAGTTAAAAATGTAATTTATATATTATTAATATGTGATATGTAATTATTATATTCCCACGGTATACATTATATAAAGCTTAAAACCACATAAACGGTGTTGCAAAAATATTCAAAAATATTTCATCTGAGCTAAAAATGATGTCAGCCCTAGTACCTACCTAAGCTGTCATCTCCGTCATTAACAGATAGGGTGACTGTTTTTTTTTTGGACTTTTTTAATACGTTGTATAGATGTAGTGCATAATCATACGTCATCGTATTTTGTCGGTTAAGTTCGTATTCGTCTTGCTTTCTCAATTAGCTTCGATGGGTACGAAAGCTAACTGAGAAAGAGATAAAAACTAACTTTTCCGACCAAAGGCGATGTCTTAACTTTATTCAGGGGCGTTGTTCAACTTAAACAAACCATACTGCTTTTGACGTGTTATGGTACGTTTTTAACTCGGCCGCCATTACTGTCAAGTAAATAAGAGCCATCGTAACGATGACAATACAATAACATATCAAATGCAATATGGTTTTACCCAAGATTAGACATCCAGTACATCCGCACGGTACTTCCAGCTTCTTAATAAGCATGCGGCTGGCTAATGTTATCCTATTTGCACCTGTAACTGACGGTATATTTGTCACGCCTAATTTTTTGGAAAAACTAGGATAGTGATCACTAGTAAGAAACTGGTTGTATGGTTTTATTTATTAGAATTAAGTGTAATAAGTCATTTATTTAGTATCTTAAGAAATTATTTTGCTATTGATATGAACTGTACTTTCTAAAATGTAAAAAATTAAATACACTCCATGAAATATCTGTCTTTGTTTATTAAAATTTCATATTGATTAACTTGCATATAATATAAATTTTAATTTGATCAGTTTTATTAAATAATCATACAAAAATCCCGCATGCTTACTACCTATATTTTACAGTATTAAAGCTTTAGCGTAACAAAAGTAATTTCGTACACCATTCATTGAGTCTTTGACTATTCTCATAAATATTCGTTACTTGTGTATTTTGTGATATTTGACTTCTTTGGTAGGGCCACACTGACTCCATGCTTCTTGGCTAGTTCTACCAGCAGATCATTCTCATATCCAACCTCTTCCTTGTAGCATCTTAGCATCAGGGGCATCACCGTGTCCAAAATAAACCTGAAGTTTTTTTGAGCGTAACTTGAATTGTTTCCTACAGACAGCATCAGTCGAGCATTGAATACGGCATAAATACACTTGTCCAAATCTCCCATCAAGTCATTCATTACAAGGGATAATCCCACTTTCTGTATAGTTATCACAGACTGTGCAAACCATATTGTACTACTAGATAAGTCCACCCAAGTTTCATTTATAACGTATTTAGCTAATATAAGGCCCAGGCTCTCCATCTGTATCAAAAACTTTTGGACACCCGCCTTGGTGTGCATGTTCACAGGAGTCCACTTGTCTTCCATTATCTTTGATTTTAACGAATCAATAATCTTATCCTTATACTCATTGAGAGCTTTCTTTATCGGAGGCCTAAAAGCACAGTCCATATGAAACCTCAGGTCAAGCCCAAATTCGCAGAATAATTTGCATTGATCCCTCAAACTCTGAACACATTCTAGGACAGAATCTAAAGGACTTTGCGGTGTGAACACTTGCTCGATTATCTGACTAAGCAGGCTGCGCAATTGATTGCTGGCCCACATTATAAAAGCACTAAGTTTATTATTCGGAAACAAAGCTGTAAATTCTGTTAAGGCATCACTCAATGAACAGAAGAACACTTCCCCAACTTGCTTCACATAAGTATTAATAGTGCCCTCTAATTGGACACCTTTTGTGTGGACCTTTACGGTGTGGCTGCAAATGGCTAAAAACAGTTCACAGGCTTGACTCGTCATGTTAAATTTGTTAAGGATGATTACTGGGTACCTAGAGGACTGCAGGCCTCCTCTAGGACTCCAGTTATGAGTGACATCTAATTCCTTTAATAACACGTCTATTAGAATCTTTTGCTTTTGTTCGATCCGTTGCAGGATACTTTCTCTGTCCGGGTGGGTTTTGTATTCCTCAGTGTTTAAAGATTCCTGAGCTGAGACCATCAACTCGTAAGTTTTCTGAAAATGCCTTTCCACTATGAGTACATCAAGCTCTTCTGTGACATCTGCAAGCCATTCTGGAAGCGGTGGGATCTGTGGGGATGGCAGCTCCTCCACAGATAGACTAGGGGACTCCAGTAACTCAGGCTTGGGTTTTTCTTCCTTTTTTTTCAGCTTCGAATTCTCTTTCTCAACATACATTTTCTTGGCAATATCAAACTTATCTAACCAGTCTTTTTTAATTGCCAAACTGTTGCATTGGAAGACCCTCGTATCAGGAAAGGCTAGCACCTTGAAGGCTTGCTTTACATTACCTAGGTCACGGACATTGACTACTGCTAAAGTACTAATAGGGTAGCTGGCTTGAAATTTATATCTCATGGGGCCACGGCGGTTAGATATCCATGAAGATAACATAACACAATCATTGAATAGATATACATGCATTCTCTGTAAGGCAGTGTTTTCTTCAGCGTCTACCTCTAGTAAATCGCCCTCGTGAAGCAGCGTTCTTTCGGGTGTGTCTAGCAAGTTCATGCAACCCTCAACTTTGTCGATGATTGAGTTGAGCTTGTTCTTGCGCTGCTCCTCCGCCCTCTCGGCCTCCACGTCGTGTGTATCGAGCGACTCCCGCGAGATGCTGTTGTCGTAACCTAGCACCGAACTGTGCGAGAGCGTTGTAAGCACCGACCGCTGCTCACTGAGGAGTCGCGATAGTTTATACATTTCAGCTTCTAGATGAGATATCTCCGTCGCCGTCTCGATGAACTGCATGTAATTCTCGTAAACATTTTTCTTCAAAGCACTAGCGGTATCTTCTGCGAGAGTCTGGATCTTCTCTTTTTGCTGTAGCAACTCCTCCCCTCCGACGCAAGACCTCGCTAATTCCTTTACGTAGCGGTCTGGGCCGAAGTCTGACTTCGCAAACTTATCCATGTTGATTTCAGACATGGTTGTGCATTAAATATCGATAATAATACGGGATTAAACGGCAAAAAACTCTGATTTACTCATCATTCGTTATCGAACGACAGAAAACGTAGCTGAGGCATATTTTAGTTTTAAATTAGCTAGCTATGCTGTCATAAACGTCAAACGTGTCCCAACCCTTGCTACATGCGTTTTCGTAATTTTATCAACTAATATTTAAAGAACTTTTGGATTATTTCGCCTTTTAAATGTAAATAGAATCAAATGAGTAAAATAGAATCCCAACTGTAGTTACAGGATTCTGTGCGTAATTAAATTAAAATTTTGATTTATTTTATTATAAAAGCTAATGTATGGTATGCATCCGTAAACGCAAAAAAACGCCTCTTCTAACGTCAATGCGTTTTATTATTGCTCTAAACGAGTTTTGTGCAGTCACGTTTAGTTTCTTTTTATTTTATCATTTAAGCAGGATTTAAGTTACAATTTTAGTTTCTATGAATAAGGAAGGAAACCTCAATAAGAAATTAGGTGAACTGATATTGTACCTACCAAAATTAGCCGGTATCTAATGAAATTCCTCTAACTCTCTTTAGTAGGTACCTTGTTGTACCCCATATACATGTTTTTGTTTTGTTCATTTGTTTATATTTATTTCGTTTTAAGAACGAATTAACATAACAAATTGAATTTGGTTTTTTTTTTAATTTGTGTCCTTAGTTATTTCTCTTACAAGGTTTTCTGGAAGAGATCGCTATTTAGCGGTAAGACCGCCTGTTGTATACCTATGACTTAAATGTACTGTTCCGTGTTCATTTTTTATTTTTTATTTTTTGGTGTTCAATAATGAGTAGTTGTCGTTTGTGTATTGTATTGTATTAACCATTTCTTTTCTTCTTTTTACTCACAGCTTACAGTTATAGTTAAAGTACTCTATGCTTACAGCAACCCCGCCAAACCAGCGCGATCCGCACGTGCTCTGTGTGACCGAGCGTCTCGTCCGCATCACGCACTTATCACGTCCAGCTACCGTCCCGCAGTCTGTTCGAGCCTTTAACTGAGTTTTCTATGTTCACCTGTATTCGTTTGTTTGACTAGGACAAACTATAAAGAGATTCTAAAGTAGGTTGTATGACTAGCATCTTCAATGTATAAAAGGTGAAGAACGAAAATTTCCAAAAGTTTGGATATGATCTTGTTTTTGAGATTCTGAGAACATTCTCAAATACATTTATTTATGAGTGGTGTTGAGAATGTTAACTTTCCTTACAATATTTAAGAATATTTTTAGCAGTTACTAAGAAATTCTCGATTTGATTTGAGTAAGTTTCCCGTCCGTACTAGGTATAGCGGTAAATACCTATACCTACATATAAAGGTGGGTTCAGCAGAATTCATTTGGACTAACCTATTACTTATCATTTTAAAAGAAGTTATTTCTTGTATTTGCAAAGACGGCTTTCAATTTTTTAAAACATTTATTTTATTTCATACCTTTTAGTGATCATAAAATACTGTTATGTCATCCACGTATATTTAATCCTGGAATATTTGAGGAGTTCCCTGGATTTCTCCACGATCCTATCATCAAATCTTGACGTGCTGGAAATGGGGCCGACCAGAGGGGTCATATTTGAAGCTAACTGACGAAAAATTACTAAGCATAATATTTATTTGTACAGCGATTTAATCTACGAGCGGGCCCACCTTTTGTATTTGAGATGATAAAGGCGTTACGATATCAAATCCAAAAGGAGAGCCCGCTAATTAAACCGCTGCATAAATTGATTTTTTAGATAGTAATTTTTCGCCGAAAAGTAAAACCAATCCAACAAAAAAAAAAAACACACCGGTCCATCGGTCTTTGTCTAATCGGGGAACATAAATAAAAAAATAAATTTTATTTCCCGTCAAATTGAGAACCTACTTTTTTAAAGAGACAGTTCTCTAAGCTAAAATATCATGGTCGTACACTGTTGCTGTCGCACTATGTAGCGTAGTGGCATACAGCAAACACACTGTCGCGTAGTGATCCCGTACAGGGTGCGAAGGAGTATTTTTTTTTCATTTTTTTTATGTTAAGGAGAAGGCACCCCGAACACTAAAGCCACGTGATCGTAAGTGGAATCTGAGACCCATTGACATATGAATTCTCAAGACTATAATCGTAAGACCTCAAATGCGTTGCCAACCCAGAGGACTAAGATGGAATGCCTCTATGCTAGTAATTTCACCGGTTATCTTATCCCCACACCGTAACACAACAATGCGAACACTGTTGCTTGACGGGTGGTTAATGGTAGCGATCCGGACGGACCCTGCACAGGGTCCTACCAACACTAAAAACTCAACTCTAATTTGAACTCTGTCACCTTAACCTAAAGCATTATTTACTAAGAAATTGGTTAAATGAATTTATGTTGTACGTTGATGATTTGCTACTTACAACATGAACCTTTCTTACGGCCGAACCCCATATTCAAACCGCGGACAGATAGCATAACTTCGGACAAAAATTTGACACATTTTGTATGGGAAAATGTCAAATTTAACCCGTAGTAAGCCTTATCTATTCGAGGTTTGAATATAGGGTTCGGCCGTTAGAAAAAAAAAGCTTATAGGTTAAGGTGACAGAGTTCAAATTAAATTAACTATGGATTTGTGTTTTAAATAATAATAATCTCAGAAATCATACTTATTTGGAATACTTGTTATACCATGTTGGCCGTGTGGTTGCCGGGTTAGAATAGTGCCACTCCATGTCTTCCCGTGGGTGTCGTAAGAGGCGACTATGGGAATAAGGGCTAATAGTACTGTTAGGCGATGGGCTTGCAACCTGTCTCTAATACACTAGTAAACTTCTGGGCTTGATTATGCAAAATGTGGTTATAGAATTAAAAACAAGACTATTTAGATTTGTTGGTACCTATTTCTGTAGCTCTGCCTACCCCACTCTGTATACCACCACATTATAATTATACTCCAAATAATCTCTAGAATCGATGGTTAAAATCTGTCAGTACACTCCTCCCCCTGTATAATTAATGTACTACCATGGTGTCCAGTTGGTGTCGTCGGAGACCAGTTTACACGAGTTGACTAACACTTTGGTGTGTAGATACAAGAACTACTCTATACTCTTTCCTTTTTTACCTCATTGAACATTTACATTGAAATTTTTGAGGCAGGTATAGATTTGACGCTTTCGTTCTAAGGCTCCTTCTATGCTTATAGTTTAAGAACTATAGGCATAGAAGAAGAAAAACAAACACGGTCAGACTATAACATAAAATAAGTTTTGTGACTGGCCGTGTTTGTTTTTCTTCACGAAAGTGAGGTAATACTTACCCATGGGTATCCTTTTGGTTGCTTTACCAATCCGGCTCTTCAATATTAAATTATAGGTACTCTATTGACGAATTCTGATGTGTATAAAAGAAAAACAATCGAAAAAGTGTTTATTATTTTTATTAATAACAATTTCGTTCCCATTTATCCTAGTTGTCAACAGTAGACGTGGATTTTCAGTCAGTTAAACATTAGTTCAATACGTTAAGTACCTATACTAAAAATAAAGAAATTTGAAGCAATTATCAGAGTAGTTATTTTTTCTACTCCGAGGTCGATGGGCATTAATTTTTGAGCGGCGTTAGAACTAGAGAATGCAAATAATCGGTTATTAAACGAATTTAGTATACAAAAGATGGTTACTAACCGGTTTTAACCGGTTATTTGTATTCCCTAGTTAGAACCTTGTCAATAGGGTCAGGTGGGGTAAATACTTATTTAAGACACGGGTAGAAAATAAGACTAAGTTTTTAACACTCGAAAACTTATTCTACCTACTTCATTCCTTTTCCATTTAAAAAGAAACATTGTGTGTAGACTTCCTTTTAAATGGAATAGGAATGGAGTAGAATAAGTTTTGAGTGTTAAAAACTTGGTCTTATTTTTACCCGTGTCTTACATTTACCCCACCTGACCCTAATTCGATCGAATTTCGATTCAAAATGTATTGATTTGTTTCTTGTAAATTATTCGTTTTGGGGTTCCGTAATTTTATAACGGGAGTCCATCCACGCTCAATGACAAATTTATTGTGCTTTGATTTGATGTAAGCATGTAAGGCCTTCGTAACTCATTTTGCTAGAAAGGGAGTGCCGCTTGTAATTTGTAACTTGTAGCTTCATAAAACAGGGCCTTGATAGCCGCAAACTTACAGCGTTCAGGGCCCGTAGCATGGTCGCCTTAATCGATGCGGATAAACGTGGATAACCAGGGATCGGAACCGGTTTAAAAATTACCAGTTAATGCCGTTTAATTTCGGTTTTGCTCCGAATTTTTCTAAGGAACGCGAACGTTTTGAAAACTTTACTTTAACCTTAATTAACCGGTTTTTACCACGAGCGGCGAGTCAAGAAACCAAAAGTTTTGAACTGAATAAAAACACTAAGCGGAGCTTGTTTATGGTGCGTGACGTGCGTCTGGATTAACCGGTTTTTTAAGTTAGAAACTGGTTAATACGAAACGAACTTAATTTTAAGGTTTCTCCAAAAACCAGTAAAAAAACGGGTTTATGCGAATGGAACAGAATTGAAAAGGTTTTGCATTAACTACATAATAACGGTTGGAAAGGTATCCGAACCCTGTGGATAACACATCCGTCACTCTCGCAATGACATACTGGTTAGAAAGTGACAGATGTGTTATCCACGTTTATCCATATCGATAACATACGTACTTACATACTTACTTGCTATGTTCAGTTTACGCTGAGAGAAAAGGACAGAGCTACATAACTTATATAACTCTGTCCTTTACGCTCGCCGTAAAATGTACTGCATAGCCATGTCATAATATCCCCCCAGGTTTAAAATTAAAGAAGACTGTGGTCCGAATTGGCCCTTATTATCACCATCTGTTTTATAAAAACAAAACTTTTTCTTATTAGAAATCTACTCGTATTTAATCTTTAAAACAAGGCGTTAAACAGCGACTTTTTAGAAAAATGGCAGCGTCTGGTATTCAAACTATAAGATATTCGTTGTTCGTATTTAGGAGCTAGCTGGTACAGCTTCGGAGGTGATTTCTTTTGGGGTGGTGACTTCGACGAGCTTCGTGCTTGCGACCGTGACTTCACTGGCTTCTGTCGTGTTCGGGGCAGCATCGTATTCTCCGTTTCTCTTGTATCTGTAGTAGCGGCTGGAAGCGGCTTCAGATCTGGTTTCATAGCAGTTCACGAGGGCATCTCCGTTACGGCCTGAGGAACAGATGGATGTTAGCAAAAATGTTCTAACTATAATAATTGCCCCGAGAGCAGAAAATTAACTTTAACCCATAATTAATACAAGATATATATATTTTTTTTTTTTTTTTTCAATATAAGGGTTAGGCACACGAGCACTCATCAGGCCATGATGATGGGAAGTGGAATCTAAGACCCATAAACATTTGAATTCACAAGACTATAATCGTAAGACTGCAATCCTAAGACCCCAAATGCGTTGCCAACCGTGAGGGCTAACATCGAATACGTCTATGCTAGTAATTTCAATTTTAAATGTGAAAGTAACTTGGTCCTTGGTCTTGGTTGCGGGAAACCGATGGATGCAAGCGTGCAGGACTGGGGCTATCCCTTTTGCTCTAGCTGTGTAACAAATTTGCAAAACAGTGACGGGACGATCCGAAGTTCGAAATACGGAATTCAAAGTAGAGCCGCTGGTCCTTGTGGCAAAAGGAGGCCTGTGTCCAGCAGTGGACGTCTTTTGGCTGATGATGATGATGGTGATGAAATTAATTTCGATTTTAGCAAGTGATATCGATTTTATCGTATGAAGATAGCTCGAGTCCTGGGGAAGGCCACAGGATACGAGTATTTTTTTATCCGGGCAAATAGAACAGGTTCCGAGAGAATATCGATTAACGACTTCGACGCGGATTATAAATGCGAGACTTTGTGAGGATGTTTGTACTTCACTCACGCATAAACGACACAATGGTACATACATATATAAGGTGCTTTACCAGAATCCATAACACGTATGCTTTACGCTTTTGAAGCTTACTTCTCCGAGGAACTAACAATACTACATCGGTCAGGATCCGGGACACCTAATGCGCTTTTGCTTTCATATTAAGAATTTTAACAAGAACAACAAGAGACCAGTTTCACGGCGCTACAAGTTACAAATTACACTTTTAATTTGTAACTTGTAGCTTAGTGAAACGGGCCAAAGGTATTACTAAAGGCTTGTACTATTGTTTAGCGATGGGCCTGCAACCTGTCACTAATACACTGGTAAACATCTTAGCCTGATTGTGAAAAACGTGGTTACAGAATTATCAACAATATTTTTTAGAGATGTTCTGTAGCTTGATTGTTTGATTCTGTAGCTCTGCCTACCCCACTCTGGGAATGAGGGCGTGACATTATGTATGTAACAAGAACATGGTATCTCCTGGAGTTCCACTTTTTTATAGCCATAAAAGTCAAACAAGCAGACGCGGGCCACATGATGGTAAGCAGTCACGCACAGCCGAGTGCTTTCAATGAATACTCTGAGTGCTGAGGAAAAATCGCAGAGGGAAGTTCATTGCAAAGTTTTGTGCGTGAAAGAAAATACCTCTTCGGTCTGGATTCGGTCTGCTTATTCCCCTGATTACACACATATACATATTTTTATCTCGTCACGTCACGCGTCCGCGTTCAGCTACGAATAGGTGAACACCAGGGTTCAGCTGAACACCAGCGCTGTGGCTCCAGCTGCAGCACATGCTGAGCTGAGTCCTATTCGACTTCACACTACAGAGCAATGTTTCTAAATTGGCTCTAATCTAATCTTGTTTTTGCTGTACTATAAATGTTGTGTTGCAGTGTTTTTGTCAAATACGTAAATGTTATGGATTTGAATTTGATTCCTCTCTCATCTCACCTTGAGGACACGTGCAGACGGCCAGGTGCCGGCGCCCCATGCACACGGCTCCGGAGCCACATTGGGAGTTGCCGAGGCACGGGTCCACGCACTGGAAGCCGACACAGGCCAGGTGGTCGGAGCACTGGGAGTCGAGCTCGCATTCACCCTGGAACATAGAGAGAAGTGGTTCAATAATGGTAATTTCGATAAGTAAATGCAATACAGTAAATAAAGGCGTGTAAGAATTTTACATAATTTCTCAACAGTTTAAATACCCTGGGGTATTGTTTGCATCCATTGAACTAGACCACTATACATTAGTTCATCACACAGAGACTTATTCCGTTTTATAATATAAATAAATATCGGGGGATAATCTCACACAAGTTGACCTAGTCCCAAACTAAGCTCAAGGCTTGTTCTATGGGTACTAAACAACGATGAACATAGATATAGAGATAACTTAGAATACATCCAACACAGAATAAATACTCCATACGGGAATTGAGCGCGGGACGCAAGCTTAATAGAAAGAGTCACTACTAACTAGGCTAACCGCCTCGCTGTCCTCTATGATATGGGTCAATTAAAGTACGTAGCTAGTCGTGAAATGACTGAAAAGAAAGAAGAAGTGACAAGAATTGGAACGTAATGTACTTAACCTGAATTACCACATATAAGCCCAAATGGACTAGGTCTTTTGGGTAAGCTTGCTCTAACATACCTCTGCTAGGACCAAATTATAATCAATAGTAGAAGAATTTGTTCACATTTACAGGTAACAAGGACAACAAGGTATTACTTACTCGCTCACAAGACACGAGCGCATTGCCGATGAAGCCCGAAGGGCAGGTGCATACTGGTCGCTCGGCGCCCGTGCGGTCGTGGCCGGGGGTGCACTTAGCGTTGGCTCCGCAGGGGTTGGGCTCGCACAGATCACCTGAAAGTGGATGAAATTATTATAGAAACATGTTGAGCAATGGCAACATTTTCCTGTCATTCGTTGAAACACTACAAAGAGTAGTAGATAACGCTTAATGGATTGTAATCTTAGTTAAACAAAATTTCGAGCAGATTTCTAACCTAAACTAACTCTACGTTATATAACGTGTATAACGATTTAATTACTTATGCGTTAGATGCAAAAAGGTTAACGTAGCTTTCGGTAGAATAAATTAATAATTTCGATAAATTAATATTTGCACCAAACTAATTCGTAATTTGAAGGTGTTTACGTTTCTTTCACGTTCATTACTACACTAGTAAGTAGAATACACTAACCCTGGGTTTCTTAAAATTTGTCATTAGTTACATACAAAAGGTGTCAAATTCATTCTTCATTCCAAGAGTGGGGTAGGCAGTGCTGCGGAAATACCAACAACGCGTGCTTGTTATCTGCGAATAAACTTTGTCTGTGTCTCAATTTATGATGTTTATTCCTCAGCAGAATTATGAGATCTGAAACGATTTTGCCTAACAGCTTCCTGCAAGGTAATGCCAAGGGATAAACATTTATTTAGATAATCATTTACTCACGATCTTCAAAAGGCCTGCAGAAGGTGAAGGGGTCGCCGGTCATGTTCCGTGGGCAGGAGCAGACTGGGGTGAGGCCGCGCAGGTTGCAGTCTGCGTTGACGCCGCACACGTTGGTGCAGGGGTTGACGCATGCGTTATACACGCATGCCGGCTTGTAGCTGGGGCACTCGCCGTCGGAGGAGCACTCGGGCGTGCAGATGCGGTAGGCGTCGCCGTGGTATCCCTGATAAAATATTTATTATTATTTATTTAGCCCGTGTGGTTGCCGGGTTAGAATAGTGCCTCTTCATGTCTTCCCGTGCGGATGTCGTAAGGGAGTAAGGGCTTGTTGTACTGTTAGGCGATGGGCTTGCAACCTGTCACTTATACATAGTACACTGGTAAACATCTTAGCCTGATTGTGCAAAATGTGATTACAGAATTTCCAATAAGTCTTTATAGAGCTGTGGGTATTCTGTAGCTTTGCCTACCCCACTCTGGGAAGGCGTGAAATTATGTATGTATGTATGTAGCAGGCGGCAGTAGCGGGACAAATGATAAATGCCTGTATCCAGTTGTTCTTCATCGATTGTTCTTTGTACTGGTAATGTATTGATCCAATCGGTTTTTAAACTGATTGACACTCAGGGCTGAGACGAGTGTTGGTGTTAAGCTTGAACAATTTATGAATATATTGCAAGAGACACGGCCGATAACAGATCAATATTTATGGAAAATTACACGAATCATGAATTAAATGAATCAGAAGGAACTACGTTGTGAAAAAGCGTTGATGACGCAGTAATCGCTGCTCTGATGCACTTGAAACAACAGCTGGTATTCGAGAAGCTGGATTATTGGGCCTTCTCATTGCTTTGCCTCTACGCCAGTCTTCGCTCCTTAGGCAGCATTAGGACCACTAGAAATTGACTAATGCTGCCCTTGCGCTTCGCCATCCTTCGGCAAACTACTTTTTGTCAAAAGATCTTGCCATGAGCTTTCTTTGCAAAGGTTTCATGCGAGAAACAGAAAGGGAAGTAGATTGCAAACACGAACTTACTCTTGGACACTTGCAGATGGCACGGTGGGCAGACACAGTCTCGCAGTCCGCGTTGACGCCGCAGTCCTTGCAGGGGCTGATGCATTTGAAGTCTCGGCAGGCCTGCTGCGCGCCGCACTCCAGGTCCGACTCGCACTCGTGCCGGCAACCGGACAGTGGGCTGCCCTGGAGATGAACACAGGTTGAGGTTTGGTTAGGTTAGGTTTTGGAACCGCTTACTTTCGACGAAAAAGTGACATGAACTTCTTTACTGTCCTGTAACTTTTACTAAGACTCCGCTTGCCGTCTGTGTGTCTGTCAAAGGGCTGTGTCGCCTGTGTCTCATGAAGCGTGATAGCTAGACAGTTGAAGTTTTCACAGTTGATATATTTATGTCACCGCTATAACAACAAGTACTAAACACAGCATAACATAAATATTTAAGTGGGTTCCCAATGCTCCCATACAACAAACGTGTTTTTTTTGCCGTTTTTTGCTCGATGTTAATATCGGCAACCGGTGGACGCTTGAAGTATTCACAGAATATTTAGTTGTATATTTACTAGTCTAGGCATTTGACAGGACTTTGGGGCCCGCGGGCGACTGGTAACGATCTCGCTACACCACCCCGTTTGTCAAACTGCATCATACATCTTGACCAGGTCCCCTGATCTCTTGATGGCTATTACGATGTGTAGTATTTCCTCACCCTGTATCCAGGGAGGCAGGTACAGATGGCCTGGTTGTTGACCACCTGGCACTTGGTGTTGAGGCCGCAGGGCGACGGATGGCACGCTTCCTCTGTAAACGTAGGAATACACAGAATACTTAGTACAAGAAAATATAGAAGTCTATTGAAAGAGAGTAAAAAAAGCATCGGTTTAAAATTCGTAATAAAGTTATTCAGTGCCGGATTAAGCCAGCGCGGAAGCAAATTCTAAGAACCTTGGTTTGTTTTAGGTTAAGGGTAGGGTGCTAAACAATGTTGCCTCTCTGCAGTCCCGTAAATCCCTCGGATCCCACGCTTTTAATCCCGCAGCTAGCGGGACTGGAAAATAGCGTGGGATCTCGGAATACCGGGATTGGAAGCCCTAGCGAAGTAGAAATACATGTCAGGGAGATGTGGGTGCGCGTGGCCTCCCAATGCGTGGGGCTGTAGCATTTGCTACTCTTGCTACGTGGCTAATCCGACACTGAAGGTATTATTGACATGATAATTGAAGTATGCACTTATTAATTAAGGAAAGAAAATCGCCTTATTTACTTGTGGCGCTTATTCAAAAAATGACAACACTAAAGATCGGAGTGTATTTCAGAGGTCCTATCTAACCGCCGCCGCAGTCAGAGACATTTTAGAAATATTTCACTTCATCCTTTTGTATGAAACGGATTAATCGGAAGTGCGCAAGTCAAGATCTCGTGATATTCTCATTACCTGGGTCAGCGATTCTGCAAGAAGAGAAGGGGTTCCCGGTGTAGCCGGCTGGGCATGTGCACACCGCCACGTGGTTTCGAACCTGGCGTTAAACACAGTATAATTATAATAAAAAGGAGACAAAGATAAATGTAATTTTATTGATTAACCCCAAACTAGGCTGAGCCTGTATCCTGGGGCCCAGTGAGCCGGTTTACAAACAAAAAAACAAAAGTAAACTGATGCGTACATGATTACAAATTCTCTGCTATACCAAAAAATAGCTTTGACATATCGCACCTACGGTGCAACACTGTCACTTATGCAAAAAAGCATTTTTCCAGGAGAAGCATTTAAAGATTTAGTGTGGTATAAAATGATTATACTTTCTGATCTAGAAAAGGTGAGTTTTTGATATGATTACCTACTGCTACTTTTAGCTTACTATGTTGCTTCAAGGACAGGGTACTTTAAGCGACGTTATGGCATACTTAACTCAATTTTAAAATTTTTGCAAAAGTGACAGTGTCGCACCGTAGGTGCGATATATAGGTAAAAACTTTAAAATCAATTAGGTAAATAAGTAAATAAATATTACTCTAAATTCAAAATTAAATAAATTTCATCAATCCTCGGATTTACTTTTTAAAATAACTCCTCACATCGCTTTGTACATCTTACAACTATGCCTTTTTACTCCAAAATTTATTTACCTTCTTCGCTGCTGCCCCATTTGGAAATTTACTAATCTCTCTTCAGATATTGATAACGTTTTGAAAGTAACTATTAGCAAAATTTTAAATATTTCTTTTTCACCTTCCAGTTGGGTTCAGGCTACACCCCCTGTGAAGTTTGGTGGTCTTGGTATTCGTACCTCTAGTGACCTGGCACTCCCTGCCTTTCTGTCTTCTGTCCACAGCACTTTCACCCTCATCGGTGGGATTCTTAATGTTCCCAACCTCACCGTTGAACAGATATCGTGTTTGTCGGATGCAGAAAAGTTTTGGAGTACCAGTAACCCCGGGGAAATTTCCCCTGTCGAAAAGACCAGTCAAGCCGCTTGGGACTTAATTTGTGTAAAATCTATTCATTTCAACCTCTTAAGTTGCCAAATTACTTCCGAGCGGGCCCGTTTGTTAGCGGTTTCCGAACCAGAATCGGGACACTGGCTTCATGCCCTTCCTTCTAGGAACCTCGGGTCACTTTTGGATAATAATTGTTTGAGAATTGCCATCTGCCTTCGACTCGGCCTGAAAATTTGTGAACCTCATCCTTGTAGCCACTGTTCTCAGCCCGTGGATGAACTGGGTCGTCACGGCCTTTGCTGCCAGATGAGTGCCGGCCGTTTGTTTAGGCATGCGTCGCTCAATGACCTTGTCCGTCGGGCCCTTACTTCTGTATCTATTCCCTCAATTCTGGAACCCCCAGGTTTGTCGTCTTCGGATGGAAAGAGGCCCGACGGATGTACTCTAGTGCCGTGGCATCTGGGACGGCCTTTAATATGGGACTGTACGTGTGTAGACACGTTAGCCTCGTCTCATGTTCAAGGCTCCGCTGGCACTCCTGGATATGCTTCTGACAATGCCCAAATTCTTAAACGCCGCAAATACGCCTTTTTAATTTCAAATTACATATTTGCGGCCCTCGCCATCGAAACTTTCGGTCCGTGGTCTTCAGACTTGAAAAAATTCGTCAAAGAGGTGTCGGAAAAACTGGTGCATGTCTGTGGCGATCCTCGGGCCGGTTCCTTTTTTGCCCAAAGGCTGAGTTTACTTAGCGGTGCAGAGAGGAAACGCTGCGAGTGTCTTGGGCTCGATGCCACAAGTGAGTTCGTTGGAGGGGTTTGATTTGTTTTAATTTATTTTTATTTTAGTTAATATTTGTATTTTATGATATGTTATGTATGATGTACATTTGTTGTGTTGAAATAAAATTGTATATGTCATAATAAATAAATTGTGTTATTAGGTAAATGAATAGCAATCCATGCTTAACTATAAACGTCGTCAAAAAAATCGCACCTTTGGAAATTTTGACATGAAGCAGATGATATTAAACCATATTTCATCTAAGGTGACTGTGAGGAGTGTGAGGCCTCATTTGAAAATTTCAAAAGGTGCGTTTTTTTACTCCGGATGTATATCAGGGTGTATATTATATAACAACGACTTTGAGACAACTTGAGTACAACAACAGCAAGGGTTAATATTTTTTCCGTCATGGTGGTTTAATCCCTGAATTAATTGGCGCCGCTGATGTCGTCATTATTAGCGGCAACTGGGAATCAGTCTACCAGGTCTTCGCGTATGAAATCGCAGACTTCGTTTAGCTACTTACATCACAGTTGGCGTTGATTCCACAAGTGCCCTCACACGGGTTGATGCAGTGCTGGTTCACGCAGGTCTGATGGCTTCGGCATTCGCTCTTATCTGAAACCAAATGAAAATAGAGAACATGCATGAAAATCAGAATTGAGTTTCATTGATACTATTTGGAGAAAATGTAAAAAGAAACATAAAAAACGCAATACAATAAGTTTTGACCCGTTTATTAAGATTTTATATAGAATCAAAACATGTAAAAAAGTTAAAACTTCTTTTAATGTTTAGTTTTTTTTTCGGCATCCTCATTTTATTTATGTAATGTTTAAATTCAACGATACCTATTGCTGCCCTCCTAAGCTAAAACACAGTATGTCAGATTCAATTGCCAAAGTAGATTCAATCTTCTCTTGTTAGTAATAAGGTTTTGATTGCTACAGGAGAC
Organism: Acleris holmiana; assembly: GCA_949316455.1. NCBI lineage: Eukaryota > Metazoa > Arthropoda > Insecta > Lepidoptera > Tortricidae > Acleris > Acleris holmiana. The sequence continues at coordinate 12,698,003 of OX438783.1, forward strand.
TTATTTGACATACTGCTATTTGGCTTAGCAGGGCATATTGGCATAGTTGGTATAAATAAACATAGTAACTTACGAAATAAATGGAAATTTCTTGATAAGGTCCTTATATTTTAAACATGGAACAACAGCTGTGACGTCATTCCTTAGGAGGCCCAAGATTCTACCCATAGTACTTATTATACTATCCGCAAAACTATCTGGCCGGTAGGGCAATAAACGTCGGCTACCGTTAGGGGTGTAACATGTCGATAACTTATAATGTAAACGTCGATATAATCATTATATTCTGTGTCCATTTGGTCGGTGAGGTGGTGAGACTATTCGTGCCAGACGCGCGGAGCCGCCTCCGCGCGCCGCGGCTACTCGCGCCGCCGCGCGCGCGCACCGCCCTGCACAAGCATTCGCCACTGCGCCGCGCACTGCTCATCCTCAACTCCATGCTCAGCGAGGCGCCACACTGCGATGTGTTCGCCTCAGGAATGGCAAGATTGATGAATGAATGTAAGAGAATGATCGAGAGAGAATGAATGCCATAAAATTAAGTTTGTAATACAATGGTTTTTAACTGTAAGTTACAAATGTAATAAATGAATAAATAAATAAATAAATAAATTCTGAAATGTTATTGATATTGTTTTTAAAGTTATCTAATACTAAATGTTTAAGATAATTACAAGTTTAATATATTTCTTAAATAATTAGCTAAATACGTGATTAGGTAAGTAGATAATGAGAAATGCATTAGTAATTATAGTACGTCGACGTAACGACGACTAGGTCAAACGTGTTCGCCACGCGCAAAGCTAAAGCACTTTTTATTGACACCAACCTTCTTGTTATTAACCTACAAGACAATAGTGACACTGAAGACGAAGAAGAATAGTATTACTAGTAATAGTAATATTTAGTAATATTAGTACTAGTATTTTCCTTGTTTAGTTATTTATTTTGTTATACCTCCTTATTATTTTATTGTAATACTTTATGTCAATAGTTCAATATACCTATTTATATTTCGATAGTAACTACATATACAATACTGATATATAAAATACCACGTAATTTATATTCTTTGTTTCATTACTTTATCGACATTCCTTTTCATGCGTTACGCTACCTGCCCTATTGCTACTCGGCCCGCTCCATAAGCCGTGCAGGTGTGAAAGAGATAATTCCGATGATTTCTGACCTGACCGGCCAGATAGTTTATTATATTTTTACATTTTATTGCATTACTTTGTTGGCGTGACTAATATGCATATTCATGCCAAAGTACAGCTTTCTACTACTAACAGTCGTTGCGCTAGGCTGCGGACGGACGGACGAACGGACATGGCGAAACTATAAGGGTTCCAAGTTTGAAAACGGAACCCTAAAAAAGTACAGTCACCAACCAGAAATATTGTTATGGCTTATCTTTTCATCTGGATCATATCATTTCATAACCAATGTTTTACAAATGAATCATTTCACAAACATATCATTTGACAACCTGCTTTTTTCCGAAACTGTAAACAATTCTGGATTAATTTCAGGACCATCGTGTAGAACCCTATAGGTTAGGTAAGGTTATAGTTCCCGGCCGATAAGAAGTCAATCCTGACACCTGTCATCGCTGTACAATTTATAGCCTATTCTTAGGTTTGAGGTTATAATTTGTACTGGAATGACAGGTGTCAGGATTTACTTCACAACGGCCGAGCACTATAGTGTTATAAAAATCCTGAAATATTTGTAGTTACAGAAAAAAAAGCGGGTTGGCAAATTAATAAGTTGCGAAACGATGCATTTGTGAAAGATTTGTCGGCGAAAAGGCAGATAACCCTTTTAATCATCAATGTTAGAAGTACAGTCGACTGTAAACTTTTAATTCAACTCCACTCACCAACACACTCGATCCTGATGCACTGCGAGAGCGGGTCTCCCGAATGCCCGGGCAGACACGCACACACGGGACGCACGCTGCCTTGCGTGCAGTGTGCTCCCACGCCGCACGTGTGCGCGCCGCACGACACCTGGTTGTCGGAGATGGAGCGCCCGTGCTCGTACAGGGAGCCCAGGCTGCGTCCGTAGCCGCGGGAGTAGTAGTTGTAGTAATGCTGAGCTGGGGAAAGAGTACAGAATCAACTTACGGTCTGAATAGTCAAGCACACATGCAAACCTCGCGATGTGTGTTTAAATAAATAAAATAAAATAAATATCAGGGGACATACATACATAACATAACGCCTTCATTCCCAGAGTGGCGTAGGCAGAGCTACACAAATACCAATAACTCAAAAAAGACTTGTTGATAATTCTATAACCTCATTTTGCGCAAATAGGCTAAGATGTTTACCAGTGTATTAGTGACAGGTTGCATGCCCATCGCCTAACAGTACTGCGAGCCTTTATTCCCTTAGTCGCCTCTTACAACATCCGCAGGAAGACATGGAGTGGCACTATTCTAACTCGGTAACCACACGGGCAAGAGAACAATCTCACACAAATTGTCCTAGTAGACTAAGCTCTAGGCTTGTACTATGGGTACTAGACAACGATAAACATACTTATATAGAGAAATACATACTTAAATACATAGAAAACATCCAAGACTCAGGAATAAGTATTCGTGCTCATCACACAAATATCTGCCCTTATCGGGATTTGAACCAAGGACCGCAAGCTTTGTAGGCAGGGTCACTCCCAACTAGGCTAACGTGTCGTCGTGTCTTTGAAGATGAAGTACTTCTCCTATACTTATACTTTGGTAATATGGTCGTGTTTATCGCGGTGGATAAAGCATCTGTCACCCTCGCACTGTACTTGTCAGAAAGTGACGGAGGTTTTATCCACGTTTAGTCACGCGATAAACACGGTCATGCCTAATAAGCCCCCAGGGCCCGTATTCTAGGCGATAAAACCATATTGTCTTTGACATGAAATAAAAAATATTAATAAAAATGATCTATTAATTCTCTTACAGTACAGTTTTTACATTGGCAGGTGAATTAAGGGTTACCTTAGCGGTGTTAACCGCTCTTCCCTATACGCGTATCCTGTATATACATTGGTAAGTTACAGCCACAGATGTATGAATATAAGGAGATGGGACATGCCGGCCGATTTGTATCGAGCACGTCCTGTCGTAAGTTCGCTAACCCACACAAAGCACAAGTAATTGACGAGACAAAGCACGCACACATCTAAAGCACACACTTGTATACCGACGCTCCTAATGCACAATACACGCGCATCTTATCCAATCCATGTTTTTTTGGGAATAAATAATATTCTCTGTGATCAGTAGGTATGCGTGCATACTCGTTAAACGGAGGGTGAACTAGCGGCAGAGTATGCACATTAAGCTAACGCGCGGCTTGTCCTCTCTCTAGTATTTATGCTCTGAGGTTGCCTTACAAGAATAATCAAATCCTAAGAGGCTTTGTACTATTTTAATCATTACGTAGCTTTGACATATAATAGTTTAAAAGTGTTTTTGCTGTGGTAGTGGCCGGGCTGCTACGCGTACCCACAGCACGTAGTTCCTCCCCCACCGCACATTCAACAAATACCGCCGGTCGTTATACGTATAAGGAACGTATCAGCGATCGAGAGTATAAACCCAAGGTCCTTTTATGGTTGGCGCAGTACTCCGCTTAGTAGAGGCTACTTATAATATCGAATTAGCGAGCCGTGCGGGAGTTTAATTATGTATTTTTATGTTGTACATTGGTTGTTAAGAACTTAGTAAAGAAGCGACGAAACTGAACCCTAAAAAAAGATAAAGGTTGTTTTTCAGTAAGTCCAAATTCACCATTCAGTATTTTTTTAAATGGGTAAGGGCCAAATAGTTATAGGGCAGACATTTGTGTGATGAGCACGAGTATTTGTTCCTGAGTCTTGGATGTTTTATAATGTATTTAAGTATTTATTTCTCTATCTAAGTATGTTTATCGTTGTCTAGTACCCATAGTACAAGCCTAGAGCTTAGTTTGGGACTAGTTCAATTTGTGTGACATTGACCCGTGTTTTTTTTATAGTTGGACCATAGTTAAGCATAGTTAACCATACACACAACAAAAGTGTAAAAAAATCCGTTGTGACACGAAAATTTGCCATACATTTGTAGGGATAATTTTCGTGTCACAACGGAAAACTTTCATTGAAAATTTTATTGAGTGAGTTAGCGTGGCCTTCTTTTTGGTTCTTACCCATATAAATATTACTTATGAGAATAATAGAACATTTCATTTTAACCTTCCTCTTGAATCACTAACTATTAAAACGCATCAAAATCCGTTGCGGTTTTAAAGATCTACGAGTAAGCATACATAGGGTCAGACAGCGGGAAGCGACTTTGTTTTATACCATGCAGTGATGATAACAATGAATGTAAAATTTAAATATCATGCGTAGTTAAACAGGAAAACGTGTCGAAACTTCTAATAATTACAAGAGCAAATAAATAAAATAATAATATTTATAGTTAGGTACCTATCCATGACGGTGCAAGACGAAGAAAGTCTAAACTGTCTCAATTAAGTCTTTGACTGGGTGAGGTCTAAAAAGTTGGACCATCGTTTACCGTAGTTAACCATACAAACAACGAAGGCGAAAAAAGTTCCGTTGTGTGACAAAGTGTCCTTAAACTTGAAACCGGTTACAAAATGAACCTCCAGGTCTTTTTGATACTTATATTGTTTAGTACAAAGTACTTCTATATCGCATTCGTAAATGACTGTATGTGTTCTGAATAAATTAAAAAAAAATAAAAAAATATTCTATTTAAAATTAATCAAGACATATTGGCGAGAGTAAAGGAGAAGTGAAGGATATTGGAGAGTGTGGAGAACAGAAGAGGAGGGATGATTGGCCATTTATTGCGGCACGATATGCTTATCAAAAACATTATAGAGGGAAAGATTGAAGGAAAGAGAGGCAGAGGAAGACCGAGGAGAAGCTACATGGACCAAATTAAGGAGAAGGTGCATGTCGTGTCGTGACGACACGGTGGCCTAGTTGGGAGTGGTGCCTCCGAAGCCAGCGGTCTTGGGTTCAAATCCCGGTAAGGGCAGACAGTATGATGAGCGCGAATATTTGTTCCTGAGTCTTGGATGTTTTCTATGTATTTAAGTATGTATTTCTCTATTTCAGTATGTTTATCGTTGTCTAGTACCCATAGTACAAGCCTAGAGCTTAGGCAATAGCTAGGGCTAGGTCAATTTGTGTGAGATTGTCCCCTGATATTTATTATTATTATTATTATAGAGAGGTGAAGAAACTGGCAGAGAAAAGAGAAGATTGGGAATTACTCCACCGACAAGAGCAGAGCCCCTAGCCAAGATGCGTTCGCTAACTAGCGTTTCTATTCGTTTGGTTTTAAACCAATCGCGTCACTGGTAGAGCACGTGACTTTTCGAATGACGTGATTTACCAGTAACGCGATTGGATTAACAACAAAACGAATAGAAACGCTAGTTAGCGAACGCATCTTGGCTAGGGGCTCAGTTCTCTTAAATTAAAAGAAGATTTAAATTTAAAGCAACATCTTTGATTTGGTTCTTTTTACTTCATTAGAATATTTGCGTTGGTGTTAATGTCGCTCTTCTTTGGCCATATTAGGCTTCATGACTCAAAATGTTGTCTCAAATGATCCGTGAAATACGATCTTAAATTACTTCGTGCCACTTCCTGTAGCTAGCAGTGCCACCGAAATCGGACTGGATTTTTTAGCGTTCCGTACCCAAAGGGTAAAAACGGGACCCTATTACTAAGACTTCGCTGTCTGTCGGTCTTTCACCAGGCTGTATCTCATGAACCGTGATAGCTAGACAGTTGCAATATTCACAGATGATGCATTTTTGCCGTTATAACAAGAAATACTAGAATCAGAATAAAAATAATATTTAAGTAGGGCTCCTATTACAACAAACGTGTTTCTTTGCAGTTTTTTGCTCGATATGAATAACGGAAACAGGTATGCGGGACGAATATTCACAAAATATTTAGTTTTTTTTTTATGTTAAGGAGAAGGCACACGAGCACTCAGGCCACCTGATGTAATCTGAGACCCATAGACATTTGAATTCTCAAGACTATAATCCCAAGACCTCAAATGCGTTGCTAACCCTGAGGACTAAGATGGAATGCCTCTATGATAGTAATTTCATCGGTTGTCTTATCCCCACACCGGAACACAACAATGCGAACACTGTTGCTTGGCGGGTGGTTAATGGATAAGATGGTGGTAGCGATCCGGACGGACCCTGCACGGGGTCCTACCACCACTAAAAGCACCACCACCACACCACCACCACCACTTTAGTTGTTTTGTTGTTGTTTAGTTGTAGTTGTATGTTGACTTTAAAAATTATTATTTACTTCAATCAAAATAAAATAAACACACACACACGTTGGCCTAGTTGGGGGTGACCCTGCCTCCGTAGCCAGCGCCTCGGTTCAGTTCCCGGTAAGGGCAGATATTTGTGTGATGAGCGCGAATGTTTTGTTTCTGAGTCTTTGATGTTTTCTATATAATACTTAAGTATGTATTTCTCTATTTAAATATATTTATCGTTGTCTAGTGCCTATAGTACAAGCTTAGAGCTTAGTTTGGGACTAGGTCAATTTGTGTGAGATTGCCCCTGATATTAATTTTATTTATTTATTTATTTAAGCGGGGGCTCCCAAACAACAAACGTGATTTTTTGCCGTCTTTGAAAGCTTTGTTTACAGACAGACACACGGTTATAATTATAGTATCTAATGTTGTTTAATCGTAGATAATGGTACGGAACCTTTCCTTATATTTTAAAAATGGAACAACAGCTGTGACGTCATTCCTGTCGTCGATTTTGTATGGAGAGTTTTTGCAGGGGGTCTGAACTATGACTTTTTAAAGCTTCATATCTTACGAAAAAAATACACAACAAATATTTCGCGTATACAGTTATTCCTCTCTTTCTGAGCACTTTCCAGAGAGCGTAAGAAAAACTATATGCATGTCCCCTATTTATCACGAGCGTAGCGAGTGATTCTCGGTTAGAATCCTGAGTGCAGCGAGGGATTCAAAGACACGAGATGCAAATAACTTTGGTCTCGTGTTGCACATACTTTCATCTCAGCTTCAAGATCATATTACATAAAGCTAAAAAAGACATCACACATCACCCAGCCCATAGTTCGAATTTTGCCACTGTCTTTAAGCAGCAAAACCTTCCTTTTTGAGTTGAGGTGAACATTTTACTTTACCATAAAACCAACAAGTCATTAAAATTTTACGAACAATACGTTGCGTGTACACTTTTATTTTTATGGAGTCAACAATGTTTGTCTGTCCTAGTGAGTTTTTACGTTTGCTCCAATTATTTTGCATATTGATCAAAGTAACAATAAGAAACGGCGAGACCTTGTGGCCGCCATGTTTCCATGTAAACAGCCTCCTACACCCTCCACGTCCTTAGTAACACAGGTAATTGTTTTGTTAAAGTATAACTAATACATCACATTGCTACGTGGTGTGTTCAATTAAAAATAAACAGTTGACAATCTTACACTAATTGATCTAGTCCCAAACTAAGCTCTAGCATTGTACTATGGGTACTAGACAACGATAAACAAGAATGTTACTTAATAAAATACCGAAAAAAAACAAGTCTCAGGAACAACTAATTATTTGCGCTAATCACACAAATATTTCTTGAACCCGGGAAACCGTTATCTTCTAGGCATTGTTAAACATCATCTTTACAAATATTGTAAATTATACTTTACGAAAGTGTGTTTGTTTGTTAATTTCGTTATACGGTTTAAGACTCTCATTAAATTTGGCATGGAAAAGACGAGCACTCAAGCCACCAACATAATGGTAAGCACCTTGTGCAGTTCAGTTTACGGTGAGCGAAAGACAGAGCCATATTATAGTCATAGTCATATATTTTATTGTGTGGTTGCCGGGTTAGAATAGTGCTACACCATGTCTTCCCATGGATGTCGTAAGAGGCGACTAAGGGAATAAAGGCTTGTAGTACTGTTAGGTGATGGGCTTGGAACCTGTTACTAATATACTGGTAAACATCTTAGCCTGACTATGCAAAATGTGGTTACAGAATTATAAACAAGTCTTTTTACAGTTGTTAGTGTTTCTGTAACTCTGCCAACCCCACTCTGGGATTGAAGGCGTGATGTTATGTATGTGTGTATATATTTTATTGCCTTATGTTGTAGTTACAAATATCTTAAATACTGGTACTTGTATGGATCATTATAAACCCTGTAAGGGCACTGCAGTTTATCTGTTTGAAATAAATTTCCTAATTAACTTATATACATACATTGAGAGAAAGTTACAAATAAGTACATACACATTATTATCCTTATTCAATTTCAAAGTACTCCTGTAAAATATAAAAACATTTAGAAATTAAGAAAAATATCAACTTACTACGAGTATTAAATACGGAGTCTTTTATTCTTCCATATAACTGTTATATAGCTCTGTCCCTTACACTCGTCCTGAATTGAATTGCTTAGCCATGTCATGGTAACCCCCTGAGACACATGATTGCAAATGTCCAGACAACTCTGATGATTAAGATGGAATGCTCCTATGCTAGCCACTTCGCCAGTGTTATCCCCACACCGGAGAAAAACAACAACAATTCTAATAGCACCTTAGTGGTACATTTGAGGATTTATGAGGGTGGTAGCGATCCGAACAGACCCTGGCAACGGTCCTACCACTAGAACAGTTGACGTGCGATCATAACATATTATATATATCCTAGCCTTACTTATTTACTGTAATAGGTAGATAAAAAATCAATCTTGACACAGAAGCGCATGGAGCTAACCCCTTGGAGTTAACCCCCTTGGGGTTGCTTCTGATTATAAATTAGTCCACCAGAGAATACTCTTTTTACCGTACAATAGCCCTTCTTTTTTTCTTTTTTTTATGTTAAGGAGAAGGCTCACGAGCACTCAGGTCACCTGTGGGGCTATTGTCTAACGCACTCGTAATCGCAACCGGCTTCAAAACGGAGCAATTGTTTTCATATTGTATGCAGACGAGCGTTCGATTTTCAAAATGAAAACGATCGTGATTGCGAGTGCGTTAGACAATAAGCCCTCGGATGGTAAGTGAAATCTGAGACCCATAGACATTTGACCTCTCAAGATTATAATCCTAAGACCTCAAATGCACTGCCAACCCTGAGGACTTACGTGGAATGCCTCTATGCTAGTAATTTCACCGGTTGTCTTATCCCCACACCGGAACACAACAATGCGAACACTGTTGCTTGGCGGATGGTTAATGGATAAGATGGTGGTAGCGATCCGGACGGACCCTGCACAGGGTCCTACCACCACTGAATGATATCCATGGACTTACTTTTTTAATAAGTTCATGATGATTGTCTAGGAGTGACAGCCAATTGTGGAAAAACCACCCCATGATAGGTTATAAACTGTATTACGGTGACAGGTGTCAGTATTGACTTCTCAAACTCATCATCCTTTTACTGTAGTGTTGGCATTTAGGTGGACCAGTGTGGGGGTAAGCCAATCCGTATAGAATAATAATAGAATAATAGAATTATATCACAGTTAAGTCTCATAAATGTCTGTGTAAACATTATTAAGATGGATGTGGGTGTGGGAGGATTCCGCGTGGTCAACGATTATGCGGCCTTCGGTAAAGCACGCTCTATCACGGCTAAGGTTTCCGATCGGTAACTGTTTACTGTTAACGTTTAATGTATATTTCTTCTGAACCCTATACAAAAGGTGATTAAGAAAGGTAATTAATTACTGTAAACTCAGGTATTCTTCAATATTTAGCGCGTAGATTGTCACTGTGTTCATTTCTTACATTTGTATGTTAAATTAAAAAAAAATAGTACTCGTGCAAGTGAATTGTAAGTCCTTAATGAGAACAAAATATAAGTTAACCTATCTTGTTTATCTACCTTGCAAGAATCATCCAAATAAGTCAATCGGTGCGTAGAATCCTTCCGGGTTGCATTTTTTTTACCAAAGTTTTTAACTTCACCCGTCAACTTTATTAGGACGTTATTATTTAGTAAATTAAGGTCACCTTACAACTGTTATAAATCATTGCAAATAAATTGACAGATTCGACATATATTTACATAAAAAATGCTGCAAAAAACCTTTAACTTTTGTTCTAATGATTAGTGTTGGGCAGGACATAAATTAAAAACGAGTTCGAAGGAGCAACTCATTTTATTAAATGAGGTGCCACTATGTCCTACCTCAAATGAGGGCAGAGGGCGTAGCCAAGATGCAAACGCTATTTACTTTTCTGTTTTCTATCGACTCGAAATATAAGTTGACTAACGGCCGGACCCTATATTCAAACCGCGGATAGATAAGGCTTACTTCGGGTTGAAATTTGACATTAGCCCATACAAAATGTGTCAAATTTTAATCCGAGGTAAGGCTATCTGTCCGCCGTTTGAATATAGGGTTCGGCCGTTAAGTGGTCGAGCGATCTGTCATCAGTAGGTACAGTCGGCATCACATATAATCGTATCAGCCAAACTGGACAAATAATTCGTCACAACATACAAAATATCTGCAGTTACGAATTATTTGGTCACTTTGGCATAACAGCCAAATAACTCAGACAGTTCACCGTGCGGTTGCCGGGTATAATAGTGCCACTCCATAATATGTCTTCCCGTGGATGTCGCAAGAGGCGACTGAGGGAACAAGGGCTTGTAGAACTGTTAGGCGATGGGCTTGCAACCTGTCACTAATACACTAGTAAACTTCTCGGCCTGATTGTGCAAAATGTGGTTACAGAATTACCAACAAGTATTTATAGAGTTGTTGGTATTTCTGTAGCTCTCCCTACTCCAACTGGGAATGAAGGCTCGATGTTATTTATGTATGCAATACAGGGTGTCCCAAAACTGACACGTCACAGTGACACTGGAGGTAGGTCAGCTCAAGAGTAGTCCAACCAACCTAACATGACCCCAGTAAAAGTGGCACGGTTTTTGACTTATTGTCGAATCAAAGTTTAATTATTTTTTATTAATTCATGATTTAAACTAGTATTTTTTTTTAATTTTACTTAGTTTTTGGATAAAATACTATTTCTGTAACCTTAATTAACAATTCATGTTACCGTTCACATAAAAAAACTAACCTTGACACCTTTCGGAGTGCACACTGGCACTAATAATGTTAGAAACGGTCAAAATTCATGAAAAACTTTGATTCGACAATAAGTCAAAAACCGTGCCACTTTTACTGGGGTCATGTTAGGTTGGCTGGACTCCTCTTGAGCTGACCTACCTCCAGTGTCACTATGACGTGTCAGTTTTGGGACACCCTGTATATTTGATGCGGACTGTACGCAATCTTACTCACACTCGGAGTTCCTCGATTCTACTAATACTTCATCTAATTCGCTCGTTTTCCCTTGTGTGACATGAAGAATGATGTGGGACATTTGCAGAAGTAAAGACAATCTAGTAGCGAGTGTGACAATAGAGCTGTATGTATACTTAATAAGAAGTTCAACACTATTAAAAATAACATATTTTTTATTTGAACGATCTTCGTTCTTCGCCTAGTGTGGGATGCAAAGAGCGCTCAGATCAAAATGTTAATGTTTTTTACGAGATCTAATCTCAATCATCGTCTACCCACTGACGGTCTGTCGGGCCAAATATAGGGTTTATTGTGTGATCATTAACAATGTTTTGTTGTCAAGAGCATTTTTGACGATCATAAATTCCGTCGAGAGTTGCCAACCGGTTCCTCGGATTGTTCCTAATTTTGAGGGCGTCCGGGGAGCGTCCGGGCGGGGTTTCATTAATGCCTCATTAGTTTTTACTAGTTGTTTCCCTCGGCTCCGTCCGCGTAGAGGCCGTTTATCGCTATCCCTCAGGAGCCGTACAAAATTATTCGGGATAAAAAGTACCCTATGTACTTCCCCGAGACTCAAACTATCTCCATACCAAATTTCATCTAAATCGGTTCAGCAATTTATCCGTGAAAGAATAACAAACAAACAAACAGAGCTACTTTCGCATTTTTAATATACTAAAGTATGGATTCCACCAAGTTACTATTAAAATACACTGTTGACAAGTCCGGGTTCCAAGTTCGAAAATCCGGGGTTTTAGCGCTTCTTGTCCTAGTTTCCAGATTTTAGAGATGACAACCCTAACATTAAATCAAGTACCTACATTCTTGACGGTCGCTGATAACTGTGTCGTTACCCTTTTTAGGGTTCCGTACCCAAACGGTAAAAACGGGACCCTATTACTAAGACTCCGCTGTCTATCTGTCTGTCCGTCTGTCACCAGGCTGTATATCATGAACCGTGATAGCTAGACAGTTGAAATTTTTACAGATGATGTATTACTGTTGCCGCTATAACAACATTGTTTGCCGTTTTTTTGCTCGATATTAATAACGGGAACAGGTACCTAGTTTAAAATAAATAATTAAATTTAAATGAAATGAATATTTGAGGGGGGCTCCCATTCAACAAACGTGGATTGTATAATGGTACGGAACCCTTTGTGCGCAAGTCCGACTCGCACTTGGCCGGTTTTTTATAATTGTAAATACCAGATCCCAATAATTGTTTAGATAAATTGTAGTAGAGAGGACAATAGAGAGATCTCTCTCCAGGCGGGTGTTGTGCCTGGGGACCGAAGTCCGTTTGGATGAAATTGGAAGTGGTATATAAGTCAACCGACTGAAGAAACTTCGTTAGCGCGATGTAGCGCACTGTCAGATTTAGTTGCGTTGTCTGACGCTGGTGGCGCTAGCGAGTTGTTTGTTACAAGTTGTCACTAGATGTCGCTAGGTCGCCACACCAGCCCCCCTTTGAGACCGGAGGTTGATGGTGATGGATGACGTGCAGTCTGTGCGTTGAAATTGCCGCTTGCAAGTGCCAGTAGTAGATGTCTCCAGTAGAGCTCAGAGCCGCGTTGGCGAGCGTAGCAGGAGAAGAGGAGTGGAGGGGAGAGCACACAGTGAGTCGTGTATCTGCTCCGTGAAGTACTCGTAGTAGGACGCAGTGAGTCGCGTTGCTGAATGAGAGTATTGTGCACACTGTAGACACCAGGCATGGAGATATATCAGAATGCTAGTGGTGCACAGTGCGGTTTGTCTGGCTTGCTGTGAGACTGCGCCATAGTGCTTGAAGGTCGTCAGGTTGCGTAAATGTCCATTGTGGGGGGTCACCAATGTAGTAGAGAGGACAATAGAGAGATCTCTCTCCAGGCGGGTGTTGTGCCTGGGGACCGAAGTCCCTTTGGATGAAGTTAGAAGTGATATATAAGTCAATCGACTGAAGAAACTTCGTTAGCGCGATGTAGCGCACTGTCAGATTTAGTTGCGTTGTCCGACGCTGGTGGCGCTAGCGAGTTGTTTTGTTACAAGTTGTCACTAGATGTCGCTAGGTCGCCACAAAATAAATATAGTTTAGTAGTTAATACAAAGTAAACATTAATAACTTAAAAAGTTACATAATTATACGAGTTTCTTTGAGCTTTGAGCTTAGGTGACTTTGAACAAGATAGCGCCTGCTGAGGTCCGTTTCACAAAGCTACAACTTACAAGCAGAAGTCTCTATCTAACTCCTTTTACTAGAAAGAGAGTTCCGCTTGTAATTTGTAACTTGTAGCTTCGTGAAACGGGCCAAAGGTATTACTAAAGGCTTGTACTATTGTTTAGCGATGGGCTTGCAACCTGTCACTAATACACTGGTAAACATCTTAGCCTGACTGTGCAAAATGTGGTTACAGAATTTTCAACAAGATTTTTTAGAGTTGTTGGTAATTCTGTCGCTCTGCCTACCCTGGGAATGAAGGCGTGACATTATGTATATTTATGTAATAAAAACATGGTATCTCCTAGAGTTTAACTTTTTTGTCGGGTACTTACCATCGACACCTATCTGCAGGCTCGCTACCAGCACCAGGGGTGCTAGTAAAAGCAAATTTGCCACCATCTGAAACAAGTAATAAAACATTTCTATAGACTGGTTTTACGGGTTAGTACACACTAACCCCCTCATTTATAAATGGACTATTAAGAGGACTGTGAAGCAAAAAAAACATACAAAATGCAATAGCGTTTTTCTCCCCTTAAACGTTGTCCGCTTTATATAATTTTTGAATCTGTTGTGCATATTATGATAAACTAGGTATACGTTTTTTTTCTAAGAAAATATATGTTGGAAAGAAACAAATTTTAAAAAAAGCAGGGACATTCCATCTCAGTCCTCATGGTTGGCAACGCATTCGCAGCCTTATGATTGCATTCTTAACATTGTTTGTCTTGAGAATGTAGTCTATGGATCTCAGATTCCACTTCCTATCAGCTGGTCTGTGTGCTCGTTTGTCCTTCTCCATGATAAAAAATCCAATGTGTTATCAAAACTAAATTTCATGCGAAATATATTTATTATATTGAATACATAATTATTTATAATTACAGTATTGTCAGAAAACAACAAGCGCCCATGGTCAACGTCTGAAGTGGGTCACATAAGTAGTACCATACCGCATTAATTCGTTTGACAATTTGATATGGCGGTTCAAACAAAATGTTAATGCGACGAGGTACTTGAGTGATCGTTAACTCAACGTTGGTTACATTATAATCAAGGCATCATTGTGCTCACTAATTCCGCAAATAAAGTAAATTTTACTTATTTGACTCTCGTGTCTGTCTTTTTACAATTCGTCTACTTGTTTTTATTCTACGACTGCACGGTGACGTCAACGTATTTATTTATTTAATCTTCATGCACAGAAATAAGTACAAATGGCGGACATATCAATAATGCCTAATGGCAGTCACTTACAGTTGACCAAATAACCAGTAGGTTTATACAGGGTGACATCGAAGACGTGATCAGAAACCTGTTTTTCAGACACGGTAATTGATGGCAACTTCAAGTAATGTTAGTTGCAAGAAACCAAAGCTATATCTTTTTTGTTAATTTTCCCCATAATTAAATGACCTATTTAGTAAATCATGGTATCTATTTTTTTAGAATCATACCCTCTATGGATCCTATTCAGACTATTCTACTTTAATGACACTTCAGTCACAGTGACAATTCAACTCAGTCATTGTCAATTATTTGTTTTGTTGTTTCTATGTTTATCTTTGCTTCTCTTTCTGTCAAGTAGGGAGACCACTCTGTATACAATTAATTATGAAATTTTGATCATTGCGTGATTAAGTCTGAATACTACATTTAAACACCATGTATACTATTAGGATCCCACTTTAATGCTTAATTAAGTCATATCACTTTTGATCACGTCTTTGATGTAACCCTGTATATCAATTGGGTGCACAGAAATAGAAGACACCTACATTTAATAGTTATTTTATGTCCCTACTATTGTTCACAGGCCACCTGATGGTACAGTCAATGGCATTAATATCTATACAGCCATCGCGTCAAATGTATGTATACATGGACCTTATTGCCAGTGGCATTAAGATGTATAGATATTTTTGACGTCTTGGAAACGTATACATATTCATGCGCTTGACTGTACCTAAGTGGGATCCGTGACCCATAGGTATAACCGGTGAAATTAGTAGCATTCTCAAGACTACAATTTTAAGACTCAAAATGCGTCGCCAACCCTGATGAGATGACTGAGATGGATTGCCTCAATGCTACTAAATTCACCGGTTGTCTTATCCCCACACCGTAACACAACAATGCCACTCGGTAACGGTATAATATCTATCAATTATAGAATCCATACCGTCTGTCGATAAGTAAAGAAAGAAATAAATAAATAAATATCAGGTGACAATCTTACACAAATTAACCTAGTCCCAATCTTAGCTCTAGGCTTATACTGTGGGTACTAGACAACGATAAACATACTTATTATTTATTATATAGAGAAATACATAGATACTTAAATACATAGAAAACATCCAAGACTCTGGAACAAATGTGCGCGCTCTTTAAACAAATATCTGCCCTAACCGGGATTTTGGAACCCAAGACCACCGGCTTCGAAGGCAGGGTCACTCCCACCTAGGCCAACGTGTCTATACCTAATTATGAACTCATTTTTATAAATATCTATAACTAAGACAGTTTCTGAGAACCCAATCAAGCACTTAGCCGACCAAGTTCTGCTGATTTGGGCTTCAACAAACGTTAAGGAAAATCCGTATAAATAACTCTACCCATTCGTTGTTAGTTACGACTAAGGAATCAAGTCGCTCCCAACGTTTTTTTTTTCTATAGCTCATAATGTAGGTATGCGGCGACAGTTGACCACGTGGTTTATCGAACGCACGAGAATATCATCCCATACATTTAAAATAAATCACAGGATAATGTTACACAAATTGGCTTAGTCCCAAACTAAGCTCTAGGCTTGTACTGATAATGATAATGATAATGATAATGGTAATGATAGACTTACTTATATAGAGAAACTAGCGCCCCGGCAGCGGCTTCGCCCGCTGCAATTTTTTATTCTTTCATGTCACTTAATGGGATGAAAAATAGATGTTACCCGATATACAAAATTTCAAAAGAATCGGTCGAGCCGTTTCGGAGGAGTATGGGAACGAACATTGTGACACGAGAATTTTATATATTAGATATATACTTAAATACATAGAAAACATCCAAAAATCAAGAAAAAATGCTCGTGCTTATCGGCATGCAAATGATTGGTCGTTCCTACCAATCCGTGCTCGCACCCTGGGCCCAGCAAGTCCTCTGCCGGGTGGTCCTCACACCCATCCCTCTCCCTGTTATCATGGTTGCCTTTACCGTGGTGGATGAATCATCCGTCACTCTCGCACTTACGTACTGGTCAGAAAGTAACAGATGTACAGATATCTTATGCTAGGGATTCCCTTGAAATGTCGAAACTCATTTCTCGATTGGCATCCTTATCCACGCTTATCCACGTCAATAACTCGACCATAATAGAATCGGATATTTATATCATCTTTAAATCATCATGATCCAGTCTAAACATAGACGCTCAAAATGTTCAAATTCGTCTGCTAATATTGACTAATTCTCATAGATCAGCGAGTGTTAAAGTTCTCACTTCAATACACCACCATATTTTTACCCAATTGCGTCAGGAGGCTTATGTTTTTCGAGTGGATGTACGTATGTATATTTCTTTGGCACGCTCTGCAGCCTAAACGGCTTGATGAATATATGACGTGTCGTTAGATTCGTCGTGGTTGTGGGAGTGACATCTCTACTAATATTATAAATGTGAAAGTAATTCTCTCTGTTCCCTGAACGGTTCCTGAGGAAAAAGCGATAAACGACTTCTACGAGGACAAAGTTGCGGGAAACAGCTTGAAGAATATATTATTTTAATCAAAGTAATAAGAGAGGCTATTTTTCTTTAACTTAGTACCAATTTCACCATTCGATATTAAATTTAATCAATGTTAATCGACTGTTAGTTTATACATTTTGACAACTGTTAACGCTCATATCGTCTGTTAAGTGGTTGACATCGTATATTAACATAACATGTTATATAGATGACAATATCAAAAAAAGCACTCGGGTTTTAAGTATGTTTTTTTATGTTATGGAGAAGGCACACGAGCACTCAGGCCACCTGATGGTAAGTGGAATCTGAGACCCATAGACATTTGAATTCTCAAGACTATAATCCTAAGAACTCAAATGCTTTGCCAACCCTGAGGACTAATATGGAATGCCTCTATGCTAGTAATTTCACCGGTATTTTTTATTACCTATGAAACACAAGCCTAACTTTGGGTTTTTTTTTAAATGTTTTCTATGTATTTCATTATATATTTCTCTATATAAGTAAGTTTATCATTGTCTAGTACCCATAGCACAAGCCTAGAGCTTAGTTTGGAACTAGGTCAATTTGTGTGACATTTTCCCGTGATATTTTAAATGTCATGTAGAAACTGACGTAACATACTGACGTCAGATGCTTGTAAATCAACAGAGGTATGAATGGGCAGGCGCAGCGCCTTGTACGTCGATAACCTTGTGAGTCATACTGATTTAAATAACTGCCGTTAACGTTTAACATTTAGTTTCGAGGAAACCGTCTAAAAATATTGTTATGGTTTTGTATTTGGTTAAAATATTTTATTGGACATTTCCTTTTCCGGCACAAACTATCTTCACCGTACCAATTTTTATCGAAATCAGTTAAGCGGTTTAGCCGTGACAGCGTAACAAACGGACAGAGTTCGTACATTTATAATTGAAATATTGAAATACAGAATTTACCAGCATAAAAGGACTTACTTATACAAGTAAGTGGCCATCTTTAAAATTAGAAAAAAGCTATTTGATACCAAATAGCTTTTTTCTAATTTTAAAGATGGCCACTGTTAGGCGATGGGCTTGCACCTGTCACTAAAACAATACTAAACTTTTTGGCTTGATTGCGCAAAATGTTACAGGAATTATAAATAAGTATTTTAGAGTTGTTTGTCTTTCTGTAGCTCTTCCTACCCTACTCTGGGAATAAAGGCGTGATGTTATGTATGTATGTAAAGATGCCAATGCATGACTGAATTAGAACTTCGCTGGACTCAATCCAGCGAAGTTGGGATAAGCAGAATAATTAAGTATAAATTTCTGTGCCCTAATAGAGTTTATGCTGGACGTATATTTATAATTAAAAACCTCTCATAAAACCCATTGTATTGAATAAATAAGTTATAAATGAATATAACTCTAAAATCAAGATATGTTCGAATTGAGAGCGCTTCCGCGTCGCGCCATACCGGGTGTTGCCTGTAATAGGAGCAATAAATTTAGGGATCGTTTCCACACCACAAACGTAACAACATTTATTCTACAACTTTTGAAAATAACTTATTGTTAACTAAATATGAATGAATTTAGATTTTCCAAGCAAGCAATGTATTGCAAAAACTACGAAGTTTGTAGGCTGACAGTAGATGTCAACTAGACTATTGGATGGAGTACATTGAAAATGCTATTTAGTTTGTTCGAAAAAATCCCAAATAATAAATTACATATTTTTTTGAAGTTATAGAACAAATATTGCTACGTTTATAGAGTAGAAACGATCCCTCAATTTATTGCTTCTATTACAGGCAACACCCGGTATACATAAAAGCTATGTATATGGTAAAAATAGGTTTCACGAAATCCTACCTTCTGTTATCTGTGTGTGAGTCATGCAGTTATTAACTCCTATAAGGAATTGTGGTGTAAACCTTCGCGCCTTGATAGAAAGTTGCTAGTACAAAGACGGTTGGGTTTGCATAACCGAAAGGGTATTAGATGTGTACTCAAGAGCTCCTGTCAAACCCTCACGCAATGCTTACGGAAGTTTGGTTGTGACGACACGTTGGCCTAGTTAGGAGTGACCCTCTGAAGCCAGCGGTCCTAGGTTCAAATCCCGATAAGGGCAGATATTAGTGTGATGAGCGCGAATATTTGTTCCTGGGTCTTGGATGTTTTCTATGTATTTAAGTTTGTATGTCTCTATATAATAATGTTTTTCGTTGTACAAGCCTAGAGCTTAGTTTGGGACTAGGTCAATTTGAGTGACATTGTCCCTTGATATTTATTTATTTTATTGACGGTAAAGAGCCAAGGATAAATTTGATTATTAATACAGGTTATGCTGGCCAATGTTTTCCTAATCTCCTTAACCAATCCACTGTACAGAAGGCGTCAAGCAAACGCTGCATTCGTTTCTTTTTTCTATCGGCTTTCTACGTTAATCGTAAAATTTGATTTTCGACAATCGCTAACTTAGCGTTATACAAGTTGACTAGGCCGACAGGGGCCCATTCCTGGAAAATCATACATACATGACACCACGCCTTCATTCCCAGAGCGGGGTAGGCAGAGCTAAAGAAATATCAAAAACCCTAAAAAAATATGTATAATTCTCTAACCACATTTTGCACAACCATGCCAAGATGTTTACCAGAGCATTAGTGACAGGTTGCAAGCCCATCGCCTACTAACAGTACTACAAGCCCTTATTCCCTCAGTCGCCTCTTACGACATCCACGGGAAGACATGGAGTGGCACTATTCTAGGCAACCACACGAGGTGGATTTCTCGAAACTCACTACTGATAATATTAGTCCATGCGGTATATTTCACTAGTAGACTTGTAGAAAATTGTATTGACTGAGCTAATAGTATGAGTCTAGTGTCTCTATCATTTAGAATTTAGAACACGGGCTATTAGTTTTATCTGTAAGTACCAGTTTATAGTTTGCCAAATAGAGTTAGGCGTTGTGACAGATGGATCAATAATATTCTCAAGTGGCAACACCACATTAAGTAAAGGTTTGAGTAAAAACTGGATCATGTTGCATTTTTTTATGGCAAGGGTAAGGCTAGCAAGCACACAGGGGCTCTACTTTGTAATCCATAATTCTTACTTTTTTTGCTATCGGTTTTGTGCGTACTTATTACGAATTTCAAAGTAGAGCCGCAGGCCAGCTAATGGTAAGTTATGAAACAAAGATGTTTATGGGCATTATCAAAATAACCCCGTGTGGTTGCCGGGTTAGAATAGTGCTACTCCATGTCTTCCCGTGGATGTCGTAAGAGGCGCCTAAGGGAATAAAGGCTTGTAGTACTGTTAGGCGATGGGCTTGCAACTTGTCACTAAAACCTTCTTGGCCTGATTGTGCAAAATGTGGTTACAGAATTATCAACAAGTCTTTTAAGAGATGTTTGTATTTCTGTAGCTCTGCCTACCCCACTCAGGGAATGACGGCGTGATTTTATGAATGTATGTATGTGTCAAAATAAAGTATAGGTACCTACCCTGGTAAAGAAATAAGTAAATAATAATTAAATTAAGAAAAGTTAACTTTGTCAGTTTTGTGACGAACATTTGCCATACCTACATTTATATGGCTAATATCGTCACAAAACTGACACAAGTTAACGTTTCTTAATTCTCCTTAACTAGGCTTCCGTAAAACTACATAACTATAGTGCTAGCCTCCAACAATACTCCAATTTTAAACCTTACATTATCCTTAAAATATGATAGCTACCTATATGGCTAGACTTTAAAGCATATTATTCTAGGCCTAACTATATAATTATAAACCAAGCAATAATAGGAGTATGCAGTCATGTTTTAAGGATAATGTAAGGACGAAAATTGGACAAAATTAAAATGCCCTTATTCAGTAAGAAAGCCGCACGGGCACTCTTATACACGTCAAAATTCTACCAGTGGGATCTGAGACCCATAAACATTTAAATTCTCGTAACTACAATCTCCAAGATTGTAATTCTAAGACTGCAAATGCGTTGCCAACCCTGCGGACTAAGGTGTAATGCCTCTATGCTATTTCAGCTATTGTTTTTATCACCACACCAGAACACAACAATATGCGAATGCTGCTTGGCGGTCGGTTAAAGGATAAGATGGTCCGGATCCTGCCCAAGGCCCTACCACCACTAAAATCACCACTAATAATTTTTAACTCAGCCGCCATTACTTTCAAGTAAACAAGAGCTATCTATTACGTAGATTTAAACGAGTGGTCCAGAGTTAACACTTTTAATAAACGGATTCTTACCGCCTGAATTATGAACAATAACGCTGTCCGTTTTAAAAAGAATATTAAAATTAGTATCTACCTTTAAGACCTTCTCACACTTCACTGTCACACGCACAATTAATTTAGACCTCACGACTCGCCGCTCCTTCCGTTCGAAGAAAACAAACTTCTGCGACTGCGACGCCCGCCCTTATAATACTGGCAAGTTGCGCCTACGCATCTTTATGTAAACCTTGGTTTACGTTAAGGCCGCGCTGGGGTTTTTCGCAAGGTAGGAAAACAAGAAGGGAGGTTGAAATGCAGTAAACATGATGTTTCCTAAAATCTATAACAATTTAAATATAAAAATATGTCATTATTTATTGAAATTAAGTATAGGTAAAGAAGAGCATGTCGAACCATGCTCAGTATAGGGTTCCGTAGCCGTAAAGTACTTACTACAAACATAAAAAACAACAATTAATAATTAACTGTCTATTTAAAGGCATTTGGTGCCGTCTTAGATGATTTTAGTAAGTATAATCACTTTAATTGCCTGTATCTCAAGAACAAATGAATTTTATGTCTAATTAGTCGTGATAGTTTTCATTTCAAATTCGTTATATGCGCTTTCATTGAAGATATTTATTTAGGGGTAGGGGGGGACACTAGACTCTTACAAAAAATATCGCTTTAAAGCTTGATATTTCAAAAATGGATCCCTAAAACTTAAGTAAGCCCCTCGACATGTAGTTGTATAATAAACTAATATGGAATTTAAATCAAATTTTAAGTTTAGGTAGTATGTCGAACGGTCTACACGATGTGTTACAACTACACGGAAAAGGGGCTTTAATACTTGTACGAAAATGTTGAAATTAATTAAAAATGAAAATTGTGAAATATACTAAATAGTTAGCGCGTGTGGTTGCCGGGTAAGAATAGTGTCACTCCATGTCTTCCCGTGGATGTCGCAAGAGGCGACTTAGGGAATCCGTGAAGGGAATAAAGGCTTGTAGTACTTACTGTTATGCGATATGGGCTTGCAACCTGTCATTAATACTCTAGTAAACATCTTAACATGTTTGTACAAAATGTGGTTACAGAATTATCAAGAAGTATTTTTAAGAGTTGTTGTTTGTGGGAGTTCTATAGCTTTGCTAACCCCGCTGTGGGAATGAAGGCATGATGATATGTATGTATGTATGTCTTAAAAAAACCGGGCAAGAGCATGTCGGACCATGCTCAGCGTAGGGTTCCGAAGCACTTAGTCTAACAAAAATTTGCGCTTTAAACGGATTGCTGAATCGAAAAACTCTTTTCACAAACCCGTAATATTTTTGAAAAACCTATCAACGACCCCACATTATAGGGTAGACGAGAAAAATAATACATCCCCACGTTACGTGTTGGGGACGTAACGTATAATTATTTTTTTTAGTTTGACTACGGAACCCTAAAATACCCGACTGCAGTAAAAATATTAACTGAAAAGCAAATCAAGCTATAAATAATCTACAGAAAAATGAGCAATCTACTTCCATTAATAGAGCACAAACGATTCAGTAAAGTTATCTTTACGGATTTTCCTTAACGTTTGTTTAGCACTAAATATTAAGCAAAATTTGATCACCTAAATCCCACAACTGTTTTGATAAAAATTGTGTTCATGGTCACCACGGAGCGGAATTGTTGTAGCAAAAATTTAAATGATGTCATGTTTGTGTGATGTGATTTTTTTCAATGCAGGTACACAATATCGAAATAAAAAAAAAAACAAAATTATATCGGTGTTATTTTTGTTTCAGCTGTGAGGTTGAAATAGTTATTTATGTGGCTGGTGCATAATGAGAGGCATTAAAGCACGAGTGTGGTTTTATGAAACGAGCCGAAGGCGAGTTTCATAATAAGATCACACGAGTGTTTTAATGCCTAATTATGCGTACAGTCGCATACATAACTTTATCTACATACATATCGTAAATTTTCTACAATATGTACAATCCGGCAAACATTTTCAAGTAACTTTATTTTCTGGTCTACGCACTATTCGAGAGTTCGAAACAAATGAGTGCGGTGCGGTGCAGGTGGGGGGCGGGCGCGCGGGTGCTGCAGGTTTGCTGGATTGTTCTAAGAAGATGTTAGAAATTTGAACGTGATTAAAGTTTCGGCTACCTGCACTTTAATTTAAACATTATGATGCAACCACAGATACATGTTTAGTAATGTATGTCATTTGCTTATCGTTTCTGAACATATTATAGGGAAGTTATACCATGGATGTAGATAAATTTACATATAAAATACGGTAACGTTTCTTTCCTTTAAAGTAGTCCGATTTTTAGGGTTCCGTAGTCAAACTAGGAACCCTTATGGTTTCGCCATGTCCGTCCGTCCATCCGTCCACAGCCTAAAGCAGAGACTCTTAGTACTAGAAAGCGGTAATTTGACATTTGCCGGCGCCATTGCTGCCTGGGACCGCGAGGCAGGGCCAAAACCCTGTGCTGTTTGCGGTATGAAGAGCCACGATGCCAGCAAGTGTAGGTACAAAACCTACAGATGTCAGAAGTGTGGTGTTACTGGACATTTAAAAAAAGTGTGTAAGAACAAGTCCTCTCGTGTAAATTGTATTACGAGTACAAGTGAACCAGAGGAGAGCTTACTTGAAGACATGGACAAATGCTGTAAGGAATGCCAAAATTTTAATTTAAGGTATGTGTCAAAGAAACCAATTTAATAGATTTAATATTAGACAGTAAACACATTTCTATGGAATTAGATTCTGGCTCGGGGGTAAGCGTTATGTCAGACAAACTGTACGATGAGTTGTTTACCGATTACGAGCTTCAACCTTGCAATATTAGGATGTGTTTTTATAATGGACATAAGATATCACCGCTTGGTTCTTTTGTTATTGAGGCCACGTATAATAACATATCGAAAAAGATGTTAATTTATGTTGTTCAGAATGGGGGTCCACCTTTGCTGGGTCGGGATTTTATGGCTGCTTTTAACTTGGCACTTACTACGAAAATAAATAATATAAGCGATAATTTTGATGTTAACCAATTGATAGAAAAATACCCCGATATTTGGCGCGACGAGCTCGGTTCGTTTAACAAGTTTAAGGTTAACTTGCACCTAAAGGAAAATTCCATTCCTAAATTTTTTAAACCACGCACTGTACCCTTTGCCTTAAAAGACAAGGTAGATGAAGAACTCGATAGGTTAGTGAAGTTAGGCATTTTGGTTCCAGTCAACCATTCTAAGTATGCCACGCCTATCGTGCCAGTGCTTAAAGACAATGGTAAGGTCAGGATTGCTGGCGATTTTTCGATCACATTAAATAAAGACCTGGTGGTTGACAAATACCCCCTACCGCGAATAGAAGAGGTATTTGCTAAATTAGGAGGCGGCGAAAATTATAGCAAAATTGATTTAAAAAATGCCTACAATCAATTTACTTTAGATGAGTCATCGCAAGAGCTCACTACCTAATGGTAATAATATACTTCGAAAGGGCTTTTTAAATACACTCGTTTAGTGTACGGTCTGGCGAATGCACCAGCCATTTTCCAAAAGTCCATGGAAATCCTCTTTTCAGGCATTGATGGTGTGAGCTGCTGGCTTGATGACATTTGTGTTACGGGGCCACAAACACACATCTTAATAGGTTAAGACAAGTTTCAAGTAGGTTAAATGAAGCGGGCCTGCGCCTACAAAAAGAAAAATGTTTTTTTTTAAACCGAATGTTACTTATTTAGGGTACGTAATAAGTAAAAATGGTTTACAAACTTGCCCCGATAAAGTAAGAGCTATATTGAACGCCCCTGAACCTACCAATGTGACAGAAGTTAAACGGTTTTTAGGTGTAGTAAATTTCTACAGAAATTTTATTCCGAACGCTTCGTCCATGATGAGCCCCCTTCATGAGCTGTTACGCGCAGGTGCTGAGTGGGAGTGGGGCGAGCGGCAGCGGCGCGCAGTGCGGGCTGTGCGCCGCGAGCTCGCGTCAGAGCGCGTGCTGGCGCACTTCGAGCCGCGCGCGCAGCTCGTGCTTAGCGTCGACGCGGGCCCGGGGGGCTTGGGCGCCCTGCTAGCACAGAGCGCGCCGGACGGCGAGGAGCGGCCGCTGGCGTTCGCCTCCCGCTCGCTCACCCCCAGTGAACGTAACTATAGTCAAATCCAAAAGGAAGCGACGGCTATAATATTTGGCGTAAAGCGTTTTCACCAATACCTTTACGGTCGAAGTGAGCCATTTATTCTCAAGACAGATCATAGACCGTTAGTTTCCATTTTTAATGTCCAAAGCGGAATATCAGTCACCACGGCTTTACGCCTACAGAGGTACGCTATTATACTGTCTGCATACAATTATACCGTACAGTACATTTCCAGTGAAAAAAATGTAGTAGCTGATTATTTTTCCCGCGCGCCCTTATCGGATACGTATAGCGAAAGTGATAAGGAATTTGACTCGCTTTGTTCACTAAAATTTTTAGACTCTGTGTCACCGGCGGTCACGTCCAATGAAATCATTAGGGCCACCGAAAATGATAATACTCTTAAGACAGTCATTAAATATATGAAAACCGGATGGCCGCGAAAAGTAAATTGTAAAACGATTTTACCTTATTTTTATTGCAAAACTGATTTACAATTTGAAAAAGGAACTCTTTTACGAGGGCACAGAGTCGTTATTCCAATGTCACTCAAGGAGAAAATGTTATTAGAGCTTCATAGCACACATTTAGGAATAGTAAAAATGAAAAACAACGCGCGTGGCAGGATGTGGTGGCCGGGCATAGACAGTGACATCGAGCGCTGGAGCGGCGCGTGCGGCACGTGCGCCGCGCTGCGCGTCGCGCCGCCGCGCGCAGCGCCCGAGCCCTGGCCGCGCGCGCCGGCCCCGTGGCACCGGCTGCACATCGACTACATGTCTATAGGGCAAAGGGTGTACTTGGTTGTGGTCGATTCATTTAGTAAGTGGCTAGAATGTTTGCACATGCATAACGGCACTAGTACACGCTCCTTGATTTCGAAACTAAAAGAAATATTTTCTATATTTGTTTTACCGAAAGTATTGGTGTCAGACAATGATGTTAAAATAAATTGTTCAGAATTCAATGTATTTTGTTCTAACAATGGTATTAAATACATGAATTCACCTGTGTACCATCCAAACAGCAACGGGCAGGCTGAAAATTCGGTTAAAAATTGTAAAAAAATGCTTAAATGTATTCTAAAAGAAAACCTTTCTCAACAAGCAGTTCATGAATTATTGTTAAGTTACTTGTTTGAATACAGGAATTCCATGCACTGCACGACCGGAGAACCACCAGCAAAGCTAATGTTCGGTAGGGAATTAAGAACCCGTCTTGATTTAATACTGCCCTCGAATACTATCAAAAAGGACGATGCGCCAAAAACCGACTGTAAACATGGACGAGTATTCGAAGTGGGTGATTTTGTCTGGGTCCGGTGGTACAGTGCAAGGAAAGAAAGTTGGGAGTTAGGCAAGATTAAACAGAAAATAGGTAGCAAAATATATAATGTTTTTGTAACTAAGTATGATAATAGTTGTATAAGACACATAGATCAGCTATTAAAGTATAAAGGCAATACGATTTTAAACTCGGAGAGCGACAACTTCACGCTCGACGAACACTTGTCTCCATTTTCGTCACCACCTGACACGCCAAGTATGACGACTGAATCGTCTGGTATTTTTGGGGACACTGTAACGCCACCCGAAACGAGTGTGGGGGGAGAAAAGGTAGCGCAGGTCGGGGAAGAGATATGGGTGGACTGTGAGGGGGAAATGGGCCAGCGTGGGCTGTCTGCGCACGAGCCCGCCGCTGCGCCGGAGTCGCCGGCCCGGTCGCCGGCGCCACGCGCCACCGAGCCGGCGTACTCCCCCCGCGAGCCGCCGCCGGCTGAGGAGCTGGCAGTGCGACCTCAATTGCGTCCCAGGAAAAATATTAATTATAAGGTTTAGTATAGATATTTGTTTGTTTTACTTTAAGTCTTACTTTCTAAATAGTGGTGGAGGGATGCTATGTATGCACACATGCGTAGGTTCATAGCGCGGCGACGCGCATTGTCAATCAGTAATAAATGAGCTACGCTTAAAGTCGGTTGTTTCACTCCGTATTACCTACCAACTCGAACACTTCAATATGCATATATTAGTCACGCCAACAAAGTAGAATAATAAAATGAAAAAAAAAATAGGGTACATCCCCTACACGTAATGCCGTTTTATTTTTATTATGTTGTTTTTTTTTACCTTATAGTAGTTTATGTGACTGTTACATAATAACATCACACGAGTGTTTTAATGCCTAATTAGGTACAGTTACAATCTACATATTATTATTAAAAAAAAAACAAAACAAACAAACAATTTTTTGCGACAAGACTAATAGAACGTCAAAAATGGCGGCACCCGTAGTTTTTTTTCTATTTAGAGACAAACTAGATTCGGCCTCTACTATCGTATCGTTCGATATCAAGTATCAAGCGAGATTTGTCAAAATTGTATGCAATTGACATTTCATTTCGAAAATGTCATCTCGAGTGATATTAGAATAGACACGCGTCGATCAACGATCTGATCCGTCGGGCTCTTAGCACAGTTGCTTTCCCGGCTTCGCTGGAGCCCACTAGCCTGTCTGCCTCAGACGGAAAGAGACCCGATGGATGCACGTTAGTTCATCCGCAGTAAGTCACTTGCGTTGATACGCTTGCGCCGTCTCACGTCCAAGGTTTTGCTCGCAAGCCAGGGACCGCCGCAGACCACGCCCAAACCATCAAGTGCCGCAAATACGCTTTTTAAATCCAAATTACATATTTGCTGCACTTGCACTGGAAACTTTTGGGCCGTGGTCGTCTGACACGAAAAAAAATATAAAAGAAGTGTCAGACAAGTTAATCGGCGTCTCTGGCGACCACCGGCAAGGAGCCTTTTTTGCTCAACGACTGAGCATTGCAGTGCAACGGGGTAATGCTGCGAGCGTCCTCGGCACGATGCCGCAAGTGGGTTCAATGGAGAGTTTTATTTTATAACTTAGTTCTAATTAATATGTCATTTTTTAAATGTGTTTTGTTTAAATAAATTTATTCTTTATCAATTCGTGTCTGTTATGGTGTTCGATCTAATTATGAACTAAATAAGCGTATGTTGTTAAAAAACAATATTGTTTAGAACGTCGTTTTTTTCCTCGCATTCAAAGTGAAAAGTAGAGTGTTTAACGCGAGACTAAACAACCATAATGACACTCGAACTACAGCCACCCTCGCTCGCAAGCTCGCTCGCGTGGCTAAACATCTCGTGTCATAATGGCTTGTTTTAGTCCATTGTTGAACAATCTACTATTAATTCATTATGATAGCTAATTTTTATTTGACGCTTGTTCCCGTTTAACGTATTTAACACTCGTTCTCGGTACGGCGTGTAAGCCCCAGTGACGTTAACGTGACAAAATACAAAAGCAGCTACTTATGATGCCGACCTTAGTACCCTAGGCTCGATTAATAAACTGATCTCAGTTTAAATGCCCGTCTCATGATACGTCAGAATTCTATGGTTTGACGTTTACTTTTACATATCTTGAAATGGGCATTTAAACTGAGACGAGTTTGTTAATACGACCATTAGTGTGAACTGGGGGGTTATCATGACATAACAATGCAGGTCTGTTTACGCTCAGAGAAAACGACAGAGCTATGACAGTTATATAGCTCTGTCCTTTTCTCTGAGCGTAAACAGAACTGCATTGTTATGTCATGATAACCCTCTGATTGTATGTATTTTAAAGAAAACGCAAGCATTAAAAACTCATTATATTTTTATATTACGTATACATCAAACATTTCATTCTGAAAACAAAACAGCAAAAAATTGTGCAAACATAAACAGTGCGATGCCTCTCAAACTTGACCAAATATTGGTCTGCTCAGAGCCTATAGCCAAGATGCGTTCGCTAACTAGCGTTCGTTCGTTTTGATTATAAACCAGTCGCGTTACTGGTAGATCACGTCATACGAAAAGTCACGTGATCTACCAGTGACGCGATTGGTTACAAAAACCAAACGAATAGAATCGCTAGTTAGCGAACGCATCTTGGCTATAGGCTCAGGACGACATTATTTGTGCACTTATGTGCGTAAGATTACGCCTACAGGCTTTCATTTGTGGCTTCTAGTTCGCGTCGGCTGTATGAAACATTCAATGTGTTATGATAAGGCAGCAAATAAAAAATGGCAGCATTTTCTACTTCGTTCAAACTTGATCGACCTTTGTTGGTATCGCTTCAGATTTTTCCGCAGTGGTGCCGTTGACGGGTTCTGGGCTCTCCTTTTCTTCACTGGTTTTAGCTGTGGCTTCCTTAGAATCCTGTTCACCGTTCCTCTTGGTCCTATAGCTGAGGTAGCGGGTGGAAGCAGCTGAAGCCCTGGTATTATAGCAGTTCACGAGGGCGTCGCCGTCGCTGCGGCCTGAGGAATACATTCACGGGAAGGCATTAGTAACAAAGCTTTGAGTTTAAGTTGCTAGTCACGCGGCAAACCGTCTCGAACGCGATTGCGTCCATGTTATTCATACGAGATGCGCCCACGCATTTGAGACGTTTTTAGGGTTCCGTACCTGAAGGGAAAACACGGAACCCTTATAGGATCACTTTGTTGGCCGTCCTTCCGTCCGTCTGTCTGTCAAGACCCTTTATCTGGGGAATGCGTGGAGGTATCAAGGTGAAATTAAAATCATACGAGTATACCCAAGTCTACAATCCCTTGAAACTGTGAAAAAAAATAAACTTCTAAGTTAACATAAAAAAGATACTGCCGCAAAAAATAACATTTCAACGCTTTCAAGAGAATCAAAATTTACAGGGTACTTCCCATTGACGAAGAGTCCTGAAATTTGGAAAAAAGGAAGTTATTTTTTATAGCCATAAAAGGTAAACGAGTAGACCCAGGGTCAGGGTTTGTGCAGGGTCCGTCCGGATCGCTACCACCATCTTATCCATTAACCACCCGCCAAGCAACAGTGTTCGCATTTTTGTGTTCCGGTGTGGGGATAAGACAACCGGTGAAATTACTAGCATAGAGGCATTCCATCTTAGTACTAAGGGTTGGCATCGCATTTGAGGTCTTAGGATTATAGTCTTGAGAATTCAAATGTATATGGGTCTCAGATTCCACTTACCATCAGGTGGCCTGAGTGCTCGTGTGCCTTCTCCTTAACATAAAAAAAAAAAAAAGACGAGCAACCAGATGATAAGCAGTCACCGTCGCCCATGAACATTAGCAATACCAAGGGCGCAGCCAAGTTGTTGCCTTTAAGTGAATACTCTTTTTAATCCGCGTTTAAAGGAAGACATGACAATTGTGCTGAGAAAATATCGTGGAGGGAAGTTCATTCCATAGTTCCAAAGTGCGAGGAAGAAAGGAAGCTTATATATGACACTGGAGATTGCACGGCGAACAACGCCGTGAAGCCAAGAAAAGTAATAATAATAATAATAATAATAATAATCACAGGACAATGTCACGCAAATTGACCTAGTCCCAAACTAAGCTCTAGGCTTGTACTATGGGTACTAGACAACGATAAACATACTTAAATAGAGAAATACATACATACTTAAATACATAGAAAACACCCAAGACTCAGGAACAAATATTCGCGCTCATCACACAAATATCTGCCCTTACCGGGATTTGAACCCAGGACCGCTGGCTTCGGAGGCAGGGTCACTCCCAACTAGGCCACCGTGTCGTAAGTAACCTTGAATGACGTCGCTTGGCTTCAATTCGTTGTTCGCCGTGCAATCTTCAGTGACATAATATAGCTTCGTGTTGAACTGACCAATAGTGAACCTTATTCTAGCTATCCTTTAAGGCTGACGTCTACAGGTCCGCATCGTACGCACCGGACGCGTCGGACGGATTAATTATTAGGCGTAATGCGATTCGTCCGGTGCGGACCACAGGCCCTAGCCAAGATGCGACGCTAAATAGCGTTTCTATTCGTTTATTTTTAAAACCGATCGCTTCACTAGTAGACCACGTGACTTTTCGTATGACGTGACCTACCAGTGTCGCGATTGGTTTAATAACAAAACGAATAGAATCGTATCTTGGCTACGGCCTCAGTGGACGCAGTTACATGGTTTCTATACAAAGAATACAATCTGTTAATGCGATGTGTACGATGCATGCGATACGGAACTGTGGACGGCTAGCTAGGTGTTACACACATGTTCCATTTAATTGTGTTGCTGATGGCACGGCTTACAAACAGAATAAACATATCTCTTCACTTCTCACCGTCAGGACACGTGCAAACGGCAATATGCCTTCGAGCCATGCACACGCCTCCGGAGCCACACTCGGTGTTGCCGAGGCAGGGGTCGATGCAATGGAACCCGACGCAGGCCTCGAAGTCCCTGCACTGGGAGTCCAGCTCGCATTCACCCTGGAACACAGCGTTATATTATAATACACGGGCATAGTGTAAATAGTACTTCATCTTCGAACAAAGGTATAATGTGCGGCTTGCATGTGTGCGTGCCGCACATTATACCTACCACAAGCAAACTCCACTGGACATGCTTACGCGAAAGTTAGAACTTTATGTTCTTTCGCTGATAATGGGATGGGAGGGAAAGTTTAAATAAGCAACACTAATAATTTTATATTCACCTTACGAGTAGGTACTGTTATGATTTATAAAAAAAAAAAGTTAGTATGTGTATAAATACTCAAATAATAAATTTTATAGACTTTTTATATTCGCTCTATTGGGATCGATCTGTCATCACGG
Organism: Acleris holmiana; assembly: GCA_949316455.1. Taxonomy (NCBI): domain Eukaryota; kingdom Metazoa; phylum Arthropoda; class Insecta; order Lepidoptera; family Tortricidae; genus Acleris; species Acleris holmiana. The sequence continues at coordinate 12,730,377 of OX438783.1, forward strand.
AGAGGACTATTCTCGCCAATAAGGAAATCGTACATATCGAACCTCAACGCCGGGCAATGCTTGTATCAACGTCTCACATGACGAGAACCTCGTGAAAACTGAGAAGGACAAGCTCAGCCAGTACCTTGACTTGGCTCACGAGGTGACCGTCATGTGGGATATTGACTCGACGATCATTGTCCCGATAGTTGTTTTGGCGAACGGTCTTATAGCAAAGAGTCTCAACCAACACCTTAAGACACTCTCGCTAGATAGTTTGATCAAGGCCATCAAGGGCCAGATACAGAAAGTGTACTCATCGACACAGTACGTATTGTGAGGAGCCTCCTCTCTGAGCAGCCCTAACCACTGGTAGCTAGAGCCCTGCCCCTGGTAAACACAATTAATTTTTCGTATTAGGATTGTTATTTTACTTTTATATTTGAATATTTACTGTAAAAAAACGAACCTATGAAACAACAAACAACAAAACTCACTCGCTCACAACTCCCGGTTCCTACGCCGTAGAAGCCCGGAAGGCAATTGCACACTGGTTTTGGGGCGCCCGTGCTGTCGTGGCCCAGGGTGCACTTGGCATTAGCTGCACAAGGGTCGGGCTCACACACGTCACCTGAAAGAGGACAAATATAGCAGCGGGGAAAAGGGAAACTTGTTCATAAAGAGCGTTTTTTGCTGCGCGCATTACGCCTACTTATTCATACGCGCTTACACCCGCGCTACATTTCGCGCTTCAATAAACTAGGCCCTGGCCAAGATGCGTACGCTAACTAACGTTTCTATTCGTTTTGTTTTGAAACCAATTGCGTCCCTGGTAGATCACGTGATTTTTCGTATCAACGAGAAACGCTAGTTAGCGTACGAATCTTGGCTAGGGCATCTGAACGCGCGTGAACGCGCCCATTCCAATGTGTTCGCTTTTATACCTACGGTGTGTCAGATTTTCATAGCTCGCGCGTCAAAGGCTTTGCGCGTCTACTCGTACGAGATGCGCCTGTGGCAAATAAGCGCGTTTACGAGCGTACAAAAATGATTCTATACGCGCAGAAAAAACGCTAAGTAGTTTGAAACTGCTCTAAGCTGACCCTAACATTAAAAAACTTTGGTGTCTTTCGTGGCATATGAACATTTGGCATAGTGAAGGCAAAAGAGCACTCAGGCCAAACATAAAGTAAAGAAAAGGTACACCACGTCACCACTCGTTCACGGAAGCGCCTTCATGCATGATCTACGAAGTCGTTCGCGCGAACTTTGTGCGTAGGTACGAACGCGCGATCAACTGTATTGAACTCGAATAGGTGTCCCACTTGACTACCGCATTCTTACAGCAGCATTGTTAATTGACAATGCAATTATCAATCTGGACACCGCTACTTTATGGGTTGCCGCAAGTCTACTCGCTACAGGTACCGTAATTAGTGGGGTTTCGTGAAGTGAATTCTTCACTCGACTTAATAAATAAATTAATAAAAATAATAGACAATGTAAATAATCTAAAAAACTATAAAATTAATGCTTGTTGAAAACTTGTCGATGACTGTTATGGACCTTCATGACCTTAAAGCACTGTAAATCATTTATTAAATAAAACGATTTAAACGGATTTTAATCGCGTATATTATTTTAACTAACATCCCGGACATTCGAGACCTTTACAGGTTTCGTTTTCAAGCGGAAAGTTCCGCGGCCTCAAAACGTCCGGGATGTTAGTTAAAATAAAATCCGTTTAAATCGATTTATTTAATGAGTAACAATCGCGAAATAGTTTTTCATTTTATTTAATTTTCTTTAGATTTAGACTTATTTCTCCTTACTGATTGTTGTAATTTTAGATACGATTTTGAATTTTATGGTAATGTTTAGTCTAAACAGCCCGTTGCTTAATTCAAATGCATGCTGTGTTCACCTATAATAAGTCGTAACTATATGTATAAACCAACTTATGATATTTTTAACTAGCTCTAAGACAATTATATCTGCTGTTGGTGATCCTATATATTAAATAAATAAATAAAATACATAAGTAAAAAAAAAACATCATTTTTAGTAACACACTACTACCTACTAAGCGATACTAGGCTAGGGTACTGTTATGCGTCGGGCTTGCAATGTCTCATTAATACACTGGTAAACATCTTAGCCTGATTAGCAATATGTGGTTACAGAATTATTATTTATAAAACTAGTTATTTATAAAATTTATCAACAAGTCTTTATTAGGTGTTTGTTATTTCTGTAGCTCTACATACTACCAGGAATGAAGGCGTGATGTTATGTAGAAACACACTTTGTTGCCGACTGTACTTTTATCACTGGTGTTATACCACAGATTATCTTATCTGTGGTCATACTCACGAAGTTCAAAAGGTCTGCATAAGGTTTTGGGGTTGCCGGTCATGTTTCGTGGGCAGGAGCAGACTGGCGTAATCCCGTTCAGTTCGCACATTGCGTTCACGCCGCAGTGATTACTGCAAGGGTCCATGCATTTGTTGTACACACATCTAGGCTTGGAGCTCGGGCACTCTCCATCCGTGGTGCATTCTGGGAAGCAGCTGAGGTAGGGGTCACCGTGGTAATCCTGATGAAAATATGGGGATAGTGCAGAACAGATGATAATATAAATATTAGAAACAGGCCTAAATAAGCGTTAACCCAAACTGGGCCTAGAGGCGTGTACTCGTACTGGGTACCTAACACAACATGAGAATAAACACTCATACATTTTGACGACACGTTGGCCTAGTTGGGAGTGACCCTGCTTCCGAAGCCGGCTGTCCCGGGTTCAAATCCCGGTAAGGGCAGATATTTGTGTGATGAGCGCGAGTATTTGTTCCCGAGTCTTGGATGTTTTTTATGTATTTAAGTATTTATTTCTCTATCTAAGTATGTTTATCGTTGTCTAGTACCCATAGTACAAGCCTAGAGCTTAATTTGGGACTAGGTCAATTTGTGTGAGATTGTCCCGTGATATTTATTATTATTATTTATTTATTATTATACATAACAGCAGCAATACAAACATGTATTGTTGTTTTCTTTGTATGGGGATTGGTATTGTCATTTGCCAAATGACGTCAACTTCCGATTTCACTGTTTCAGCTGCTTTTGTCGTAAAATATAAAGACTGATAGGTATTTGCCGTTGTGACTCTTGGGCCGTGATTGGGGGTTGCTGGCACGAAAGACTTTTGCCAAATTGAAAATAAACTTATCCGTGCCTCAGGCTATCATATGAGTGGCTCATTCCTTGGCTAACGGTTAGACATAGTATTCAACGAAAAAAAAAGGTTTTAAAGATACACAACAACTTTCGAGAGATGTTTACCGCCTCCCAAAAATTTACGACTATTAACCGACCTAATTGAACACAATTAAAACAACCCTTACAGTAGGGCACTTGCAGATAGCACGGTGGGCAGCAACTGTCTCGCAGATCGCGTTTTTGCCGCAGTCTTTGCAGGGGTTGACGCACTTGAAGTCGCGACAAGACTGGTGTGGGCTGCATTCCTGATCGGACTCGCACTCGTGTCGGCACTGGGAGTCAGGACCTATCTGGGGAGAAACACTGGTAAGTCATTGTTTTTACATTCAGTAGTTTGGGCACGATAATTTCAGTCATACGTCATGTTTCCGAATAGCCTTTAGTATTTGAAAACGAGTTGACCCTATCCGTAGCCCGCCGTTGGGTTACAAACGTCCATCCAAACTTTTGCATTTATAGTAATAAGATTATTTTGATATTTTGAAATACAATATATTGAAATAGGTAGGTATATCAAAATATAAAAATTAATATGGAGATAACAATACAATACAATACAAAACACTTTATTGTCCACCAAACAAAAACATTACACAGAATTTTCACAATTAATAACTATAACTATAACTTTTGTCTTTAGGCATGTTTTATTTGGGTAGATAGAGATAGGTACCTCAAGAACCGCGGCGTGTGCGCGTAGATTTTGTTCAAAATAAATGTTGACACACACACAACAGAAAGTGATTTATAATAATAATAATAATAATAATAATAATAATAATCACAGGACAATGTCACACAAATTGACCTAGTCCCAAGCTAAGCTCTAGGCTTGTACTATGGGTACTAGACAACGATAAACTTACTTATATAGAGAAATATATACTTGAATACATAGAAAACACCCAAGACTCGGGAACAAATACTCGTGCTCATCACACAAATATCTGCCCTTACCGGGATTTGAACCCAGGACCCCTAGCTTCGAAGGCAGGGTCACTCCCAACTAGGCTAGTGTGTCGTCATTTGATTTGGCTTTAGAGTCTATGTTTACTTTGTAACCAGGGAGGCAAACGCAGACAGCTAGATAGTTTTTGACGAAGCAGTTGGTGTTGATGCCGCAGGGTGATGGGTGGCATGCTTCTTCTGTAAATATAAAGAAAAAGCGCAACTGTTAACTTGAGGGAATAAATGAACAGCTGTATTAAAGATTTTCAACTTCAGTTCCCAGAATGTAAATAACATTAATAACATGAATAAATATACCAGTTGAAAAGTTGTTTGGGTTAATTCCTAGTGATGATCTTCTCGATCTTACGAAAGCATTTGACTTTGTATCCTTACCAATTCTAATGAAGGAATTAAAATTACTCTGAATAAGAGGCATCCTACATAGCTGGATAAGGAGAAATTCATAGGATTGACCCAATGAATTAAAATCGATGGTAAAGTCCGTAGTCACGAGAATTATAATTTCAGCGTCCCTCAGGGTAGCATTATAGAACCATATGTGTTAATACGGTAAAGAAAATCATTATGATGTGTAAATAAACAATTGCACATTTAGATAACTGCAGATACAAGATCGAGTGGAATTATACTAAACGAAATAATATGTTTAAAAGATAAGGCCTTAGGGGCGTCATTACCTGGGTCGAAGATTCTGCAGGAAGACCCGGGACTGCCTGTGTAACCAGGTGGGCAAGTGCATACGGCTAGATGGTTTTGGACCTGCCAGAATTAACCATAATCTAAACGTGACATATAGTGTGCCATGGGCCAACCGGTCCACTGTATGACCCTGTCGGTTACGCATGTAAATTTTATTTTCCATTGTCTATGCATTCGACGATCGTTATCGTTAGCGAAGATATATAAGATTGGCGTAAGTTGTCGGACGGTCGTGTTGAATGCTTAAGTCAATTTAATTAATCTTGTCTGTTTTCGAAAATCGTTTACGTTGGCGTTAAGCATCTTGTTAAGCCTCACAGGGATATTATTGTTCTACAAAATAGAGTAAAAAAATATATTGATAATATTATTATGTGGGTACATGATAAGGCCTCTCCCTCATTAGTCGGTAGGACAGCGATATAACTCAGCAGAGAGCGTACTTTTGGTGCCACTGACTTCAGATACTTATAAGTAGGATGCTTAAAACCTAAAAAGCACCTCCGGATCAGTTAATCATGAAAAGCCTTGAATTTTGCATAGATTTTTCAAGTTTTTGTCAATTAGTGCAACGAAATGAGACAATATTAAAAATAGCGCCGACAAATTAAGAATATTATTTACATGCGCTGGACATCGCCTCGATATGCCTGTCGAAAGGACCAAATGGTTTAATACCTATTATTAACATAAGAAAAACGACTTACATCACATGTGGCATGCATGCCGCATCTGTCCTTGCACGGGTCGACACAATGCTGGTTGACGCAAGCCTTTTGGCTGTCGCATCCGCTGTCATCTGAAACAAGTACCCGCAGATATGATGAACTTAAGAGCTTATACACCTTCCTGAATTAGTCACCAACAAGATGCAGCAACATGTTGGAATGAGATGGAGATATCGCTTTACGAATCTCACGGAAAGAGCCTCCTCTTAAAAGTCCTAACCCATTTTCATGAATCTTAGCTAAAATCCATAACGAGTATACTCCATTGAAACCTTCTTAGTTCTCAGGGTTAGCAACGCATTTAAAATTTCAGGTCTACAGTCATAAGATTTGTCTTTTTGCAAATGTCTATGGGTGCAAAGGTCTACTTGCCTGGTGGCCTGTGTGCTCGTTTGGGTGTACCGCCGTTTCAGCGTAATATATTTCATCTAATGTCATTTCCCAACAACTTATCACAGTACTTCTCTTTGGCAAACCAATGCACATTTATCTTACAATTTTCATTTGTTATTTGGCAAAAAGTTTCCTAAAACATTCAGTTGAAAAAACTTAGAGCGCAAAAAGGTGATAGGATTTTCGCCGATTCATTAGTAAACCCTTGAGTATGCAATCCTAGTAACTACTTAATGCCCCACGTCGGCAATTGGTGGCAGAGCTACGAGAATGTGGTCTTGTTCTGAGTTGGACTTACCCACACACTCGACCTTGATACACTGCGACAGCGGGTCCCCGGAGTACCCAGGCTTGCAAGCACACACGGGCCGCACGGTGCCCTGTGTGCAGTGTGCGCCCAAGCCGCAGGTGTGGTCGTTGCACATTACTTGCATATCGGAGATGGAGCGCCCGTCCTTGAACAGATCCCGCGCTCCGTACGATCGAGAGGAGCTTAAGGAGTATCTGGGGTTGTAGTTGGAGGGGAAGTCATTGCGGGCGTAGCTGAGGGAGTAGCCAGGGTTGTAGTTGGAGGGGAACAAGCTGCGGGAGGATTTGGGAGAGTAGTTGTAGTAGTCGTATTGAGCTGGGTAAGAAACAGTTCGGATTATGAATTATGAATACACGTCTTGAAAAAAAACAGGAAAATGACACAAATTGACCTAGTCCCAAACTAAGCTCTAGGCTTATACTATGGGAACTTGACAACGATAAACTTACTTTTATAGAGAAATATATACTTAAATACATAGAAAACATCCAAGACTCAGGAATAAATAGTCATGTTTAATACACAAATATCTGCCCTTACCGGGATTTGAGCGCAGGACCCCTAGCTTCGAAGGCAGGGTCAATACCAACTAGGCTAGCGTGTCGTCAAAACTAGGTAAAGTTGCTATAGAATATTACTAGCATTATACTCGCATATGCAAAGCATGTTGAAAAGATAAGAAACTTGTGGGTTTGATTAGTCATAAAAACAGCTATACAGGCATTCTGTATGAAAATGTTGAATATTTTTTATGAAATTCCAGAAAAAAAAATGTTTCCATACTAATAAGCGCTAAGCGAGTTTCACGTGGAAAAAACTTTTCTTAACTCGGCCGCCATTACTAGTAAGTACGATAACATGTCAAAGCAATATAGTTTTACCGACTAGAATAGCGGTTCTGTTTTCGAAAACCGCTAACTTTAGCGTTACATTGTCAAGGTTTGACTTTAGATACTTACGGGCACTTTCCACTCCGACTAACAGGCTCGCTGCTAATAACAGCAAACTCCCCAACATCTGAAACAAATTCTATTCTCACGGACAGATTAATTTATGCAGCTTGCCTAATGGCACCATAGCGATTGTTACCGCCTATATTTGCAGAATAGCCGCTTTTAAGAAAAAGTCAAATTTGACACCTGTCATTCTAGTATAAATTTTACCTTCATAACGACGCGTATCGACGCAACCCTAGGACAATCCACGTGTAGGAAGTCCAGTGTAGTTGACACTCCGCTTATTGGACAGTTCTCGTGCAGAAGGCCTAGCGTAAATGACGCTTCGTTTATTGGACAATTCACGTGTAGAAGGCCTGGCGTAGTAAATGCTTCGCTCATTAGACGATTCACGTGTAGAAAGGCTGGCGTAGTTGACGCTTCGCTTATTAGATACTTGACATGTAGGGTAGAAGGCCTGGCCCCTATCCCACAAAACTTTAGAAGTGTACAAGTTCACAATATTGTCAGTCTTTTCTATGGAAAACCTTACAATTTTGTTAAATTGTACACTTGTAAAGTTTTGTGAGATTGGGGGCTGGTGTAGCGGACACTTCGCTTATTAGACAATTTACGTGTAGAAGGCCTGGCGTAGATGATACTTCGCTTATTAAACACTTCACGCGTAGAATGCATGGCGTAGATGACACGCTTCGTTTATTGGACAATTCACGTGAAAGGCCTGGCGTAGGAGACGCTTCGTTTACTGGACAATTCACGTGTAGCAGAAGCTTCGCTTATTGGACCATTAATTGGACGACTCGTAATTAAATACCTATAATTTATCGTCAGTATCGTCAGGTAGTGCTTACGTGTGTTAACGTTTGTTCATTCGTGCGTGAGTCGGATAGGAATACAGTATTAAATAAACATTAATCAATGTAAAAGAATATGTATCCTTTCGTCCCCTAGTTATCATACTTCTATAGGTATATTCTGCGCGTTCGAATTCAAAATGCATACTTAATTAAAGGTCATAGCATATTTTTACTATTTACGCATCTTTATCCATAATGTTTTTTAAATAAATACTAAGATTTACCTAATAGTCCGGGTTTTTTAAATAACATGTTATAAACACTCTAATGAAGTTTATTAACTCGTAACTCATTTGTCAACGTCGTGCTATAATTAAATTTCAGATTCAAATTATTTATTGTCTTATAGCTGACAAAACTCGCTTTTTAATGTATGTGACAAAAGAAGGCACACAAGCACTTAGTCCAACTGATGGCAAGTGGAATCTGAGACCCATAGACATTTGGATTTTCAAGACTATAATGTTAAGACTGCAATCCTAAGACATTAATTTGTCGCTTAATATCGATTAATTCTCGTAAATACATACTCGTAAATGGTAGGTATACTAGTAAACATGTGCGAGTAGTAGGTAGTAAACTGCTACACTAGCTGTGATACAGTCGGCCCAATAAATAGCTGCACTCTTTAGCACCTTGTCGCTTTAACCTTGTCGCTTGTTTTTAGTCCCTACGACTAAAATCAACTAATGCTTTGAGACATGAGTTCTGTTCTGTGTATGACCCTCATTCTATTCCATTCTGTTTTACATCATTAAGGACGGTACAAAGAATAACACTTTGTTATAGCCTGTCCTTAATCATTATGTTTGTTAGACACAACTTTTTTTTTTCTACTTGTTCGATTGTAACAAGCTCAGTCTCAGCAACTAGGTATCTATAATATTAATAATACTTAGGGATGTTTTAGTAGTTTTGTTTAAAGTGTCGGAATCCCTAGTACACTCCGACATTTTAATTCCTACTATAAGATGTTTTTTGACCCAAATCATGATACTTTTGACTAATAAGCTTTTGCAGAGCGTTTTTTGTAATTGTAAGCTTTAACTACTGTAACCTACATTTAAAATTCTGATTTATTCACGGACTCATTTCTGCAGTCAAACTGTTCGAACAGTTTTGCAGAGCTTTTGTTGTAAGTAATTGTACCATGTTAACTGTTTTAATAAATAATAATTGTAAATTAAACACTCTTTCTCAGGGCTGGATGTTTTTCACCTAATTACCGGAGCTATTTTTTATTTTTCAATTGATTAACATTTAGAATATAAACTTCGGGAAGCTAAATGATCAACATATTCAAATACTTGTATCAGCATATTATCGATCGACTAATATTTTATGGGAACGGTAATTTGAACTTTTGTTTTTCGATGGATTCGGTAGTTAGAAAATAGATGTTTTAAATAACACTGAGAAATATATAATATGAAAAATCCAAGACTCAGGAACAAATTCTCGCGGTCGTCACTCGAATATCTGCCCCTAACGGGTTTCGAACCCGGGACCGCTAGCTTCGTTCGTGTCGTACATGTCGTCATACTCATGCAAATAAAAATTAAGTGTAATCATTTAATACAAAAGTCTGCTATACAAAAAAAAAATGCATTTTAATTCATTACGATGCCCGCTATGACGGCAAACATTATAAAATAATTTTAATTAATAATTAAAAGAGGTCCCAATACAAAAGACGTTGGGGTTTTTTTGGTAGATGTAAAATAAATACGGTGATCAACAAATTGGCACTCCTTGTGTGCGAGTCCGTCTCGAACTTGGCCGTTTTTTAGTGTTATAAATTATTTGTGTCCGTAAACTAACGTTGGTAATCTAATAATCGCAGTATCCACTTCTGCTATAAATATGAAAAACTTTATAATATCCTTACCTTTATAAAGACGTTCACACACTACACTATTTAATTATTAAGAGCTCACGACACACCGCTCCGTCAGTTCAAAGGAAACAAGCTTTTTTGGCTCCAGCATCCTTATAATACTGCCCTGGCAGGTTTTAAATCTTTAAAGATGAATTCTTGATGCTAAATGCACGCGCATAAAAATCTACCAAAATCACAAGTGACGTGATACCTACCTTATCTCTATGACGGTTAGTTTTCATCCCCCGATACAAAAAGGGTAGTGTTATAAGTATTAAGTGTGTATAGTCTATGCATCTTATGTGTCTGTGTCGGTCTGTACAGTCAAGGTCATAAATATGTATACACTTTAGTACCTTGTCACTTTAATCGCTGTGACAAATTCATATGGCAGTTTAACCGTGACGTTAAATAGACAAGGTGCTAAAGTGTATACATATTTATGACCTTGACTGTACATCCTAGCTCCCTAACGGGTACGTATCATAATATATAAAGTTCAAAATACATAATGGTCATAATATATAATGGTTTTATTTCAGAAACCGTAAACTTTTCAGGATTGTTATAAAACAAACGTAACCTAATGGGTTCTATGTAATGACCTTTTAAAAAATCCTATAAAGTTTCCGGTAACAGAAATAAAACCATTATATATTATGAATTATGACCCATTATGTATTTTGTACTTTATACATTACTAGCGACCCGCCAGCGGCTTCGCCCGCTGCAATTTTTTTTTCTTACATGTCACTGAGGGGTATGAAAAATAGATAGTAGCCGATTCTCAGACCTACTGAATATGCATATAAATTTTCATAAAAATCGGTCGAGCCGTTTCGGAGAAGTATGGGAACTAACACCGTGACACGTGAATTTTATATATTAGATGATACGATCCCCTCACCCTAAAGGATGAACCGATTTCTATGTTAGGCACTAAGTATCTACGCTGCGCGGGCGCTGCTTTATACAGGGTGTTCGGTAGAGGGGTCGACAAACTTAAGGTACTAACTCTGTAGGTCATACTCATCAACTTTTATTATGGAACGAACATCCAAATCGCGAAAAAATAACAGTTGTTCCATACATTTCGGTTGTTTACCTAGTTCTCAAAGTTTGTATGGAACAGCTTTTTTTTTTCGCGATGTGGATGTTGGTCCCATACTAAAAGCTGATGAGCATGACCTACAGAGTTAGTCCCTGAAGTTTGTGCAACCCTTTCCTACAGGGTGTTCACCTGTATAATAGGCAAACATTGGTAACTGCAGTGTGATCGGATCCGACGCTTCGCACCACCACTCGGCCTGACTTAGCCAGCCTCGCTCCTCGGGTAGCACGGCAACGACGAAGAAGCAGGGAGGTGATCCTCCCAACACAGCGCTGCGTCGATCTCTAAGGTTGAAGTTTTATCCGGCAAGTTTAAGAAGTCCCGTAGAAGCGTACAAAACACCAAATTGAGAAGGCACGCGCTAAAATGTGTTTTGTACGCTCCGACAGGACTTCTTAAACTTGCCGAATAAAACTTCACCTTTGAGATCGACGCAGCGCTGTGTTGAGAGAATCACCCCTGGAGAGAGCCGAGGGGGTGCCTCGCTCGAAGCCAATTGCGAAACTGTAACGGTGCCCAATCACCAACAGTGAATATCAAATAAAAAAACCTGCTTTGAGATTCGCGGCATTTCAACCCTAACAAGGGTCTTTTCTAAGTTATGGGTTATGTTAACCTAATCGTTAAATATATCGTAAGTGATAATTTGTCGATCAACTCGGGATAATGGTTCATTTATCACAACGGGAAAAGTAGCACTAATAGGCCCGCAGGTGTGCTTTCTAAATGTATTATTACCATGATAAACAATGCAATAAATAAGTAATTAGAATTTGATTTCATAATAATTATATACGTAGTACTTTGAAATTACTTACTTACTGGAAAAAACTAAAGAACTTAACGTTGTTGTTCTTGAAAAAAACACAAGTAAACGACATTTCACAATTCTTAAACAACATTCGATTGAAATTCTCCCCTAGCGTCCTAAGTCCGAGGTCGGCCCAATAGGGGCGCCCTTAGGCATGCTAGTGTAAAAACCCTTTACCGCGTGGACTCCCATCAGGAGTCCGCCCTCTCTCCGGCGAAGTAGTCAAAGCCATCAGAGGCTAACTACACGTAGGTCCCTGAAAAAAAGACCAACGTTTTGATAACTGTTATGTCATTTACAATAATGGCGACTGTGACATAAACGATTCTTAAACGTGTCAAAAACGATATCGTTTTAACGCACCTGCACGGGTAGCACAAGTTGTATTTTCTCGCTTGTCGCTCAGTGCGTCTCCATCGTTACAGACTCGGTCGAAAGGGAGATCCGAGCGACAAACAAGTCGCGGACCACTTGTGCTAGCCCTCCTGAGGCCCAGTTGACTTGACATAGCGAGATAGACTACCTGCCATTGTCTAATTAGAACGGTCAGAAAAAGACAGGTAGTCTATCTCGCGGGCGACATAACTCGCGCGCCGTCATGTGCTAGCCGTGCAGTTAACTTGACACCATTTTGAAAAGTAATCTCGTAAATATGATTATTTACTATTATAAGATTTTTTCCATCTAATAGATTCATATAACAAGTTTTATAAAGCGACATAAATAATATTGTATCGATTCGCTAAACGTGACATAAAAGGCTCCAAACACTCACTTAATACCAAACCTGAAAGTGCCGCGATTGCACAATAGTTACCACTGTTTGCTATAAATAACAGCATTCAGATAAACATCAGCATAAACTCGTCTCTCTGTCGAACGGTCGATCGAGTGAGCGAAGTCATACGAGCGGGCGCACTCGGTGGGAAAAGCGGGTTAGCTGAGAATGCACGCTCTTAAATGTGGTTTTTCCTCTCTGACGGGACCACTTCAACTCGCCGGTTAATATATGCTTCGTTGTTTAAGAGAATCACCTTCCAAAACCCGTTTGACCTCGCATCTCGCGGGTTGCTACCCGGCCATATATGGTCCACCGATGTGACTGCTTTTTTACAAAGCGACGAATTGATCTTATGCAATGTAGAGAAGGTCCTTGGAGACAGGTTTATCTCCGTTTCTGGTATTCCCGAAATCAAAACATCGAGGCGTAGTCGATGGCAGCCACAATACACCGAATTTAATATTTTAAACACATAAAAAACATGTTTTGTCAATTTGTACGGCTTAGGGTCAACAAGATGCTTGTACCTACTGCAAAAATTTGAAGACTGTAGCTTCAACCGTTTGGTTGTGTGACAGACGACGGAGACTTAAGTGACAGCAATGGGGTTCTGTTTTGATCCTTCGGTTACGGAACCATAAAAATCGAACTTTGTCTCTAAGCCCTTTTTTAAGTGAAACCGGTGTCTTTATTCCTAGCGGCACCGGAACCGCTTACAATTAAAGAGGTTTAGTACCAATTTCACCATACGATGTTAAACACTTAACAGACGATTAGAGCGTTAACAGTTGTCAAAATGCATGAACTAACAGTCGATTAACATTTAACATCGTATGGTGAAATTGGTACTTTTTTTTTACAAACCCAAACGACTCGGTAAGCCTATCATCGACTTAAGGTGGGTACGAATTAGAGCAGCCTCGGGGTGAGGCACGCATGGCTCACCTATTTTACTCAAATTCGTAGGCGCCCACGCGCTGTGCGCGAGCATCCCGCGAGCGGCGCGCGGCGAGCCGTTGAGCGTCGGTCTTTTGACCGTGCTCAAAAGTGCCTCAGTGTGCGTGCCTCGCGTAATTTGGACGGGTATCCGAGCGTGCCGCGGGCAGAATGATAAGTTCTAACTTGTCTGCGGGCGAGGCGTGTACAAATTTGATAAAGTTCCAACACCGAGGCGATTTCTTCTTCTTGTTAATAATTCGGTGAATTATGATAAATGCAGCCGCGGCTGTCATCTTGACCGACCCCATTTTTAAATGTCGGCTCGCGTCGAGCACGCTGCCTCACCCGAGCATGTTTATGTGCAACAATTTGGGTCATGAGCCGCTCGCCGCGCGGGGCGGGCATGCCTCGGGCTGAGCCTCTCAGATTCGTACCCAGCTTTAGCTAAAGGCAAACCTAACGCACGGCAACAAAAACATGAGTGTGTCCTTCGTTAAGGTTCATCGAACGGCTTTTAGCTATTTTAATCTCTACACGCAAGACATTCGAGTTATTATTGCCTAAATGGCTAGCGACGGGTGGCTGCAGCTGCGCGCGAGACGGCGCGGCGCGGCAATCCGAATTCTGCCGAAGGTGAAGAGAGGCAATCAATAGAGACAATGACAGGTGACATGTGTCATTTTAGTGTACATGGCGCAGCTTATATGGAACCCAGTGATGTATCAGCGCGTTAACTTTGCAATGTATACCAAAATTTTCACCTGTTACGTGTCATTGTCAAGATGGTCAAATAGGGGTTTGTGATTAAATAATTTCCCTAATGCCTCATTTACACGCTTGCGAAGCTTCGCGTGTGGACTGGGGTGTTTGGGTTGGCTAGCGTAAAGCGGGTCCACATTCGAGCTCGCGTATCCTAAGTATGGACGCTCACTTTTGGCAGACCGTATCACTACCATCGCGTGAAAAAATGCGTCCATATTAACCGTAGCGTAGCAGCGTAGCGTATCATAACGCCGTATCATTAAGTTTGGACACTCCCCGTATCCCCTTTGATGACCGGGGAAAAACCGTATCATTAAGTTTGGACACTCCCCGTTTCCCCTTTGATGACCGGGGAAAAACCGTATCATTAAGTTTGGCCACTCCCCGTATACATTTGATGACCGGGGAAAAACCGTATCATTAAGTTTGGACACCCCCTGTATCCCCTTTGATGACCGGGGAAAAACCGTATCATTAAGTTTGGACACTCCCCGTATCCCCTTTGATGACCGGGGAAAAACCGTATCATTAAGTTTGGACACTCCCCGTATCCCCTTTGATGACCGGGGAAAACCCGTATCATTAAGTTTGGACACCCCCTGTATCCCATTTGATGACCGGGGAAAAACCGTATCATTAAGTTTGGACACTCCCCGTATCCCCTTTGATGACCGGGGAAAAACCGTATCATTAAGTTTGGACACCCCCTGTATCGCCTTTGATGACCGGGAAAAAACCGTATCATTAAGTTTGGACACTCCCCGTATCCCCTTTGATGACCGGGGAAAAACCGTATCATTAAGTTTGGACACCCCCTGTATCGCCTTTGATGACCGGGAAAAAACCGTATCATTAAGTTTGGACACCCCCTGTATCGCCTTTGATGACCGGGAAAAAACCGTATCGCGTATCAAATCATAACTTCGTATCGTAATACTGTATCAAAACACGTCCTTACGTACCGATCTTGATACGCGTCTCCAATCGCGAGTGTGCGGGGTATAAAATAAACCCGTGTGAACATCGATCCCGAGAACGGTGATAACGATATCGTATTTGACGTGTTTCCGTATTGTCAACGTTTTGATAACTATGTCATTTACAATAATGGCGACTTTATATCATTTGTAATAGTGGCGACTCCGACATAAACGATTCTAAAACACGTCAAACGCTATAACGCAGTAGAATAGAGGCCCAGATACGGCGGCGCGCCGCAATGATCGCGCTGTGCGGGGCACGATAGCAGGCGGGCCACAGTTTACGGTGCTGTGTTGCACAGGGCTGGGATTCTACACGGTAATAACGGTCTTTTACGTGTTCCGTATTGTCAACGTTTTGATAGCTCTTATGTCATTTATAATAATGGCGACTGTGACATAAACGATTCTACAACACGTCAAACGCGATATCGTTATAACGCCCTAGCATAGAGGCCCAGATGCAATGAGTTGAGCGATCTCGGAGCAATTACGGTTGCCACCTTTCTTACCAAGATATATAGTAAATGGTGAGTGAGGGTCCAAAAATATAGTACACACAACATAAATATAGTACATTTTATTTATTTATGATTGATCGCAAATATTTTAGTTAGCAAAATTAACTTAGCAGTTGGTAGAGTAGCACCAAGTTCTGTAACACAACCGCCAAATTAAACGTCAAAACAAAATGTTAAGTTTTTTTTTTGGTTGTTTTCATATTCAGAAACGTCCTTATAGACAAATTATATGCCACGAATTACGAAATTTTATTGTTTTTAAAAATAACTTATATTAGCGTAGTTTATGTCTTTCATATTATTATAAAGTACGGACGGCCGAAATATAGTACATTACTATAATTACAGTACGGGTGGCAACCCTAGGGGCAATCCCCATCGGCCATGTTTTGCTTGCAACGACCAATTTGGGCTTAAGCCTGTTTAGCACTGTCTTCCAAATGGTTATTTTTACTAACTGTAAAGAACTGCATCTTTTGAACCGTAAGAGATACCAGATTGATCAGTAAATAAAAAAAAATATACTTACCAAAAATCGATCAAGTGTAATTTAGGCTCGCGCTAATACGATTCGAAATCCAATAGGGAACTTACATAAATTTTTAACTATGCTCTCTGAAAAGTGCTAAAGAAAGAGAGGAATAACTGTATACGGGAAATAATTGTCGTGTAAGTTTTTCATAAGATATAACGTATTAAAAAGTCATAGTTTAGACCCCCTGAAAAAACACTCTATACAAAATCGACGACAGGAATGACGTCACAGCTGTTGTTCCATGTTTAAAATATAAGGATCTTATAAATAAATTTACATTTATTTTGTAAATTAGGTACTATGTTTAATCCAATATCGTTGAATTTAAATATTACGTAAATAAAATGATGATGTCGAAAAAACAATCTAAACATTAAAAGAAGTTTTAAAATTTCAACAAGTTTTAATAAACGCGTCAAAACTTAGTGTATTGCGTTTTATATGCTTTTTTTTCGTTTTCTCCTAAATCGTATTAATGAAACTCAATTCAAATTTTCACACATGTTTACTTTTTAAATTGATTCTAAAAAAAAAAAAAATTTGCGGCCGTCGTTTATTGCGGGTATACTCGTAATACCTTATTTCCTTCTTTGGGGTTTAAGCTACGTATCTATAATTTTAGACTAATCTCTAACATATATTAAAATAAATCAAAACGGAGCCGGGCAGTTGGGTACCTTTCCTTGTTAGTAACTACCTACTTACATACATACATACATACTATCACGGCGTCATTCCCAGAGTGGGGTAGGCAGAGCTACAGAAATACCAACAACTACAAAAGGAGTTGTTGGTAATTGTGTAAGCACATTTTGCACAAACAGGCTAAGATGTTTACCAGTATATTAGTGACAGGTTGCAAGCCCATTGCCTAACAGTACTAGAAGCCCTCATTCCCTTAGTCGCCTCTTACGACCTCCACGGGAAGACATGGGGTGGCACTATTCTAACCCGGCAACCACACGGGCAAACTACCTACTTATAGTTAGTTTTATTATAGACGTAAACATCAAGATGATTTGAATAAAATACACATTTACTTAATATAAATATACAATAGGCATTACTCATTATATAAAAGGTATAAATCGTATTCGTAGACACGTCTTTTTCTACGATCTGGGTTTCGATCGACATTATCGTTATGGTATCGATTATGTGTATCGACCCACATCGATTACGTAATCATTTCATACGTATGTTTTTGTTGTTACGCACGGTCTCATCCACGGAATAGAAAAAACTAAGCGGTTTTTTCTGTTCTGTGGTCTCAACAGCCGTTTCGGTACTTACTAGTTAAAAGCACTAATTTATATCTATACAGCCATCGCGCCTAATATAGACATAGATCTTATTGATAGTGATATCACGGCGTTGTGAGAGTTTTTGACGTTTTGGTTCCTAAACGTATTTGTTACATGTTATTTTTTTATACCATGTAAGTATGCCGGTTTTTCAAGCAATCTAGTTTACCAAGTACATTTAGGTAGAGCCCGACCCGTAATTTTTGTTCGATGGTTCCTTGATATTTAAATATTATTATTAAAAATCGTAGTTTTTGTAGTAGTTACCTTCAGTAGCACTAAAGAAAGATATGGAGTAAGTACTCAATCATTTGTGGCATTCCACAATTTACATACATACATACATAACATCACGCCTTCATTCCCAGAGTGGGGTAGGCAGAGCTACAGAAATACTAACAACTCTAAAAATACTTTTTTATTTCTGTAACCACCTTTTGCACAATCAGTCCAAGATGGTTACTATCGTATTAGTGTCAGTATGCAAGCCCATCGCCTAACAGTACTACAAGCCTTTATTCCCTAAAGCCCCTTCCTGACTTGTCGGTATGCTTGTAGTAAACCGTACAGGCGGCGTAAACGCTGCGCAATGATTGGTAGATGCCACTGGTTACCGAGAAACCCTTGCCGATTCCGTGTTTTACTGCAAGCATACCGACAAGTCAGGAAGCGGCCTTAGTCTTTACGTATCACGTATTTACTTAAGTATATTAAAAAACTTCTTTTCAACCCTTAAATTGGCAACAATAAAAGAGTCATGAATTCAAACCCTATTTGATTTTTAACTAACATAAAAAAATGTAACAAAGGAAATATTAAAAAACAGGGCAAGAGCATGTCGGACCATGCCTTAATCGAAAAACGACGACACGCTAGCCTCGTTGGTAGTGACCCTGCCTTCGAAGCTAGGGGTCCTGGGTTCAAATCCCGGTAAGGGCAGATATTTGTGTGATGAGCACGAATATTTGTTCCTGAGTGTTGGATGTTTTCTATGTATTTAAGTATATATTTCTCTATATAAGTAAGTTTATCGTTGTCTAGTACCCATAGCACAAGCCTAGAGCTTAGTTTGGGACTAGGGCAATTTGTGTGAGATTGTTCCCTGATATTTATTTATTTAAATTGTTTTAACACACCCGTAATATTTTTGAAAGACCTATCCAACGACACCCACACTATAGGGTAGACGAGAAAAACAAAAACATCCTCACGTTACGTGAAGGGAAGGTAACATACAAAAAAAAATATTTACATTTTATTGTATTACTTTGTTGTCGTAACTAATATGCATATTCATGCCAAATTACAGCTTTCTAGTACTAAGAGTCTCTGCGCTAGGCTGCGGACGGACGGACGGACATGGCGAAACTTTGACTACGGAAACCTAAAAATTAACATTATAGATTATAGTATGTCATTGTGCATTATTAGACACTCTGCCAATTTAAGGGTTAAACTGAAGTTTTTATTTTATGTTAATTATAGCTTTTGCCCGCGACTTCGTCCGTGTAGATTTTGATTATCGTTATAACCTCGGGAACTTTTGAATTTTCCAGGATGAAAAGATTTTCCCATTCAAATCCGTCCAGCCGTTGCAACGTGTAGGAGTAAGAATCAAACAAACATGCATTTCTAGTATTAGTAGGAGTTAAATAAGTACATATGTTAGGTAATTCTTTGACCGACCACGTTCATGTTCGAACTTAAAAAATAAATATACTTAAGTATGCCTTAATACTCTTCTATTAAATTTCAGTAACTTGGCGACCGAGCTCTACTCGGGTGTATGTAGGCAACACTATTTAATCACGATTTAATAGTGTCGTCTAGTGTCGACACTATTGAGTTTCTTGCGGCGCTTCTTCAGCAGTGGTCTCCTCTTGGGACGCGCTCCTTTTTTACAAGCTTTTACCTTGCAATTTATGTAGGTAGGTATGTAAGTATGCTTGGGTCCAATCTTGGAAGATCAAGGAAAATTTGAACCACTTCCCGGGGACCGATTGAGCTGTAATTTGGTAAAACTACGTAGCTTCGATTACGATACAATAATATGGCACCATCGAGCTGGTCTGATGTTGGAGTTGGAAGGTGGCGACACTCCGCTATACTTAACGTAGACCTACCGAGTTTGGACTCATTCGATTAGTCTTGATAAGCAGATAATTTTGCAAACAAAACTACATACGTCATAAAAAGTTTGTCCCAGAACTGATTTCAATCATTATTTTATACGCCCGTAAAAAAATGGAGTGATCTCTTGATAGGAGTCATGAGGAATTGATGGAAGTACGTACTCCAAAATGATAGGCACACATTGGCACAGCCATACTGGTACAGCTATACAAACTGGGGGGTTTTCATGACATAACAATGCAGTTCTGTTTACGCTCAGAGAAAAGGACAGAGCTATGACAGTTATATAGCTCGGTGAAAAGGCAGAGATCCCTTGAAGGTGAAATAAAGTTTTTCTATATATTTTATAGCTGGTGGCGGGGGTGATAGAGCGATCCTGACGGACCCCGCACAAGCTCCTTCAACCACACTAAGCCTATTTGTTGCCGATTTTGACGTACTTGAACAACAGCTGTTGAAGTGACAAATTCGCAGTCACCTTGATGGTGTCATTGACGGTTCCGCATTGCTGTTCAGGATTTAGCTGGGCGTGGGCGGACATTGTTTTTGATGCCCTTAAATAGGTCGATCGAAAAGTAGATGACTAGATGACCGGCCACTAATGGAGAAATCGAGGTTAGAAACAAATAATAATTAAGAGCCAGCAGGAGTCGGTGGCCAGGCTTAGGGGGTCGACTCGTGAGCGTAAGGTACAGAGTTCGAACCCAATGAACATGTACCAATGTTTTCTAACTTAAGGACTTACATTATCCGATGCTTTTACAGTGAAGGAAAAAAATCGTGAGGAACCCTGCACATTCGAACAGTGAGTCTATCATAGAGGGTAGGGTAAATCCGGAATAGAGAAAAATTTAAGAGTAGGCTCCAAAAATACAAAATAACGGTCTTTTGAGGGGTTATTTTGAGTCGTTTACATTAACACTCATTTAAACTTTATATTGCATAAGATAAGAGAAGAATTGGTAAAAGTTATATTTTACATGTCACATTTACAAAATATACAGTCATTTTTGATAACTAAGTATTACATTTTATTTAAAATACAGTTTTAATAATTATACAATTTAAAACTCTATGTCCATAATGCTAATATGAAAATATTATAACATAGTAGATTGTTCAACAAGGGACTAAAACAAGCCATAATGACACGCGAGCGAGCTTGCGAGCGAGGGTGGCTGTAGTTCGAGTGTCGTTATGGTTGTTTAGTCTCGTGTTAAACACTCTACTTTTCACTTTGAATGCGAGGAAAAAAACGACGTTCTAAACAATATTGTGTTTTAACAACGTACGCTCAATACAAGTTATGAACATCTATTCAAAATACAAATAGGAAAAAAGTTCCGTGGTTTTTAGGTAAAGTGATGTTTTAAATGCTTGCATATTTAGTCAACAGATTCAAACTTGAAAACCATTTTAAAAGTAATTGGACCACGCATAATAAAAGAGTTCGGCCTTAATATGATTAAATAGATTCATCATTCAGTAATAATTAATCGTGTTTCACGAAATTAAATCCTTTTTTTTATATATTTGCACAGTTGTCATTTTGAGGTTATTTCGACACCCAAAAATATGTCCATACACAATCACTGAAAATGGCGATAATCCTCCATTCACAAACACCGTGATTGGTTGTTTAGGAATTTCCAAAGTAAATGAAAAAAAATACTTTAATCCCTAGAGATTAATAAGGAGCTTTAGTCCCGATTCGCAGAGATTTAAGTAGCATTTTAAGAGCATGAGAAGTTAAAAGATATTTCATATTGTTGTTTCACGGGTCAATAATGATGATGCATAGTTCCGCTTTCCGATCATACTTAGATGGCATACTCGTATTGAATATAAAATTTAACTTGCATGTGTGGATTTTCAATCATCGTGTTATAATTATTACCTATCACTAAAAGGACTATAATTTCAAATCCCGGTAAGGGCTGATATTTGTGTGATGAGCACAAGTATTTTGTTCCCGAGTCTCGGATGTTTTGTATGTAGGTATTTAAGTATAAATATATTTCTCTATATCTCCCTATACCCTATACCTATAGTAGTCTAAAGCTTAATTTGGGACTAGGTCAATTTGTGTGAGGTTGTGCCCTGAAATTAATTATTTATTTGTTTGATTTGTTCATGCTATAAAATCCATACTAATCTAATATATATGTTCGGAAATGAACTTGTTTAAAATAAAAAGACTTGCTTCGTTATACAAATTATAATAAAATTAAACAGATCTAGGTAAGTAGGTACAATTTCGGACGCGTGCGCTCCTATTGTAGATCTGTTGGCAAGTGTCGTCCGGTGGCAGCGCTGCGGCGCGGGCGGCGAACCAGTTCCCGATGACCCCCCCGCGTCTTCTTGCCCCGCGATCGTCTGGGTCACGCATTAGAAGTGTAGACATATAAAAATCTCGTATCACGGTGTAGGTACGTTATTGAACTTCTTCTGAAACGGCTTGACCGATTTGTATGAAATTTTATATGCATATTCAGTAGGTCTGAGAATCGGCCAACATCTATTTTTCATACCACTAAGTGACATCAAATAAAACAAAATTGCAGCGGGCGAAGCCGCTGGCGGGTCGCTAGTATTATATAAATGTGAAAGTAACTCTGTCCGTCTGTTTGTTACGCTTTCACGGATAAACCGCTGAACCGATTTTGATGGAATTTGATTTGAAAATACTTTGGGTCCCGGGGAATATATAGGGTACTTTTTATCCCAAAAAACCGGGCAAGAGCATGTCGGACCATGCTCAGTGTAGTGTTCTGAAGCCGAATTTTCTACTTAAAGTCAATTGGTGCCGCCATCTTAGATGATTTTAGTAGGTATAAACACTTTAATCACCTGTATCTCAATAATCAATGATGTCTACTTAGTCGTGATAGTTTTCCTTTACAATTCGTTATATGCTCTTTCAGGCTGGGGGGCTGGGGGGAGTGAGACACTTGAGTCTAACAAAAATTAGCGCTTTAAAGCTTAATATTTCATAAACGAATTACTTAATCGAAAAAATATTTTTGAAAGACCTATCCAACGACACCCCACACTATAGGGTAGACGAGAAAAAAATACATCCCCACGTTACGTGTAAGGAAGGTACCAAAAAAAAATATGTTTACATTTTATTGTACCACTTTGTCGGAGTGACTAATATGCGTAATCATGCCAAATTACAGCTTTCTAGTACTAAGAGTCTCTGCGCTAGGCTGCGGGCGGACGGGCTGACGGACGGACGGACGGACGGACATGACGAAACTAATATGCATATTCACGCCAAAATACAGCTTTCTAGTACTAAGAGTCTCTGCGCTAGGCTGCGGACGGACGGACATGGCGAAACTATAAAGAAACAAAACTATAGATTGACTACGAAACCCTAAAAAATGATATAAACGAGTGAATAGCGACATAAACGAGTTCTACGCGGACCGAGTCGCGGGAAACGGTTAGTCAACTAATATAATTCGAAACACCAATTTAGTTACGTTGTTATAAATCTTATGTGCTCCACTTGGTTTATTATGAATGACCTTTCCAATTTTGTTATTGATAAAACCGATATAGCACATTAAAAACCGGTTGCACAAACCAGTCGAAAGGTTATGATCTTCGAATCCTTAAGCAATTTTAACCTGAAGCGATGCGCTTTTTAGGATTCCGTACCCAAAGTTTAAAACGGGACCCTATTACTAAGACTCCGCCATGCGTCCGTCCGTCCGACTGTCCGGACGGACCTTATCTCATGAACCGTGATAGTTAGACAGTTGAAATTTTCACAGATGATATATTTCTGTTGCTGCTATAACAACAAATACTAAAAAACGGAATAAAATAAATATTTAAGGGGGCTCGCATACAACAAACGTGATTTTTTTGCTCGACATCGATAATTGCAACAGGTAGACGCTTGGAATATTCACAGAATATTAGGTTTTATAATCACTTAAAAATAAATAATTAAAATAAAATAAAACAAATATTTAAGGGGGCTCCCATACAACAGACATGTTTTTTTTGACAAAAGAAATAAATTCTAAGGGAACGGAAAAAAAGATACGGCTGTTAATGGCGTAAAAAACGTATATTTCGACACTCTAAGGGAAGGGAATTTTTTTTTTTAGGGTAGGTATGTACTTCGCATAGGCCTAGAATCCTGACATTTGGCAACGAAGGTCTTACAGCATAACTAAAGGAAAAATCTGAAAATCCTGAATTTGTTGCTCCATCACAAAAAAATATGTTTTTGCGATTGCAAACTTATTTGCAGTTGTTAAACTAATCGCGACATGTCGATGTATGGAGACAACAGGTTTTCAACGGCAAAGACAAGTTTGTCACTGAATACAATTTTACATTTTTATAAGTTTGTACGAAACCCTCGGTGCGCGAGTCCGACTCGCATTTGACCAGTTTTTTTATATTATATATTTGATCATTGAGGTATCGATGATCCAGTAAGTACCTACAGTAAGTTCCAAAGTCAGAAAAGCCTAAGAAGTCAAATTAGTTGACTGTACAAGTTTCCATTATTATCAAACCGCGATAAGAATAGTTTTTTTTTTTTCGATAAGAATAGTCTTGGCGGTGACAGTTTTCTCATATAATTACGTCAAAGTTCATATGAACTGACAGCTATTCCAAGTGTAAACTAATTGCGGTTGAATAATACCTATAGACAGTACTTACAAGTGTTATTGTGTTTGCTTATTGCGGCAGCAACCTTCAAAGTTTACTTTAGCTAAAGCAAAACGCATTTTTAAAGGATACTCTTAACTACGATAGACATTCAAAGGATATCATAGGTCATAGGTATATTTACGCTCCTACTGTTTTACAGAGGCAATGTCGCATTTGTGGATGTATGTATTAATTATTTACGCAGTAGCAATGAAGCCTTTAAAAAAAGTAAATTTTGGGTACATTAGCAAAACATAATATATTTTACAACTAGCGACCTGCCAGCAGCGGCTTCGCCCGCTGCATTTTTTTTTTTTCATATCACTTAGGGGTATAAAAAATGGAAGTTAACCGATTCTCAGACCAGACCTACCCGATATGCACACAAAATTTTGTTTGGCAACAATACGGAAATTTTATATATCAGAAAAATATCTTACAAATCTTGTAAATAGTAAACCAAACGCAATGCCGTAACGAAACGCATCCATGTGACAGAACAGCTGACCGCGCTGAAAAAATATTTATTTTGTTGACAACTCTCCCTTTCTTTACCTGATCAAAATGTGTTGACTCCGGGCCATGCACGGATTGAAAAACACCAAATATTATCAAGTATTATATTAAAGTAATCCCACCAACCGCCGCAACTACCAAAATGTCCGCAAGCAGGTTAGACGCTGTCTACCGGAGTTTCCTTATCACAAAATTTTTCACGAAAGGATGGGGCAAACCTGAAAATTTGCGAAGGTAAAAGCAATTTACTCATGTTTCAAAGTATGAGCCAGTATTATATACATTAATGTTTCATATTTTTTATTTTTATTCTTATTATAAAATCATGTTTACCTAATTTATATAATCGAACAATATTTTGCGCTCCCAAAGGTTATTCGAGTTTAGAAAAGTAGTGTCGAACCGGGACAAGTGCTTCAAGCTTATCGACAGAGATTATCCAGTTACTATCACAAAGGTACTTTTACAATTTTATTTATTCATTGTTATTATTTATTTATACTAACCTAAAATCATTGACTAGTACTACTGAGAAAACGTAGTGAAATTTAGTTAACAGCCACTTTAAAAAAATTGGATTCAGAGCTAAATGATAGGTAAAACTTCAGTTATTGTTAGTAATGATTACTTCCTTTTTCAAATGATGTGTATAATTTAAAAGTACTTATTCTGGTTTTGTGCGTACTACTCTATTTTTAATCCTTAGCCCACTCACATTTAACCGTAACTTGGGTTTTTAACTCCGATAAAAAAGGGGTGTTGGTTTTGTTACATGTATGTTTATGTAACTATCTGTGGCATTGTAGCATCCTAACAGATGAATGAATTTTGATACAGTTTTTCAAAGAACCAGTGAACCAAAATTTGAGCAGTGTTGTTAGCTTATATATACTGTACAATAGCTCATAAAAAGTCTTTTGGGTCTCCATATACGAGAGTGAGAGGGACGCACACATGTTAAGGTTCTTAAAAGACCTATTGCACTACATAACCCTTCAGTCGGCAAGACAACTATAAAGTTAGTTTAAACTTGAATTTTGAGTTATTGTCATAAAGTATTAATTGTTTTTTTAACAGCAGCCGTTATACGGCTGCTTGCTGCTTGAAGGGATAATGCAACATTTAGTAAGACGATTGTGAGGCTGAAAATTTTGAGACAAAATGCAGTAATGATTCTCTTCCCTTGAACCTAGTCAGATTATTATGATTTTGTATGAGTGTATGTTTTCCTAATGTAGGTACGAAAATATTTTACAACCTAGTTTTTCATAATAACTGCAACATGTTAAAAAATCTTGGAAATCAGACTTGATTTTAAGGGGTGAGAAACTTTACTGAACTTACTGGAGCTTTTGTATTGTTCTTTTTTACAGCTTTGCGATTTGCACGTCACCTCACAATGCTATTTAATAAAACAATAGGTTTACAATGTTTAACAGTTATTTTTAGATATTGAATAGCTAACATCATCAAATTACATATTTCTTTATAAATCTTAGGAGCAAAAGATGTCAGACTGCACACTCCTGGAAGGGTATTTCATAACGCCGATGCAGCAGTATTTGCCGGGGATAGTGCCAGAGGTGGCAAGGAAGGCCCACTTCCAAGTGCTCTTGCCTCGCCACTGGCCAGAAAAAGGAGTAAAACCCATGTGCTTGCATCTCGCTGGAACCGGTGATCACGTGAGTGTTAATGTATTAAATAACATTTGTATACCGCAAATTAGAACTTTAAAATATTAGTAGTGGTAGGATATAGTGAAGGGTCCATCTGGATCACTAATACAGTCCTATCCTTTATCGCTTTATCGTACAGCCAAGCAGCTGTTTTGGTTAAGACCAAAAAGTTGGCCACGCTGACTCACTCACAACTTTTCCCGTGTGCGACAAAAATTAGCCATACAATTTGTAAGGATACTTTTCATCGCTCAACAGAACTCTTTCCATCTTCGTTGTTTGTATGGTTAACTATGGTCCTCACCCGTTCGTATTGTTGCGTTTTGGTGTGGGGATAAAACACCCAGTGAAATTTTATGATGTTAGTACCTATAGAGGTAATCCGCCTTAGTCCTTAGTCTTAAGAATGCAAATGTCTACGAGTCTCAGATCCCACTTACCATCAGGTGGCCTGTGTGCTTGTTTGCCTCCTAACACATCCCATAAAAATCACTTGACATTCTTTATCTTTTTTTAATACTATCCCGATAAGACTGAACACAAATGTGTTTTTTAATTATCCACATTTTCTGATCCAAACCCCATATGTCATAAAAATAAATTTGGGTACCTGATTCCGTAAAATGTACCAGTTTACGTAACTACTTGTATTGCCCACACTCTTAGTTTTTTGATCCAATTTCAACAAAAATGTTATAGTTCTGGCGCAATATTTGGTGACTGGTAAATAAATTAAGAAATTGTTTTAACTAACATTCTATAAAAAAAATAACGTATGTTATTAATATATTTTGAAATTATCAATACTATTTTAAGACACTGGCCATGTGCGAGACGAACCCAATTGGCAATTACTGAATGAATAGTCATGTAACTAACATACAATGGTACTCTGTTCAATTATTCAATCAGCCCAATTTTTCTATTAGTAATAGTCTAATCTCAGTGCCTCATCCATCTCACTCTTTTCATATTGTTTCCTTCCCCGTGTTATAGGTTCTGTGGCCCGCCATTTTTTTTAAATCGAAACTAACGCACACGACTTTCAAACATCTTAAGATTTGAATATTAAAAAGGTACCCTTGACCTACAGAGACTAAAGGTACAAGACAAGGTCGAAAATGCAGCAAGCTTACCCAAAAGATATCAATTAATCCTACGTTTTGTCATGCTAAATATAGGCTAATCTCAATAAATGCTCGGGACTCCAAAACAAATGCACAGAAAATAAATGTCCTAATCACCGTGCGCCGTGCCACACCTCTACATCCTCTACACTCTAAAGGCTGACCGCAGCAACACTACTGGTTTGTATGGTTCCGCAAACATAAATAAAATCACGCCTTCATTCCCAGAGTGGGGTAGGCAAAGCTACAGAAATACCAATAACTAGGCTGCTATATACGGGGCAATTATCTTAACGATTCGTCGTTGCGATGTTAAAATCGAACGATGGATTGTACGTATATAAATAAAATAAATAAATATCAGGGGACATTCTCACACAAATTGACCTAGTCCCAAACTAAGCTCTAGGCTTGTACTATGGGTACTAGACAACGATAAACATACTTATATAGAGAAATACATAATTAAATAAATAGAAAACATCCTAGACTTAGGAACAAATATTCGCGCTCATCACACAAATATCTGCCCTTACCGGGATTTGAGCCCAGGACCGCTGGCTTCAGAGGCTTCACTCCTAACTAGGCCAACGTGTCGTCATATATCGCCACGATATCGTTTCATATTGATCGTAATGACGGATCGTTCCGTATATAGCGGCCTTAAAAAGACTTGTTGGTATTCCCGTAACCACATTTTGCGCAACCAGGCTAAGATGTCTGGTTCCGTTTCATAGAAAACCATACAAACTAGAGCGTGGCTGAGCTGAGGCCAACCGCAAGCGGCATTGCTGCCACAAAAGGAATGGTATAATCCATTCGCTTTGATAGTGTCGCTACACCCGCACGCACTTGTGGTCATTGTAATAAAGTACTAATTTAGATCGATGTAAACTGTCAAATTCACTTATGTACGCCGCTTGCTTTCTTTGTTTACGCGGCGGCATCCTTTGACAAAAGGCAGCACGTGCCAAGGCGGCGCGAGACATTTACACCTTACACCGAGCAACATATTCTTGTATCTCGCGCTTTCGCAGACCACCGCTCGACCGGCTAAACATCGCCTCAACTCGAGCCGTTCAGTATTATTTATATGAAACACTCAAATGCAACGCACAACTAATCAGCATGGTAACGGCACCGCCTTAAGGTGGGTACGAATAAGAGCAGCCTCGGGCTGTGGCACGCACGGCCCACCTATTTTGCTCAAATTCGCATGCGCTCACGCACTCTGCGCGTGCAGCGGGCGAGCGGCGCGCGGCGAGCCGTCGAGAGTCGGCCTTTTGTCCGTGCTCAAAGGCGCCTCAGTGTGCGTGCCTCGCCTAATTCGGACGTGTATTCGAGCGTGCCGCGGGCAGAACGACAAGTTCAAACTTGTCTGTGAACGAGGCGCGTACAAATTTGATAACGTTGCTGAGCCGTTCCACCACCGAAGCGATTTCTTCTTTTTTGTTAATAATTCGGTGAATTATGATAAATGCAGCCGCGGCTGTCATCGTGTCCGACGCCTTTTGAAATGTCGGCTTGCGGCAAGCGCTGTCTCACCCGCGCATTTTTATGTGTAACAATTTGGCTCGCGAGCAGCTGGCCGCGCGGGGCGAGCATGCCTCAGGCTGAGCCGCTCAGATTCGTACCCAGCTTTATATAGATGAGGCGAGGCGGTGCTGGTCCGTTGCCGAGCGGTTATTTCTGCGACAACCTTTACTCCTTCCATTACCCTGTACTATTATGACCATCATGTAAAAGAGGGCTTTAGCTAGGTGCACCCAATATCTTAACGGCTCCCTCGTAAAAGAAGATACGCATTATCAGTACCAGTGACGTGAGCATACCGGTTCGTGACACCCCGAGGCGTCGTGACGCACGGTGAGCGTTCTCCTGCTAAGAATTTGGTTTTAAGACATGCCAACTTCTGCTACCGCTCGGATTCGTGGCCACTTGGCCAAGGCGCAAGGTGTGATGTTTATTTGTTTATCAATAACAAATAAACAAGCGTTGACCGACAGGTTTGGCGCATGGCCATGCATTTAGAGGACATGTGTTATTAGGATTGTTTAAGCCAGGATTCCGTGCTGCTACGAACGAACGTGTGGGTGTAAATTAGAATAGAATAGAATGTAATTTATTTGACACCAAAAAATAAATAACATTTAGAAAAGAATATACAGTATGCACGTATTCTGGCGCCAAAAAGGTTCCAACTCAGCATAATGCTGTGGTCAGTGGACCGCAGCGCTGGTTTACGGTTGGCACCTTTGGTTCAACCATCATGACAATAATATTGTTACATTTAAATTAAACATGACACTATAAACTTAATTTAAAATCTATTGTAGGTATACACTACGGACAGCATTTAAAAAGACGTTACAAAAATTAATTTCATCCCATTCAAATATTAAACCTAACATAACATACCGTGTCTAATCCTATAAGATAGCATAAAATTAGCTTCGTATCAAGATGTATGTAGATACTCCTACAGTGGCACACGCACGAAATGACGTCAGTGACACACGCCTAGAACATTGATCCAGGCACACGTGCGCCAGTCAGTTTAGCCGCACTTTGTTGTTACTACTCCATCTAAAACTCATTAAGATTTATTTGCACACATTTAAATTGAAATCAACATAATTAGCCGCATAGGTTTTAGTGGTGGTAGGACCCTGTGTAGTATCCGTCCGGATAGCTACGACCATCTTATCTTACCGACCGCCAAACAGCAGTGTTCAAGTGTTAACAACCGGTGAAATTAATAGTGAAGAGGTATACCCAGAGAGTCCTCAGGGTTGGCAACGCATTTGAGGTCTTAGGAAGGAAGATTGTAGTCTCGAGGATGGTTTATGCCCAAATAATGGCTCAGAGATCCCACTTACCATCAGGGGCCAATTGCGTAATAAATTACATAAAGCTAGTATTAATGGTTTTGCATGTGTATTTAAGAATAGTAAGGGCTTTTACTTTATTATGCAATAGGACTCAGGTGGCCTGTGTGCTCGTTTGCCTTCTATCCTGCCTGGCTGCTCCACAGAATACACGTGGTCGTTATCCAATTAACTGTTTGATCGTAAGGGCAGTTTAGAGCAGACCCTTGCAGGTACTGAACTCCTGGTGATAGGGTGACTGAACACTCTCATCTGATTGGTTGCCAACTTAGAACAGCTTGACGAACTGGTTTCCTTTGAAAAGTTATTTTATTAAATTTGTGTAGGTTTGTAGGTAAGTTGTAAATTACACATATAAACATAATAGGGATGACTAGCAGGTCCAATTAGCCACTTTTATTGGAGTGCCAGAAAAAATATCTTTCGTTTAGAGATTTATATGGAACTAGCTGTTTGAGTCCGGCGTCGCCTGTGTTATTTCTTACAACAACCCGATTGCTGGCAATCTTCACAGGATCACCCGCCTGGCTAATCTAAAGATTGCCTCAAAATGAGTCCAGCCGTTTTAGAGTCCATAGGGAACATACCCATCCATTTTGATTCAGCTGAGTAAATTCAGCCATCTTAAAGATAGTCTTGACAGACTGTTGAAAAGACGCAAAACAAAGTCTATTTATAAGGGTTCCGTTTTACAGTATTTGGTACGGAATATTACAACCATTATCTTAGAGCCCCATTTTTTTTTACTTTTTTGATACTCTATTAATTGAAATGGCAGTTTTGAATTGGACCCAAAAAGGGTCAATATATAGGTAGTTGTGTATTTTAATTGGATCATGATATGGTGAATTCCCCTTATTTCTAGTGAATTCACCTCGATTACCACCAAAATTGGCCGCCATTTTGGCTTTTTTACCGTTTTTTTATCTTCTATACTAATTATAAATGTGAAAGTACCTCGGTCTGTTTGTTACACTTTCACGGATAAACGGCCGAACCGATTTCGATGAAATTTGGCATGGAGATAGTTTGAGTCCCGGGGATGGACATAGCGTACATTTTATCCCGAAAATTTTGACGGTACCTGAGGGAATAGTGATAAACGACTTCTACGCGGACGCAGTCGCGGGAAACAGCTACAAATAATACGTTCGCAAGTAACTTATACTTTTTATATATCCGGATATTTTTATAATTTCGGTATCATTGAAGATAGAAAAGACTGACACATATTTATTCTCAAACTCGTGCGTCAGCCATTTGTGTGACGAAAACGTAGGTTAGAAACGCTTCTAGATATTAATAATATGTTTTGTCGCATCCTCGTGAGACGTGAACCGATACTTGTGCCACGTCATACTCTCGCGAAACTAGCTGACGTATGATCTACAGCTAAGCTCAAAGGTTACGGAAAAGACAGAAATCTTTATGTTGCTCAAACTTTTTTTTGGTGAAATAATTTGGAAGTTAGTTGCTCAATCACGCCAGAACGACTGCACGGATCTCGATGAAAATTGGCACAGAGATAGATGATACTCTGGAATAGCAGATAGGCTACTTTTTATCCCGGAAAATTGGACAGTTCCCGAGGGAATAGCGATAAACGACTTTTAAGCGGACTAATATAATAGGTCAATGCATTCTTTTCTATAATAAATGACCCGACGCAGTTTTCAAGTTACCATTTTCAGCACTTAAAAATTACTTGAAAAAGTCATTAATCTCTAAAGCTTACTATAGGGTCGAGGATTATCTAACAGACAAAAATGCTTGGCGTAAGATACATATTATTATTATTTTATTTATTTGCTCTTGTTTATTAGAAGTTTCGACACTTTTTCCTGCTTAACTACGCATGATATTATATATTTTTAATTTTTTTTAATTGATTTATATAACGCTAGGTTAAGTTCTATCATTGTCATAGCAATGTTTAAAAAAAAATGTCTGACTGTGGAGTTTCTTGTGGCGCTTCTTCTCAGCAGTGGTTTCTTTGAAGCGCCAGTAGGGTTTTGACGTGTAAAAGTGCCCGTGCGGCCTACTTACTGAATAAACAACTTATATATTTTATCTTCTTTCATTCTAATACTTATATTACTTAATCTTTTTCTTTTTGACCATTAAAACATTAATAGACCTTAAATATTAAATCTTTAATTGTTTACGGTCTAAATTACTATTATATTAGCGTAAATTAGTGCGATAAGTGAATCTGTCGTAACATGTGATAACACAGTTTGTCGCAATATGGTGTGATATCGTTACATAAAAATTATCTATTGTTGTCAATAACTACGCTAGACACTTGGCATTGGGCCACGTACCTACTCATAGGCGGGTTATTAATGTCGAATCACAATATCGATCGGAAACGGCTAGCGCCATTAAAAGAATATTTTGGTACGGATAAAAATAAACTAATGATCGCCGGTCAAAGTGATCTGCCACTCTACCTACTCTTGACGACACGGAGGCCTAGTTGGGAGTGACCCTGCCTCCGAAGCCAGTGAGTGATCCTGGGTTCAAATCCCGGTGGGCACATATTTGTATGTATGTATGTATGTATGTAAACACTTTATTGTACAAAAGAAAAACCAAAACAATACAAAAAATAAAAATAAAAAGATGTACAAAGGCGAACTTATCCCTTTAAGGGATGAGCGCGAATATTTATTCCTGAGTCTAGGATGTTTTCTATGTATTTAAGTATTTATTTATCTATATAAGTATGTTCGTCGTTGTTTAGTACCCATAGTACAAGCCTAGAGTTTAGTTTGGGACTAGGTCAATATGTGTGAGGTTGTCCTGTGATATTTATTTATTTCATATTTACTAAGGCTCTTTAAACTTGACCTGAAAAATAAAAAATTCTGCTTATTATTTATTAGTTTTGTGAAGAAGGTCCTAAAGAAATTTTTATCAGCTTCCTTTCACAGCTAACAAAATTGAAAAATTGTAATAACTGTGGTCGTGGTATTGAAAACGGTGAACCAGGGTACCGCATTTCGAAAAATTTGAAAAGTTGCGTTATCTCGTTTTCGGTGCGACTTTTACCAGTTTCACTAAACCTGATTCATGATGTTCTGGCCACTCCTGAGCCGAGCTATCCAGCTCTGCAAGGTTGGCCACTATCCCTCGGACCTCGACCTGTATGGTGTCCCCTTGTGTTACAGAAACTCATTTCATAGATGATGTCTTCCCATGGATGTCGTAAGAGGCGACTAAGGGAATAAGGGCTTGTAGTATTGTTAGGCGATGGGCTTGCAACCTGTCACTAATACACTATTAAACATCTTGGCCAGATTGTGCAAATTGTGGTTACAGAAATATCAACAAGTTTATAGTTGTTGGTATTCTGTAGCTCTGCCTACCCCAGTCTGGGAATAAAGGCGTGACGTTATGTATGTTATGTATGTCATTTCATAGAATGTATCACTACGCAGAATTTTCATTTACTAGAAATTTAATTTCTGCTGGAGATTATCTTAAGCATGAGTTACGTAGGGTAGGTTACGTTAGACCTGTGACCACCAAAAAAGAATCTAAAAACAGTGAGGTTACAGCAGAAATTAGCTTTATATGAAATTTTAATTCTGTGAAGTGATACATTGTATGAAATGAGTTTCTGTAAAACAGTGTACCTACAATCAACGTTATGAATATGTATACACTTTAGTACCTTGTCTATTTAACGTCATGTTTAAACTGCCATATGAAATTGTCACAGCGATTAAAGTGACAAGGTACTGAAGTGTATACATATTTATGACCTTGACTGTACAACCTAGGTACCTAACTTAATTATTATTGCAAGTTAAGATTAGTAAGCGACTAATAATATGCCATACGATTAAATAAATAAAGTGTAAACCCAAAGTCATAAATCTAATAAATAAATATCGGGGGACACTCACACAAATTGACTTAGGCAACGAGAAACATACTTATATGGAGAAATAAATACTTATATACCTACAAAACACCCAAGAGTTGGAAACAAATACTCGCTCATCACACAAATATTTGCCCTGACCGGGATCCGGACCTGGGCCTCTGGCTTCGTAGGCAGGGTTCATACCTGTCGTTGCCTTAGTCAATTTGTATGAGATTGTCCCCCGATATTTCTGCCCTCCTAAGCCAATACGCAGTATCTCAAAATCAATAGACAAAGCAGATTCAATCCTATCCTGTTGGTATTAAGGTTGCATTTGCTACAGGAGTTTTGTCTGAGATACTGCATTTTGTGTTAGCAGGGCAGATTTATCTATATAATAAAAATGAATCGCTGAATGTGTTGCTAAGCGCAAATCTCTAGAGCAGCTGGACCGATTTCGCTAATTCTTTTTTATTGTGTTTGTTACTGTCAGGAGAAGGTTTTTATGAAAGAAAAAAACTGAAAAATCACCCGGGAAAGTCAGAATTTTGCAGCGGGGCAAAGCCGCTGGCGGGCCGCTAGTTTATTATATTTATAACTTTGACTAAACAACAAATTACTATTTTTTATTGACTAGCTATTGGGTCTCTTATTGGTTATGCTTAAGTTAGAAGTGGTCTACCACAAGGCAACGGATGGTTTGGGTCTGTTCCAGTTTTTCTGGCGGCGGCGCAACCTGATGGTGAAGCCCCTCATCAAGGAGGCCGGCATCGGCGGCATCATACTCGAGAACCCCTTCTACGGCATGCGCAAACCTACTGACCAAGTGTAAGATATGGTTTTTTACTCCACCTGTTCGAAAAAGAAGTAATAATAAGCCTTTAGCTGACTGCATGTTTTCGACCGACTTTACAAAATGAGGAGATTGTCAATTCGTCGGGTTTTTTTTAGTGTATGTTCCACGATTACTCAAGAACCGCTGGACCGCTAACATTTTTTTTTGTTCGTGTTGGTGTACTTTCTAGTTGGTCC
Organism: Acleris holmiana; assembly: GCA_949316455.1. Lineage (NCBI taxonomy): Eukaryota > Metazoa > Arthropoda > Insecta > Lepidoptera > Tortricidae > Acleris > Acleris holmiana. The sequence goes on from OX438783.1 coordinate 12,766,102, forward strand.
CATTCTTAGCACTTCAAGATCTGATGATGGGATCTTGAAGAAATCGAGGGAACTCCTTAAATATTATAGGATTATAGCGATTTTAGAATTTTCAGTGACAAGTCTAGCTTTTGCAGTCGCGTTTATCGCAGTGACAAAGAGTGACAGATGTTTTATCCACGTTCATCCACATCGATAAACACGACCATAATAGCGTTCGACGAAATAGAAAATCTATAAAATGATATAGTCGATGAAGTGAAATTCGTTAAAATGGTCGTTTACCATAGTCGCTATCTATGAAGATGCTATGAATGCTTACCGTCCCATTACTTTCTCAAACTCGTATCTGATCGAATCGTTTGATTGAAAGTAGTCTTTATTCTACTTAGACACACGAGTGCTTTTCCCAGTGATCAATTAGATACGATACAAGGTTGAGAAACTAAAGGGACGTTATGCTACAGGTCTTCCCTGTTTGGTACAGTCGCTCGTCACTGCACAACGTGTCCGATATCTTCGTGATGGGCGGGTGCCTAATCCTGGAGTCGTTGGTGCTGTTCCACTGGTGCGAGCGCAACGGGCTCGGACCGCTCGGCGTCACCGGCCTCTCCATGGGCGGACATGTCAGTATCACCATACAATGGCCCTTTAGGAGTTTTTAATACCTATTGCCGCTCGAGCCCAAGTTTTGCTTCTATACACTGAATAAATGAATAGGTTGATTTTACCTATAATTAGGGTTGATATAGCTCCTACCCGTGAGTTTAGTCGAGTTAATATATTTTTTTTGTAAAAAAAACACGTTGAAAATGTGTTACTTTTACAAAAGGTACTGGTAGAACCTGTATCAACCCTAATTATAGGTAAAATCAACCTATTCGTTTTTTCAGTGTACGCGTTGCTCGATAATACGCACGCCAAGGCTCGGAACCGGTTTTAGAAATACCGGTTTATTTCACTTTTGTTCCGAACTTTTCTAGGGAACGCAAACGTTTTGACAACTTTAAATCAAGTTTTGTTTTGTGAGCGTGACGTGCGTCTCGAATAACCGGTTTTTTAGCTCGATACCGGTTAATTCGAAAATAACTTTATATAAAGGCTCCTCCAAAAACCGCTTTTGCAAACAGAACCGAAATAACAAAGTTTCGCGTCAAGGACAATAATAACGGTTTGAAAAAACCGGTGTCCGACTTAACCGGCTCGGTCCGTCCTGTTGAGTTTGCTTGTGGTAGTTCGCGGTGCGATTTATTAGTGATGCAACGCCCTCCACTTTTTTTCTATCCATCGCCAATTCCTTTGCCTCCCTATGTCGGCAATTCCGTTCTATTTGACTCACGTGACTTATTCATGATCTACCTATTCTTCGCTTCCCTTTCACTTTCCTTCTACGATGTTCTTTATCAAGCTGTCATATAAAATTTACCATTGGAGTTAACCATACACACAAAAAAAATCAAAAAAACTTCCGTTGTGACACGAAAATTATCCCTACAAATGTATGGCTAACTTTCGTGTCACAAAGGAAAATTTTCATAGAAAATTGAATTGAGTGAGTTAGAGTGGATAACTTTTTGGTCCTTACCCGTATATTGGACGTCCTAACCGCGGAATTTTGCAGATGGCATCTCTAGCAGCAACGAACTGGCCCAAACCCTTGGTGCTGGTGCCGTGCCTGTCCTGGTCAACAGCCTCCGCCGTGTTCCTCCAGGTAACCAAGACTATGAAATCTATTACTTCCATCACCACTCTTTTTTTATGTTAAGCAGAAGGCACACGAGCACTCAGGCCACCTGATGGTAAGTGGAATCTGAGACCCATAGACATTTGAATTCTCAAGACTATAATTCTAAGACCTCCAATGCGTTGCCAACCCTGAGGACTAAGATGGAATGCCTCTATGCTAGTAATTTTACCGGTTGTCTTATCCCCACACCGGAACACAACAATGCGAACACTGTGGCTTGGCGGGTGGTTAATGGATATGATGGTGGTAGCGATCGGGACGGACCCTGCACAGGGTCCTACCACCACTTAAACACTAACCTTTTTGGAACTACCACCAACCGCCGCCGCTAAAAAAGGGAAAACCACATAGCTTTTATTAAGTTTTCGTATTGTCAACGTTATGATAACTCTAATTTACTTACGTCCGAAACCTATATTCAAACCGCGGATAGATAAGGCTTACTTAGGGTTGAAATTTGACATTTGCCCATACAACATGTGTCAAATTTCAATCCGAAATAAGGCTATCTGTCCGCAGTTTAAATATAGGGTTTGGCCGTTAACAGTAATGGCAGCAGAATTAAAAACAATGCGAATACAAGTCATAACATAATATGGATAAACCGAATAGAATAGAGACCTTGTACATTGTACATTAGCAGCTTCTTTAAAACGTCAATACAACAAGGTATTAAAATTTACGGATTAAGTACGTATAAAGTTCAAAGTACATATAATGGTCATACATCACTACATAGCATAAAACAAAGTCGCTTTTTCTGTCCCTATATCCCTATGTATGCTTAAATCTTTAAAACTACGCAACGGATTTTGATGCGTTTTTTTTAATAGATAGAGTGATTGAAGAGGAAGGTTTATATGTATAATACTTTAATCCGGAGCGAAGCGAGGGCGGGTCGCTAGTAATCTATAATGGTTTTATTTCTGGAACTGTAAACTTTTCAGGAGTGTTATAAATAAAACAAACCTAACCTAACCTAATAAGTTCTATACCATACATGGCCTTATAAAAATCCTAAATAGTTCACGGTTTCAGAAATAAAACCAATTAACCGTGTAATTTAAACTTTATACATTATGATACGATCTATATAAAGAAAAAAAATCAATCATTTAGTTTTTCTATCATTACTGCCATCTTGCTTATTTATATTTATTTGCACCCTACGGGGAAGGGGCCTATATCAATAATATCTCTTAAATGTACACTGTATTGAAAAAAACATGAAAACTAAATATAACTTGTTTAGAAAATAATATGCTAAACATATTCCAGGGTGTCATGTCACAGTCAATAAACTGGGATCTCTTGGAAGATCAGTACTTGTCCGATGGTCAATACCGGGAGAAACTGTCCAAAATGGTCACCATAGTCGACGAGGCATTCCTAGCGGGGAAGAAATTCGCTCAAACCTACTCGCACGCGGTCAAAGCAGATACTAAAGAAACAATAAAAACCACACAAACAGACTTAGATATAACTTACAAAGAAAACGACGATAATATAAAGCCTGAAATAGTAGACGTTACAAGAGGCATGGAAACTATAAACGCGCCTAAAAAAATTGTACTTGAAACAGGAAGTTTAGATGAAGAGTTACGGAAGCTTCTAGATGAACAGAAGATTAGTCAGGAGCTTTACGACAAGCTGGTATCGAACGACAAGTTTGAACTGGCACAGCATGATATTGAGGAAATTAACAAACTGAATGAGGATAACATAAAGGAGATATTGCTGAAATGTAAAATTGGTGAGTCCGGCTTGGTATTGTTACGTACGTGGGGGTAGATAACTGATAGAAATGCACGAACACACCGATAATTAAGAGCTAGACTTTATTAACACACTCACTTAATCGCTCGGTACACTCGATCGCACTGTTCGCTCTCCAAGTAAGGAATGAAGCGCCGCACGCGCGCCTCGCCTTTCATACTCCCAATCGCCAAATGTTCAAGAATGACTTCTCGACTTATGGACCTTGACCCGCCGGGGACGTTTGATAATGGGAGGTTCTCAACTCATTGCGGCCTCGTATTACAATAGCGACGGTCTTGGCCTTGAACTGGATTGAACTCGTTAACAATAGGCATGTCTTTGAGCCAGCGCGGCGATTCTAATCTACCTACTAGTAACAGTATTTAAGGAGCGTTCTTACTGAGAGCATTCGCGTGTAATATTCGAGTTGTAGACGTTGAGCGCAGCGTTACTGTGGTTCACACCACGTATATTCGACGCCGAATGCTCATTGTATTGTAACAACTTTAACTTTCACATGCCTGACTCGGCTGAATCTTGGGAAGCAATGTATAGCAATTTTAAGACCTGTATTACTTACCATATGTTCTTGTGAATAAACGATTAATTCTTTCATTAATTCATTCATTCAGGAAATTTTGATGAAGAGGTACAGAACCTTCTAGATGAAGAGAAGATAAGTATGACTAAAGAAAAGATGAAAGATGAAAAGGGCATGCTTCGATGGTTTGGTCATTTGGAAAGAATGATAAAAGAAGATTGATGAAAGAGATATACAGTGCGAAAGTGAGTGGAAGGGTCCGCCCTAGGCGTACTTTTTTAATCAAATCGGAGAAATTCTGGAAAAGGGCCGAATCTTAAGTACCCGAAATCGACGTGCATGCATGACTTGATGTATGAATGTGGAAGAAGCGAAAGAGATTTGTCAGGTTTGTAGCAGGTGGAAAGAAGTTGTCTCTGCCTACCCCTCTGGGAAACAGGCGTGATTTAATGTATATATGTATGAATTTTCATTACACGCGAATGCTCCAGTAAGGAAGGACGCTCCTTCAGGAAATATAATTATATAAAATTAGTTCGGTTCTAATTTTAGACACCATTACTCGTTCCTTTTTAGGGTTCTGTAGTTAACAAAGAACCCTTATAGTTTCGTCATGTCCGTCTGTCCGTAGTTAAACTCAGAGGTTCTTGTTTTTACAAAGCTGTATTTAGCATAGTTATGCATTAAAATTATGCCGACAATTTTTTGATAAAACCTTGAAACAAAAACTGTTTTTAGGTTTCCGCAGTCAAACTAGGAACCCTTATAGTTTCGCCATGTCCGTCCGTCCGTCCGTCCGCAGCCTAGCTCAGAGACTCTTAGTTCTAGAAAGCTGTAATTTAGCATGAATATAAATACTAGTCACGCCAACAAAGTGGTAGAAAAAAAAATGAGACTCAAGTCATCACACACACTACAAACACTAAATATCTGAAAAAATCTTGAATGAAAGCGCATATAACTAATTTAAAAGGAAAACTATCACGACTAAGTAGACATCATTGGTTCTTAAGATACAGGCGATTAAAGTGTTTATACCTACTAAAATCATCTAAGACGGCACCAAATGACTAGAAAACTAGTTATTACTTGTTAATTTTTAAGTTTGTAGTACTTAACGGCTTCGGAACTCTACACTGAGCATGGTCCGACATGCTCTTGCCCGGTTTTTTTTTATACGTTATGACATCGATCGTTGGATAGCTATTAATCAATAGTACATGTTATTATTTATTATCAATTATAAGGTTCGGGGCTTTACCAATATTTCTAATATTTCAGCTAACGTTAACGTACTTCAGCCGTTGGCTAAAACAGAAACAATAAGCAAAAAACAGATGCCGGTAAATTTTAATCCGAAAGCCGCAAAAGATATAAACGTACCAGTTGCAATTAAGAATGCGGAGTCCAAGTTGGTGAAGGGCAAGTCGTGGAACGTATCGGAGATGACGTCGGACCTGTGGGCATACTTGTCCTTTGGGAAGAGTAAAAGTGGGAAGAAGATAGACTGGAGCAAAGTGCATTGGCGCGACAGAGAGGCGTTGCAGTTCATGCGCGGCGTTATGGATGAGTGCACGCATCTTAGTAACTTCTCCGTGCCGTATGATACCTCTTTGATTATTGGTGAGTTCTTTGATATAAGGCAGGTTGTACTAGTGTTGAGAAAAACGACGGTTTTTTTTTCAAGCTTTGGTTTGGCTTTAACCTCTTCACCGAGCCAATCATCTAGTCGTGACACACAATGAAAAGATGTCATCTATACGTGACCAACATTCAATAAAAAAAGAAAAAAGACTTCGATCTTATCTTTTAATCTACCGCCAAGCAGCAGTGTTAGTATTGTTGTGATAAGACAACCGGTGAAATTACTAGCATAGGGACATTCCATTTTGGTCCTCAAGGTTGTTAACGTCTTAGGATGGCTGTAATGAAATTGTTTGTCTATGAATCTCAGATTTCACTTTTCATCAGGTGGCCTGTGCGCTCGTTTGCCAAATTGCCATAAAAAAATGTTGTGATTCTTTAACAGTATGTTCAGTTTAAATCTTAAAAGTTATTTTTGAACCGGTGACAATGCAATATTGGTGTTTAAGAGCTGATCTGGCGATGGAGTATGAGTCTTCCAACTTACCCTTAAGTGAAACTAAATGAAAAAAAAACGAATCGAGATTCGCCGTTTTTTTTCGGGATAATTGTCTCGAATTCGAACCGATCTCGACGTCGTGAATTGGCCCCCAGATGATAAGGGTAAAGAGGTGATGATGGAACTGTTTCGCAGCCGTGTGCGCGAAGCACGATGCGTACGTGCCGCGCGAGGACGTGGGCGCGCTGCAGGAGATCTGGCCCGGCGCCGAGGTGCGCTTCGTGGACGCCGGCCACGTCTCCGCCTACATCCTGCACCAGTCACTCTTCAGGTAACAACTACCCTTTCGTGACGACGTGGCTAAGAGGTAATAGCACCTATTCTGCCCTGCTACAACAAATGGCAGTATCTCAGACAAAACTCCTGTAGCAAATGCAATCGTATTACTAGCACGAGAGAATTGAATTCGCTTTGGCTATTGAATTTGAGATATCTCCCTTTGAAAACTCATGAAACTTGGCTATACCGTACTTTTTATTCTGACAGTGGTAAACTCGAATAATTTCAATATAATCTTATTGAAACGGTAAAATATATATCAATATCTGAAGCTTATATTTATGATATTGTTCATAACTAGAGCGCTGTCCAAAATAGGAGGTTCTTACCTTACTTATTTTTTATGCTTCTTAACTATATGTTAACAGTAGAACAACCAGCCATTTGACCTTGCACACAAATTTGTCTTTATTTCTGACAAAATTTAATGTATAGCTATTACGGTGCTGGAGATACAGCCCGCCGAAAGACAGACAGACAGACTTGTTTCTATGCAAATAAACTATTCATTAATTCAGACGGATGGACGGACGGACAGCGTACACTTAGTAATAGGCTCCTGTTGGCACCCTTTGGGTACGGGACCCTTAAACCACGTGTATATTTCGTCAGCCAACTACACTAGACTAAGGGCCTGTTTCACAATCGACAAGTAAATTTATCCGTCAAATAAAGATGGCCCTGTCTTTGTCTATTATCAAGTGTAAGAAAGGGAAAGGGCCAAATTTATTTGACAGATATGCGTTACTTGACGATTGTGAAACAGGCGGTAACTATAATATAGATCACTGATGATGATGATCACGTCAAAGCTCGACAAAACAGTTTTGATTGATGATTTCTAACTACTTAATTATCTTTATAAGGATCAAATTCTATCAAACCCACTTGATACTCTATAATTTTGATAGGTACCATGTAAGTCGAGTAAATACAGATACGTCGTTTTTTCATCACTGTGAAATTTTCATCTATATCTTGCGATGCTTTATCCGGACGTCAAAGCTTGTAGAAGCGCTAATATGTTCACCCTAACTTAACTAGTAATCGAGAGTGAGACGGATGGTGTCGCAGTGTTAACGTTTGTAGAAACGAATGCCGTTTTGCATGAATTTCAGTTTAAAATATATACTTGCAGTGCATTTTCTATATTGCTATGTTCCAAAACCTATACTATTATAATTGTGTTAAACGACCATTTTTCCACAGGTCTTGCATAAAAGAAGCATTTGAAAGGTCCAAGAAGAAATGGAAGGATGGGAAACACATCGATTGACAGTAGCTGTCGCCACGCTCAGTTTCAATACTAGTATAAGGTTCACGCCAACACGTTGTCCTAGAGTGGGTTTAATCTGGTCTTAGTAAAGAGGCTGTAAGGTAAGCAGGATATTTTCACAATGAGCTTATATTTTGTGTAACATTATCAAGTTTACAGCGTTAGTTTTAAATGTTAGAAGTTATGTGACCAACACGCTCTCCAGATTTAGTTTCGAATAACAAGAGAGGAGGTTAGTTAATTACCATTAAGTGCCGTGTTCACCAACAACTAAACGGACGATTAGCAGTTTAACGGGTGTTAGATGTATTGATTAACAGCTGATTAAGACTTAACCGTCCGATTAATTGTTGGTGAACACGGCCCTAAGTCGTTCTTTAGTAACGATTTTTCATACACAAGTTTCAAAAAAGAACAAGTTAAAAGAACTAACTTTAAATTTTAAAGGTATAGTCACGGTCTTTAGTTGTAGTCAGCATGGAACCTTGTCGCAGAGAATGTCATTAATTTTAACGTATCGTTCCATGTGATTATAGTGGGGTCTTTTTGACAGGGCTCCTATGTTGGTTCTACAATTGAAATTCCATAATCCTACTAGTTAAAGTAAGCTTTCTGTCATAATATAGCAATAATTAACTTTGAAACGGGAATTTTTGTAACATGTTTCGGCATAATCAGAACGAGCATGATGAGAGGATGTCATAATAGAAAGCAAAATCAGGACGATGTAAAACGAAATTTGAAGTTGTAAAATAAACTGTACACATCTCTGATGTACTGAGATCGCGGGTAATTTACTGACTATGCTGCATGATTATATATTGCATTTTATAGCGTGACATGTTTGCAAAATAATAAATACACAAAAAAGACCAAGCTAAGGGTATCTAGTTCAAAATTGACGCGATTGAGGTAACGGTAGTCCTGTCCTGTTTCCTCAATAGAGAAATAAATGGGCCTAGGGGTGTTTGGAGGTCGTTAACAAAAAACTATAAAATTCAATTCTTAATACAGCATTATAACAAAAAATCTAGGGTTCCTAATCTACAATAAAACAGTATTTTTTCTACAAGAGATTTTATAACAGATGTAGCGAATAAACATACAACATCGTTTTTAGTCGGAGATGTTCGTGTTTATATCGCTTTCTCAGTCAGCACCATCCGATAAGCTAATTGAGAAAACGAGAATACGAACTTTATCGACTAAATGGGTGAATCAACTTTTAAGGTACTCCCCAATTTTCGACATGTCTCACTATGTCACCTTAATTTGGTAGAATAATTTTTTTTTTGTTGATGTGGTCAATATATTGAATAAATCAGACAATTAAACTTACTTTCTAGCTGACAATTTTAAAAATTCTTCTATGATTTACACAAATATATCAGGTAACGCAGGGGACGACGTTGTCCCCGGGTTTTGTATGAAAAACGTGCATTTTCCACTGCGTTACCATGTTTTTACAAAGTTATAGAATTGGTTTATGATTATGAATAGTGAAATCCGAAAATCTGATTATCTAATTTTAACATGTGTAAACCATTATCAATCTCACATATTCTAGTAAGTTTTTATTAGCGTGTAGAAAAGGAGGACTTTAAAAGTGGATTCACCCAAATACGTATTATTAAGTACTACATCCATGCTGTAAATATTAACCCACCTATCAACACCTCACTGCTTTTCTCATTATTAGGATAGGAAATTGTCGTACAAATTAGCTTTATCGTGATTAATACATAAATAATAAAACTAATGTTTCATATTGTCTGATCGTAGCTCAACGTTTGCCGTGATTTAATATAACCAAAATATAGAGATGTGTGTAAGCTTCAATAACATGTTTTAAAGTGTTATTCGACTGTGAAGTATAGCAATGGCTTTCGTGATATTACGATGCGTAGTTTATTTATTTACAATGTATTTACAGAATAGGCGTCATTGTACGTTTTTATTGTTAATAGAAATCATTTTCTGTAAATGTTGTGCTTTTATATTGCAGCCATTCGTGTACATAGTGTATTTATCTCTTTTGAGATGCGAATATATACGTTTTATAAATAAATATTTTTTTACGTTTTCTTGGGTTTTATTTTCGTATTGTTCCGGATACGCTAACCCGCCCGCTCCCCAGATCTTTTTTTGCCTTTCAGACTAGGACAGCTGCAGCTCTGACTAAACATCCGGGGTCGCGATTTCGCGGTTTCGTTTTTTCACTAGCCAACCAGTGTTTTTTTTAAATATTGATACTAATTTGCAAAAACATGATATTACTCTAATAAGTGTATAATTACTAATAATAATATACCTATACCTATCTATTATCAATAACTAAACTGCTAAATATAACAATATCAAAATACTTACCATTTTTGTCCATTATGTAACACTGCTTTAAACACTTTCTTAATTATAATTTAACTAAAAACCATAAGTCAAAACTTATGTACGTCTGAAGTATACGGCCGTCACGTCTATACTGAATACCTTTTTTAACAAAAACTGGTTTTAGACGCAAAAATTTCACTTACGATGGCGAAAACGCAAAATTGCGTCCTTGAAAACCTAATGCCGCGGACGCGAACTCGCGTCCATGAAATGTTAACGTAATGCCGCGGACGCGAATTCGCGTCGTCGCGTGGAAGGCGGCGGCACTGCGTGATGAATAAAAATATGAGGGGTCGGCAATGAATGGGTTAAAGTAAAAATGATAAAGATTGGATGGAAAGTAAAATGTACGTGTAGTTTTTTTTTTTTACATCCGTTTATGGAACGAGAGAAATTAATGTGGCCTATGTTAAAACGCAGCTTTTGTGAAACACAGTTTTAAGCTTAACCTCATTTAATTTTTGTCAATGTATAGGACTGTCCAATCTTAAATCGCTCATTGAAGCACTGTCTAAGTATGGGTAGTGTTATAGTCGTCCGATAGATGGCGCCACGTTGGTGTAAAATCCTACATCGCGCTATCGAAAGTTTTCCCCGGATTCATAAATAGAACTTCGTCACTACGTGTGCAAAAGTCGCTATATGTTATTTTCTATACGGAGAATTTTAAATCTTAGACGGCTTAGTCAAAGTGCGGAATCCTTTATGTGAAAACAAACACGGCGACTTTTGCAAGCGCAGTGACGACTTGTCATTTAGTACGTGATGTTATTCAAATGCAATAAAGTATTGAGAGTGTTGTCAAGACCGACTTTTAATTTAATGACCCGAGGTACAATTTGTACAAGCACAACGGACACATTCCAAAATCATTTGTTTTTGCATTGAAAATCTTATACCGACAGCATATAATTTTAAATGCAACACTAAGGGCCTGTTGTTTGATCAGTAGTTAAACTAATTGTTAAAAATCGTAACTAATGGTTAAATCTCAAGAGAATGTGTCAAAATTACGATTATTTTTTTCGAATTTTAACAATTCTGATTTTGAATTGTGGCCGTTTTGTATTCAATGAACGAAATCATGGTTTATGTTTTTTTCTAGGTGTGGCCCTTTACCCTTCGTATACACTGCCACCCGTCGTCTGCAGCAAAAGGTTGCTCAAACGTCAAATTTAAATTTTGAACTGTTTTACGGGTCATACCATTTTTTTTTCTCAATTTGTGTGGATTTTAAGCTTAAAGAAAAACAAAACAGGTTTTCTTTAAAACATCGCGTGTTTTTATTACACAGAAAAACAGTGAATTTTTATTTTTAACAGTGAATTCTATGACTCCTTCCTACCTACTTTTGCGGAATAAAAATGATTTCTGACGAATTTCCGTCGAAAGCGACAACAAGTGGTGTGACAACCTGCCCCCTCTTTCACCATCTTGACAATGACACGTGACAGGTGACAATTCGGTATACATTGATAAGATAAGATAAGTAAACACGCCGATACATCACTGGGCTTCATATAAGTTGCGCCATGTACACTGAAATGTTACCTGTCACCTGTCATTGTCAGGGTGGTGTAATTGGGGGCTGGTGACCACAAGTCTGACACTCTCATTTTCACGTGTACTGACGATTAATCTATTGATCAAAAAATATAGTTTATCCCGGGCTTTGGTTTAACAGTGTTGTATAATTAACCTCCTAATACCCACCATACAACGAAGTTTGCCAATGGAATATGAACCTATTACAAATGCATTTTTTTGTACTAGAGGTCTGAGGAGGTTAGGACATACTTAAATGTACAAAGAATAGTTGATTAACCCTTATACGATTTAACCTCGTGAGGCCCTACATACCACAAACAGGGAGTTTTTGTTCATGGGAATATGAACCTACCTTACTGGTCATAAAGTTCAATTACCTTTGCTTTTCAATGCCATTTTCAGAAGCAAACTAAAAAAAACTTATAATTAAATTAAAATTAACTTAATACCAGCCAAAATAAAGTTTAAACTACATTGCCGACATTATGTACTTCTTATAGAACACCGGGTCTCAAGAGGTTAATCAACAAATATTGCAAAAAAAATACTTAAGGAGCGTCTCCACTGCATTTGCGTGTAATGGGCATTCGGCTCGACGTCCACACCACTTGAATATACGCAAATGCTCTCAGTGGGGACGCTTCTTTAGACATGTTTTCATGTTCAAATTTGAAGAAAATCTTGCTCTGATTAGTGCTTAATCAGACAAGGGGGGGACGCACTGATCAGTGCTTAGACATGCTAAGGGTTCAGAGCGGAGGCGGTTCCGATACTAAAAGCGAGACAGTACTTCGCCGCCTCCGCTTCCAGCGCATTCGCAGCGTTAGTGTAGGAGATAAGAAAAAAACCAGAGTAAACAAGTAATCTTTTAATGTTCATCATGACTCGAGAAGCCACAATGCGGCCATAAACGAAATAAATATCTCGGAATCTCATGTTGAGAAACAAAACGCAGACCTGTCAACAGCGGTCAACATAACCAGATACCAAGCGTTTTTAAACATTTAATATATTTTTGAGTGAACTTGTAAAAAACTTAATTGAGGTTATTCCCACCTGTTACCACCAATTTGTTGACAGCTGGGATTGTTTTCCCCACCTGTTACTACTGGTAACTACTGGGAATAAAAATTCCCAGCTGTTACCACTGTAAAAAAAAGTAGTTATCACCAAATATTTTAGTGGTAACAAATGGGAAAAATATTCTCACTTGTTACCACCGAGTACTTTAGTGGTAACTGGTGGGAAAAAAAACCCCAGCTGTTACCAGTGGTAACAAATTGGTGGTAACAGGTGGGAATAACCTCTTAATTGAACTGGAATTCTGCGGCGCCCGCTCCGTGCGCATTCGTGGACATAACGTCTCGTATCAAAATGTATACATAAATGAACACCGCGACACACGCCTAGAATAATTGATCCAAGGCTCGTTAACCGGGTAAATTTTCAAACCTTTATGCACTTGGCGCAAAACCTTTTCATTTCGGTTCCGTTCGCATAAACCGATTTTTGGAGGAACCTTTATACACGTAATTTTCGAACTAAGCGGTTTCAAGCTAAATAAACCGGTTGATCTAGACGCACGTCGCGCACGATAAACAAGCGCCGCTTAGTGCTTTCATTCAATACAAAACTTTTGACTCACCGCTTGTGGATTAAACCGGTTAATTTAGGGTAAAAATAATTCGGTATTTTTTAAACCGGTTCCGAGCCCTGAATGGATCCAGGTATATAGCGTGCGTGCGTAGCGTGCGCCGCATGTGGAATTCCAGCTTTACGCTGCAGCCACTTCTGCACTGATTCGACGAGAATACACGTTGGAGTCTCTTCCTTTTTTCTTGTTAAAGTAAGAGATGCCACTATGAATCTTTACCGAAGTCTGTAGATGTGGCCGCAGCTTTAAATTATTAAAACTTATTACAGCACTAATGTCGCTTTAGAACATATTAGTGTCTTATATTATACACATTTAAAATTAGTTTCTACACAATTTGTATTCTGTGAGATTGCGTTACTTACTACCTTATACTGCGAGTAGCGTGGTACGGTGAATATAAATAGCATTGATACAGCACAAAAATAAGTTAAGCTTTAAGATGCCGTTTTACAAAAGCTATGTAACGCCGCAAATTTGTTTTTGAGTAAAATTCTAAAATGTTATCTATTTATTCTATGCATCCATCATTCAATAATTTCAAACATAATTTAACCATCCCTTGTGTCAATTCCCAATGCGACCCGTCCAAAAAAATACCTCATCTGGCGCTGCCATTATCTGGCATCACCAGCAGAGGCACTTTATTCTGGATTTGCTCTCTACAACTGCAATTTTATATTAGTCTCCTTTCAATTCATCGCATTAGCATAATTTAAGAGCAGCATCCAATCACTATTACCCGCCTAAATGAATGTTTAAACAGAGCGCTATGATATTGTCCCGCAATAGGCGCTTGCCAAACGCGCTGTATATTTCTAAAGTCCTAGTGAAAAAGGGTGTCTTCTGAAGATTAAGGGAAAAAAGATTTAAGTCTAGTATACTCCGTCTATTTACATAAACTTTTTTATTACTAGTTAATTCCGTGTGGTTGCTGGGTTAGAATAGTGCCAATCCATGTCTTCCCGTGTATGTCGTAACAGGCGAGTTAGGGAATAAGGGCTTGTTAGGCGATGGGCTTGCAACCTGTCACTAATACATTGGTAAGCTTGGCCTGATTGTGCAAAATGTGGTTACAGAAATATCAACAAGTCTTTTTAGAGTTGTTGGTATTTCTGTAGCTCTGCCTACCCCACTCTGGGAATGAAGGCGTGATGTTATATATGTATGTATTACGAGTTAAGTCGACTACTAGTTTTGCCGTCCAGCAGGGCTAGCACGTCATGTTGTCTGCGACTTTTTGTCACTTGGATCTCCCTTTCTATCCAGTCTGTAACGACAGAGCGACAAGCGGGTTAAACGCCACTTATTTAAATACACCGGATGCATATAGTAAATCGTATTTTTTTGCCTTGTCTTCCATTCTTCTCTAATTGCATGCTCCCCCAGTCGCCAGAAAAAAGATTACATTTGAAAATTTTACTCAATTCAATTTCAATAATTGATCGAAACAGTAAAAATGCGTAGTCAGCACGCCATTGTAAAATACCTCTTAATTTTACCAACTATTTAAAATCTATTGCGCACCATATACATAGGGAAATTGGGTGTTTTTAGATAATCCTAGATTTTCCAAGTTTTCCAACGGATTCAAGGGTCCGATCCCAAAACCGCGGGGAACGAATACCTACCTACCTACCGCCTGGCGTGCCTTTAAGGCAACGTTTAATTTCTACTCCTATGCCTATTTGCTTATTGTAGGGTCCTATCACATAAAACTTTATAAGTGTGGAGTCGAATTTGATTCCTAGGGCCACTATGGACTTATATGTAAGCACTTAGAATAGAATTCAGATTGTTGTTCTCTATTACTCGCTCTTGATAAGAACGTATGGGAGCGAGTGAAAGAGAAGTACAAATCCTATTCCACCTGCTCACTGTAAGTATATCAAAGTAAAGTATCATTATCAACCAAAACGTGAGAGACTTATAATTTAAATTACAATATCACCTTGACATAGTCCTTAGTGACTTAGAAGTCAAACTGGTTGAATATACAGTAAGTCAACGGAAATTTTGAAAACTTTACCGCCTGTCATAATTAACTTCACACTTAACATTATAATAATAACCTGACAATGACATGTTCTTATTCATAAACACGCAATAGCTAAAGTGTGCTCAAAATATGCTTTGTCCTTAACTGTCATTATAACATTTGAATTTGACAGTGACAAATAATATTTTAACTAAAACAGCTTTATTGTGCGTTTATGATAAAGTAAAGTCTCGTCGAAAATTTTATATCCCGACTGTACATGTCGACATAATTTTCAACTTAGACCAAAACCTTACAATTAAGTCGAATTGAACAATAGTTTTTGAGGATAGTGATTTTGTACAGTTTGAGTGAAAATTCAAATTTGAGTGAACTTGCCACGGATTTTTATACAGCGGCCTGATTTTTTATGGTCGTGTTTATCACATGTCACTTTCAAACTAGTGCAATGTGCTGTAGTGACGGATGGACGGGCGGTGCTTTACCCGCATTTATCCACCGCAATAAAGACGACCATAATTAGGTTGGTTCTACTATGTACATCAAATTACAATCATTAATCAAAGTGAAGCGTTGCATAAATGGCAAGCGGAGTCTTTATACATACAAAAAAAATGTTCCTAAGTTAATAATTAGTTCTCCGATTGGTAAGATCAACTTCTTATACAACGGATAGATTTGGTTACTTAAGGATACATTTACCATGAACAATTGGTTTTATTGTTAGCAAGCATAGGAGTCGCATTTTATTCCTAGATAACCGGAATTCCACAGCAGCGCACGTAAGGAACGAAACCTTAGATGAAAACAAATAGAGGAAGTTATCGTAACTACTTTGAAAAAAACCGCGTTTCTCTTATTTCGTTATATACGATTTTAAACTTAAACATGAACAGAGATAAGTTTAAAATCGTAGATCACGAAATATGAGATACGAGGTTTTTTCAAAATAGTATATGTGACCAGGCCCGCGGGCTTGAGCGACCCAATATAGGCGCTGAGCGCCTAATCCGAGTCAATTGTCCGGCCGCCACCGATCAGTCAACACGTGTTTGAACGAGATAGCGCAATATAAAGCTTACGCGAGTAACACGATTGCATATAAGCGTCCAGTCATCATTCGCGTCGTTATTGCGAGATATATTGCCGCCTCACTTACGCAACGATGTCAGCCATCAATTGAACTCTATTTTCATCGAATTTCATTTCAACGAACGCTATTTTCTGCTGAAAACAATGTTTTCAGGGTATCTTGAACATCTAACCTAACCTACACAATTCATGTTTAGGATACCCCGAAAACATTGTGGTTTCAGCAGAAAATAGCGTTCGATGAAGTGATGAGTTACTGCCATTCTTTAACAGCTGTGAGTGTGGTGTTTGCGAATGTGGGTGTCGCGTCATGCATTATTTAGGTGTTTTGTACGGCGACAACATGTCTTCCCCTATTGCTTTAATCTAAGACCGAAACCGCTTTCTATGAAAATACGCTTTTTATCTGGTATTCGATAGGTTTGTTTTTTAAAATTCCCTTCGGTGCGGTAAGCATATCACCGGATAGACGCAAAAGGCTAATACAATCGATACGATTGATTAGCCTTTTCGCTTGCAGACTTACCGGTATGAGAAGCCCTTAAAGCGCTTGGGTCATACACAGATTTAGGTTAGCGTCTTTCCTGTGGACACACTGGAAGTTAACGTTTCTAAAGCATAATTTTCTGGCTAAGTCCATTCCCGCATAAACGGCGTCAGGGCTGCTTTAGATCTATTATATAAAAACAAAACTTATATGCACACAAGCTTTTAACTGACCACAGGAAAGACAACTTTTATTTTTAAGAGTGTGTATGACCCGCTTGCCATTTTTAAAGAGGTTTTGAAAGCTATTTCCATCTCTTCGTCCAATTCCTACGACTTAATGCACAACCTAACAATTGAAAGGTTAGCGATAGGTAGGCGAGGCGAGCCGCACGTGATCGCCACGACAAATGGTAAATCTTATGGGCAAGACCTTTCGCGCAGTCTTTAATACATGCGCGGTAAAGAGACAACAATTTATAGGATTAAACGCTGTTTATTCAAGCTGCCAACACCCTATCGGACAACAAACAAGCGGTATATCGTCGGTGAAACTTCAAAACCGCGTAACTACCGAATTTAATAAGGAGCAAAATGCACTTTACTGACTCAGCGAGTAAGGTGCATTTTGCTTCTTATTAAATATGTTAGTTACGCGGTTTTGCAGTATCACCAACGATATGTGAAAATGGTATGTTGTTGTGTGCAACAGTAATATGGAAATTACGTCACATTTAAAATATAGGATATCGAACGGTCTATGCAGATGTGTAACCGCTACATACAACAGGTAAGTTGTATGTAGAGCCTTAAGTTTTTCTCCTATAACCCTATTCGAAAAGGTACTCATCTAGTCATAACGTTACGGCAACACAATCGAAACCGCTAAACGAATGAAGAGGTATTATAAATTCGTTTCGTATCAAAATGTATGTATAGTCCATTCGCTTAGATAGTGTCACTACACCCGCACGTAAGTACTTGTAGTTGTTGTAATAAAATACGAATTTAATTCGATGTAAACTGCAAAATTCCCTTGCGGGTTACGCCACTCGCATTCTTTGTTTACGCGGCGGCATCCTTTGACAAAAGGCGGCACGTGCCAAGGCAGTGCGATACAATGGCGACGACACATCTAAGCGAATACATTATCTATACTCCTGCAGACACGCATAAAATGACTTCAGTGACACGCCCAGAACAATTAACCCACGTGGCTTCCGTATGTAGCCTACGTGTGCAATACCAGATTAATCATGGTTCTCGAGAGGTTTATATATCGTTGGTGATACAGCAAAACCGCGTAACTAACAAACTCAATAAGTTGCAAAATGTACCTTACTGAATTAGTAGCTAAAGTGTATTTTGCACCTCATTATTTTTGTTAGTTACTCGGTATTGCAATATCACCGATGATATCGTCCTTACAAGACAAGTGTACATCTATTGCAGCACTTCTAAAAGTTGCTGATCGTGTTTTCCAAATGGAGCGGAGACGGTACATCACACTGATTAGAACACGAACAATCTGATTTTTCACTGAATCGGAGATGCGTTCATACAACCTTACCTACACAAATGATATTTATGTGTAAAAAGAGGTAGATGGGTTATACGCGGTTAGAAAATGGCACGTAACTTTACTCCAACCTGAACTCAGCCTTTCAACTCTCGGTAGACACCGGCCTAAACAACATTCAATAACTCGTCAGTAAACACTTTTATAACCTCAAATTGCTTCTTTTTTCGCTTTGTCCGGATGAAAATACGGATCAATTGTGTGTCTGTCTGTCCGAATGCCACAGCCAATTTGCTTCGTATCTAACCAATTAAGTGGACAATACAATACAAAACAATACAAATATTTTTTATTGAACACCACATACAAATACAGCATGAAAAGTAAAATACAAATAAAAAGTTACTAAGTGACTCAATAGGTGGTCTTATCGCTAAGTAGCGTTCTCTTCCAGACAACCTTACAAAGAAGAGGTTATAAAGAAACAGAAATAAATTAGGCGATGCAAACTAAACTAACAAAAGAAAGATATGTATAAAAAACAGTTGACACTTGGTACAGATGAATTCAATTGGCTTTTTGTTATGTAATTTAATTTCTATCTTGTTAATTGACCCCGTGTGGTTGCCGGGTTAGAATAGTGCCACTGCATGTCTTCCCGTGGACGTCGTAGGGCTTGCAACCTGTCACTAATACACTGGTAAAACTCTTGAGCTGATAATGCAAAATGTGGTTACAGAATTATCAACAAGTCTTTTTAGAGTTGTTGGTATTTCTGTAGCTCTGCCTACCCCGCTCTGGGAATGAAGGCTTGATGTGTATGTATGTAAATAAAATTAAACCAAAAAAGTTGCAATATCAGGTTATGAAAGTGTCATCTATAAACTGTGCCATTTGGACTCCAATAGTCACAACGCTAACCCTAGCTAACTCTTTTGACTATACCATTGAGCTACACGTACAATTGGTTAAATATTCCTAAGTAAAAAAGAGTGAGTGACGTCTTACATCTATTTCTTCAGCAAGAGTGCTCTGAAGTCTGTGTTGCTGAGGGGTTTCTTGTCGCCGTTCTGGGAGGCCTGCGAGGTCGACGGCTTCTGCAGGACGCTGGGGATGAAGGCGCTCAGCTGCGTGCGGCGCCTGCGGACCATTTATTGATCTATCCTATAGCAGCAGAAGTAGCCACAGTGACGGCAAATAGTATATCGTATTTTTACTTACACCTCATACGATTACCTACGAATGTGACATCCAACCAAGAACTGGTTGACCAATTGTATTGCTGTTATTAAATTTGCTAGCCGATTAAATAAGGTCCAAAATGGTATACAAGTTTGTACATATTGTAATTTAAAAAAGTTTAGTATTTAAATTAGTGGAAATCGAGTTGCTAAACGAAACTGACAACTTTTTCGATTAAGTCTTCCACATTGTACCGATTTTATAAATGAAAAATAATAAAATAATTTTAAATGTCTCTGAAATAGTACTGACATGCCGCCGCCGGACGGGTCGCGCTTGGGCTGGCCCAGGCTGGGCGGGGCGGCCCCTCCATGTATGTAGGTGTGTGTGTATAGTACTGACATGCCGCCGCCGGACGGGTCGCGCTTGGGCTGGCCCAGGCTGGGCGGGGCGGCCCCTCCATGTATGTAGATGTGTGTGTATAGTACTGACATGCCGCCGCCGGACGGGTCGCGCTTGGGCTGGCCCAGGCTGGGCGGGGCGGCCCCTCCATGTATGTAGGTGTGTGTGTATAGTACTGACATGCCGCCGCCGGACGGGTCGCGCTTGGGCTGGCCCAGGCTGGGCGGGGCGGCCCCTCCATGTATGTAGGTGTGTGTGTATAGTACTGACATGCCGCCGCCGGACGGGTCGCGCTTGGGCTGGCCCAGGCTGGGCGGGGCGGCCCCTCCATGTATGTAGATGTGTGTGTATAGTACTGACATGCCGCCGCCGGACGGGTCGCGCTTGGGCTGGCCCAGGCTGGGCGGGGCGGCCCCTCCATGTATGTAGGTGTGTGTGTATAGTACTGACATGCCGCCGCCGGACGGGTCGCGCTTGGGCTGGCCCAGGCTGGGCGGGGCGGCCCCTCCATGTATGTAGGTGTGTGTGTATAGTACTGACATGCCGCCGCCGGACGGGTCGCGCTTGGGCTGGCCCAGGCTGGGCGGGGCGGCCCCTCCATGTATGTAGATGTGTGTGTATAGTACTGACATGCCGCCGCCGGACGGGTCGCGCTTGGGCTGGCCCAGGCTGGGCGGGGCGGCCCCTCCATGTATGTAGATGTGTGTGTATAGTACTGACATGCCGCCGCCGGACGGGTCGCGCTTGGGCTGGCCCAGGCTGGGCGGGGCGGCCCCTCCATGTATGTAGATGTGTGTGTATAGTACTGACATGCCGCCGCCGGACGGGTCGCGCTTGGGCTGGCCCAGGCTGGGCGGGGCGGCCCCTCCATGTATGTAGATGTGTGTGTATAGTACTGACATGCCGCCGCCGGACGGGTCGCGCTTGGGCTGGCCCAGGCTGGGCGGGGCGGCCCCTCCATGTATGTAGGTGTGTGTGTATAGTACTGACATGCCGCCGCCGGACGGGTCGCGCTTGGGCTGGCCCAGGCTGGGCGGGGCGGCCCCTCCATGTATGTAGATGTGTGTGTATAGTACTGACATGCCGCCGCCGGACGGGTCGCGCTTGGGCTGGCCCAGGCTGGGCGGGGCGGCCCCTCCATGTATGTAGGTGTGTGTGTATAGTACTGACATGCCGCCGCCGGACGGGTCGCGCTTGGGCTGGCCCAGGCTGGGCGGGGCGGCCCCTCCATGTATGTAGGTGTGTGTGTATAGTACTGACATGCCGCCGCCGGACGGGTCGCGCTTGGGCTGGCCCAGGCTGGGCGGGGCGGCCCCTCCATGTATGTAGGTGTGTGTGTATAGTACTGACATGCCGCCGCCGGACGGGTCGCGCTTGGGCTGGCCCAGGCTGGGCGGGGCGGCCCCTCCATGTATGTAGATGTGTGTGTATAGTACTGACATGCCGCCGCCGGACGGGTCGCGCTTGGGCTGGCCCAGGCTGGGCGGGGCGGCCCCTCCATGTATGTAGGTGTGTGTGTATAGTACTGACATGCCGCCGCCGGACGGGTCGCGCTTGGGCTGGCCCAGGCTGGGCGGGGCGGCCCCTCCATGTATGTAGGTGTGTGTGTATAGTACTGACATGCCGCCGCCGGACGGGTCGCGCTTGGGCTGGCCCAGGCTGGGCGGGGCGGCCCCTCCATGTATGTAGGTGTGTGTGTATAGTACTGACATGCCGCCGCCGGACGGGTCGCGCTTGGGCTGGCCCAGGCTGGGCGGGGCGGCCCCTCCATGTATGTAGATGTGTGTGTATAGTACTGACATGCCGCCGCCGGACGGGTCGCGCTTGGGCTGGCCCAGGCTGGGCGGGGCGGCCCCTCCATGTATGTAGGTGTGTGTGTATAGTACTGACATGCCGCCGCCGGACGGGTCGCGCTTGGGCTGGCCCAGGCTGGGCGGGGCGGCCCCTCCATGTATGTAGATGTGTGTGTATAGTACTGACATGCCGCCGCCGGACGGGTCGCGCTTGGGCTGGCCCAGGCTGGGCGGGGCGGCCCCTCCATGTATGTAGATGTGTGTGTATAGTACTGACATGCCGCCGCCGGACGGGTCGCGCTTGGGCTGGCCCAGGCTGGGCGGGGCGGCCCCTCCATGTATGTAGATGTGTGTGTATAGTACTGACATGCCGCCGCCGGACGGGTCGCGCTTGGGCTGGCCCAGGCTGGGCGGGGCGGCCCCTCCATGTATGTAGATGTGTGTGTATAGTACTGACATGCCGCCGCCGGATGGGTCGCGCTTGGGCTGGCCCAGGCTGGGCGGGGCGGCCCCTCCATGTATGTAGGTGTGTGTGTATAGTACTGACATGCCGCCGCCGGACGGGTCGCGCTTGGGCTGGCCCAGGCTGGGCGGGGCGGCCCCTCCATGTATGTAGATGTGTGTGTATAGTACTGACATGCCGCCGCCGGACGGGTCGCGCTTGGGCTGGCCCAGGCTGGGCGGGGCGGCCCCTCCATGTATGTAGGTGTGTGTGTATAGTACTGACATGCCGCCGCCGGACGGGTCGCGCTTGGGCTGGCCCAGGCTGGGCGGGGCGGCCCCTCCATGTATGTAGGTGTGTGTGTATAGTACTGACATGCCGCCGCCGGACGGGTCGCGCTTGGGCTGGCCCAGGCTGGGCGGGGCGGCCCCTCCATGTATGTAGGTGTGTGTGTATAGTACTGACATGCCGCCGCCGGACGGGTCGCGCTTGGGCTGGCCCAGGCTGGGCGGGGCGGCCCCTCCATGTATGTAGATGTGTGTGTATAGTACTGACATGCCGCCGCCGGACGGGTCGCGCTTGGGCTGGCCCAGGCTGGGCGGGGCGGCCCCTCCATGTATGTAGATGTGTGTGTATAGTACTGACATGCCGCCGCCGGACGGGTCGCGCTTGGGCTGGCCCAGGCTGGGCGGGGCGGCCCCTCCATGTATGTAGATGTGTGTGTATAGTACTGACATGCCGCCGCCGGACGGGTCGCGCTTGGGCTGGCCCAGGCTGGGCGGGGCGGCCCCTCCATGTATGTAGATGTGTGTGTATAGTACTGACATGCCGCCGCCGGATGGGTCGCGCTTGGGCTGGCCCAGGCTGGGCGGGGCGGCCCCTCCATGTATGTAGGTGTGTGTGTATAGTACTGACATGCCGCCGCCGGACGGGTCGCGCTTGGGCTGGCCCAGGCTGGGCGGGGCGGCCCCTCCATGTATGTAGATGTGTGTGTATAGTACTGACATGCCGCCGCCGGACGGGTCGCGCTTGGGCTGGCCCAGGCTGGGCGGGGCGGCCCCTCCATGTATGTAGGTGTGTGTGTATAGTACTGACATGCCGCCGCCGGACGGGTCGCGCTTGGGCTGGCCCAGGCTGGGCGGGGCGGCCCCTCCATGTATGTAGGTGTGTGTGTATAGTACTGACATGCCGCCGCCGGACGGGTCGCGCTTGGGCTGGCCCAGGCTGGGCGGGGCGGCCCCTCCATGTATGTAGGTGTGTGTGTATAGTACTGACATGCCGCCGCCGGACGGGTCGCGCTTGGGCTGGCCCAGGCTGGGCGGGGCGGCCCCTCCATGTATGTAGGTGTGTGTGTATAGTACTGACATGCCGCCGCCGGACGGGTCGCGCTTGGGCTGGCCCAGGCTGGGCGGGGCGGCCCCTCCATGTATGTAGGTGTGTGTGTATAGTACTGACATGCCGCCGCCGGACGGGTCGCGCTTGGGCTGGCCCAGGCTGGGCGGGGCGGCCCCTCCATGTATGTAGGTGTGTGTGTATAGTACTGACATGCCGCCGCCGGACGGGTCGCGCTTGGGCTGGCCCAGGCTGGGCGGGGCGGCCCCTCCATGTATGTAGGTGTGTGTGTATAGTACTGACATGCCGCCGCCGGACGGGTCGCGCTTGGGCTGGCCCAGGCTGGGCGGGGCGGCCCCTCCATGTATGTAGGTGTGTGTGTATAGTACTGACATGCCGCCGCCGGACGGGTCGCGCTTGGGCTGGCCCAGGCTGGGCGGGGCGGCCCCTCCATGTATGTAGGTGTGTGTGTATAGTACTGACATGCCGCCGCCGGACGGGTCGCGCTTGGGCTGGCCCAGGCTGGGCGGGGCGGCCCCTCCATGTATGTAGGTGTGTGTGTATAGTACTGACATGCCGCCGCCGGACGGGTCGCGCTTGGGCTGGCCCAGGCTGGGCGGGTCGAGGCCGGGCGCGGCGCGCGGCGGCGGCGCGCTGACGGCCACCTCGATGTTCCTGTCGCCCACCAGCAGCCCGTTCGTCTTCAGCACCGCCTCGCTCGCACTCTTCTCGTCCTCGTAATCTATGTACGCCAGCCCTTTGGGTTTGCCGTCTCTGGAAATAACGGTAATATAAAATAAATAAATAGACCTAGTCCCAAACTAAGCTCTAGGCTTGTAATACGGGTACTAGATAACGATAAACATACTCAAACATACAGAAAACATCTAAATATTCGCGCTCATCACACAAATATCTGCCCTTACTGGGATTTGAACCCAGGACCATTGGCTTCGGAGGCAGAGTCACACCCAACTAGGCCAACGTGTCGTCCAAAGTAATGTAAATATAAACAAAATATACACATTATACTAGCTTCTGCCCTTCTACTTACACGTGGATATAAATTAGCCTTGTACAATCGCCATCAAATATATCGGAGCGAACAAGGTGCTCACAAATATCTGAACACGACTCTATTGTCAAGGCATTAGAGTGCACATTCTGATGTTTATGAGCACCCTGATGAATAAAAATAAATTTGATAGCGACCATACCATAATGTATGTAGAGTGGTACAGTCAAGGTTATAAATATGTATACACTTTAGTACCTTGTCTATTTAACGTCATGTTTAAACGGCCATATGAAATTGTCACAGCGATTAAAGTGACAAGGTACTAAAGTGTATACATATTTATGACCTTGACTGTACAAGTACGGAATGACTCACGAAGAAACTGCCTTTTCAAATGTTTTCATCTAATGACTTCCAAGAACACCAACACAATTACCGGAGCCTGAATTAAAGCTTTAGGTCACTGGTAGTTATCAGTTAGATCAGGCAATCTCACACTTAGAAGAGGTTTTAGTTGACAATGTTACTTTGAAAATGGCAGATAACACGACGACTTTGAAAATATGTTCACTCCCACCACATATCTAAAAAGTTGTACAGGTGTGTATATGTACACAATACAACTATTTTTTTTTTAATGTGCCAACGGCTTAACCCTTCGTATGCATTAGCTCTGGTCAGTGCTACCCCCATCGGATACCAAAGCGCTGATGAGCGTTGAAATCCAAGAGGTCCATTTTATTTTATTTTGATATTAACCATCTTAAAGATAGGGTTCAAATTGGCTTGGCAAAAATAAAGAAAAACAATCTTCCATGGATAATGTTCAGATGTTCGAAACGTGATACCAACTTGAGCGCGCGAAGAGGTTACTTTCGGTCACGTGACATCGATGACGTCACAGACCAACATAGGAAGGGTGCGCCGAGCGTCCAGTGGCGCCCTCATTACTAATATTGTGTTTTCTAATAAACTGAAGAAGTATCTTGAAATCGAAAAGCGGTTTGTTGTTGTACAAATAAATACACAATGTACCCTACACATAAGATAGCTTTTTGCAAAAAAACCTGGTTTACCTCTACTTTTAATCTTGTTTTTATTTTTGTAACCTGTGTTTGGATTATTATGTCTAACGGAAGCCGACGAATGGGAAGTCACTAGCGTTTTTGAAAAGTGCCAGAAAAAGTCCGGGCTCTGATGATGATGATGTGCGCTGTCTGTGTTAATGTCAGCATTACACAATGTATTTTGTATTTATAGTAAATAATGTGTTTAAGAGGCCGTATACGAAATTTT
This sequence comes from Acleris holmiana, assembly GCA_949316455.1. Classification (NCBI taxonomy): domain Eukaryota; kingdom Metazoa; phylum Arthropoda; class Insecta; order Lepidoptera; family Tortricidae; genus Acleris; species Acleris holmiana. The sequence continues at coordinate 12,791,979 of OX438783.1, forward strand.
GACGGATTTGCTTCTTTTCGTGATTTTACAGTTAAAATACCGCTTTTCTATGAGTTCTAGTGCACATCTTAAAATATCATTTCAGTTATGATCGAATATTTTATTCGACTTCATTTGATTATGCGAGATTTTGGTGCTATTTTTTTGTGCCCATTTTCTATAAATTTTAACAAGTTTATAGGTAGATTAATATAATTATTCGTTTATATAAAAAAGGGTGTTTTAAGTGATTCATATATTTTTTAGACGACTTTTACAGCAGTGAATTGTAACTTTTTCTTACCTTTTAGACGTCAAAACGTTTCGTGAATATACGTAATTCTAAACCTCTAACAGCAAAATTCACAAAACAGTCACCGGTGTCAGGTCGATTAATCAAAATTAAATAATAGAAACAAAAAAGTAGCTCATACATTCGTTGATAATCGAAAATATCTTTCGTGTAGAAGAAAAGTATTTCAACTGAAAAATAACATCTTTAAAATCGTGTAAAACAGCGAAATCGGCAAAATTTCGCATACGGCCTCTTAAGGGGGCACCGAGCTTTTTGCGCTCATTAACTTTAGGTATTTTATGCACTCTGTGTATGTGTGCGTGTAGCACACCAGCAAGGAGCGAGCTGGAGCCATGCGCCGGCCGCGCGCCGCGCCTGACGAGCCGTGCGCCGATCCACTAGGCGCGGAGGTACAAAATAAAAAACAATCGATTCCGAATACTTTTATTAAAATATTCACTATAAGATGTTAAAAACGTTTTTGAGACTACATTTTTTTTAAAATTTGTTGTTTACTGTCGGTAGGTAAGGTAGGATTGAATTACTTGTATGAGGTACCTACAGTCACATCACGAGATTGTTGAGCCACTCTAGAACCCTCTTATAATATTTATTGGGCAATTTTTTGTTCGGCTAAAGAGAATAAATCATAAGTAAAAGCCGTACATCTTCCAATCGGCCATCTTCCCTCTCCGAAGGTTACCGGGAGAACCCTTTCATAGAAAGTTGACGGTAAATTTTGACGTAAATAATTTCTTTTGCGTGACTTGACGCTGTCATTAGGACAGAGTTCTATGGTGGCTCAACAACCCCGTGATTTAATGTGACTGTATACCTATTGAAATGAAATAAAACCTAATTACCATTATTGACAATATTCTAAGCACAAAACAAAGTGAACTCAATACCTAATGTAAAGTAATAGAACGGCTAGGTAGGGCAAAAATCCCAGTCATCGACCCTTTCTTCAAGTTATTATTTTTAACCGACTTCGTTTGGCGGAACCGATTTTAATGCGGTGTGGATTGAAAGAAGATATAGTGACTAAGATCGAAAAGGGTATATTAAAATCGTTTTTTGTCATTTAGAAAGGATGGATGAAAGACGAGTTACGAAAGAGATATGGCGAGCGTGAGTGAGTGGATATGTCGGTAGGGGACGCCCTAGACGCACATACAGTGATCAGATTCGCGATTTACTGAATAAGGTCCAAATAAAATGCACCCGAAACCGACGTACGTGCATGAAGAGGTTGATGAATGTAGAGGAAGCGACAGTTATTTTTTAGACCTGTGCACCTGGCGTTTCATAGTCTTTGCCTACCCCATTATTTAGGATATTTCGACGAACTTTTTAAATAAGTACCTCGAGTAATAAAGTGTAACAATTGGGATTAACCCGATAAATCTCGGTTTTCCATACAAAATCGGTCGTTGGTTCACATGACTAAATTTATTTATTTATTTACATTAATATGGGAAGTATGTTTTCAGATGAATTTAAATTTTAACTACTTACTAAGTAACTTTTTTCGCTTTGCTTTTGGCACAACAGTCATGGAAGGCATATCTGTTTTCCGTTTTGTTTTTGGCACAGCAGTCGCGGAAGGCATAGCTTTGTTTCGTTTTGCTAACTCTTTCTTGTGTAATGCGTCTAAAATATATTGTGGCTCACGAATTTCCATTTTTCTATCCAGCCTTGAATCAATTATTTCTGGTAGTACACAATCAAAGTAAAATGTTTTTAATTTTGTTTCCATACTGTTCTTCCAGAATTCGTCGTCTCTTTTTACTGCTTCTATTTTCATATCTTTTTCTGTCCACACTACAAATAAACATACTTCTTTCCTAGTAATGTGGAGCTGACCCTGCATCTGGTAGAACCAATTATGTCGTTTATTTATTGTCATGTTCCCGTTCTTCTCCAGTTTCCAGATACTAATTTTTTTCTGTGCTACGCCTTCCTCTATTGTCATGTCCCTAGCCGAATACGGACATTTAATCTCAATTATTTTATCACCTATTAATCCGTCTGGACTTGCCGCCAAAAACGGCAGTTCAGGGTCGACGAATAAGCCACATTTCTTTATACCATTAAAGTTGGCTTCTTCGTCAAGTTTTAATACTTCAGTCAATTGTTCCAATGCGATATGTTCATGTTCCTTGCCATAACGAATGGATTTTACGTGGCTTAAATCACCAGACACATTGACAAGAGTTTTTACAAGAGGTGCACATTTTATAAGGCCTCTTTTGCATACCTTTCCGAAAGAAAACGCAGTGAGACGTAATTTTCTCTCTTGGTGCCATTCAATCGAATCTGCCTGCAAAATAGTTCTTTTTTCAAGGGACTGGCGATCTTCATCAGAAAGATGAATTTTCTTCATATGTTCTGATTTAGCAAATTCAAAGTCAGCTTGTTCTAGATCTGGTTTTTGACAAGATTCGCCATAATATTTATCATTGGTATTCTTTGTACACTGTTTTATTGCAAAAGATTTTGATAATCTTTTTCTTAAACACGCAATTCTTTTTTTATTGCGTTTAACCTCTATGCGCTTTACAATAGGGTTAGGACTTCGCATCAAAATCTTTTTGCAAATATACGTTTGCGGTTCCTTAGCGTTAAATGACACAACTGAACCAGCGCAACGAGCTGTATAGGACTGGCGACTCGAATAGTTTATTCGTTTACCGCCCACAAATTTTGCAATAACGCTGTTGAATACTTCTGCAATGTTACTATTTACGTCATGAATTAGGCTTTTAGCATTGTTCACCAATCTTGACATAATTTTCATGATAACAGCAAAAATATTGCTAGACTTCATTTCAGCAACAAAATTTTGTTTAGGTTCATTTTGTTCAATGTTTTCGCAAAAATAAGGTTTGCATAATGTGTGATCCCCGAAAACATGATTTGGTGCATTTATTAGATCTTGTTTTAGGTCGATCACTTTTTGATTAAAATTTGAATCTTTGGAATTGATATATTTGACAGCCCCTTTAACTGATCTACGTAAGCGCAGTATATTTTTTCCAAGAAGTTTGCAATATTTAATAGGATAGCAAGTGTTCTTGGTTAACTCTTCAAGTTTCGTGCAAAAGTTTCTCAACAGGTGATTAGTGCATTCAATTTTTTCCACCAAAAAGTTTCCATAAGGTTTTGCTTCTAAAATGCTCTTGTATGTACTGGAGTCCCCATCAGCAATTAGCTTTGAGTAAATCAAGCCCTGATTTGGTAAAGAGTGTTTAAAGCCTTTAACTATTGCAACGGATTCCATACCACTTGAGGATCCTATGTAGTTTTTAAAACACGCGTGATCTGGAGCTGTAATTTTTTTGTTGTCTGACCGTGCACATATCATGCAATACTTGTTTTTTACTGCCATGTAAAGGACTTTTTTTGTTCTGTAACCAATAATCACTGCAGCACCCGACAAAGCATTATAATTCTTTTTAAATGATCTTTTTGACCAACATCCGTCAACAACCACAGTAATCATGGGTACTCCATCTGCATTAACATTACCATCACGAACAGCTAAATTGTATTCTTCTTTTGCTGCTTCTTCCATGCATTTTTCTTTTGCCATTTCCCAAAGTTCACTGACTCTTGCATGACACTTTGCATACAAATGATCCGACATGGAAGGTATTTCAAGTGAAGCAGACACTTGTTCTAAACCCGCGTATGCCGCACCTATAGACATGAAACCACTTACCACATTTTCGTTGAGATCAAGTTCTTTTTTATCGTCGGATTTTTTACAATTTGTTAAACTCAATTTAGCGTTGCACATTTTGCAAACAAACTTAAATTTTGACACAAATCCCTTTCTTTTTTCTTGAACTAATTTCAAATGATTTAAGTTACAACCTAATGGAGAGCTGTGATGTGAAATTTCTTGCAATTGTTCAAATAAATACATGAAATCTACAACTCTATTTCCACTTATTCTAAATTCTTCCAATTTTTCTTCTGGTGTTATGATGTTATAATCTTCTTCTTGATCCGAATCAGCTAGAGAATGATGGGTAAAAACCTAAATGGCAAACAAATGATAAAAATTAACCAAATAAACAGAATATCTTGATAAATTCATAATTTTACAACTTACATTGGGGTTATCTTGCGTATTAGTTATAGTATCAAGCCTCAGAACTTTCGGTATATCATCAATCGGAGGTCTAAAATTAAATAAAGGGTTTATTATATAAATTTTAAAAAATTACGATTTTTGGGATATATATAGGCCAAAAAATCTCAAAGCACTTAAAGCCGCTGTATCAATCACATATTTAGAAGTTCCTACTTAATGTATGTATGTATAAAATGTAATGAATAATGTACGCAGGTATCTTTAGAAAAAAATATTAGTACACAAGAAACAACAATAATCAATATCTTACTTCACGGCATTATTTTGCCCGTGTGAGTAATCAATGTCATTGTCTATTTCTCCATCCACTGAAAGACAAGAAATTTGGTCCATTGGCATCCTGTAATAAAACAGAACGTTTTGATTTAACTATAATTTATTTAATAACAAAATTGGTTTTTGGATGAATTTTGTAATCCTCATTCTATAAAAACAATTCGTATTTGGGACTTACAATTCCATTGTGTGGTAAACTTTATGATCGATGTCAACCAATTCATTTACCCTGTAAATTGAAAAAATATAAAGATAATGTGGAAATTCATACTAAATTTATTAAAATGTTTTCCTATACACCTCTTACTATTTTTACGCATACCTCACCGGTTCATTAGGTAACTCTTCGTTTTGTAGCGAAGTGCCAACAACTGGAACATTAACCCTATAAATAAAAAAATATGAATATTTTTGCAATTTTACTCATTTGTTGAAATATAGTTGTTAGGTACTGAGTATACTTACGAAGCAACAGGAGTATTCTCTTTGTCTTCAGATTTCTGGAGATGTCTTGCTCTAGAAATATTGAAATCATCCCAAGAAGTAACAATATTATATAATTAATTACAGTAAAAAAAACCTCGGGTCGTTCTAAGAAGCCTGTTTTGCCTATAAATGTGTTTTTTTAGCTAAACTATTTTTATATCTTGGTAAATATTCACCATAGAAGTGTATTTTTTATATACCTACTAATTGAAAGAACTTCGCGTGTTGTTTACAATTACTTGTGTAAATAAACCAATTTTGGCCCAAAACATCAAGACTACAACTAAACGATTACAAAGTCTTAGTAATACAAATCGATACATCTCGAAAATCAGTCTACGTTGCTACCGATTTATTTTCTCCTCCCTTAGCGTGTCATTTTGACAACTGTCAAATCAGTATTCTTAGAACGACTCCACTATCAGTAGGTTTACGAGTTTTACTTACTTCATTTCTTCATGCAAGCGTTTAGCATTGTGCTTTTGCCAACCCCTGCTCTTCCTTTTCTGGTTGACTTTGTTCCCCATTTAAAATAAAGTAAATAATCACAAAAATCGCGATAAACGCTACCAACCAACAAACGACACAGCCTCCACGTCCGACGGCCGAAGCAGGACTAATGCGGACATGGGGGAAACGTGACGGCTCTGGCTAAAATGGACGAAACGCGTGCGAATTTAGGTATTTCCTTCATATTAGTAAAATAAAAACACATTTTCAAATCTAAAGTGTAGAATATATAGAAGACGTGTAGTTTTGTTGTAAATCCAAAACTGATGATCTTCCGTGAAGTAATTACGCCGTACTAAGTGTTTATTTTGTTATGTAGAGGTATCTTTGGATGTGTTTTCTATCGAGGGAAGTACAAGTAATCGTGTTTCTAAAGTATATGATATATAGAGTGATTCCTTAAATATCTTACATATGAATTGCATAACTAAAGCTTCAGTAAAAGCAATGCAGCAGGCGATCAAACGAACGCATTTTTTTCGTAATTACGTATCGTTGCCTCGGCGCACTCTTAATTTAACTTATATTTGCATTTACACGTTGCATATGCTACCGAATATGAGAGCACTGTATCGTTCTTAACACCTATTATAATACTGTACCATGTTCTATACAAATAAATAAATACTATACACCAATCTCGACTCACTTGAAGGTGACAATCCTCACGTCGTTCAGCTTCCCGTACTTGTCAAATATTTCCGCGAGCTGGTCCCGGGTGCAGTGCGAGTAGGGCAGGTTGCGCACGAACAGCTTGTTCCGCTCCACGTGCGTGGCGTACTTGAACGCGTTCTTAGACTTGGACGCGGAGTACCGCGAGAGGAACATGGGCCGCCCGTCGAGGGGCTCCCGGTCGTGTTTTAGGGCTTCGTCCACTGCGTCCTGGGGGACAAGTATAGATTGAATATTAGAGTATTAAAACAGGTTAATTGCGAGTTGGACCCGCGTACCGAGGGGTTCAAAACTACAACTCGATTTTAGGGAGCGATTTGCGCGCGTGTGTGTGTGTGTGTGTGTGTGTGTGTGTGTGTGTGTGTGTGTGTGTGTGTGTGTGTGTGTGTGTGTGTGTGTGTGCATGTGTCTGCTAGTGCGTGTGTGGTCACGTGTGTGTGTGCGCGTGTGTGTATTATTTATTTATTTATTTATTTATTTATTATTAAATTAAATTTCACAGCATAACAGTTTAACCAAAGCACTATGAAACTAAAATACAATTTAATACACCGAATACAGGTTAGGAAAAAGGTATTTAAAATATCACAGAAGAAGGCCGTACATCCATCTTCTCGCAGAACTTCAGACATTCGTCACACACGTTAGACCATCTACTTGCAAACACATCACAGCTTGTGGCTGATTCGAGGAGCGAGTTTATCAGATGCAAAGCCCGTACTAGCGGAGATTTTCGGCGGGACACAGTACGCGCAACCGGCGCTGCTAACAGATGGCGACAACGCGGTCGAAAAACAAATCTAGTTGGAGAGGGAACATACAGACGCAGCAACTCAGCTACCAATTCAGGACAGTCGGAATCCCCACGCAACACACTGCTAGCTACAGTAAGCAGTCTGTAATCTCGCCTCACCTCAAGTGAGTTAAAACCCAAGACGCCTAACAAGAATTTAGTTGGATATAAAAAAGGGTAATACCCATGCATGTATGTCTCTCTGTGTGTGTGTGTGTGTGTGTGTCTGTGTGTGTGTGTGTGTGTGTGTGTGTGTGTGTGTGTGTGTGTGTGTGTGTGCGTGTGTGTGCGCGTGTGTGTATGTGTGTGCGCGTGTGTGTATGTCTCTCTGTGTGTGTGTGTGTGTGTGTGCGTGCGTACGTGTGCGTGTGTGTGTGTGTGTGTGTCTGTGTGAATGTGCGCGCGCGTGTGCAAATATGATACTAGGACTGACCGGCGCGGTGTACTGGCAGTAGCAGATGGCGCCGCCGAAGGACTTGACGCCGGCGCGCACGCGCATCGACACCACCGAGCCCCACGCCGACAGCGCGCTGCGCAGGTTCTGCTCGTTCACTCTGGAAAATATACTTACCTCTTATGGCATGAACAAGACAAACAAATGAGGGCTATGTTTGTGTCGTTGGGGGTTGAGACTCTTGGACCTTGAGGGCCAATGACGTTTCGGATGACCAGCTACTTTGACCAACGGATATGTCTCGCTGTTCAAAGAGGCAATGCTGCCAGCCTCCTGGGCACCATCAGCGGCGACGGCGATTTGGTCTTATTTATTAATAATGGGCGGACAATGGATGCAATATGGAGATGAAATCATAAGATGGATAAGACTTTCAATAAAAAAAATAAAAAAACACCTGTTCCATATATTAACGGTGAATTAATTAATTGTATAGAACAGCTGGTTTTTTTTTTTAGCGATTTTGTGGTTGGTCCCATCGGAAAAGTTGTTCGGTATAACCATCTTATTCACTTCTGGCCATTCCTGATCATGGCTCCAAAATCACCCAGTATAAAAATTAGTCGCCATCCGCGTTCCCACTGAGCGGTTCTAGCGGAAGACTGGAGACTTCACACCCAGCACATGCTCTGTTGGAACCGTTTCACAACCACAGAAAATTGTACTTTTGTTATTTTGTTTTTTTTTTCTCTCAGCGTAATTTGTTTGTTTTGTGAATAAAAATATTTTCTTTTTAAATTTCAAACTGCTGCAATACTAACTTGTAGTCTAAGTTGCTGACGAACAGCGTGCAATCTTCGCGGGAACCTTCCGCACTCGAAGCCCGCTGCCGCTTCTTGTCTGAACCTGGAACACATGCAGTTTTAAGCTTTTGATAATTCTGCCGTCATACCAAAGAAGGCAGCAAACTGCAATGTAGTACGCGAAGCATTCTATACTCTATACTATTGCTATGCAGTAAGCCGCCTTTTTTAGTATCACGGCAGAATTAATCAAGTCACCTTAATTTAATAAATAAATAAACAGCAGGGAACAATCACACACAAACCAAACTAAGCTCCAGACTTAACAGGTTTTTTTAAATCCATCAACCCATTAGGTTAAACAGTGATAGGAATTAGGTGAGCAAAAATACGTACTCTTGGCAAGAGGACAATATATAGAGTGGCTACAACTGGGTAGAAATATATTTTTTTTCTTGAATACCGTGTATTCGATATTTATCCGGGTTTTAATCGTAATGTTAAACATACATTATTGTTTTTACTTACAGTACTGGATTTTTAGTGTGAATCTAAAAGTTGTAACTATTACCAGTTACATTTACATTTTAGATTAACATAAAACATCCCGTACTGTAAGTAAACACATGTATGTTTAACATTACGACTAATACCCGAATAAATATCGAATACCCGGTATATAAGAAAAAAAAATGTCTACCCGGTTGTAACCACTCTATATTATGGAATCTTCTTACTCACTTCTTTCTCACTTAATTCCGATCACTGAATATTAACAAATAAGTCGCTTTGCTACCACACCGTCTATCTGCTACTTACATTCACTACTTCCATCGTCTTCATGAGATCTCTTCAAAGAGCTGCCCCCATCCTTCGCCTTGTCATCCACTTCCTTATCGTCATCCTTTTTCCTCTTCGCCCCACTCTCCTTCTGGCTCTCGTCCGACTTCCTTTTCCCTTTCTTTGGTTTGTCATCGTCCTTCTTCTTCCTCGCGTCCGATTTTGATTTCTTGTTCTGCGCTTGCTTCCCTTTCTTCTGACTTGACATTATGTCTTTCATCGCCTGGAAATTTTCTCGCCACTGCTTTATTTTTGCCTGTAACAAATATACAGAAGAAAGTGTTATAAAATCGAGTGTCATAATCTGTGCTTCCTAATGTATTGTTTGGTCGAAAAATATTTGATCAATTTATTATTTATTTATTTAGTTCGTGATGTGGGCCAGAATGACGTTACAGAGCGACGCGGCCACCTCCCCATACCGTATTACAATTTTTTTTACATTATTAAAATAAACAACCTTAACCTAACGTAAATGTACGGAGAACCGTACCTTACGTGCATTAATAATTGTGTGTATTATGTCGAAATTAGGTCACATGAAAGTATTGTTACATTAAATTAGTTCATTTAATGACTTCAATCAGAGCGGGTGATTCTATTATCGATACCGCACGGAGCTCGTACATCATCATTATCAATTTATTGTAGCCATTTACACTCGCTACAGTAAGTAACCAACAGATAAGTATTAAATCCTGTAATTTCAACCTAAAATTCTATTAGACGAAGATATTTTAGACCAAACAAATTTATGAGTACTAAAGGACACACACACATACACACACACACGCTTGCACGCATACACACACACACACGCAGAGACACGCACGCACGCAAGCACGCACGCACACACGCTCGCACTCACGCATGCACGCACACACACAATACAATACCTCTGTGAGCGAGGCACACTCGCGCGCCGTGGCCAGCTGGCCGTGGTCGCGCTCGTAGTCGGTCCACAGGCGCGCCACGGCGGGCGGGTAGTCGCCGACGGCCCGCAGCGCGCGCCGGTGCAGCTCGCGCAGCTTGTTCTCGGAGAGGGAAGGCTCCCGGTGCGACTCGAGGTTTATAAACGCTTCCCAGTACTTGGACATCGTTTTGTTCTCGCCGTATTCTGAAAATAAAAATGTCAAGATTTCGGCCGAGTGAGAAGTAACAAATATATTAAGAGGCCGCACACGAAATTTTACAGTTGAGATATTACTTTTTACTACCTTTATGTAAATTTGTGTAAAAAATAATTAACTTGGTAAAATTTTATAAAATTGGAAAAAAATATATTTTGATTTCAGCTACTTAAAACTCTCGTTCATAAAATTAAAACAACAGTAATAAACCTCAATTCAAAATCAATCCACTACCTTAAAAAATTATCAAAATATAAAATGTTTTAAAACAACCTAAATATTTTTTTTCTGATAGTCACAGTCTAACCTATGTGACTAATGTTTAGGGTATCCTGAAAACATCATGATTTTCGCACAAAATAGCGTTCAATGCAGTGAACTTCGATAAAATGATGGATTACCGTAAAGTAGACTTACTGAATATCTCCTCGAAGATCTCCTTGCCCTGCTTGGGGTCCTTCATACGGCGGTATTCCAGGCGTGCCCAGTACAGCGGCACCTCGCAGTCGTTCGCCTCTTCGCCCCAAGCCTACGGAAAAAAAAACACTAAATAACAACGCCAGTTTCCTTAACGTTTTAAGTCCATTTCAAATTTAGAAATTAAACCTAAGACTAGCGACGGGTGGGGCATCATTTTACCGCGTACAGCAATCTCTTGCCAAATAAAGGTTGCATATGTTGGACAGGTACTGCGGCATCACAGATACAACCTCTTACTACTGATAATGATGGGAAAGGTCGCTGGCAAAAGACATGTGGGTCGCCGGAAGAAATCATGGCTGAGGAATCTCCGGGAGTGGACTGGTGTCACGAGTGCTGCCCAGCTGTTTCGCCTCGTGAGAGATGGAGAAAAGCTTTCGGAGCTGGCTGCCAACCTTCACTAGCCGGAGAAGCACATTATGAAGAAGAAGAAACAAGCCACGCCGATTAAAAAAAAACTATATGTTTATTCAGTAAATAGGCCACAAGAGGGCTCTTTTACACGTCGGTATAATGAAGTGAATCTACTAGCGTATCGGACAAGACCATTGCGGAGATGACCAGCAGCAAGAAAATCCAGCAGAAGGTATTTTTTTCAATCATAAAGTACAATAATACTTAAAAGTAATAACTTAATCAACGAATAAATAGGAATTATTGAAATTAAAACAAATAATATCATTACATTATTTACCAATAACGTTTTAAGTCCATTTTAAATTTTGACATTACACCTAAGACTGGCGACGAGTAGGGCAACATTTAACCGCGTGCAGTGATCTCTTGAGAATATTCGTCTCCAGCTAGTTGTGCACGCCTCGATACTGACCTCGGCGAGGGAGTCCCAAGCGAGGCGGAAGGTCTTCCGGAGCCTCTCCACGTCGGGCTCGTTGTCGAACGCGGTGTAGCGCCGCAGCGACTCCAGGTAGCCGAGCCACAGCGCCTCATCCTCCTTGTAAGTCTCCATGCGTTTAGCTAGCGCCTTCTCGAATACTGATTTGACCTGCAACAAGGTGATATGATTAGAGGTTTCCAGGCTAAGAACAGTAGTAAGAACTCGAAAAATGTTCGTTTTAAAATTTGAAATAACATACATTTGAGACCCTCACAACATGATCTTTCATATGATATGTCACAGAGTAGAAAAATATTAATTTGCTTTAAATGTCTGTATGATTTAAACGTGTATCCAATTTTAGCTGATCCAGTTCAGTAGATTCACAGCAAATTGGCTGTGTCAGACGGACAGACTGACGAGCGCGAGCACGCGGCCCTGCGTGGTGCTGCTGCTCGCTGGTAGTGCTGTGCTATACTCCGTACCTCGTCGAGGCCCCGCTCGTCGTGCTCGGCCAGCTGCATGGCGAGCAGCCAGCAGGCGGCGCGGCGCGGGCGGCGGCGCGTGCAGGCGGCGAGCACGCGGCCCTGCGTGGTGCTGCTGCTCGCTGGTAGTGCTGTGCTATACTCCGTACCTCGTCGAGGCCCCGCTCGTCGTGCTCGGCCAGCTGCATGGCGAGCAGCCAGCAGGCGGCGCGGCGCGGGCGGCGGCGCGTGCAGGCGGCGAGCACGCGGCCCTGCGTGGTGCTGCTGCTCGCTGGTAGTGCTGTGCTATACTCCGTACCTCGTCGAGGCCCCGCTCGTCGTGCTCGGCCAGCTGCATGGCGAGCAGCCAGCAGGCGGCGCGGCGCGGGCGGCGGCGCGTGCAGGCGGCGAGCACGCGGCCCTGCGTGGTGCTGCTGCTCGCTGGTAGTGCTGTGCTATACTCCGTACCTCGTCGAGGCCCCGCTCGTCGTGCTCGGCCAGCTGCATGGCGAGCAGCCAGCAGGCGGCGCGGCGCGGGCGGCGGCGCGTGCAGGCGGCGAGCACGCGGCCCTGCGTGGTGCTGCTGCTCGCTGGTAGTGCTGTGCTATACTCCGTACCTCGTCGAGGCCCCGCTCGTCGTGCTCGGCCAGCTGCATGGCGAGCAGCCAGCAGGCGGCGCGGCGCGGGCGGCGGCGCGTGCAGGCGGCGAGCACGCGGCCCTGCGTGGTGCTGCTGCTCGCTGGTAGTGCTGTGCTATACTCCGTACCTCGTCGAGGCCCCGCTCGTCGTGCTCGGCCAGCTGCATGGCGAGCAGCCAGCAGGCGGCGCGGCGCGGGCGGCGGCGCGTGCAGGCGGCGAGCACGCGGCCCTGCGTGGTGCTGCTGCTCGCTGGTAGTGCTGTGCTATACTCCGTACCTCGTCGAGGCCCCGCTCGTCGTGCTCGGCCAGCTGCATGGCGAGCAGCCAGCAGGCGGCGCGGCGCGGGCGGCGGCGCGTGCAGGCGGCGAGCACGCGGCCCTGCGTGGTGCTGCTGCTCGCTGGTAGTGCTGTGCTATACTCCGTACCTCGTCGAGGCCCCGCTCGTCGTGCTCGGCCAGCTGCATGGCGAGCAGCCAGCAGGCGGCGCGGCGCGGGCGGCGGCGCGTGCAGGCGGCGAGCACGCGGCCCTGCGTGGCGCGCGAGGCGTGCTGCTGCGCGTGCCGGGCGTACGCGAGGATCAGCTCGAACGCGCCCTCGCACACCACGCATTCGTAGGTCGCGCGGTCGTATAGCACCTGGAGTTAAGGTTAGACTTTAATATCGTACGTATGCCAAAGGTAAATGAAACAGTTGAACCGAGTTGTCAATACAATGGGAACGTTGACTTTCCAAGGACACAATATACATTATTTCAATATTCAAATTTCTTATGTCAAGTTACGTCTTTGTTGCAACAAATACGCTACAAACGACGACACGTTTTTTGACGACACGTTGGCCTAGTTGGGAGTGACCCTGCCTCTGAAGCCAGCGGTCCCGGGTTCAAATCCCGGTAAGGGCAGATATTTGTGTGATGAGCACGAGTAATTTTGTTCCCGAGTCTTGGATATTTTCTATGTATTTAAGTATTTATTTCTCTGTCTAAGTATGTTTATCGTTGTCTAGTACCTATAGTACAAGCCTAGAGCTTAGTTTGGGACTAGGTCAATTTGTGTGACATGGTCCTGTGATATTATTATTTATTATTATTTAAGCATTCCAAACCTAAGCCCAATAGCTTTAGCCGTTTCAGAAAAAGGATCTTTCCTGATAGGCGGAAAACAAAGTCGGGGTTCTGGGTAAGGCTTCTGTTTCCATATTTGGTAAAGCCCTAAAAAAAAACCTAACTTAAAAAGGCTGTAAAGAGGTGTTACATAAGTTAAAAAAAAGACTAATTAGTACTAAGTAAACGTGAAAATTTGTTAGGTTTCTTAGATGTTCCCCTTTTCAATCACGTATGACGTATAAAAAACGCGGGTGTATATTATTTTTATTCATAATGTGTTTTGGTCGTAATTATCACAAGTCATAACAAATTTTAAAATCGCTGAAACTGTTAACTTTTCAGAATTTCTTAAATATCTACCATAGGTTAGCTTAGGTTAGATTTGATTAAAAAATAAAACTATACATGTAACAGCTTCTTAAAAAAATACATATACTATAGTATATGTATTTTTTTAAGAAGCTGTTTTTGCGATAATTATGGCTAAAAGTAATTATAGCAGACAATATTGACCCAAAAAATATGACCAACAAAATTATAAGACACACAGTTGACGGATTCAATTCTGCACACAAGTAGTCAATATCTTTGATTTATTCAAAAACTTTTTCCATTGGAATAACGTTAACCGAGTTCAGCGCCAAATAAATAAACGGACTTACCCTCAGTATTCCGTCGCTGTCGCAATCAGCATACTTCTCCTCTTGTGAGAGCTCCTTCACCTTATCTATGTACTCTTTGTACACTTTCAACTTTTCTTCGCAGTTCCTAAAACCAAAAAGATACAAATAAAATAACCCATACATACATACATACATAACATCACGCCCTCATTCCCAGAGTGGGGTAGGCAGAGCTACAGAAATACCAACAACTCTAAAAAGACATGTTAATAATTCTGTAACCACATTTTGCACAAGTAGGCTGAGATGTTTACTAGTGTATTAGTGACAGGTTGCAAGCCCATCGCCTAACAATACTAGAAGCCTTTATTCCCTTAATCGCCTCTTACGACATCCACGGGAAGACATGGAGTGGCACTATTCCAACCCGGCAACCACACGGTACCTAAAAACCCAAAACCCAATAAAATAACCCAATTATAAATAAAAACCTGATAACGGGGTTGTTCAACTGTTAATAAAGTGTAATTACCTTTGCTTTTAAATGCCATTTTCAAATTTGAAACAAATAAAAATGATCTTTACGGTCATTAAAATATAGTTTAAACTGAATTGCCTTGATAATTAATAATAGAGGATTAAATTATTAATTATCATAGGATTAAAATAACATAAGTAGGTTGAATTATTTATGGTATCCGCGATACGGTGCAGTTTGGGGAGGGGACGACACTCAAGACGACGTCATCGTGACGTCATCTTGCTGTTGAAGGCGTCAAAAGGGGATTTTGAGTTATTGAACAGTTATAAAAACATTGCTCACTCAGTAACCAGCAGCCTGTCTTCAAATGGCGTGATTTTGTGCAAGAAATCCGTAGCAGCATCGTGTTGTTTCTTCACCTGAAAAATACGTATCAGGATAAGTATATTTATATACCTACTTAGTTTTAGATAAAATGAACCCAAGCACGTACAGTCAAGGACTTTAATTGATCAGCCACTTGCCACTGCTCATATTTTAGCCGTGTAATGCAATCGGGTTATTGAAACGTTACCATAGCAATCCTTTGGTAACGACCAATAAAAACTGAGTTCAGTTTGGACCAATAGTGACTTGTTTAAACGTGGTCATAGCAACCCTAATAAACGACCAATAACGACTGTGTTCAGTATAATAGTTAATTGGGCGTTGTATCATCAATAGTAGCTGTTGTTTACGTATAGCCATAGCAACTAGACAGACATGCAATTGGTTGCCTTTGGGTGATATCACTCTGTTGTCTGGTTGGCAGATCTGGGTCTCAGGTTAGCCAACCATTAATATTGCATGTCGTTTTGTTCTTCTATTATACGAAGACGTGTGAATTTCCTTATCTCGATACACGAGTAAAACCGACTGAACCCGATTTGCATTACACGGCCAAAATATGAACAGTGGCAAGTGGCTGATCAATTAAAGTCCGTGACTGTACATAATCTCAAGAATTTAAGTTCATTTAAAACGAGATACCATATCATCAGAGTTCCAGTTGCCTTGCTTTAAAAAAGAGATATATATCTCAAGGCAACTGGTACATGTATACTGGTATATATGTTACATGAATGTTTAGCAGATTTTATTTGGCAGAGGGAACGCGAACTAGGTCAACGCCTCCTGCCCCCCCTTTTTTTCCTTAATTCCATTATCAATTTTTATTTTCCCTTTTTTTTCCTTTCACTCCTTGTTTCAACAAGATGTATTTGGCCAATGTCGAGTTTTAGACAATCACCATGAACTGAGAGAATCAAGTCTATGGAAATCACACGCGAGGACACATTGTTCGGTTAAAGAGTATTTACTCTGGTGGACTAAAGAGAAGTACATGGGGTCAGCTCCACGCGTTTCTGTCAAGTCCTTCGTACCCCTATTTCACTAATCCTAAAAATGACAGGTGACATTTAAGCACACATGACGCAGTTTATCATAAAGGCCCACCATACCACAAACAGGGAGAATTTTGTAAGTGGGAATTTGAACCTACTTTCAATTAAATAAAGCTCAATTAACTTTGCTCTTAAATGTAATTTTCAATTTTGAAACGAATTATAACGATCGCGACTTCCTTGGCTCACAGGTTTGGAATGTTCCGCGTATAGATGTCTCATTTCTAATCGTGTCATCTCCTCCACACGCTTGCAGGTTATCAGTATCGCTCTCTTTCTAATTATGCTATCTCTTTCACTTTAATTAGAAAATTCGCCATATATTGAAATGTACTTCACAGACCCATAAGGAGCCCTGAAACCTGAAAATGGGTCTTCAGGTTACGGCGTAATCTAATAGAGGGTGGCCTTAAACGGACTGAGACGATATTTCAGCGTGCTGAAAACGCTTCCATAGCGTCAAAACTCATGATTGCGAATTATACACCTAAATTCAACGGTGCCACACGATTATTTAATAATAATTCTAACATGTCTTGTAATTGTTTATGTGCAATAAAGAGTTTACATACATACATACATACATACATACATAAAAATGTGTGGTCTTGTCTTGGACAGAAATGAAGAAAATTATTATTGAATTAGCAGCGACCGCGCCACTGCCTCCTCTTGGCTCCAACACTAACGTATAGCATTGATCCTTTATCTCGATCGCGTAATAATTGTAGGCAGAATCTGCAGTTCAATAGCTAAAGCAGAATGTTAAGGAGAAGGCACACGAGCACTCAGGCCACCTGATGGTAAGTGGTATCTGAGACCCATAGACATTTGAATTCTCAAGACTATAATCCCAAGACCTCAAATGCGTTGCCAACCCTGAGGACTAAGATGGAATGCCTCTATGCTAGTAATTAGTAATCCTACCCCGTTAGTAATAAGGTTGTATTTGCTACAGGAGTTTTGCCTGAGATACTGCCATTTTTCTTAGCAGGACAGAGTTCTAGTAGTTCGTACCTTTTCGACGTACTCCGGGCCGTGTAGTTCAGTGGCCGCCTGCTCGAAGTGCGGCCAGGCCTCCTCCCCGTTGAGCAGCGGGCGCGAGACGGTCTCCTCCAGGCTCCACACCACGCGCCCGCGCTGCTCCTTGTAGTCGGGGTCGTCGGCACTGAGCGATATCACAAATAAATATCAGATGATAACCTTATATAAATAAACCTAGTCCCAAACTAAGCTCTAGGCTTGTACCATGGGTACTAGACAACGAACAACATACTTACATAGAGAAATAGAAAACATCCAAAACTCAGAAAATAATCAGTTAATCACGCTCATCACCAGTGATCGGGTTTCACAGTGTAGTTATAACCAGTGATCGGATCTAGAATGCAATTTGGGGTGAACAACCTCAAACGTTATGCATAACAAGGATGTGACTCGGAATTACCCGGGATTTTAGGAAATGGGTTTATGTTAATAATCAATAGCTTTTGTCGTGCGTTAAAAAAATATTTTACATATAAAATAACTCTTAAGCAGAACAATAGAATTGTCTATTAGTAATGGGTATCTTTACCTGCAATTATAATTATTTTTGGTTATCGAGAATGTGATAAGCAGGGCTCGCTCTGAATGACAATGTCAGAAGACGTTATGGGTATAGTACTGCTCATTTCAAGTGGCCATATCATTTAATATAAGAGGTGTATAAGTGGTAATTGTTTACGAAAAGACTATTTGAAGTCATCCTACGTGCGGTGCAACGTCATCGGCACTAAAAGTTCGAGTCCTGGTGATAAGATTAGCAAAATAGAAATAATAAGTATTTCCTCTATATATATATATATATATACAGAGGGTATATATATATATATATACAAAGGGTATATATATATATATATATATCCTGATGAACAGATAACAATAATAACAAAATACCATGACGTGACGTGCAAGTTACGTTCAGTTCTTCTATGCAAGAAGTACTGTATTTTTTGTTGTTATTTTATAGTGTAAACTACTTAAAATTAAAAGTTATTTAACTTTTTTTAAAGGTAGGTAACAAAGAGACTCACGGGATTGTAAGTCATATCCATGTTAAAATAACGTACGGGGTTTAAACCCCGGGAAATTGCATCTTAGATCCGATCACTGGTTATAACACATCTGTACAGACCGTTCGACATTCTATATTTGAAAATCGACGTAAGCTGTATATTAATTTTCTACACAACTACATACAACAGGTCCTTTACTTAAGTTTTTTACCAATATAACCCTTTAACAGCATTAACGGACGACGCGGTCACGGGATTATAGTCACGTCCATATTAAGATTACGACTCGGTATCCCGCGAATTGCATCCGGAAATCCTATCACTGTTCATCACGAAAAACGAAACCAGGAACGCTAGCCTCTAACCTCCTAAGACCCACCATACAACGAAATTTGCCAATGGTATATGAACCTATTACAAATGCAATAGAGTCAATTTTGTAGTTTGATTGCCGCTCATAAAAACAAAGGAAAACCTATTTTATTTCCTTTGCAATAGGTCTATTTTCTAATTAACGTATTATGTACAATTTTTTGTACGTGAGGCCTTAGGAGGCTAAGGGCTTACTACCAACTTGGCCATATAAACGCGTCTATTAACAAGAGCCCTACCTCATGGCGTCGAGCTGTGCTTTCTCCAGCTCCCTCTTAGCGTCCCAGAAGAGCTTCCCGCTGAGCGGGTCCGCGCCGGCGCGCCGCAGCACCTCGTCGAGGTGCTCCCGCGCCGTCGCCGCGTCCGCACTTAACGCCCACGAACACCACTCGCTCAGGATCGGGATGTCTGGCACAATAGAGAACGTGCACGAAAATCAGAATTGTGTTTCATTGATGCGATTTAGGAGAAAATGTAAAATGAAAGCATATAAAACGCAATACACTAAGTTTTGACCCGTTTATTAATAAATAAATATCAGGGGACAATCTCACACCAATGGACCTAGTCCCTCTAGGGACACACATCACAGGGTTTCATATAAGCTGAGCCGTGTACACTGAAACGTCACCTGTCACCTGCCATTGTCGGTATGGTGAAATAGGGTCAGATCTTTCCGAGTTCTTTAGTTGAAGAAGGAAAAAATTAAAATATTTATTGGAAAAGTAGGTTAATACAAATTTATCTCCAGTCCTGGATCCTGAGCTACGAAACCCTATGTTACAGGACCCAGTAGTACACAATTTTAAAGTAACACTCTTAATAAAATGGTAGACTTTACAGAGCCTTATTCCATATTAAACTAGAACTAAGCACTTAAACATACATATTTTAGTGAGTTAGGATGTGTGTGAATGTATGTAGGTGTGTGTCTTAAGATATACAAATGTATAATAATATTTAAATATATTTAATTAATTATTGTATTGCCATTACAACTATTACATACATAATTGGGAATATTTTATATTAGGTTATATAGCTACTTCTGCTGCTGACTGTACCTACCTGTGCTACACAAATTAACAATATTTTATCAACAAATACAGAGTAACTCACAATAACAATCAAATGTAGCTTGTCGGAACAGGTCACCCAGCAACGCCTTGTCCTCGGGGGAGTGTGCCAGCGTCTCCTCGGTCTGTAACCGTAACAACCAGTGCTCTGCCCGGAGAATGACGATCTCCTGGAGACGGCTGAAGGCTTTACGCCAGCGTCCCAACTCCGACAAGCCCCTAGAACACAGACATAATTTAGTTAAAGCAATCTGATGTTTTATTGCTATTGGAACTTGTTTAGGATCTTTTTTACCAAACATTGAACAGAGATAGTGTTATGTTGGTAAAGGATGGTGGTGGTAGTGGTTTATTTACGGCCGAACCCTATTTCAAACCGCGGATAGATAAGGCTTACTTGGGGTTGAAATTTGTCATTTGCCCATACAAAATGTGTCAAATTTTAATCCGAAGTAAGGCTATCTGTCCGCGGTTTGAATATAGAGTTCGGCCGTTAAAGAGATGGGCCAATTACTAACTGGCTATCTGTCTTTTTATAGTCGATGACTACAGAAAGGGCCGACAAGTCCTATAGAACATTTTAAATGTTTGAACGAACCCAAAAAAAAAACATGAAAATGGTTTCTTATTTTTTTGCTTTATTTATTAAAAGGAAAATTGTAGTTTAGTAATGTCAAGGTTTCAGCTCTGTCAGGAAGTTAGGCTGATTTGTTACATCTTATGCTAGGCTATCTCCGATTTCACTGTAACATGCCATTTTTGGGACACCTTGTATACAACAACAATAAATAGACGTAACAAGTGCCGACATATAATGATAAATGATAGATAAGCAGCAAAAAATACCATAAATTCCTGACAGCAAATTCTTATTGCATATGAAAAATATGAAATCATAAATAAATCTATATAACTACTAGCGACCCGCCAGCGGCTTCACCCGCTGCAATTTTTTTTTTACATCACTTAGGGGTATGAAAAATAGATGTTGGCCGTTTTTCAGACCTACCCGAGATACACACAAAATTTTATTAAAATCGGTCCAGCCGTTTCGGAGGAGTCCAATAATGTACACCGTGACACGAGAATTTTATATATTAGAAAGATTTAAATAAATTTATTCTAAACTTTCACAACATTCACACAAACTGTTTGTTATAAAAGTAGAACAGAAATATTTGAGGTATTTATAATGTGTTTACACTTTCAAGTCCCATACAAAATGTTTTTATCTATATTGTTTGTGAAATTCAGGTAATTTATGTATAACAGGTAGATTTAAGAATAAGAAGAATACATTTATTCACAATAACAAAACAATACCAAATAAACACTGATACAATGGTTGCAATTTTTTGTTACTTTAGAAAAGACAATGGGCAAAAATATATGGAACGTGGTACCCGCCCCATTAGCGTCGTGACGCCCACCATACTACCAACAGGGAGATATTTGTAAGTTGGAATTTTAATCTAACTGCAAAAACATAAAGTTCAATTACGTTTGCTTTGAAATACCATTTTCAACATTAAAACAAATAAAAATGAACTTTGTAGCCAATTTAATAAAGTTTAAACTAAATTGCTTTGATAATGTACCTCCTATAGCACACGGGGTCTAATGAGGATATAATTACATAATTTTGGTGGCCGTCTAGTCGCATGTTGTTTGGCATAATTGTATTATTTTATTAGTCATAATTTTCGCAAGTCATAACTTCTTACATTAAAGGATTTAAAAAACATTTATTGTGTAGATTAGTTAGGATAGATACAGTTAAGTGCAAAACTGAGTCAATATTAGCACCTTAGTAGAATTTTAATAAGTTGATGACAATCAAAGCTATTTACAAATGCTTAATATAGAATAATACTCCTTGAAGTTTGCTACATAACTGCTGAACAAACGGTTTTCTTGTCATTTAAAGTTGTTTAGTAAAATTAAACCAAAAACTGTAAAATTTTAATTTAAGTATTTATACTAGTAATTTATTTTTCTCTATGGCAACCCCAAATAATAAAACTATTCAAAATAGCCATTCCATGTTCTTAAGTGAACCGTGCGCCGAACTAATGTCGTCAATAACTTCCACCAAAAATATTCAATAAATCCAATAAACTCAATAAATTCAATAAACTCGTACTCATTTTAAAGAGGCTAAATTTCTGTAATTTTATGAAGGTGCTTATTTGGGGTTGCCATAGAGAGAATTAAAATGTTCCTTACGTTAAAATTACTTGAAAACTGTAAATGACAGGTAAATTATTTGGTAGGCGGATTTGTAGCAAATTTCAAGGAGTACTTGTCTGTATTAAACATTCAAAAATACCTTTAATTATCATGAAGTTATTCAAATTCTACTAAGGTGCTAATATTTACTCAGTTTTGCACCTAACTGTAGCTTAGGTTAGTTTTGTGTATGTATGTACATATGTATTTAATAATTAGAATAATTCCTCAAAGTTTTTTTTTGTACATGATCATAACTTCTTTAAGGCTGAAATTAAAGGATTTAAAATACATCCATTGTATAGATTAGTTAGAATAGGTTAAGTAGCCATAGGTTAGTAGTAGTAGGTTAACCCTGATAAAAATAAAATTCATTATGACATGCGAAAATTATGACTAATAATACATTTATGCCAAACAACATGTATTATATATGCGGCTCAAACCCTACCCACATAATTTATACATCATTGGAAAGCTATTGTTATGAGGAGCAAAGATAACCAGGGTGCTTATCTCCATTTGCTGTTCCTATTTGTATGACCTATTCAACAACACCACCGTGATGGCTATTAAATGGGTACCAAAATACCCATTCTCCTTTAAAACGCAAATAGAACAGCATAGTACTTACCACCCACTGGGAAAGAGAAAGATAGGAAGACCATAGAAAAGATGGACAGACAATATAGAGGAAGCTGCTGGCAAAAACTGGTGGATTCTTGGTGCAGAGGCAAACAATGGAGGAGGCTTTTACACAAATGGGGTCCATTTCAATCACTCAATGAAATTTAATACTAACATTTGAATAAATAAGGAAATATACTAACTAAATACATACTTAATATTAAGAAATGGAATAAAAAAGCTTTATTATTATTATTATTATTAGTACTTACCACAATGCCTGGATAAGCTCAATATGATCATTGTAGTTGTACGGGTCCTCGGCAATGAGCTTCTCAAGCTCTGCCACCTTGACCTCAAGCATCACATCATCATCATCGTCCTGTCCATCAACAAGTTGCTGTTAAAATTGATCATCAAAGAAAAATAAAAAATATACCAATATGACTAAAAATTTGTAACACCTTTATCCCAGAACGACTCTATTTACCTTCTTCTGGTCTTGACAGAAGCGTGTGGAGCTAACCCCATTTGCTTCTGTTAAGTCCGCGAGAGAAAATACTCTGAACTATACTGAACAATTGTCCTCACATGTGAAATCTATGGACTTAACTATTTCTCTAATAAGTATCTATAAATACCTTAACATTGGCAAAATACACCCTAAAAGAAATAAAAGCCATTCATATATTTTTTTTATTTGTATTAGAACCTTCTCCCATTACTGTGTCGTTATTCATTTATTTGTAGTATTGATAGACCTTTTACCTTTCATATGTTTTGGATTTGGGTCATTCTAAGATATTTGTATCAGAATTCAGGTGTTTTGCTATTGGATTAGTCAATATGGAATTGTGGGTATTTTAAGAATGAGGCTATTTTAAACTTACAGGAGGACTCCTAAGGCAGGAGGTGGTGAGACTGAGTCAATTAGAGACTTAGGTCAATTTGAGTATCAAGGCATTATAAACCAATAGTACTACAAGCCCTTATTCCCTTAGTCGCTTCTTACAACATCCATGGGAAGGCATGGAGTGGCACTATTCTAACCTCGCAACCACATGGGGACCCAAATATACTAAATAAATAAGGCATGGTAAGAACTCTTATATCAACTTGTGTATCATAAGTAGACAGGCTTTTTATGTATGTACAAAGATTTAATTGTATAAACTAAGAATCATTACAATCAAGCCAGCCAAAACACCTCCATTTATGGACATATTTAGGCATACCCCAAAGATCTACACCATGGTAAAATCAAACAAAATTAAAATAAAAACCACATTATTTTACAAGTTCACATATTTTAGCCTCGTATTTCAGAAAAGTCAGGCATACTCATTTTATTTACTTATTAAATGTATCATAAAAAGGGTGTCATAAGTTAAGGTTTTACTTAGGTTACTTTTAAATTTGTCAGATAATTTTTTATTAGCATCAGACTCAAAGTGGGGACATAATAATGTTTAATCAATCAAATAATTAATTCAAAACCAAATTCAGTTTTAAATGAAACTCTACTAACAGAAGTCAGGCTTGAAATTCGAATGTATTTCTATTTCACTATATTTCTTTGTTTGATTAAACGTGCAATATGGAAAAATAACTGAATATTAGAATCAAACACGTAATGATGTATGTAATGTATGTGTAAATAAATACTTTCTTTACAATATTTAGTGACCATGTCCGGTTTCTAAACAACATAGATGTATGTAGGTAGATTAGTATCAAATTGTGGCCTAAAATGAAAACAACTAAAGCCATCAACTCAACAAGGGAAATAATTTGAACTTCGAGATATGGTAAACTTATTACAATAATTACAACAACAATGTGAGTAACTCTACCATTGTTCAACCAACGACCATTTTACTGAAGTAGAACAGAGTCAAACGATCGTAAAAATCCCGTGCAGGTTAGCGACAGATTGAAATTATACCAACTGTGACATTGACAAAGCGTATAAGCATTGAAAGTTTATTATTTGTCCATTTTTGGGTGTGTATTACAACCGAAAGGGAAAGGAAACTCGAATACTGACTTCAGAGTCGTCCGAGTCCTGGTCTGCGTCATCTTCCTCCACCACCACCTCTATCTCATTCTCTTCCTCCGACTCATTCCGCACTTCGTCTTCTACAATAGCCATCGCTATGCACGGCAAAGCTTATCAACAAATAGCCGCAAGAACTTTATTTATTTTCGCACCGTAAAATTTACACACAAACGCTTTATGGCATGGCGGATCGGATCTGTCAAAATTTGAGCAGATTAGAGATGGGTAACTCAGGAGAGATAGATAAAAAAGATATGTATCATTCCGTTCTCATCAATCACTCCTTGTATCTTTTCACATCCGAATGTATCAGTGTATCTTTATAACTCATTCACTCACGGCGTAATTTTCTTTCTATCTGTGTCGCTTCGCTCGGCTCGGCCGCTACGGCCGGCCACGCCAAGGTTACGCGAACTGACGTCTTTTTCGCACCTCACTATTTGGTATGTTGTGTTGCACTTTTGCAAGACTGAGAGGTCGGATGGAGAGAGTGGGTGAACTGGATGGGTTGCTATGCCGTATGACCATTATAAATTGACATACGTCGGCACAAAAAGGTAAATTGATAACTCTATTACTGGTGTGTAGGGCTTAAAGTCGTTCAGCAGTATGTGAACATTTTATACTGGTTCTGATTTATTGGATTGAGTTGAGCTAAGCGAGCCACGCTGAGAGAGTGAGCGGTGCAGGCAATAGCTGCGGCTCGTGCGGTCGAGCGTGAGCTACTGAAGTACTGATACATAGGGATATAAAGATACAAAAGAGTGATACATATCAAAGAAAAGATTGAAATGTATCGAAAGATACATTTCAATCTTTTCTTTTAAGTGATACATTTTGCCCATCTCTAGAGCAGATTGAATGTTGCCTAGAGTAAATTTAACATAATTTTAGGCTAAAATCACATGCATTCGTTTCCTTTCCGATGTTAACTTTTATTACCACTATTGCCTTTGTGTACTATTCAAGAAGCTTATACATAAATGACACTGGAGATTGCACGGCGAACAACGCCTTGAAGCAAAGTAAAGTGACGGTGAATGACGTCGCTCATGTTTTTTGTCCCTATCTTTAGCTTTATCCTGAGTTTTCGAGAAAGGGACAAAGAACATAAGCAAAGTCATTTAAACTCAATTTTCTTTGTTTCAATGCATTGTTTGCCGTGCAATGTCCAGTGTCATATATTTTATTTTAAGCTTCTTGGCATTATTCTTTAAACTTAACGTGCTAATAGGTGGAATTACAGTATTCTCAGTGGCATCGGTCATAATAAGCAACATAGTTCAATTAAAAATAGGATCATGTTGCCAATACTAACGACATTAAAAGTGAGAGTCTGAAAAATGATTCAACAGATTTCAACCTACCCACTACGTTACGTTGAATTGTTATCAAATATTAAGGGTTTTTTTATTTTTTGCGCGTAATACTTTCAATATTATTAAAAAATATAGAAAATCAGACGGCTTCTTATTTTCATTTTTTTTCTGTATCGATTTCTGTGGTTCGCCAATATCAAGTGATAATTTTAATCTTTAAAGTTTTTAAGTAACTAAAACGGGCATGTGTTACAATTCTATAAAAAAGACAAATATATTTCAATCATCTAATAATTATTTATTTATCTTATTAAAAAAAAACACAGTACATAATAAAGTAACATAATAATACATTATATCAGCAACAGGCTTCGTCAAGATGTTTTACATAGGAATAATCATCGGCAACACCCTTCGTCAAATTATCTTAACACAAACAAAACCAAATTTGACTACACAGATTAATCCTAGTAGGTAGTTAAACTCAACCCTGCATCGAGGCTGGCCAGCGTCACCACCATCTAATTATTTTAATTTATTTAGCTACATTCATAGCTTGAAATAAAAATATTTTAGTAAAAGCCTTTTTAAAGAATGTACAGGTACAAAACCCTTTAAGGGCTTTTGGTGTTGCCAACAACAGTGAGGCGTCAACCGTCCTAGGATTTGCAGGACATTCCAGGAAAATGCTTCGGTCCTGCATTGAAAGAAATAAAATTATGTCCAGAAAAAGGCGTAGGTACCACCAAATGACTCCTGGGGATTCCGCAATCCAGGCATTTTTGAGACCGGCAAGAGCATGTCGAACCATGCTCGTGTACCTAACGAAGTAAATAATTTCTTCTTTTTGCGCACCATCACCATCCTAGGTGCCTGTGACAGGGAGTATTTCGTATTTTCAATCACTTATCATTTACTTACTTACTGTATTCACAAGCGAGGTATTAAAAAATAGGCGAAAAGAAAATACATACACGATTTCAGTGCTAAGCACTCGAGGCCCTAGCCACGATGCGTTGGCTGACTAGCACTAATACGTAGGGTTGCCACACGTAGGTAGGTACTATAATAGTATTGTACTATAATTTTTGCTGTCCGTACTTTATAAATTTTATAATATATGAAAGACACACAGTACGCTAAAATACCAACTTTATTTTTAAGAACGATATTATTTTGAAATTCGTGACGTAAAATTTGGTCTATAAAGACGTTTCTGAATGCAACAAAAAAAACTTGATACTTCGTTTTGACGTTTAATTTGAAAGTTGTGTTACAGAACTTGGTGGAAAGAAAATGCTACTCTATTGACTGCCAAGTTTATTTTGTTCATTAAAATATCGTCGAGCGGTCGTAAATAAAATGTACTTTTTGTGTGTACTATATTTATTGGCCCTATAAATCGCCGTATATATCTTGATAAGAAAGATGGCAACCATACTAACACGTCATACGAAAAGTCACGTGATCTACCAGTGACGCGATTGGTTTAAACAAAACGAATAGAAACGCGATAGTTAGCGAACGCGTCTTGGCTAGGGCTTCAGAATCCTCAGGTTTCCATACAAGTCATACAACTCTCCTAGCGGGTTGCTGGCATCGAAAGTGTTAAACATATAAAAAACATTCAACACTCATAGTATTAGGCTTAAAAATATCTGACTAGCTCTTTTGCCTCTCGTAATAGAGTCGTGGAAGATTGCCGATGAGGTCGATGGACCAAATAAAAACCGCCGTCGACGGTTCGCTACACGAATGTACCTCCGTGGACGGCAGTTCGCGAACAATGGCGTCGCATAGCAAAGCGGGCCACAAAATCAACATGGCGGCTACAACCACACTGACAAGAGAGTAACGCCAAAGAAGAGAATAATAGAGTCATGTTTGGTATTTGTGAGTCCAATTTTGTAGTACTAATATTTTAGTGGTAATAGGACCCTGTGCGGGGTCCATCCGGATCGCTACCACCATCTTATCTATTAACCTACCGCCAAGCAACAATGTTCGCATTGTTGTGTTCCGGTGTGGGATAAGACAACCTGTGAAATTACTAGCATAGAGGTATTCCATCTTAGTCCTCAGGGTTGGCATCGCATTTGAGGTCTTAGGATTATAGTCTAATGAAATCAAATGTCAATGGGTCTCAGATTCCACTTAACATCAGGTGGCCTGAGTGTTCGTGTGTCTTCTCCTCATCATAAAAATTATAATAATAGGTATTAATAATATTATGAATGTGAAAATTTGCAACTGCTGGACCTATTTGGATAGGAATAGTAATAGCTATACCGAGGGAATAGCGATAATCAAAATCCCCGTAACATTGAATGGAATAACCAATGTCAACATAAAAAGAGCAATGGATGGACGCCCTACCTATAGTAGGAATTTTATAAAATGTTGGAATCCCTAGTACATTCTCTCAAGTGAATTCCGACGTACATTGGATGGCAATTAGGTCGGAATTCACTTGAGAAAATGTATTAGGGATTCCGAGTCTTAATAAAACACGAAAGTAAATAAAAATAAATAAATATCAAGGACATGATCAAATGGACGCAGTCCCAAACTAAGCTCTTGGCTTGTACTATGGGTACTAGATGACAATAAACTTACTTATATAGAGAAATACATACTTAAATATATAGAAAACATCCAAGACTTAGGAACAAATACTCGCGCACTCAACACAAATATCTGCTCTTGCCAGGATTTGAACCCCGGACCGCTAGCTTCGTAGGGTCACTATCAACTAGGCTAACGCGTCGTAAAAAACCCAGATCACTCATTTTATAATGAATTATTTATCGGAGTTAATGTTTTAATCTATAAGCATTTACCTATTTCTTCCTTATCTTATTAATTAGAGATTATGGTTTAGGTGTTTTATTATGGCTAGAGAAGGCAAAAGCACACATGCCACCTGATGGTGAGTGGGATCCGAGCATATGCACTGAGCCAGGGGCTGCATTTCACCTTATCTTTATTTCTATTGCTATCGTATTGTTAACATTATGATATCGCTTATTAACTTGAAAGTAAAGGTAGCCGGGTTATACGATTCCAAGGGTCCGGCTTGTAAAGCTCACTTTCTCGAAATCTGCACTTTATCTAAAAGTGCACTTTCTGCTAAATGTACACTCCCAAAAGATACACTTTCCCAACTGAGGCACTTTCTCAAAAGGTGCACTATTTAAAAAAGTTGACTTTCCAAAAATCACACTTTCCCAAACGGTACACTTTCCCAATTGGAACACTTTCTCAAAAGACGCACTATTTCCATCTTTACCACAAAGTTCACACGATTTTTTGTCAGATGATCATGCATGAGTCATAGTGGCAATGATATGATAATGTTTTCTGACTGATCTATAGAGCCTTAGTGCTCGTATTTTTTTACCATTTATCGAATTGTCTATACCTATCATAGTAATGATAATTTGAGAAAGTGCACCTTCTGCCAAAATGTACACAATGTGCACATTTCGGGAAAGTGAGCTTTTCAAGCCGGACTAGATTCCAATAGGGGTAAAAACGCATTTGATTACACGCCTTGATTAAATTATTTGAAAATAATATGTAAGTAATGTTTTCAGTAGGTAGTTCAAGCGTGACACTCTTTTAAACGCACCTTTGTTTGTCTCAGCGTTGGGCACCGATGGGCACATTCATGACGGGAAAAACCCTTACATATCTAAGATAAAATTGTTGACGTAAAATTTCAGTTTCAAACCTTAAATCCTTATCTAAAGCCGGATATAAAAGCAGCGTATCGTCGTATGTTATGACGATTTAGAATTATCTATGTCAGGTCCATTTATTTATTTCCCAAAATCAAATACAACGTGTTACAAAATAATCCGTAAAAAAGAAATTACAAAAGTAGTGTCAACCCTTATTAAATAACGTCAGTTCAGTATCTTAGGTATACAGTATACTAGGGTTGACACTACTTTCGTAATTTCTTTTTTACGGATTATTTTGTAACACGTTGTATATGTACCTACACCAGTGGGCTAACACGCTGCCACAAGACAAGATTTTGACATAGGCTCGGGACTTTAATTCCCATATAAATAAATAAAATAAAATAATTAATTCTCATATAAACCTGGCCTCAAATGCGTGGCCAAACCTAAGGACTAAGACGGAATGCCTCTATGCTAGTAATTTCACCGGTTGTCTTATCCCCACACCGGAACACAACAATGCGGACACTGTTGCTTAGCGGGTGGTTAATGGATAAGATGGTGGTAGCGATCCGGACGGACCCTGCACAGGGTCCTACCAACACTACAATTGCGAATTGCGAATTGTTAAACTTTTTTTTTCATTGTTATAGCGGCAACAGAAAAACATCATCTGTGAAAATTTCAACTGTCTAGCTATCGCAGTTCATGAGATACAGCCTGGTGACGGACAGACAGACAGCGGAGTCTTAGTAATAGGGTCCCATTTTTACTCTTTGGATAATGTCTCTGAGGGCGGTCTTTAATACATAAGCGCGGGATTGTACATGATTGACTTTATCAAGCTAAGTACTACACTTGACTTGTTTATACTTAGTTTTGTAATTCAAGTTTCACTATGTAATTTCTACTCCATACGAAACCACAACCAACAGAAACCTCAAAACTATACACGAACAACCAAAATAAATGACAATCACAATGACAAAATTTTTATTTTTAAACCGCCAATTTTCTCCAGCTGAAAACTTTTGAAACTTGACTGGTAATGAATTAGAGTAACCTTTTAGAGTTTCGTACCTCAAACGGAGAAAACGGAACCCTTATAGGATCACTTCATTATCCGTCCGTCCATCTGTCTGTCAAGACCCTTTATGTATATATGTGAACTTTTTATTGAACAAAAAAAAAAAAACAATTACAAGAAATTTCGTACATAAATTTAAGATTAACATGCACAATTGGGAAAAGGAAAACTGTACGCGGATAGGCATGATTACAAAGATGTGCGCAAGTAACTAATATTTCACTTCATTACAGCCATACCTATATAAATATCTATAAACTATATCGACGGTGGACTATTTCAAATGTCGTAAGGGACATTTTGTCGTAAGTACACTAAATATACCATTGAAGTCAGTATTTTTTTTTCTATTTATTTGTTGTATTGAAATTTCGATATGACTTCTAATAAAAAAGTTATGAGTTGGTCAAAGTTTGTCGTAACTTCCTAATATTTAAAACACTATGTTGTATCGGTCAAATATTTTTGTATAACGTCTTGTTTCATTAAGCGCAATATCGTATATCTCAATATTTTTAAAATTCCTGTGTTGTAAGGCACTAAAAAGAATACATTTTGTCAGATAAATACTGTGTTTTCGGCGGTGTAACACACATTTTCTTCTTATTTTTTTGTTTTAAGGGACACTATTTCCTAAACCACTGTATTTATGGATGTCCAATTAAAAAATTAGGGTAGGCGAAGTTATTTAAAAAGTATGCTTCCAAGAATCATCTTAATGGGATGAGTAGTTTCCAAGTTATGAATTTAAAAAAAGTGGAATTTTGTTTTCTGGCTCCCCTGAAAAGTAAGCGTTTGTCCCTTACGACATTTGAAATTTCCACCGTCGATATGTATTATCTTATCTCTACCTCCAGACTTTATCTCCGGAACGCGTGAAGGTATCAAGTTGAAATTGAAATCATATTCTCAGGGCTGGGATTCTACATGGTAATAACGATATCGTATTTGACGTGTTTCCGTATTGTCAACGTTTTGATAACTCTTATGTAATCTACAATAATGGCGACTGTGACATAAACGATTCTTAAACGTGTCAAACATGATATCGTTTTAACGCACCTGAATAGAGGCCCTGGTCTACAGTCCCTTGAAGCTGTGAAAAAATCAAACTTCTAAGTTAACGTAAAAAAAGATATAGCCGTTTATGCAAAAAACGTATATTTCGACACTCAAGGGAATCAAAATTTTTAGGGTAGGTAGGTACTTCCCATAGACCTAGAATCCTGAATTTTGGTAAGAAGGAAGGAAAAAATGCGAAAATAGTTAATTTGATGCTCCATCATATTAATAAATTGTTTTACGATTGCAACCTTATTTGCAGTTAATAAAAGTGTTAAGAGGACTGTAAAGCAAAAAAAAATAGAAGAAGAAGAAGAAAATCGTTTATTTAAATACAATATGCGATAACGTTTTCCACCCCTTAATCGTTGTCCGATTTTTTTAACCTATGTCTGTACGTTTTCCTTTCCAAGAAAATATTTAAGGGTATGAAAATAAGATAAAAAAGCAAAAGCGGAAACGTGTGGATATATTCAAAAATAGTGGAAATCGGATTAGATTTAGGGGGTGAGAAACGTTATCGTCCGGACCTAAATTTGTATGGATTATTTTTGACAGCTACGTGATTTAGGCATCGCTTCACAATCCTCTTAATAGATTGAGCATGGAACTGTGTAACATGTAAAAGTGGAACATGTAAAAGTGGAATAGAAATAAACTTGGCTACGTAACTCCCGCGCGTGGTATTACCATTAAAAATACATATCTTATATCTTTTAATCCGAAACCGACTCTGATACTAGAGATATCTACTAATGTTAGATAATGTACTAATTAGGTACTTTTCTATAATTCTGTTCGTTAGTTTCATTCCAAACGGCAAAATGCAGACGTGGGGAGTGATTGTGTGTTTGGCGACAGTAGCTTGGGCGCAGGTATAACTTTAACGTTAAGTTAACATAACGTAGAATTCTTTATCAATATTACCTCAGAAAGTACATTTCTGGGCCTCTATTCTGCCCTGCTAACACAAAATGCAGTATATCAGACAAAACCCCTGTAGCAAATGCAACCTTATTACAAACAAGATAGGATTGAATCTGCTTTGGCTATTGAATTTGAGATACTGCTTTTTGGCTTAGGAGAGTAGTATTTTACTCGGTGAATCCATATGGTATTGTCTCGGCTGCCATTACTGTCAAATAAATAAGAGCTACGCGGGCAACGCTCCTAGTTCTGTGGGCCTAACACGCTGCTATCTGACAAGATTTTGACATAGCTTCGGGACTTTAACTCGTATATTCAATATTCCAACGTAAGAAGGTATTAGGGTTTAAATTAAAAGTCTTTTTTGTGTGACTTGAGTCCTTTTATTAATAACTAAAAGCTACTTTTTATTTGACTATAGTTCCCGTTTGACGTATTTAACACTAGTTCCCGTGGCAGCATGTTAGGCCGACTAGTCCTCGGTCTCCATTCTAATACCTTCTTGCTCCAGCGGTCGTTGTTCTCCGAGTTATATGTCCCCCTATTGCCACTTCATTTGCGATGAAACGACCCACGTCATTTTTCGACATTCGACGACACGTTGGTCTAGTTGGGAGTGACTCTGCCTCCGAAGCCAGCGATCCCGGGTCCAAATCCCGGTAAGGGCAGATATTTGTGTGATGAGCACAAGTATTTGTTCTTGAGTCTTGGATGTTTTCTATGTACTTATTTAAGTAATTATTTC
Organism: Acleris holmiana; assembly: GCA_949316455.1. Lineage (NCBI taxonomy): Eukaryota > Metazoa > Arthropoda > Insecta > Lepidoptera > Tortricidae > Acleris > Acleris holmiana. The sequence continues at coordinate 12,825,637 of OX438783.1, forward strand.
TCTATCTAAGTAAGTTTATCGTTGTCTAGTATCCATAGTACAAGCCTAGAGCTTATTTTGGGACTAGGCAAATTTCCCGTGTCCCGTGATTATTTATTTATTAATATTTATTTAGTTTAGTGCGTCACCGTACCGTGTTTCTAAGGGAGCGACCACACAGGAGCTTAACGGTGCGTAAATTACGCTCCGTCAAAATTGACGCCATGTAATTAGTATATCCCATTCTTTTCTTTACGCAACGTCACCGTATTTTAAGCGTCGGTGTGGTCTCTCCCTTTTGCCGGTTACGGCCGCACTTAAGTGTCAATTAAAATTAATGCTTGTTAAATGACGTGTTGTCTTATTCTATTTCTATGGCAAAGAAAATGACATCATCAGCAACTTTAATCACGCTTTAAAATTAATTGGCGGCTCTGAGTAAGGCAGTTAAAATGATTTTCAACATGACGCGTATGACGCGTTCCATTTTCCTCTGAGCCTGAAGCTGCTAGATGTAGTACTGTGTAAGGACCACGTTACAGCGCCGTAAATGACAGCAAATATGTCTTCAATATCGCTAACGATATTTTGTGCCCATAGAGTCCAAACGAGAACATGCCCAAACCCGAATGCATCTGAACCGGAATCTGTTGTGTTCCGGTGTGGGGATAAGACAACCGGTGAAATTACTAGCATAGAGGCATTCCATCTTAGTCCTCAGGGTTGGCATCGCATTTGAGGTCTTAGGATTATAGTCTTGAGAATTCAAATGTATATATGGGTCTCAGATTCCACTTACCATCAGGTGGCCTGAGTGCTCGTGTGCCTTCTCCTTAACATGAAAAAAAAAAAAAAAAAACCTTATCTCGAAGCGGTTCGTCATTTTGTTGAACACTTATAAATTGGGTTTAAAAATCTCGGGATATGATGTCAATCTCATCTTATCTTACAGATGGGCCCTTTCGGATACACTTCGACCCCTTTAGGATCCTTTGTGCAATTACCCTCTTACACACTCAGCTGTTCGAATGTGCAGGTTTCCTCACGATGTTTTTCCTTCACCGTAAGAGCATCGGGTAATGTACTTAAGTTAGAAAAACTCATTAGTACATGGTGACCGCGGGGGTTCGAACTCTGTACCTTACGATCACGAGTCGACCCCCTAAGCCACTAGGCTACCGACGCTCTCTATGATGTCAATAGTATACCTACTTATTAATCATAGGTTTCAATTGCATAGCTCTTATACTGTCGATTTTATTGATATCTGAAAAACCACGATTTCGTCACTGATGATTATCAAAATTATAATCATCAGTGAGTGGGTACTTCCTTAATAAGAATAAATTGAATAAAGCTGAAATTTGGTATTGTAATACATAAAATCACGCCTTCATTCCCAGAGTGGGGTAGGCAGAAGTACAGAATTACCAACAACTCTAAAAAAGTGGTTCATAATTCTGTAACCACATATTACTCAATCAGTGTATTAGTGACAGGTTGCAAGCCCATCGCCTACAAGCTTTTATTCCCTTAGTCGCCCCTTACGACATCTACGGGAAGACATGGAATGGCACTTTTGTAACCTGGCAACCGCAAGGAAATATTATGAAAAAAATAAAAGATATCGTCATAAAAAACTTAAAAAAAGTAGTGAAACCCCACCAAAAACATTTTAATGTAAAATGTTGCCAAGACGTGACCATAGACTTGTACTGTCAAAAAGTTATCAAATCTCATGTTTTTTTTTTTTTTTTTTTTATGTTAAGGAGAAGGCACCCGAGCACTCAGGCCACCTGATGGTAAGTGGAATCTGAGACCCATAGACATTTGAATTCTCAAGACTATAATCCTAAGACCTCAAATGCGTTGCCAACCCTGAGGACTAAGATGGAATGCCTCTATGCTAGTAATTTCACCGGTTGTCTTATCCCCACACCGGAACACAACAATGCGAACACTGTTGCTTGGCGGGTGGTTAATGGATAAGATGGTGGTAGCGATCCGGACGGACCCTGCACAGGGTCCTACCACCACTAAAAAACCAAGCTTCTAACTCTACATCCCCTAACTTCACAAACTCTTCACCTTAGTCAAAATATGTGCCTTGGCTGTTTCGGTATCGTCACATGGGTGTGAGGTGAAAAATACTGTTTTATTACTTTTCTATTATACAATAGTTCGTGTAGTAACGAACAACAGCAATAGTTTTTGTGTGTTGCTTGGTGTGACTACGAATACGGCAACAATCCATGAAATTATGGGAGCCATTTAATTTGCATTAAAACATTTAGCATAAAAACAAATTGTATAATTTTATCAGGCATACAGTCAAATAACATAACACTCATTTACCATAAGAATCATTTTCTTATTGTTATGCGTTTTCTTCTTACTAACTTAGGTTAGGTTAGATCTTTGACCTAATTAGTAGAAGTCAAAGACAGTAGAATTGTTTTCGTTTTTAACCTACAGCCCATTATGTTTTAAGAAATTATGCATATCGTTGTTATGCATTCTAATTGTAACCAGCATAATGAGTTTATTATTAAAAATACGAAATGTGTTTTATGCAAAATGAGAATTATTACATTCGTTTTTATGCAAATCATATCGCACCTTCGATAGAACAAGGGCACAATTTCCCCTTTAGTCACATTGTACATTGTGCCCTTCTACCGAAGGTGCGATATACACACCCGTAATGTATAATCAAACGACTACATGGATGACGAAATAGTTGGCCTTATAGCTTCCCTGAAGCCGTGTCATTCGTTTCCCGACAGAAGAGGTATCCAACACCGAATCCTATGAGAACGTTATATGATAAATTGTAAATCAACAAAATACTATTGCAAAATATTTCCACTAGTTGCTAATTGCGTTAATAAGTTGATTTACTCTATAATCACTTAATCAGTTATCAGAGTAAATATTTTTATCTATACGCGTCATACTTCATTAATGATACCTTTATCTTGTTAACTGGATTTTACTGTTTAGGTATACGCTGGAGAGGCGTTTGCGTTCCTTGAGGATGTTGCAAGTAAGTAAATGAATCATTTTTATACTTAATAATATCGAGATCACGTTGTACCGATTCTTCGACACTGCCTACGTAATTAGCGGTTCCGGGTTCGATTCCAGTAACGGACTAATATTTGTGTGATGAGCACAAGTATTTGTTTCGACTCATGAACTCATGACTCATTTCTCTATATAAGTATGTTTCTCGTTGTCTAGTTAGTACTCATAGTACTAACAAGCTAAGAGCTTGAGTAGGTTGGAACAGGTGCCTGGTGTGGTGATCAATTAACGACTACCCGCCCATCGACTACAGTTACCGTTTTTGTCATTTATCGCCCGCTGCCGCCATAATTGTGGCAAGCGTTCGTTTATCGATCGCCGCTCTTCATATGCCTTAGAAGTCTTTTAGATGATGATGATGCCAAGAAATTAATTAATTACTGGGAGTAGGTATAGTTTCAGACTTTTTTTTATTGCCATCGACGGGCAAACAGGTAGACGGCCCACCTGATGGGAAGTGGTCACCGCCGCCTAAGGACATTCGCAACGCTGGAGGCGTCACCAATGCCTTGCCGGTCTTGATGAAATTTAATGATGCCTTGCCGGTCTTGATGAAATTTAATGGCACCCTTTTAAAAAGCCTCATGTTGTAGCACTTTTGGGACTAGGTATTCATAAGCTGTGAGATCGTCCTCTAACATTTATTGATGACAGGCCCTTCGAGCACCCGCATCGTGTCGGGCTGGGATGCCGAGGAGGGCCAGATCCCCTGGCAGCTGTCCCTCCGCATGGTTAGCAGCGCCGGAGCCGTCAGCTCCTGCGGAGGCTCCATCATCCACCCAGAGTGGGGCATGACTGCAGCCCACTGCACTGCTACGTAAGTCTTACTGTCTTATTCCGAAGACTTTCTGACATAACACATACACACACACCTACAGTAGTAAATTCAAATGCACACACGCGCGCGCACACACACACACACACACACACACACACACACACACACACACACACACACACACACACACACACACACACACACACACACACATACACACATCTTCGCCTAGCCCTACTGAAAACAGCGTCACATTTATTAGCCCAGCCCATACTTATTTCAGTTCAATAAAGATTAAATAAATAAAAAAACCTATGTATGTATGTATGTAACCTCTTTATTTTAAATGTTAAAATAGGTCTCAGATTCCACTTACCATCAGCCCCCTATTTCACCATACCGACAATGACAGGTGGCAGGTGACATTTCAGTATACATGGCGCAGCTTATATATCAGTGATGTATCAGCATGTTAACTTTGCAATGAATACCGAATTGTCACCTGTCACATGTCATTGTCATTACGTTAAAATAGAGGACAGGAGGCCTGAGTGCTCATGAACCTTCTTGCCATAAAAATATGCGTCTTGACTTGTCAGTCAACAAGCCTGTTCTGTTTCCAGCCGCGTGACCATGGTTCTCCGTGCCGGCGCCGTCAGCCTGACGCGCCCCGAGCTGATCTTCGAGACCACGGAGTACTACAACCACCCGCTCTACAATGACCTGCTGCCGTCGGTGGTGCAGCCCCACGATATTGCCTTGCTGAAGTTCCCAATTTCCATCACCTTCACAGGCAAGCTTGATTTCTAATGACCCACTCAGTGGACTTCCAGTACCCGCGCTTCTAGTTTTATATATTTTTGGAGCCTACTCTTCAATTTCTAGACGATGTTTGAATTAAACGACTACTATTGAAAATTGCCACTTCCACCACATGTTTTTTTAAAGACAAAGCCTAGCCTATGATACTCGCGGGAATTTTTATGATTCCAATGATACCCCATACGCCTATGTTTGGTTAAGGCGTTAAGAAGTTATCGTGGAATAAAGAAACTCACAAATATACATACATGAATCCTGAAAACATTACACTCCTTTTTTTGGGCAGTCGTGTAAACACTTCTTTTTTGGCAGTCGTGTAATAAGAGTGACTGACTAAAGAAGAAACTGGGCTGGGATTCTGCACGGTAATAACGATATCGTCTTTGACGTGTTTCCGTATTGTCAACGTTTGACATAAACGATTCTAAAACACGTCAAACACCATATCGTTATAACGCAGTAGAATAGAGGCCCTGGCTTAGTGACTGACTGACATATCAACGTACAGCCTAAACCGCTGGTTCTAGAGGTTCCAAATTTGGCACGTAGGTTCCTTATGGGGTCTAAGAGTGCACTATGAAAGGATTTATGGAAATTCATCCCCTTTAGGGTTTAAAATCGGTTGAGCAGCGGGAAACTATCTTTACGCGTACAAAGTCGCGGACGTCCTCAAGTAATATTATAAGTAAATGCGAAAGTTTATGTGATTGTGTGTGTGTGTTTGTTACTCTTTCACGCTGCAAAGGTTGGAAGGACTAGGATGAAATGTGGAATGGATCCCTACCCTGGATTATATAGGCTATTTTTAACCCCGGAAAGTTTAAAGTTCCCGAGAGAATAACAATAGTTAAAATCTACGTGGACGAAGTAGCGTGCAGAAAGTTGTTAGTACTTGTATTATATTCTGAATAAATCTGTCTCTTCACAGACCGCGTGCAGCCAATCCGCGTGCAGCGTGAGGCTGACATGAACCGCGACTACTCCAGTGTCAGGCTGGAAGCCTCCGGCTGGGGCCGTACTTGGACTAATGGTGAGATCCTCGACCAATCCGTGATCGTCAGTTAATCCCAATGGATTGACTGAGTAACAAGTTGGAACGTGAGATCTGGAGTTTGTTGCGGCGCTTCTTCTCCGGAATTATGGTCTATTCCGTAACACTAGTACATTCACTGCATATTACCGACGTGTATAAAAGCCCTTATGTGGCCAATTTACTGAATAAATAATTTGAATTTGACACAACCTACATTTTTGTATCTCCTGCGATTCTGGAACTTGGTTAGACCACGATCTGGTGTAATGGCTACCATAGTCCTTTGGCAGCCCAGAAATCTATGGTGATAATGTTCACAGGAGGCTCTCCGGATGCCCTGCAGTGGGTGTACCTCCGAGGAGATTCGAACTTCGCTTGCTGGTTAGCCTTCGGAGGCAGTTCCATCATCGTGGACTCTACCATCTGCGCCAGCCACTATAACGTCACCAGCCAGTCTACCTGTCAGGTAATCACAATAACATCTTTTCACCTCAGCACCTCGAAAAGGGTGGTTTTGCTGTTTAAAGACAGTGAGCAAAATTCGATTTTGCTGCGAGCGTGAGACAAAGTAACTTTTTAATTTTTGATCCGTGGCCGTGGTACGGCGCACGGGCGTCTGGGGGATGTCGTTTTATTTTTATCATGTTGTTTTCTTTTTACCTTATTGTAGTTTATGTGACTGTTACATAATAACATCACACGAGTGTTTTAATGCCTAATTATGTACAGTTACAATCTACATACATACATTATTAAAAAAAAAACAAAACATTCTAAACTATTTTTGCGACAAGACAAATGGAACGTCAAAAATGGCGGCACCCGTAGTTTTTTTTTTAATTCAGAGACAAACTAGAGTCGGCCTCTATCATATCGTTCGATATCAAGTAACAAGCGAGATTTGTCAAAATTGTATGCAATTGACTTTCCATTTCGAATAAAATGTCATCTCGAGTGATATTAGAATCGAGGTCAAATAAAATTGCTGTTTTTCAAAGATGTTCGAAATTTGAATGTAATATTGATATCGAATTTAATGTTGCAATAACAACATTTTCACAAATAAGAAATGTGTTCTAACAATACAGTTTATCTTTATGCTAGTCGTAATTTGCGGTTTTTGAGCTCATCATAGAGGGTTTATGATATGTGTGTAGATAAAGGTAATATTTTCTCGCTGCTAAGGTGAAAAATTGTATGTGCAACACAAGACCAAAGTTATTTGCATCTCGTGTCTTTGAATCCCTCGCTGCACTCAGGATTCTAACCTAGAATCCTTCGCTTGCTCGGGATTCAAAATCAACACTCGCAGCAAAAAACAACTTCGCTCTCTTGTTGCACAAATAACTATTGCGTATAAGCGCGAGTATGTGTTCTTGAGTCTTGGATGTTTTCCATGTATTTTCATCACTTTGCTCGCAAAGGGTGTTTGTTATAGGCAGGCGTATACAGGTAGTAGTAACTCCGGCGGGAGTTATAATTTTAGTTTTTATTACTATTATTTCAGAGACATTTGCAATATTTTTTATTAAAATTCATTTTGAAAATCGGTACAATCTGGCAATATGGATTGTCAAGTTTGAAAACTAAATGCAGAAAGTTCTTAGCAATATCTGTGGGAGACAATATTAAAAAAATACATATTCTTTAAGGGAGTCAAGTGATCATTTTTCAAGAGCAATGAAAACTGGTCATTTAGTACAAAAAACCCTACAAAGTGACCAGTTTTCATTGTTTCTGAGTTTGTTATTCCCTTACTGCCCGTGATGCACACAATGTTTTTCATCACATTAGCGAGGAATCAAAAAGTATTAGGCTACACTCAGAAATTCTCGAAAAAAAGAAAACCTCCTTAGTAATCCCCTTCCTTCCCCTTGGTGCACAATGTACAATAAGTATATTCCTCTACATAAGTATGATTTTCGTTGTCTAGTGACCATAGTATTAGTGAAAAACTTAAGTAAAGGACCTGTTTTTGTAGTTGTAACACATCTGAATAGACCGTTTGAGATTCTATATTTGAAATTTGACATAAGTTCTATATATTTATTTTGTACAGTCGACGTCATAAATATGTTTACACTTTAGTACCTTGTCCCTTGTTGTGTGGTACTAAAGTGTAAACATATTTATGACGTCGACGTACACAACTACATACAACAGGTGTCCTTTATTTTAGTTTTTCACCAATACAAGCCTAGAGCCTAGTTTAAGACTACGTCAGATTGTGTGAAATTGTGCTTTGATATCTTTTTATGGCCGTTAGGGTGACAGCGGCGGCCCGCTCGTCGAGGTGGCAGAAGATGGCCAATACACCATGGTGGGAGTCACCTCCTTCGTCTCCAGCAGCGGATGCCACGCAGGCTTCCCAGCTGGTAGGTTCATCGATAACTTGAAAGCATAACGTGCTAAGTAAATGTAGTTAAGGATGTGGATATTCTGACATTTTCCTTAATATCTTTCAAATGGAAGACAATATGAAAAAATGACTTTCAGTTTTATAGAGGATCTACCTACCTTACTGGATTTTTTGTATATTTTTGCAAAAGTATAGAGTATGCCATTTCAGAGGAGAATCAAGACTCCAATTAGCAGTTTTTTGATTCTCTTCCGAAATGAGCTCCTCAAATCCTATATCAAATCCATAGAAATTTAGCTTCGATATAATATAACGTTTTTCACCCCCATATCTTATCCGATTAGGGGAATTTACGTATAAGGGCTTGTAGTACTGTTAGGCGATGGGCTTGAAACCTGTCACTAATGCACTGTGGTAAACAACTTATCCTATTTGTGCAAAATGTGGTTACAGAATAACCAACAAGTCGGTTTAGAGTTGTTGGTATTGCTGTACGAGTAGCTCTGCCTACCCCACTCTGGGAATGAAGGCGTGATGTTATGTATGTATCTTATCCGATTTCCACGATTTTTAATTATTTGGTAGTTTTCATGAAAAACTAGGTTTGTACGTTTCCGATTTTGTTTTTTTAATTCGTGTCTTTCCAATAAATATTTTCTTGGAAAGGAAAACATACAGACCTAGTTTTTCATATCTACAACATATATAAGTAACTAAGTAAAACACTCTTATTTGATTCTAGCTGTTATGGAATAGTGCATCGAGACAAACCAGATTATGGTTAAACGGTGCAGTTCTATAATGATTTTAAATGTTTCTTTGATTAACTTAATAAATACCGGTGAAATTACTAGCACAGGGGCATTCCATCTTAGTCCTCAGGGTTGGCAACGCATTTGAGGTCTTAGGATTATAGTCTTGAGAATTCAAATGTCTATGGGTCTCAGATTCCTCTTACCATCAGGTGGCCTGAGTGCTCGTGTGCCTTAACTTAAAAAAAAAAAAATTGTGTAAATCGGACAACGCTTAACGGGGAATAAAGGGTTTTCGCATTTTGTATGTATATTTTTTGCTTCACAATCCTTTTAAATGAATGCAGCTAAATAAAAAAAAACTTTAATAAATTTGTCTTTTTGTAGGTTTCATTCGCCCCGGCCACTATCACGATTGGTACCGCGAAGTGACTGGCGGGATCGAATTTGACTGGGATTACGAAATTCCCACAACCACTGAAGCCGCTACCACTGAGGCAGCCACCACTGAGGCCGCTACCACTGAGGCTGCTACCACCGAAGCTGCAACTACCGAAGCCGCTACCACTGAAGCTGAAACGACCGAGGCTGCCACCACTGAAGCCGCTACTACCGAGTCTGCTACTACCGAAGCCGCTACTACCGAAGCCGCTACTACCGAAGCCGCTACTACTGAAGCCGCTACTACTGAAGCCGTTACTACTGATGCCGCTATTACCGAAGACGCCACCACCGAAGCTGCAACGACTGAGGCTGCCACCACTGAAGCCGCTACTACCGAAGCCGCTACTACCGAAGCAGCTTCTACTGAAGCTGCTACCACTGAGGAAGCTACCACTGAAGAAGCTACTACTGAAGCCGCCACAACTGAGGCTCCCGAAGAGTCGCGTTTCATGTTCTCATTCTTGCGTTCCACTTTTGCTAGGATGTAAAACAAATTGAACGTTCCTATGGCGCGTCCAGTAAAATAAAATAATAATTAATAATTAATGGTTTTCTTATACATCTTGGCTTTTCCTTGCCTTCCTTGGAGTGATACACGACGTGTCCCGTAGCATTCTTGTAGTGAATTCAAATGTTATTACTTGTTGTAATATCACGATGTCAGTCCAATGGCTTTCGGCAATTAGATGTCAGTTCGTCCATTTACCAAAAAAATGAGCTCAAGACTAAATGCCACGCCAACTGGCGCCATGTTTTGACAGTGAATGTCCAGCTCTTTAACCGTAAATCTTAGGCCCTAGCCAAGATGCAAACGCTCCTGACGTTTTTCTTTTCTATCGTTCAAAATGTATGGGATGACAGTCAACCACGTGGTTTATCGAAACGCACGAGAATGTCATCCCATACATTTTGAGCGGTAGAAAAGAAAAACGTTAGGAGCGTTTGCATCTTGGCTAGGGCCCCTTGTGAGACGAAAGCATTACATGGATGATATTCACAGCACAACGGTGTAATTGTTCACTATCAGAAAAATGTATTGATCAAAGCTCACTTTTCAATGTTTTACATTGAGCTGTGGCAGTGCTGATCTGATGCCAGGGCGCTGTAGTGTGCAGCAGTGTGTGGCAGGTCTAAGGTTCTACACGGCTGAGACTCAACACGGTAAGAATGATATAATTGAGATTGACATAGACCTAGAATTCTGAAATTTTCCAAAAAGGAAGGTCTTACAGCTGGAGTCAACAAAATCGGAATATTGTTAATTTGTTGCTCCATCACAATAAAACTTTTTTTTTTTTTTTGCGATTGCGAACTTATTTGCAGTTGGTAAACTAATCGCGACCTATTTCGATGTATGGAGACAACACTTTTTCGACGGCAAAGTTAAGTTTGATCCTCAATACAATTTTACATCCTATAGAGGTAAGTTTGTACGGAACCCTCAGTGCGCGAATCTGACCGGCTATTTTATTTTTTTCAATATAGTATTCCACAGATAAAGCTAAAAAAACCCGGCAAGAGCATGTTGGACCATGCTCAGTGTAGGGTTCCGAAGCCGTTAAGTACTACAAACATAAAAATCAACAAGTAATAACTAATTTTCTATTTAAAGTCAATTGGTGCCGTCTAAGATGACTTTAGTAGGTATAAACACTTTAATAGCCTGTATCTCAAGAACCAATGAAGTCTACTTAGTCGTGATAGTTTTCAAACATTTTATTTTACCACTTTGTTGGCGTGACTAATATGCATATACATGCCAAATTACAGCTTTCTAGTACTAAGAGTCTCTGCGCTAGGCTGCGGACGGACGGACATTTCGGACGGACGTTCCTAGTTTGACTACGGAACCCTAAAAACTGCTTTTAGTTTTCAAACTTGACGGGCTGTACTGCCACATTGTAGGTACCGATTTTATTGTACCCTTTCCGAGCAAGCATGATAAAAAATATATTTATTTGCCTAAATAATCACTAAAAAAAAAGGTCACATGTATTCTGCATTAAAACCATATTAACGTGTGTTGGTATTGTTTTTGACTCGTCCGCCATTACTGTCAAGTTAATTAACGTTGACAAAACGGTACACATCAAGGGCAATATCGTTTTAACCCAGTAGAATAAAGGGCCAGTTTTGCGTTGATACACTGAAACAGTGAACACTTTGATCCTGTCACAATGTTACATCATAAAGAAAAAATATTGTTTCATAATCATACGTTTCTTGAGTCACTGTAACTTGGGCTAACAGTTAAAGTTCATAGCGAATAGCGATATAGTAACGTGGCATATTTCAATTTATAAAGTGAATAGAGGACACTGTTAAATAGATAAAATAAATCAATAATAAACACAAAAGTACAGATGAACAAAATCCCACTTATTCCTCAATACTTCTTTATAATTTGAGCTTAGTCAATAGTGCCTTTTAAAACGTTCTGTATTCTACTTCCTTACGTGTTTCTCGCGTGGCAAATAAAAATAGGCGCATGTTATACGCGTCGTAATGCAGAGGCGGGAATGCGCAGGCGTGGAGGGGTTGCTAGTTAGGGGAGATCAGTACCCCATTACGAGTATTAATGAGGGGTTGGATTTATGTCTAGAAGCGTATCAAACGCTTTTAAATACATAATATCAAGCGGACCGTGGCACACACATTGGCGTGTACTATGGGTACTAGGCAAAGTACCTTGAATAATTTGAAAACATCGAAGACTCAGAAACAAATACTGGCCCAGGATTCAAAGTAGTCAGGGTCACTACCAACTAGGCTAAGTAAACACGTCATAAAACGGCTTTTGCTAATTTTATCCGACTTTCCATGAAGGAGGGTAATGTTCTTTAGGATGTATGTACTAACTTAGTAATGGAGATACCTACGCTATCGCTCGCTTCTCCTTCTAACAGTTGTCAAGGACAATATTTTCTCAATGTCCTCGTGAAAAAGGGTATAAGTCTTCTCAAGATCAAATGAAAAAGGGAATAAGTTATTACTCAGTTTATCATTAGTACCTTTTTTTGGTAAGAGTCAAGTCACTATAGGATCCACTATAATTATGCAAGCGACTTCGTCTGCGTAATTGTCATTTATTGCTATTCCCTCGGAAATTAACTGGCCGTCTCGGGTTAAATAAAAATAAGCCTTGTCAAATTCACTATATGGTGCCTTTACGTTAGGTATATAGTCCTTAGTTGCCGACTGGCAAACAGACATACAAAAACGAAGCAAGCGGCAAATTATATAGTATTGAACTATTAGAAGAAAGTTATTACAATTATGTATTTAAAAAATGTATGATTGTCTGAATAAAGGGCTTATTAATACAGTCCTCAGTAAAAAAAAACACTTGGTGTTAGATCGCGACGAAGAAACCAACTAAAAATAACAGTAGCTTTTGCCCGCGACTCCGTCCGCGTAGTCGTTTATCGCTATTGCCTTAGAAAACTGATTAATTATTTCTGCTGGTTGTTATTAGCTCTTACTCTTGGCAAATCACTCCGTTAGAAGCTAATTTATTTTAAATCGATAGAACTCCCCCAACTCCGGCAACCGTCACAAACTGGCAACACCGCGTCAAAATTGGCGCGCGCGCGAAACGGTCCCCCAAACCATGATGGCGGCTGCCCCGACCGCGCGCCTCGCGTTATAATATAAAATACAATCGCTGTAAAACCGTGCTGTGTTGTAAAAATGTTATAGTGTTGGGTGTTGATAGTGTGTCAGTGTAACTTCGTGTTTCTGTGCAGTTTTGTTGTGTTGCATGATTGACCGCCATGCCGTGGGGGGCGACGGTCGCGACTCGCCGGCCAGCACTGAACAGCTAACGTCAGTATTTGGAATTGATTTTTGTATTTCGAACGCAGTTTTTAGCGATGATAAAAAATGCATGTGTCTATTTTCTCATCTGTGTCAAGGGAGGACGGATCTAGCGGCACATTCTTGCGTACATTTCGAGATCGTTATACAGATTTGGGTTAGGATTGTGCGTTAATTCATCCATCTGTCCAAAAATGCAATTTACTAACCAAAATTTAAACTAGGTCAACTCTTTGTACCTCATGTAAAAATGGATACTTATCTTTTAATTTAATGTGTGGTTTTATGGCACTATGCCAGTGCCAAGGTTTATTTATTACATGGGAATGCGTTAGCACTATAACATAAATACGTAATCATACTCCCATCCATATAAATGGGGAAATAGAGCGGTCGATGACTTTTCCCCAGTGTGGCTAGTTTAAAAAACTTCTACTACCTTAAAAAGGTGGTCAAGATATTTTATAAGACCAAAAAGATAAATACCTTAAATAGAAATAGAGAGCTTGCCATATGGCCGAGAATGTATAATTTTCCAAATTATCATTTCCCAAAAACATACTTGCAATACTTTGTTTTATTTCTAGTACGCGGAAACAATAGTTATGTCTAGAAATCAAACTTCAAAAAATTACAACAGCTGCGACGGTTAATAGGTATTTGAGAAATGGTAATTGAGCCAAAAATTATTTGCCCATACGGCAGACACAACAAAGAAATCTTACCCATATACTCTTAAACCGAATTTACTTTTTTATCACCGGCATTCATTATAAAAATAATGTTATTACTGCCAATACTTTTAAACCAATTCATGTTTAAATATAGAGGTTAGTTAAGTAATAAATGAATACTCGAGGCGCTGTTGATTAAGTACCAATTTCACCACACGATATTAAACTTAATCAGTGTTAATCGACTGTTAGCTACTAGTTCATACATTTTGACAACTGTTAACGCTCTAATCGTCTGTTAAGCGGTTAACATCGTATGGTGAAATTGGTACTTAAGTTTATATTCCTTGAAATGATCTTTTTTTATGAGTACATTATTAACAATTAACTAATTTTTAAGAGATGTAAGAGTTCATACTTTCCATGTGAAATCAGTGTTTCACTATCTCCATTATTCCACTTAAGTCTTAAACCATTGTTATCACATTGATAACAATCGGTCACCATTACTGTCAAGTGAATACAAGCTGTCATAATGTTAGGGATATGATAACGATATCGTTTTAGATAAAGAGAGAACAGGGCTGGGATTCTACACGGTAATAACGATATCGTTTTTGACTTATTTCCGTATTGTCAATGTTTTGATAACTCTTATGTCATTTACAATAATGGCGACTGTGACATAAACGATTCTAAAACACGTCAAACGCGATATCGTTATAACGCAGTTGAATAGAGGCACAGATCAAAAGCAATATTGTTTTACCAATTAGAATAGAGCCTCTGTTTTCATGAAATAGGCTATGAGAAAGGGATTCTCGTTTATACACATACATACTTAGATAGAAAAATAAATACTCGAATACATAGAAAACATCCAAGACTCAGGAACAAATACTCGTGCTCATCACACAAATAACTGCCCTTACCATGTAGAAGACGTACAATTTACCTAAATCATTGCCCAGAATCGAATATACTCGTAAGTACTAGGAGATAATAAATGTATAGGAACAATTTATAATATCCACGAACAATTACATGAAAAGTCACCCAGACAACGCTGAAAATGCCTTTGTAGCATTATGCTACGAAATTGCTACGAAAACTCTACGGCGTAGAGGCCTAGTACGGCCATGAATCATCGTGGCCCTGAAATATGACGTCAGCTGTTTAAAGGACAGCTTCAACCACTCTTTAAACTCCGACAAAAAGATAAGTATAATAAGTTTTAGGCCGAATAAGACGCGGTTTTTTTTAAAAGCTTATTCTTTCTGGGTTTTAGGTTTTTTCAAAATTGCTTGAGACGTTTAAGACATTAATTTTGAGAGTTCCATACCCAAGGGGAATAAACGGAATCCTATTACTAAGACTCCACTGGCCGTCTGTCTGTCTGTCACCAGGCTGTATCTCATGAGCCGTGATAGCTAGACAGTTGAAATTTTCACAGATAAGAAATAAATAATAATAAGTAATATATGATGTTATGATGTATCTCTGTTGCCGCTATAACAACAAATCGCACCTTGAGAACAACAAACCCAATTCAACGTTTCTGCTTTCAAACTTCAAGTCATAAATTAATTAGTATAGAAACATAACTCGAAATTTAAAATTTCTCGAACAACAATGACCCAATTCAAAGGTTCTGCTTTCAAACTTCAAGTCATAAATTTATTACTATAGAGACCTAACTCGAAATTTAAAATTTCTCGAACAACAATGACCCAATTCAAAATTTCTGCTTTCTAACTTCAAGTCATAAATTTATTACTATAGAGACCTAACTCGAATTTAAAATTTCTGGAACAACAATGACCCAATTCAAAATTTCTGCTTTCAAACTTCAAGTCATAAATTTATTACTATAGAGACCTAACTCGAAATTTAAAATTTCTCTATTAGGTCACTGTTGTTCTGAAGGTGCGAAATACTAAAAACAGAATAATACAAATATTTAAGTGGGGCTCGTGATTTGTTTGCCGTTTTTTGGTCGATATTAATAACTCGACTAATATAGTGACTAGTTGTATAGATACTAGTACGGAACCCTCCGTGCGCGAATCAGACTCGCAATTGGACGGTTTTTTTAATAAATGCCATTAGGTCGGGCATTTTTATCTTTTAAAAAGTTTGATTTTTGTTTTGACTCACCGACATTCATTTCACATCATGTTATACTTCGCCGAATTTTCATTTTATCGACAGGTATCCACGTGCAGGAGTTTTTTTTTAAGGCGTAACCTAACCTTCAGGTTTCAGCAGAAATTAGCTGTCGACGAAATGAAATTCAGTGAAACGACACATTCGATGAAATTAGTTTCGGTGATTCAATGGGATCCCTAGATATTGACTTGAAGGCATTTTTTAGACCCCCAATTCGAACAAATGGTTGTTATAAGTTCAATCTGTGTATCTAGCTTTACACAAAACGAAATGGCTCAGTGACCAAAGACAAGATGCATGCAGAAAGTTATCGTTATCGAAAATTGTATAGGATTGATAGAAACAGCCAGCCCTATTTAACCATACATACATAACGCCTTCATTCCCGGGGTAGGCAGAGCTACAAAAATACCAACAAATCTAAAAAGACGTGTTGATAATTCTGTAACCACATTTTGCAGAAGTAGGCTAAGATGTTTACCAGTGTATTAGTGACAGGTTGCCAGCCCATCGCCTAACAGTACTACAAGCCCTTAACCATCATGAGAATAATAGCTGATAGGCGACAATTCAGTACGTGGCACAGCTTATATGAATCCCATTGAAGTGGAAACGTGTTAAAATTGCAATGTATGCTGAATTGTTACGTGCGACCTATTATTGTCAGGATGGTTAAATAGGGGGCAGGTTACGTCAAGCGCTTACGTAAATTCCATACATATTGACAGTTTTAAAAACTTCAAGTGCATCACTAAGGCCTTTTTTACGTTTTTGCCGTAAGAAGAACTGCGCCCGCGCCTCCAGCCGACGTCCCGCCACTGTGACGCGCCACACCGCCACAAAATGGCGCCCCGACGCTATGCTACGTACTATAAAAAGAAAATGATGGTGTTTACGACACTTAAAATAATAAAACGTTAAATTTATTAATTGACGCATTAGCCCGCGTGGTATTCCGCGCACAATATATTTCATATAGTAAAATAACTAAAAAAAATACTAAATTTAAACGATACTTCATCGATACAACGGATTGCACGCGCACAGCTCTAAATTTATTGCCCCGCCTCGGGGTTTTATGGCCCGGAGAGCCAAATGGCTTTGAGGATGGTATACATACATAACATCCCGCCTTCATTCCCAGAAGGTGTCTATCATTTCATCAAATTTAATTTCATCGAACGCTATTTTCTGATCTGATGATCTGAGACCATAATGTTGTCAGGGTATCTTCAACATCTAACCTACGTACTACATATTAAGGTTTATTTTGTGTTACTTTGACTATCCGCTACTGTTAAACGTCCTCGCCACGCCTCTTCTGTACAAACCTCACCTAATAGTATAACAGTATCGTATTACCTCGTGAGGCCCACCATATTACAAAGGAGATTTTTGTGAGAACAAATTTGAATCCAGCAGCAAGGAAATAAAGTTGAATTACCTTCGCTTTTTCATACCAATTTAAATTTTGTAACAAATAAAAGTGAACTTAATTTTCATTGAAATATAGTTTAAACTAAATTGTCTTCATTTTGTGCGGCACCTGTCAAAAATTTGTAAAAAAATGCCGGTGGTACAATCAAAATAAAATGTAAATCAATAACGCAAACCGAGCTGTTATAAAACATAAGCGTTTACGTTTGGCAAGTCGCCAGGCAAGTTACGAGCTTATACAATTAGTGTCGATGTAAGAATTAGCGTATACGTATATCATTTCATAAGCACTGACCGTGTAAAGGGATGCCCTTGGACTGCAAGTGCTAGAGCTACAGTTTAGACAAAAGTCCCTTTTTTGTCATTCCATGTAGTTACAGATTGACATCGTGCAGTTTATTAGTAGGCTGAATGCTATTCTTAGTTTGATTAATGTAGGTCTTATTGTTTTTTTTTATTTTACCGGTGCCGTGAGACCATTCAAGTAGAGAACATTGAAAACCAGCCCTATGGCTTACTGGGCATATATTAGACACAATTTGGCACATGATGATTTTTAACTTTTTTGTTACATGTGTCCAAATGTTAAAAAGAAAATTAGTTTTAAATAAAGTACTGTCACACGCGACGTTGAGACAAATATAACGACACCATCGTTGTCGACACGAGAACAAAAACAATAATTCTCAAATGTAACTGAAATAATTAGAGTATATAACAATACTAACAATTTAGTTTTACTACGAAGGAACAAATATTACATTGTTGCCGAGGGAAGAAAGTACGCGATTTATAGACGAGTTACCATAGTTGGAGTCCATAAATTGCACTTTCTGCTGAGGCAGACATAGTAGACACTTTTTCCAACTACTGCGAGGCTTTTTTATATTTTTTGCATAATTTATACATATTAATAATTTATATATATTGTAATATTACATTGATGAATAAATAAACTAAACTAAACTATATATATGAGATTTTTATATATGTAAACCGCCTGTCGTAAGTGATTTTTTCCGACCCCAAACTAAACCAAAATCCATACTAAGTAATATTATAAATGTGAAAGTAACAAACCGATTTAGATCAAATTTGGTATTGAGATAGTTTGAGTCCCGGGTAAGGACATAGGGTACTTCATAACCCGAAAAATTAGACGGTTCCTTCAATACAAACGACTTCAATGTTTTCTGCATTTTCAACACTTTAATAGCTCTTATTTAAGTGACAGTAATGGCGGCCGAGTTCAAAAACAATACCACAACCCGTCAAAGACATGATTTTACCGAGTTGACTAGGAGCCCAGTGTTAAGAAAAAAAACCGGGCAAGAGCATGTCGGACCATGCTCAGTGTAGGGTTCCGAAGCCGTTAAGTACTACAAACATACAAATCAACAAGTAATAACTAATTTTCTATTTAAAGTCAATTGGTGCCAAGAGATGATAGTAGGTATAAACACTTTAATCGCCTGTATCTCAATAATCAATGATGTCTACTTAGTCGTGATAGTTTTCCTTTAAAATTCGTTATATGTCCTGTCACTTAAGTTTTTTTTCAGATTTTTAGCGTTTGCAGTTTTGGCTGTAGGGGGGGGGACACACACTTGAGTCTAACAAAAATTAGCGCTTTAAAGCTTAATATTTCATAAACGGTATGCTTAATCGAAAAACAGTTTGACAAGCCTGTAATATTTTTGAAAGACCTATCCAACGATACTTCATACGATGGGGTAGAAGCCAAAAAAAAAAACATCCCCACGTTAGGTGTCGGGGAGGTACCCTAAAAAAATTTTTTTTTACTATTTATTGCACCACTTTGTTGGTGTGACTAGTATGCATATTCATGCCAAATTACAGCTTTCTAGTACTAAGAGTATCTGCGCTAGGCTGCAGACGGACGGACGGACGGACGGACATGGCGAAACTATAAGGGTTCCTAGTTTGACTCCGGAACCCTAAAAAATCATCACGCGTATTTTTAACTTTAATTTCCAGTTCAATCAACCACAAGTTGTTGACAACGCAATAAAGATCATTTTAGTAGGTTAACTAATGTGTTTATTAAATTGATTTAATCTGTAACACAATTAATTATACTCTTTTGGTTTTGTGGTCGATAACAATTTAATGTATTTATTGTGACACGATTTGATGTATTTATAAAACGGATTTTATTCCAGTTAGTTAGCTTTTTGGAGGCAAATAATCGACCGTTATGCTGCCCTCCTAAGCCAAAAAGCAGTATCTCCAATTCAATGGCCAAAGCATATTCAATCCTATCTTATTGGTAATAAGGTTGCATTTGCTACATGCGTTTTGTGTAAGTTACTGCCTTTTATGTTAGCAGGGCAGTATGGTTATCTTGCTCTATCTTAGGAAGTTAGAGTAGTACAGTTATAATGGCCGTTAATAAGCATCCCTTATTAAACTAGTTTTTTACTTCTCATGCTCGTAAAGTGCTTGTTTATGCTGGGTATCGGCGACATTAAACGGCGTTTTGTGCCCTTGAGCATTAAGAGTGCGCCGAGGCAACGATACGTAATTACGAAAAAAATGCGAGTGTTTGATCGCCTGCTGCATTGTTTTTACTGAAGCTTTAGTTATGCAATTCATATGTAAGATATTTAAGGAATCACTCTATATATCATATACTTTAGAAACACGATTACTTGTACTTCCCTCGATAGAAAAAACATCCAAAGATACCTCTACATAACAAAATAAACACTTAGTACGGCGTAATTACTTCACGGAAGATCATCCGTTTTGGATTTACAACAAAACTACACGTCTTCTATATATTCTACACTTTAGATTTAAAAATGTGTTTTTATTTTACTAATATGAAGGAAATACCTAAATTCGCACGCGTTTCGTCCATTTTAGCCAGAGTCAGGCTTTGGCCGTCGGAGGTGGAGGCTGTGTCGCTTGTTGATTGGTTGCGTTTATCGCGATTTTTGTGCTTATTCACTTTATTTTAAATGGGGAACAAACACAACCAAGAAAGGAAGAGAAGGGGTTGGCAAAAGCACAATGCTAAACGCTTGCGTGAAGAAATGAAGTTAGTTAAAATCGTAAACCTACTGATAGTGGAGTAGTTCTAAGAAACCTGATTTGACAGTTGTCAAAATGCCACGCTAAGGGAGGAGAAAATAAATCGGTAGCAACATAGACTGATTTTAGAGATGTATCGATTTGTATTACTAAGACTTTGTAATCGTTTAGTTGTAGTCTTGATGTTTTGGGCCAAAATTGGTTTATTTAGGTACACAAGTAATTTTAAACAACACGCGAAGTTCTTTCAATTAGTAGGTAGGTATATAAAAAATACACTTCTATGGTGAATATTTACCAAGATATAAAAATAGTTTAGCTAAAAAAACACATTTACAGGCAAAACAAGCTTCTTAGAACGACCCGAGGTTTTTTTTACTATAATTAATTATATAATATTGTTACTTCTTGGGATGGTTTCAATATTTCTAGAGCAAGACATCTCCAGAAATCTGAAAACAAAGAGAATACTCCGTAAGTATACTCAGTACCTAACAACTACATTTCAACAAATGAGTAAAATTGCAAAATTATTCATATTTTTTTATTTATAGGGTTAATGTTCCAGTTGTTGGCACTTCGCTACAAAGCGAAGAGTTAAGGTACCTAATGAACCGGTGAGGTAGGTATGCGTAAAAATAGTAAGAGGTGTATAGGAAAACATTTTAATAAATTTAGTATGAATTTTCACATTATCTTTACATTTTTTCAATTTACAGAGTAAATGAATTGGTTGACATCGATTATAAAATTTACCACACAATGGAATTGTAAGTCCCAAATACGAATTATTTTTATAGAATGAGGATTACAAAATTTCATCCAAAAACTAATTCTGTTAATAAATAAAATATAGTTAAATCAAAACGTTCTGTTTTATTACAGGATGCCAATGGACCAAATTTCTTGTCTTTCAGTGGATGGAGAAATGGACAATGACATTGCTTACTCACACAGACAAAATAATGCCGTGAAGTAAAATCCGATATTGATTATTGTTGTTTCTTATGTCCTAATATTTTTTTCTAAAGATACCTGCGTACATTATTCATTACATTATATACATACAAACATTAAGTAGGAACTTCTAAATTGATACAGCAGCTTTAAGTTTTTAGTTTTTTAAAACATCAATTTAACTTTATACTTTATAGTGATCAGAATCAGACATTGAAGTTTTTGCGGAAATAATCATGGATAAACATTCGTACAAACTAAGATCCTTTTTTTTAAAGACGGTTAAAATACCAAAACCTTCTCCTATGTGAAACAAATACTTTTCTGAAAACCGCATTAAAAACGGTTCAACCAAACGTGAGATAATCGCGGACAAACATACATACATACATACAGGTCAAACTGAGAACTTCCTTTTCTTTGAAGTCAGTTAAAAATAATATCTTGAAGAAAGGGTCCATGACTGGGATTTTTGCCCTACTCAGCCGTTCTTATTACTTTATATTAGGTATTGAGTTCACTTTATTTTGTGCTTAGAATATTGTCAATAAAGGTAATTAGGTTTTATTACATTTCAATATACAGTCACATTAAATCACGGGGTTGTTGAGCCACCATAGAACTCTGTCCTAATGACAGCGTCAAGTCACGCAAAAGAAATTATTTACGTCAAAATTTACCGTCAACTTTCTATGAAAAGGTACTCCCGGTAACCTTCGGAGAGGGAAGATGGCCGATTGGAAGATGTACGGCTTTTACTTATGATTTATTCTCTTTAGCCGAACAATTTGCCCAATAAATATTATAAATAACTTAACACTAGCTAAATACACCTTAGATGTACAAACGACATTAATTAAAAATTATCTATCTATCTGTGAGTGGGTTCTAGCACTCTAGAACAATCAACTCAAGCTCAACAATCTCGTGATGTGACTGTACCTCATACAAGTAATTCAATCCTACCTTACCTACCGACAGTAAACATAAAATTTTAAAAAAAATGTAGACTGAAAAAAGTTTTTAACTTCTCATAGTCAATATTTTAATAAAAGTATTCGGAATCGATTATGTTTTTTTATTTTGTAAACATTGGTAGCAACCTCCGCGCCTAGTGGACCGGCGCACGGCTCGTCAGGCGCGGCGCGCGGCCGGCGCATGGCTCCAGCTCGCTCCTTGCTGGTGTGCTATACGCACACATACACAGAGTGCATAAAATACCTAAAGTTAATGAGCGCAAAAAGCTCGGTGCCCCCTTAAGTGTTTTCTTGTTCTAAGACTAAAACCCCAAAATCCATCAGCCAGACTCCGCACAAACCTCCACGGGAAAACTTCAAAATTTAACCTCTTCACATAATTATACCTCTGTATTAATTTGACATAATATTCCTCAAAACGCGTAAAATAATATACAGTCTTTACCTTTTACAGTCGCTAAACATATCAGTAGGTACTCGTACTCTTCAGGGTGCTCAAAAATATCTGAAAATGCACTCTAACGCCTTGACAATAGAGTCGTGTTCAGATATTAGTGAACACCTTGTTCGCTCCGATATATCCAATGGCGATTGTACAAAGGTACTGTATTCCTAAAAGTTTACAAAAAAAATCACCCGCGGGAAAAGTCCCCACTGCCACTCCTTTTTTCTAAATGAAAAATATTTGGCCTCAAAGGTAAGAAAGGCTTTAAGTATTTATTTTCTTATCTTCCACTTCAAAATTGGCATTTATGAATATTAACACTACTTATTTCATTTCCTCATACATGACATCATATCGCTTATAAACTCTATTTATAAGCTTAGACGACACGGTGGCCTAGTTGGGTGTGGTGCCTCCGAAGCCTGCGGTCCTGGGTTCAAATCCCGGTAAGGGCAGATATTTGTGTGATGAGCGCGAATATGTGTTCCTGAGTCTAGGATGTTTTCTATGTATTTAAGTATGTATTTCTCTATTTAAGTACGTTTATCGTTGTCTAGTACCCATAGTACAAGCCTAGAGCTTAGTTTGGGACTAGGTCAATTTGTGTGAGATTGTCCCCTGATATTTATTTATTTATTTTTACTAACTAATGTGGCATTATCGAGCTGGTCTGATGACGGAGTCTGAAGGTGGTGACAGGATCTCCGCTTTACTTAAAGTAGGTTAACCGTGTTTGGACTCAATAAAGATTGGGTTTGATAAGCTGTAAGGTTGTCCGAAAAATGACATTTCGTGACAGATTTTTTTATATCCTCGTCTTGAATATCCGCTCAAGCCTAAGCGAGCTACATTTCGGATAAAACGACTTGTTTTATTCCCTTGTCGAAAATTACTTTACTTAAAAAAGTAATTAGAATCGTGGTGGGGCTACAATTGAGGCAGAAAGCAAAAAAAACTAACGTGAAGCTCGTAAAATAGTTTTTCCAGTATTTTCACCGCTGCGGTGAGGTGAAAAGTTATGTGTTTCGCATAGTAGTAAAGTTTAAAATTTATGATCCTTTGCTCGGGGTTCAATACAGCACTCGGGCTAAATTGCACATCTAAAGCCACACAAATAGATTTATTGTAACCATAAAGTACCGGAATAGAATAGTGGCACCCCATGTCATCCCGTGGATGTCGTAAAAGGCGACTAAGGGAATAAAGGCTTGTAGTAGGTACTGTTAGGCGATGGGCTTGCAACCTGTCACTAATACACTAGTTAACTTCTTGGCCTGATTGTGCAAAATGTGGTTACTGAATTATCAGCAAGTCTCTTTAGAGTTGTTGGTATTTCTGTAGCTCTGCCTACCCCACACTGGGAATGAAGGCGTGATGTTATGTATGTAACTGATATTTAAACAAGTCCCTGGGCGACCAAGCTCTTAGAATCATCCCACTCTAACAGTCATCAGTTCTACGTACAATATGCCAATTGCCTCTTGAGGCATTTTACTGACAAGAAACTTTCAAATTATGTAACTTGAGTTTTTGTATGAAATAGCTCTTAAAGTTTATTTACCTTACTTACGTTCCCTCTCTTCCCGTGGGTGTCGTAGGAAGCGACTAAGGGATAAACCGGAGGATGGGCAGCAGCGTCCTCTGCGGACTACATGGTATGACTGCGGTCGCCAACCCGCCTGCCAAGCGTGGCGACTACGGCTTTTTTCCCCCCAAACGGTTCTAGATCAAAAAAAAAAAACATGGAGCGACGACCTTGTAAAAATCGCGGGAACGCGGTGGATGCGAAAAGCACAGGACCGGTCTGAATGGAGAGCCTTGGGGGAGGCCTATGTCCAGCAGTGGACGTCTTTCGGCTGATATGATGATGATGATGATGATGACGTTACATATTGATATTTTGTTATATTGATAATTAGATATTTAATTGACATACTGTAACAATAATAACAATTAAAAATAAAAATGTTTGCTCTTAATTGTTTTTGATAATCTTTTCGGTAATTACATAAAGAGATTTGGGCGTTTTCCGAAAGAAAGTACCTATAGTTAAGGACTAAAATTAACAACGGTAATTTTTCCGTTACATCACGGAAATGAACTATTACTGCTTTAAGAGAAATAGAGGCATCTCAGACAAAACTCCTGTAGCAAGTTCAACCATATTGCTAACAGGTTTGGTTTCAATCTACTAAGCTTATTTAATTTGAAATACCGCCTATCGTCTTATCAGGGCAGCATATAAATATATGACTAATTTT
Source organism: Acleris holmiana (assembly GCA_949316455.1). Lineage (NCBI taxonomy): Eukaryota > Metazoa > Arthropoda > Insecta > Lepidoptera > Tortricidae > Acleris > Acleris holmiana. The sequence continues at coordinate 12,850,684 of OX438783.1, forward strand.
CGTGGCGTAATAGAAAATGTACCGTTGTTAATTTTTGTCCTTAACTATAGTTACTTTTTTTTGGAACACGCCCATTACAAAATTTTCGGGAATGTTCTACAATCTGTACATTGCTTTTTCATTATGTATTTGTGTTACCTCTTTCTCTGTCCAAGGATGTCTTACAGCCGAACCCTAAATTCAAACTTTCAAATCCTAAATTCAAACCGCGGATAGATAAGGCTTTACTTCGGGTTGAAATTTGACATTTGCCCATACAAAATGTGACAAATTTTAATCCTGTGGACTCACCAGAAATTAACGTTTTTATGGCCTAATTTTCTGGCTAAGCCCTTTCCCGCATAAACGGCGTCAGGGCTGCTTTAGACCCATCACATAAAAACATAGCTTACGAGTATATGAAAACAAGCTATCGACACGCTAGCCATGTTGGGAGTGACCCTGCCTCCGAAACCGGCGGTCCCGGTCAAAGCAATTATTTAGTGTGATGAGCGTGAGTATTTGTTTCCAAGTCATAGTGTTTTCTATGTATTGAAGTTATCTAGTTGGTACCTGCACAAAGCACAAGCCTAGAGCTTAGTTTGGAACTAGATTAATTAGTGTGACATATTTATTTATTTATTTTATTTATAGGTAAGTTAGATTACTCAGTTAATGTTGAGTACTTTATTTATTACTTAATGCTTGTAGCTAAGTTAGTAATAGCTACAGCTATTATAATTTAGAACAGTTATACTACATACATACATACATAAATCACGCCTGTTTCCCAGAGGGGTAGGCAGAGACCACTTCTTTCCACCTGCTACGATCCTGACAAAGCTCTTTCGCTTCTTCCACATTCATACATCGAGTCATGCATGCACGTCGGTTTCGGGTACTTAAAATTCGGCCCTTTTCCAGTATTTCCCCGATTTGATTCAAAAAAGTACGCCTAGGGCGCCCCCTTCCGACCCTTCCACTCACTTTAGCACTGTAAATTTCTTTCGTCAATCTTTTTCATCCATCCTTACACACAGTAAGTCAGTCAGTCAGTTATACTCTAAATTAGAATACCCTTTTAGAACCGAATGCCGAACGATCAGTTTCAAAACATAAAACGGGTAGAACAGTGGGCAGAAAGTAGTCGCCACCAGACTTTGATCTAAAAATGGCGGTGTATTTACGTCTCCGTTCTATTAATACTCGCAGCGGGCATGCTGGTGCTTCGGTCCCGCGTCATCGGTGTTTCTCGGACACCGATTGGCGCGTCAAAAAATGCCCAAAGTCCAACACTTGTCAATAGACAAGTAACTTTTGAAAATGCGTCTAACTGAAAAAATAACGTAACATCACGCCTTCATTCCCAGAGTGGGGTAGGCAGAGCTACAAAAATACCAACAACTCTAAGAAGACTTGTTTATAATTACTGTAACCACATTTTGCACAATCAGGCTAAGATGTTTACTAGTGTATTAGTGACAGGTTGCAAGCCCATCGCCTAACTACTACGAGCCCTTATTCCCTTAGTCGCCTCTTACGACATCCACGGGAAGACATGGAGTGGCACTATTCTAACCCGGCAACCACACAAGGAAAAATAAACATGCTTATAAAGGTTTGTCTCAAACGCATTTTTTTATTATTTAATTAAAAAACTTGCCATACCTTAAAAAAAATAAAAAAACAAGTATTGCAATCAATGTGACAATATGCCAAATAAGAAAGGGAATCAAAGAGATAACCTTTGTATTGCAGTCTTTGTAACGCACAAAGTTTGTTTTTCCATACTACGTGAAAAACAAACGCGGGTATTTCTTAGTATGGAAAGTAACTTAGTGAGTTTACTCAAAAAGTTGTCATGAAAAAAACTTGGCATGTAGCTTTAAAAACTTCCTTAGTTCATAGTGATTCTAACCATGCAAGAAAAAAGTGAAAAAAATATGAATTAATACATGAAATTAAGGGTTTTTCGTAACATGGACATAAGGAAAAATGACAAAAAATCCGATTAAAAGTCCAAATATCTCGAAAACCGTGCGACTTTTACTAGACCTATTTTAGCTTTTTCATAACGTCCTAAGTGCCCTCTATCCGTAGTTCAAGGATTATCCACTCATTACCTAACACCCTGTATAAAGCTGAAGAGTTTGTTTGTTTGTTTGAACGAGCTAATCTCAGGAAATACTAAATCGATTTAGATGAAACTTGGTGTGGAGATAACTAAGGTTCCGGGGAAGGACATAGGATCATAGGACTTTTAATCCCGGGAAATTGAACAGTTCCCGAGGGATAGGCGATAAGTTGATCAATAAAATTACATGCTGTTCTTTATTTATACTTTTTGTGTTTTAGTTGTGTAGTTCATAGTTTAAGTTCTTTATAGTGTACTTAGAGTCGAATACATTTTTATTTTCTTTCAAAGCTCTATTTGGCTAACCAAGGCTAAAGCGATTTCATTAATTCCTGGATAGCCAAAATCATCTGGTGACAAAGAAGACAGATGTCACGCCCACAGTTTGCGTCATAACCTAGTGCCATTACACTCTGACGACGGAATGACGTAAATAGGCCTTGTATAAATAAAACCAGGGGCTCTAATTAACCCTGTGAAACCATTGCTTTTAACAGTTAACGTATTGCCAACGTTACGATAGGTCTTGACGTAGATACCTCGTCGTGTTGTTCTCCTAGTCATTATTTTTACTTTAATGTTATTGAACTTACATTTGTAATAATTTTATTTTTGTTACTTTTAATAATTATTATTTATTACTTTATAAGTAACTTACTTTAAGGTTTTATTGTTTTTAATGATTGAAAAAATGACTTTCTACTGGAGTTTCTTGCGGCACTATTCACTCCATATTACCGACGTGTAAATGAGCCCTAATATGCCCAATATAGTAAAATAACAATTTGAATTAAAATTTAAATGTCTTATTTACTTGGCAGCAAGAAGCTTATACAGGGCGTCCCACGGCTATGCCACATGGAAGGAAAGTACCTTGAATATTGTAGATGGAACATGACTGAAAGAAGACATTACTTACTTTAATTTAAAAAAAAAACTGCATTCATAGATATTTCAATAATTACATGGTTGAACCGGGAATCGAACCCGTTACACGAGAAAAATAATTACCCTGTAGCTTTATCATACCGATCGAAAGGCTTCATTATAAGGATTATTTTTTGCTAAATAACATAGTGTCAGAAATAGAAGGAAGACCATGAATTTTAACATTTTTAATACAAAATTAATCAATTTATCAATTGCTCAAAATGAGTCCCTTCCTGTTGAATACATAGTCGCACTCTTTTGATTATTTCGCTCCCTGTCGATTTTTTTATCTTGGTGTGGTGGATATGTAGAATAATACGTCTAAGTTCTGTTTGTAGCTCGTGGACACTTTCATACTGGTTCTTGTGAACTAAATTTTTGAAATAACCCCATAAAAAATCTAAATCCTATCTCTCTATCAGCTTTTCATTTTTCTGAACAAAATTTCACATCAAATGTTAAAATTAATGGTCTTCCTTTTATTTCTGACACTATGTTATTTAACAAAAAATAATCCTTATGATGAAGCCTTTCGATCGGTATGATAAAGCAACAGGGTAATTATTTACCTCGTGTAACGGGTTCGATTCCCGGTTCAACCATGTAATTATTTAAATATGTATGAATGCAGTTTAAATTGTTTTTTAAATTAAAATAATGTCTTCTTTCAGTAAAATGTTCCATCTACAATATTCAAGGTACTTTCCTTCCATGTGGCATAGCCGTTGGACGCCCTGTATAGTTCACAGGTACAGTTTAAAAGAGACGTTATTTCGTATGAACTAAGTTAAATTTTGCATAACTTTTTATACATGTTTGGCGTGTGAGTGACGCATTTGTATTTGACGTAAGGCGGTTGCAATCACTTTGGGGTTTTCAATCTATTCTAAGTTATATAATTCAATGGGATTCCATACTCCAGTTCAATCGATGCAGGCTGTTAGACGGTCAGCAAGTTAGAAATCGGTTCAAGTATCGATTGGACTGCATTACTCGAGACCTTGTGATTTGCACAGTGGGACGCATGCCAAGTGGTGCGAGCCGCCATGGCGTCTGGCTTTTTGATTTACTCTCTAGTATAAATAACTGTTCTTAGATAGATAATGTAAAGATAAACTAGTTCCAAAGAGTGCCAACGGGACCCTATTACTAATACTAAGCCAGTACTGTCCGTCCGTCTGTCGAGGGACTGTATCTCATGAACCTTTATAGCTAGGATCATGGCGCCAGTGTTGGACACATTAAGCTCATAGGAAACAATAATGGAAACTTATCTCCTATTCAACATCATGAAACAAGATTGACGAAAGTGAGTGGAAGGATCGGAAAGGCCACCCTAGGCGTATTTTTTTATAAAATCGGAGAATTACTGAAAGAGGGCCTAATCTTACAAATGCAACCGAAACCGACGTGCATGCATGACTCGATGTATGAATGTGGAAGAAGCGAAAGAGATTTGTCAGGATCGTAGCGGGTGGAAAGAAGTGGTCTCTGCCTACCCCTCTGGGAAACAGGAGTACCTAAATAAATAAACTATTCTATTCTATTACCGATTTTTTTTTTGTGTTAAGCAGAAGGCACATGTGCACTCAGGCCACCTGACGGTAAGTGGAATCTGAGACCATAGACATTTGAATTCTCAAGACTATAATCCTAAGACCTTAAATGCGTTGCCAACTCTGAGGACTAAGACGGAATGCCTCTATGCTAGTAATTTCACCGGTTGTCTTATCCCCACACCGGAACACAATAATACGAACACTGTTGCTTGGCGGGTCCTACCACCACTAAACACGAATTTAGTAAACGAGGAGATTATTTTGTAATTCTTTTATTTCATTACCTTTTTCTGACGGACACGTCAAAACATTTTACCATAGACCACTAAAACCTTTGCGGTCCTCAACAGTAGGGATATTTTTTTATGATCAGGGCCTTTATTCAGGTGCGTTAAAATGATATCGTATTTGCACGTTTAAGAATCGTTTATGTCACAGTCGCCATTATTGTAAATGACATAAGAGTTATCAAAACGTTGACAATACGGAAACAGGTCAAAAACGATATCGTTATAACGCAGTTGAATAGAGGCCCTGGGTAGCTTCTTAAGCTAAAAAAAGAAAATAAAGCCAATCCCAATCAAATTATGCTTAAGGCTTAAGCGCTGTGTATATTTGACAGCAAATAAATAAACCAAATCGTCGATGAAACTGCAATACCGTGTAACTAACAAATTGAATAAGTTGCAAAATACACCTTATAGTAAGTTAGTAAGGTACACTTTGCAATTTACTGAATTGGTTAGTTACGCGGTATTGCAGTTTCACCGACGAAATGCGATTCTCCCCTGGCTTTTACGATCAATCCGACACACCCTGCAAATCGCCCCTGCCCATCCCTAGGGGGTCTCAAACCCAATTTAAACTGTTTGGCTAAAATATGTATTGGTTTCCCATTATTCCGTATAATGTAATTTAAGAAGGCATTGCCATGAAAACAATAGAATAATGGGACGCTGTCCTAATGTTTGACTAAATCATCGTTATACAGGGTATTTACTTATTTAATAGGTGCACACATTTTAATATTTGCTTCACTATTGTTAATCAATAACACATGCTGTGTTATTTCTACTCTAGCTTAAAAAATGTTAGAGATATTGCCGATTCAATGATTCCACTAACTTAACGATATTCGTGGACCCTCTAATGCAGGGGTGCGAGGAGAGGGGAGTGTTGTTAAGTAAGTAAGTTAATAAATGAAATTTAGACTATCAGTATGAAATTTCAAATTTCGAATATCAATACAGTGTATCGCATACCTACAGCTTGACAACCCATATCATCATTTCTAGTGTGACCTTGTGTCCACACGAGAAGGTAAAAGAGAGATAGTTTGCACCAACAAAATACATTTTTTTTACTCGTTTTACTGTCGTAATATATTATATTAACGATACAAAATCATATGTTAAAATTTGTGCACTCATAAAAAAATTACCCTGTATTATATACAAACTTTTATTTCGTAAAGAGGTTCCCGCCGCATTATTTTTTGTGTTTGGTTTGGATGTCTAAGTTAACCTTACATCTCACACATTTGAGATACCAGAAGAACTAGCTTCCGCCCGCGACTTCGTACGCGTATAAATCATTCCCGAAGGAATAGCGATATGAAAGGTAGCCTATGTGTTAATCCAAGGTATAAGCTGTTTGCATTCCAAATGTTACCAAAATCCATTCAGTAGTTTTTACGTGAAAGAGTAACAAACATCCATCTATACTTACAAACTTTCGCGTTTATACTGGGTGGTTTTGGGGTCATGATCCGGAATGGCCAAAAGTATATAAGATAGTCATACTGAACAACTTTTCCGATGGGCCAAAAAACAGCTGTTCCATACATTAACGGTGAATTCATTGAGAGTTAATGTATGGAACAGCTGGTTTATTTTTGGCGATTTCGTGGTTGGTCCCATCGGAAAGGTTGTTCAGTATGCCCGTCATATTCACTTTTGGCCATTCCGGACATGACCCCAAAATCACCCAGTAATATTAGTAGGTAGTGCGAGATGTTAGGATAGGTTAGACTTCTAAACACAAAAAAAATGCGGTAGAAACTGGGAAATAGTTTGCGTGCGCCTTGATTGCAACGAATTCAAATAATAGCTTTTTACCAAGAAGCTTATATATGACACTGGACACCTTGTCGTCCTAAAGAAGGGGACAAAAAACATAAGCGACGTCATTCAAGGTCACTTTTCTTCGCTTCACGGAGTTGTTCGCCGTGCTATCTCCAGTGTCATATTGGACGCTGTTATGCAAAAATGTGTCATCCCACATTGAATTAGCAAATAAAGGTCAACCCAGAATAATCACACTGAGGGTAGATACTTTATTGCTAAATAGTTGTGGCTTACTGTTTACTTAAAAACCACAACATCGTTACAAGTAATAAGTACTATATTGAATCAAAAAACATCGCTAGTGACGACGTCATATTTGAAAAATAAAACTAACGAGGAAACTGATTTTAATCGTGTTTCTACGTTAACAGTCTCAAGAAATTATGATAATATTTAATATGTCCAAAGAACAGACACAAGGGCGTTAGGGCTATTGAGATCCAGAGGCCCTAGCCAAGATGCAAACGCTTCTAACGTTTTTCTTTTCTATCGCTCCTGCAGTTGCAAGCAATTGTCCTGGCGATTGACTAAGGGCTATTGATTGACTATTGTTGTTTAAATTTGTATCTAATGGTTCAATCTCAAGGAAACGTGACAAATACCTATTCGAATATTTTTCCGAAGTTTAACAATTACTTAGTTGAGTTAACTACTGATCAAACAACAGGACCTAAATAACTCGACATTGGCAAAGTAACAATAATATATAAATGAAGTGTCATAATTATAATTCGTCAAAAGCTATACAAACATTATAATAATGCGACATTTTTTATGGTTATGTTTCGCCTGAAGGGCCAAAGTCAAGAGTTCTTGGTTTTGTTTGCATAAATTTTTATAAAAATTCTACGTTAGAGGCACAGGTAAAAATCCCTTCCTGAGACCTGTGAATGGAAGGCCCAGGTACTGCCGGGCTCGCACCGGCTAAAAATACCAATGCCCCGTTTTGCCAAAAATGAAGTTAATGAACTCCCGCGTATACTCCAGCCACTGCTGAAAGGCCGGAGGAGAATTGCATTCCTCCGTTTACGTATTCGCGGGGTTAAAGAAAAAAGGGGGAGTGGGAATGGGGAAGGAGGAGGGGGAGGGTTCGCTTATACTAGATGAGTCGCGGAGTGCGTGCCTGATGCACGCATGCTTACAGACTAAGGGTTTCTTTTCTTTTGCCCTGTAATGGAAGATTTGGGTCGGAGATCTTTTTGGACCGCTGGTGTGGCTGTGGATGCCATCTGTCGGGGGGCTTCCCTTTTCTTGTTTTTGAGGCATAGTTCTTTTCCTTGGTGGTTTTTTGCGCATGTCTCCGTGCGCTGCCCTCTTTTGACGTCGCCTATACAATCTACTAAAATTAAGCGGGAGGGACACAGGTGTCGGCCGGACATGGGACGGCTGGATCGCGCGCGGAGCTTTACCCCAGCCACTGCTGAAAGGCCGGGGAGAAGTTCATTCCCCGTTTCGGCGTACGCAAGATCCTCCATCGCTTATCCGACTGGCACCCGATAGGTGTTCGGGAGGTGCGTGCATCAGGGGGTTACTTATGTTAAACAAAATATCTTTAAGTTAGAGTTAGCTCTGGGGTAACTTTGTGTTAAGAGATGTGTCATAATTATCCGAACGGGTCACAGGTGAGGTTTTCATTACTTTAACTGCGTGTAACGCGAAATTAGAACTATGTTTGATCGGCAATGGGTAAAGAATACGGTTCCGCTTTCCAAAGCTCTCAGAGTTTAAAAATTAATTTAAAAAAAAACAAATTTTAACAAGAGCATGTTTTAATAAGTAGGTACAAAACCTTAATTGCGCTAATCAGACTCGCACTTGGCTGATCCTTTTATTTAAAATCTGGGGCCCCACTGTGGGCGCCACTTAACTTTCAATCAAATGTTAAACATTCAAACATGAAATACAAGAATATAAAGTATAAAAGGCTTTTTTTTCTAGTCTTTCATATCTACAAGATAGCGAAAAATAATACTTAGTAAACATTAAAATGATGAGATAAGTTTAATTTGTAGTATAAAATGAAACGTTAGGCCCTTTTCGGCAATTATGCAAACAGCCTTATCTAATTCAATTAGTCTGAGATTAAAACATTATTTAGGATAACTAAATGCAAATCGGAATTTTATAGGCCCTATAGCTAAACGCCCGAGACTTCGCTCGTATGGATTAAGGGATCTTTATCTCGGGGTCCTGTCATCTTACTGGGATAAATATCAGGGGACAATCTCACACAAATATATCTTCTCCCAAACTAAGCTCTAAGCTTGTACTTATGGGTACTAGACAACGATAAACATACTTACTTATTTAATTAATTACGTAGAAAACATCCAAGACTCAGGAACAAATATTCGCACTCATCTCACAAATATCTGCCCATACCGATTTGAGCCCCGGACCGCTGTCTTTAGAGGCAGGGTTACTCCCAACTAGGTCAACGTGTCGTCACACGTTACACGTGGGATACAGTTTTATGTATTTTAGGTTAACAATGTTTGTCGTTGAGAGATCATCATCATCGACATCATCAAGTCTGGATATCTTGGGTGCTGAGACAGTTCAAGGTTATATTCTTAAATAAAATAGTACCGTGTCCTGACAGACCGACAAAGCATACCGAGACTGTTGGAAGTAGGGTTTTTTTTTTTTATGTTAAGGAGAAGGCATTCGAGCACTCAGGCCATCTGATTGTAAGTGGAATCTGAGACCAATAGACATTTGAATTCTCAAGACTATAATCTTAAGACCTCAAATGCGTTGCCAACCCTGAGGACTAAGATGGAATTCCTCTATGCTAGTAATTTCACCGGTGGTCTTATCCCCACACCGGAACACAATAATGCGAACACTGTTGTTGTATGCTGTCTAGCTAAACCAGTCCATGGGTCCACAGAAAATCAGCGTCGTACTCCCAATAGGTGGTACGACACATAGCTAAGTGGATACCTTTTTCGCAGCACTGTCATTGAACTGTTATTTCTTCTTGTTAGATTTAAGAATTTAAATATATTGTACGCAATGTAAAGATACCTGTCTATGTAAAAAGCGAAATAAATATTTTCTATTCTATTCTATTCTTAACGGGTGGTTAATGGATAAGATGGTGGTAGCGATCCCGAAGGACCCTTCACAGGGTCCTACCACCACTAAAATTTTATTTAATGAAATTTTGAAGGAATATTCCTTGGTTATTCTAGGTGCACTAAGTCGGGATTTTTGGAAATTCATCCCCTAAGGTTAAAATAGGGGGAGAAGCAGGGCCTCTATTCAGGTGCGTTAAAAAGATATCGTGTTTGACGCGTTTAAGAATCGTTTATGTCACAGTTGCCATTAAATGACATAAGAGTTATCAAAACGTTGACAATACGGAAACAGGTCAAAAACTATATAGTTGTAGAATTCCAGCCCAGGAAACTAATTCGGGCGTCCTTAAGTCAAGTATAAAGTTTTCAATCGATGAAGACGTCACACCATTTAATTTCTTGCATGTGTGTGTTGATGTACGTAACATGTAATAGTGTTCGTAGATCGTAAACTTTATTGCCGTAATAAAGTTTATCGATCTACGAACACTTTTAGATGTTACGTACGCTAAAATAAATATAACTCTCACACTAATTTCCCCGTGTGGTTGCCGGATTAGAATAGTGCCACTCCATGTCTTTCTGTGGATGTCGTGAGAGGCGACTAAGGGAATAAGGGCTTGTAGTACTGTTAGGCGATGCGCTTTCAACCTGTCACTAATACACTAGTAAACTTCTTAGCCTGATGTGCAAAATGTGGTAACAGAATTATCAACAAGTCTTTTTAGAGTTGTTGGTATTTCTGTAGCTCTGCCTACCCCTCTGGGAATGAAGGCGTGATGTTATGTAAGTATGTTTGTAAATTTCCCTAGTCCCAAAGGCTTGCACTATGGGAACTGGACAATGATAAACATACTTAGGTATATAGAAAAATACGTACTTGAATACATAAAACCACCAAGGCCCAAGAAAAACTCTCGAACTCGGAACCACTTGCTTCGTGGAAGGATTTCGCCAGCAAGGCTATACGCGACGACATAAAAGGTATCCATAGTAATATTATTAATGTAAAAGTTACTTTGTCTGTTTGTTTTTTTACAGCTAAGCCCTTAACCGATGATTTAGATAAAAATTGGTATCGAGATAATATAGCTTCAGTCCTGGGGAAGGACAGAATAGATAGATAGATAGATAAACATCTCTATTCCGCCTCGTGGCCCTAACATGCTGCAACGAGAACTAGTGTAACATACGTCAAACGGGAACTAGTGTCAAATATTATAATTAAATTATTGAAATGACAACCACCCGGGGATTAAGTTGCTTAGTAATAAAAGGACTCAAGTCACACAAAACACTTTTATTTTAAACCTTAATATTAACAACACTTCATTCTTACGTTGGAATATGGAATACGAGTATACAAACTAAAGTCCCGAGCCCATAACAAAATCTTGTCCCGTGGCAGCGTGTTAGGCCCACTCAGTTCCCATAGAATAAGAACTAAAGGCATAGAAGTGATAAAATAAAACGCAACATACAGATAGCTGATATGCACAGTTTTATTGGAATTCAGTGTGCCAAAAGGAGACAGTTCTACAGGGTGCCCAGTAAATAATGGATAACCTTCTACCGATCCATGGGGCACCTCAGGCTGGTCCCTAAAAAGGACTTACAGGTTTGGTAAAAGTTGCATGGTTTTCGAGATAATCGAACTTTTCTATTTTCTTAATAATTAGCACCTTGCTTCACTGTAATGACTGCCAAGGTCACAAATAAAGAGATTTTGTCGTTCTGTTTGCTGTTAAATATTCTTTAATAGTGATGCTAACGGATGTGTCTTAGAGCATTATGGTAGCGACACTAATATCTTGTTAAACATATCTTAATTTATAACTTCACATTTTGCTTTAAAAATTGCAACAAATTTGACTGCTTGTGGTGAAAAAAAATTGTATGAAGACCAGAGTGGCCAATATGTTGAAAAATAGTGTATCTAATACTGATTCTAAACTGGTATAACACATGGTGTTTACGTTTTTACAGATAAAGTTATTGCTGTTAGTATTCACTAAGAGCGAATTTTACCAAAACACCAAGTTATCGATAAGTAACTCTTTACTTGATTGGGTTAGTCATATCATAAAAAACGCTTCTCTTATGAAAACCAACGTCTAATTACTGCAAAATAATGAATCACAGAATACTTGAAACCTACATCAACAATAATATTTGTAAATAAAAACCGAATCTGTTTATTAAAAACAATACTGTTTAGTTACTATAACAAGTGTCCAATCAAGAAAGAGTTGAGAAACTTGGTGTTTTGGTAAATAAAACGTGTCTACGACATGTTTATTTAGTGACAGCAAGTGAAAACCATTTCTTATTACTTATTTGGTACAATTACATTTATTCAACTTTTAATGCAATTCTTTTATTAGTTTTAAATAATATTTAGGATGTTAACTAAGTACATACTTTGCTTACAATCTCTCCTTTCTCTGCTGAGTAATACATACTTTTTTACAATTACCTAATGTGTATTTTTGGCTATGAATTTTTTATCCGTTTTGATGTTTTCTTTTGACATTTATCAAGTACAGTTTTGATTCCACGAAGAACCATATTTTGGGTAATTATTTGGATTTTGTTTGCGACGACCTAATTAGCTTTGCCCTGGACTTCGAAAAGGATATAACGACATGCCTAGGCATCAATACGAACCCCGTGAGTATGCTAATATGCATTATATTTATGGAGAATGCAAAGGCAATCCCAATGCAGCTGCTGCATTGTACGCAAGCAGATATCCGAATACTCGTCATCCCGATTACCGAGTTTTTGTAAGAGTCCACAATGCTTTTTGTGAAGGGAGAATGCCTGGTCAAAGTGTGGGTGGTAATGGCGAAGGCAGACCTCGAGATACGAGCATTGAGGAACTTGTGCTCGCTGAAATGGAAACAGATCGCTCAACTTCTACACGAGCTATATCAAGAAGTTCAGGCATTACAAAGTCGACCGTTCACAACATTTTAAAAAGACACCAACAATACCCATTTTATATCACAAGGGTGCAAACTCTGGAGCCTAGGGACTATGCTCCTAGAGTAGAATTTTGTCGTATCATGTTAAGAGAAATGGAAGAAGATCCAATGTTTTTCGATAAAATTCTGTGGAGTGACGAATCTACCTGCCAAAGAGATGGTTTCTTCAACATGCATAACTACCATAGCTGGCAATTAAAAGGAGAGAATCCACATTTAATGCGAGAGGATCACTCCCAATATCATTTTAAAATTAATTTGTGGTCGGGGATCTTAAACGGGAAAATAATTGGTCCTTTTGAGCTATCCCAGACTTTGAATGGAGCCAGATATTTGGAGTTCCTTGAAAACGAACTTCCCATTTTATTGGAAGATGTGCCCTTAAACGTAAGATCGACGATGTGGCTGCAAAATGATGGTTGCCCTGCTCATTTCGCGGTTCAAGTTCGAAATTACCAAAATGAAACTTTTCCTAACAGATGGATCGGCCGTGCGGGTCCTATAGCATGGGCTCCACGCTCTCCGGACCTGAACCCGCTGGATTTTTTTTTTGGGGTTGCTTGAAAGAAAAAGTTTACTCCAAACCAATTAACTCTGTGCAAGAACTGCGTCAAAATATTCAAACGGCTGTTCAAGAAATTACCGAACGACAGTACACCCGAATGTTAAAAAGAAATTTTATTAAAAGGTGCAGAGCTTGTATCAGAGTTGAGGGAAGGCAGTTCGAACACTTGTTATAGTACCTAAACAGTATTGTTTTAAAAAAACAGATTCGGTTTTTATTTACAAATATTATTGTTGATGTAGGTTTCAAGTATTCTGTGATTCATTATTTTGCAGTAATTAGACGTTGGTTTTCATAAGAGAAGCGTTTTTTATGATATGACTAACCCAATCAAGTAAAGAGTTACTTATCGATAACTTGGTGTTTTGGTAAAATTCGCTCTTAGTGAATACTAACAGCAATAACTTTATCTGTAAAAACGTAAACACCATGTGTTATACCAGTTTAGAATCAGTATTAGATACACTATTTTTCAACATATTGGCCACTCTGGTCTTCATACAATTTTTTTTCACCACAAGCAGTCAAAGTTGTTGCAAACTTTAAAGCAAAATGTGAAGTTATAAATTAAGATATGTTTAACAAGATATTAGTGTCGCTACCATAATGCTCTAAGACACATCCGTTAGCATCACTATTAAAGAATATTTAACAGCAAACAGAACGACAAAATCTCTTTATTTGTGACCTTGGCAGTCATTACAGTGAAGCAAGGTGCTAATTATTAAGAAAATAGAAAAGTTCGATTATCTCGAAAACCATGCAACTTTTACCAAACCTGTAAGTCCTTTTTAGGGACCAGCCTGAGGTGCCCCATGGATGGGTAGAAGGTTATCCATTATTTACTGGGCACCCTGTATAAGCTAAAACGTCATGATCGTACACTGTTGCTGACGCACACTGTTGCATACATAATCGACGACCATAGGGTCCAGTTGGTGTCTTGGACACCAGTTTACACGGGTTGACAACACCCGTTAGTATATAGTTAGTTAGTATGGCTAGTTTAAACAAGAACTGGGGGGTTATTATGACATAGCAGTTCTGTTTACGCTCAGAGAAAAGGACAGAGCTATATAACTGCCATAGCTCTATCTTTTACGCTCACCGTAAACTGAACTGCAAAGCTAGCTCATAATAACCCCCCTGTACTCTATACTTTTCCTTTTTAGGGTTCCGTAGCCAAATGGCAAAAAACGGAACCCTTATAGATTCATCATGACTGTCTGTCTGTCCGTCCGTATGTCACAGTCACTTTTTCCGAAACTATAAGAACTACACTGTTGAAACTTGGTAAGTAGATGTATTCTGTGAACCGCATTAAGATTTTCACACAAAAATAGAAAAAAAACCATACATTTTGGGGGTTCCCCATACTTAGAACTGAAACTCGATTTTTTTTTTTCATCAAACCCATACGTGTGGGGTATCTATGGATAGGTCTTCAAAAATGTTATTGAGGTTACTAACATCATTTTTTTTTCTAAACTGAACAGTTTGCGCGAGAGACACTTCCAAAGTGTTGAAATGTGTGTCCCCCCCCTGTAACTTCTAAAACAAGAGAATGATAGAACTAAAAAAAATATATGATGTACATTACCATACAAACTTCCACCGAAAATTGGTTTGAACGAGATCTAGTAAGAAGTTTTTTTTAATACGTCATAATAACATTGATCAAAGCTACACGGAACTTTTATATTATGTTACTTGCTGCTACGGAACCCTTCTGGGCGAGTCCGACTCGCACTTGGCCGCTTTTTTAACCTATTGAACATTCATATTGAAATTTTCGAGACAGGTATAGATTTGACGCTTTCGTTTTAACCTTTTCAACGCTATGTCAAATACAAAACCAAAGCGAATGTTAACTTTGCCTCATAGATACTAAGGTCTATTTTGCGCTGTCAATCATGACGGAAATATCCGTCAATGGCGTTGAAAAGGTTAAGGCTCCTTCTATGCCCTAAGTTCTCATTCTATGTGAGTCTCCCGGTTCTCACTTTAGGCACCTATAACTAAATCGACAAGGTTGCAATTTCAATGTAACAAAAGTAAGTATTGTGTCGCTAATCAGCGATAAGACCGCCTGTTGTTTACCTGGGTCTTCTAAATTGTGCAAATTCTTTGTAATGTTTTTGTTTGGTGGACAATAAAGTGTTTTGTATATTGTATTGTGTCTTTCGAGGATAAACGATTCCAAAGCGATAATGATCCCAATGACCAGGCTTAAGCTCATAAAACACAATTTGTGAGAGGAGAAAGGTCGCAGCACACCCCGCTAGCGAAGGCCGCACTAATTGTATGCAGCGAGGTCAAAGGGCGTAATAAAGGCAGACTGGGCTGGCGGTCTGGCACTACAAAGGAAGTTGACGTTTTGTATGTAGAAGCTAAGAAATTGTATTCAATGAAAATGCGGGACTGGTTGCTTGCTATTAACCCTTCGTATGCATTAGGTCTGATCAGTGCTACCCCCGTCGAGTGTCAAAGCGCTGATCAGCGCTAAAATCCAAGAGCATCATTTTATTGAATTTTCGATATTTATCAGCTTAAAGATAGGGTTCAAATTGGCTTGGAAATAATAACAAAAACCATCTTCCATAGATAACCTACAATCGTTCGAAACGTGATACCAATTTGAGGGCGGGAAGCTTTTAATTTCGGTCACGTGACACCGATGACGTCACAGTCCAACATAGGAAGGGTACAAGTTTTAAACCGCTTTCTGCATTAATGAATGAGTTGAAAAAAAAACTTATTTCTTAATATACATACTAGCGGCCCGCCAGCGGCTTCGAACGCCGCAAATTTCTGACATTCCTGGTCAATTATTTTTTTCTTTAATAAACGCCTTCTTCTGACAATAACAAACACAACAAAAAATAATTAGCGATGCCGTGACCAAGGGAAATATGGATTCATTTTTATATACATAAATATATATCAAATATAGGTACAAGCTTCCCGTCAGCGGCTTCAGCCCGCTGCAAATTTTTGACTTTCCCGGATTTTTCATTTTTTTATTTTTTAACATAAAAGAATTAGCGAAATCGGACCAGCTATTCATGCGTGATGCTGTGACCAAGGGAAATAGGGATTCATTTTAAGCAACACTTCTTGTCCTTGCCGTAGGTACTCCTTCACTTCCTATGGGGACAAACATATGGACACAGTATGATGCGACGTCGCATCTTAGCCCGACACAATGTCGTATTAAAACGGTGCGCTGCGTCGTGGAAAATTACAATGTTCACCCCGAAATTGACGCAAGGTCGACGTGGAACGACAGAAACCGGCTAGCATATCTTCTAATTTCTCGCTTGTCGCTCTTTTGCTATGACTATACAGGGTGTCTCATTTAAATCGGTCACTATGGGAAATTCTGAAACTATAAAACATACGAAGATCTGTTCTTAGGAACCATGTCATCGATTTTAATAAGAAGAAAAACTGCATTCATACATTTAGAAAAAACCTGTACTCACTACGGGAATTGAACCCGGTTGTTTTTTAAATATTGTACTATCCATAGGTATCAAAGTTAATTTTAAATGATTTTGATTAACTAATAGATGATATTGTCTGAATAAAGAATTATCTGACTTTGATCACGGTTAGGTAATTTTTTAATGCTTTAAGCCTTTTTGGGTTCAGTAAAGCATATTCGAGGTCGACCTGAAACCTAGCGACATAAAATAACACCCCACGAGTACCTACAGGGTGTGCCCGCGTTTGACCTCGATCGGGCCTTGATTGCCGTGACGTCTTGCTCCAAACGGCCGGTCGTAAAGATCCACGGGTTAATTAGAATGAGATGTTATAATACCAATCGCTTACACCTATCATTTAGGACACGGATAATCAAAAAGTAATTGAAATAATGGAAATTTAACGAGGAATAAAACGGTGTAGATATTTCGGTTTTTAAGGTTACGTAAACTACGTTTTTGATACCTCCCTACACGTAAAGTGGGTGTGGTTTGTTTCTCGTGTACCCCGGGGTGTCGTTTGATAGGTCGGATTTTACAAGGTTATAAAGTCGTTGATAATTATCATTAAAACTAGCATAAAAAAAATCGTGAAAAATGAAAGGTCAACAACATTAAACTAAAAGGAATGACTAGGAGAGAACATCATGACGAGGTCTTAACGACAGATGTCAATTATGGTTCTGACGTAGGGACCTCGTCGTGTTGTTCTCTTAGTAATTATGTTTAAATACTAGTTAAAACATTATTGTAATCAATTTGATCGTGACAATAGTAGATTGTTCAGTTCAACAAGGGGCTAAAGTAAGCATTATGACATGATATATTTATCGACACGAGCAAAGCGAGGATAAAGTTAGTGCCATTATGGCTTTTGAGTCTCAAGGAAACACATCTACTTTTCACTTCCATTGCGACAAAAATAAATCTTAACTTATAATGTTTTTAGCAATAACACGTAAAAAATACATTTTACTAACGCCATAATATTTACTCTCAACCCATCACTGTAATGCAAAAAGAGACCACAAGAAGGTTGTTTTTGGAGTTACAAAACAAATAGTCCATAGACAACATTTCTGAAACGAAGGCTGATGCGGTGGCGGTTGTACGCCCAGCCTAAGCTCCAAGGGAAAGAGCAACATCATCAAATGGCAACATGCATCTGGCTGATTGTGGTTTTCCAAATCTTTTTACTTATAAGGAAATTTAAAAGACAGTTTATTAGTTCCGAAGGAGTAAAGCACCCCTTTAGTCCCGTGGGAGTAAAGTGTCGCTTTGGTCCTCCACTAGGAATTAATTGCATAATTTTTGTCCGCCTATACATGGATATTATGAGTCATTTTAGAGAGTAAGAAGTGAAAAGGCTATATACGTGTTAATTCATGGACATTCATGGTGTATACCTTACCTATCTTAATTACAAAATTAATTCTAGTTCAGACGTTTTAGCGTGAAGGAGCTACAAACATTTATACATTATATACCAATTAATTCATTCATATCATGAAGTTAACTGCATGAAATAAAATAAGAATAAGTTCGCATTTCGTACGTAATTTTTTTTTTGATATATGTGCATTTTTCAACAATTATTTTTTTGTGCTAAAGACTTTACATTCTTACTTCACTATCACTACATAGTATAATAAAGTCTCTTTTTCTGTCCCTATATCCCTATGTATGCTTAAATCTTTAAAACTACGCAACGGATTTTGATGCGGTTTTTTTTAATAGATAGAGTGATTAAAGAGGAAGGTTTACATGTATAATACTTTAATCCGGAGCGAAGCGAGGGCGGGTCGCTAGTACCTACTATGCCATTAATAGTACATATATTTATTTATTTACACACGTGGTTCTAGAGTAAATCATTTGGGTATCCTTAATCTTATGAAATTAAATGCGTAATTATTCCTTTTTAATATTTTAAAGTATAACTCATGATTTGTTCTTCACTGTACTATTTATTTTTCGTTTAAGTTCACTCTGTAAACCGGCTCACAGGGCTCCAAGATACAGGCGCAGCCTAGTTTGGAGTCCAACGCGTATTTCTTGTATGTATGCTTGTGCTTGGTCTATAAATAAACTTATCTTTATTCATTACATATACAGGTGGTTCACAACATAACGTATGCATCTAAGCCATCTGAAGCCGCCGTAACCAGACCGCTGAAGAGGAGGTTTTGGAGGCGTTGCTTTTGTAATAAAAACTTCGATTTAAGACTGTAGGTTTATAGCAGGTAGTTGGTGTAAGTACAAAAATAGTGCCAAAATTATGCGCAACTGAGTGGACGATTAAAAGGCAAGTGAGTTGCAAATTTTGAACAGTTCTAAAAGATTAACCGACTATTTTAGTGGGGATAAACGTTTTGATATTGCTTGAAGAGCTTAAGATAATTTAGGTTTAATGATTTTGGTAGGTGCAATAATGTAATTGGAAATCAATTTAAGTAATAATAAAATAAAATATCTTCTCTCATCTAATCCTCTAAGTAGGTATATTTGGAACAGAGATACCAAAGTTTCTTTAAGCTCCGCTCTTATTGAAGTTTGTCGGATTTGCTTGTTTCTTGTGAATAAACGGAATAGACAACTCACCCTACTTCTTACGTCCTCGTTTCAAAACTTTGAAACAAGTTAGGTTATTTTTAAAAGTTCTCTCAGCAGGGTACCTACTACATCAAAACACCTTTCAACGCATGTATCATTAGTTACGGAGAACTTTTATTTCATCAAAATTCATTATCCTTACCTAACCTAAGTTTAGGTATCTTGAAAAAATCATGGTTTCAGCAGACAATACGAGTAGCGTTCGATGAAATGATATGGCGTGAAACTCGATAGCATAATGGATTACCCTTTTAGCAATATTCGAGTTTTAAGAACCAGTGTACATATTTCAAGGGTGCAAAGAACTATTTGTTTGGCCTAAAATCAATAGCTGAAGTTCAATGGTTCGAACTAGTCCCCAGGGCTTTGAACCCGTTCCTAATGATCGAGCGTGGAAAACATCAGTGTAGTCGACAATATAATAAATCGAATGCTCGTTTTGTTGGCACATTTGCTGACGCATTGATTTTATATGCACATGTCTCTACTGTTGGGTGAAAAATTTCAACTAATTATAAATAGGTGCTCAAATTTTAATATTTGCTTCGCTATTGTGAATCAATAACACATGTTGTGTTATTTTTACTCTAGCTTAAAAAATATTAGAGATATTGCCGATTCAATGATTCCACTAACTTAACGATATTCATGGACCCTCTTATGCAGGGGTGCGAGGAGAGGGGAGTGTTGTTAAGTAACTTAATAAATGAAATTTCAAATTTAGAATATCAGTAGGAGAAGGGTTTGTTGTCTGATAAGCTCTACATGAAATTTCTAAATTCGAATATCAATACAGTGTATCGCATACCTACAGCTTGACAACCCATGTCATCATTTCTAGTGTGACTTTGTGTCCACACGAGAAGGTAAAAGAGAGATAATTTGCAACAAAAAAAATTTTTTTTTGAACCTGTTTTACTGTCGTAATATATTATATTAACGATACAAAATCATATGTTAAAATTTGTGCACTGGTAAAAAAATTACCCTGTATACAGATGTGTTACACAACTACATAACATGGAAGAGGGGTTTCTTAAAGCTCGTCTTTACCTGACTGCTCTCAAGGGTCGTGTTTGTCGGACCACTATACAGGTCTGGAAAAAATACATGCTTTACTTTAATTAACCCTGTATGGTTGCCGGGTTAGAATAGTGCCACTCCACGTCTTCGGATGTTGTAAGAGGCAACTAAGGGAGTGAGGGCTTATAGTACTGTTGGGCGATGGGCTTGCAACCTGTCACTAATACACTGGGAAACATACAATTATAAACTAGTCTTTTTAGAGTTGAATGAAGGCGTGATGTTATGTATGTATATAGATGAATTCGTTATTCGTTACAATTATTAATTTACTTTACTTTTCACTTCTATTACTACAATCATTGCTTTAAATGAACTAAAACTGTCTGTAAACTGTCTGTTTAATATTTCATTGGAACTATGTATTTAATTAAATTTCAAACCTAAATCAACATTTTAGCTTAGGGTTAAGTTTGTAATTTAATCTACCTAAGTACCGTTAGTTCATTAACGAATCATATGAGTAAGGATGAGGCTGGGAATTTCCTACGTCGAGGCAGGGCTAGACAGTGTTAATTAAGTACTTGTAATTAAATTACGCATTTGAAATACAAATACTTATTCGGTATACGGTTATTACTAGCCCAGGATTATAGTTAATAATTCGTATTTCGAATACTTATGTCTTTAAAATACATTTTGCACAATCAGGCCAAGAAATTTACTAGTAGTGGTTAACTCATCACTTCATCGAATGTATCATTTCATCGAACTCTATTTTCTGTTGAAACCATAATGTTTTCAGGGTATATTAAACATTAATTACGTAGGTTAGGTTAGGTTAGATGTTTAAGATAAGTACCCTGAAAACATTATAGTTTCAGCAGAAAATAGCGTTCGATGAAATTAAATTCGATGAATTGATACATTCGATGAAGTGATAGACACCCGTATTAGTGACAGGTTGCAAGCCCGTTGCCTAACAGTACTACAAGCCCTTATTCCCTTAGTCGCTTCTTACGACATACACGGGAAGACATGGAGTGGCACTATTCTAACCCGGCAACCACACCGGTATTCTCACATACAAATAAAAATATATAATTATAAATTTAAGTACAGTACTTCCTGCAAGCCCTGGATTTAACACTAACGGAACCACTGCGGGCTCTGCACATGCTTTTTACTTCTTGAAACGATGAAACAAACAAAACTTATATTCTGCCCTGCTAACACAAAATGCAGTATCTCAGACAAAACTCCTCTAGCAAATGCAACCTTATTACCAACAGTATAAGATTGAATCTGCTTTGGCTATTGAATTTGAGATACTGCTTATTTGCTTATGAGGGTTGGTTAGATAAATCAAAAGGTTGTCTATATACATATTCTTGTGAACCTTTGCAGCGTCCGTTCAAATCGCTACCAGCATCTTATCCTTAACAAGCAGCATAAGACAACTAGTAAAAAGGTAGTATGGGGATTTTATCTTAATCCTTAGGGTTGGCAATGCACTTGGGCGTTTTCTAAAAAAAGTACCTATAGTTAAGGACAAAAATTAACAACGGTTTTTTCCAATTAGTCACGAAAATTAAATATTACTGCTTTAAAAGAAATAATGGCATATCAGACAAAGCTGCTGTAGCAAGTTCAACCATATTACTAACAGGTGAGGTTCGAATCTGCTAAGCTTATTTAATTTGAAATACCGCCTGTTGGCTAATGAGGGCAGTTTAAATATATGACTAATTTTCGTGACGTCATGGAAAAATTACTGTTGTTAATTTTTGTCCTTAACTATAGGTACTTTTTTTGTAAAACGCCCATTTGCAGTCTTAGGATTGCAGTCTTAGAATTACGGATGCAAATATCTGTATGCTCGTTTCCCTTCTCCTTGCCACAAAAATCATATAGGACACCTGTATAAAAAATATTAAACAGGCTGTCCTTTTTTTTTTTAAGGTACACGAGCA
The DNA here is from genome assembly GCA_949316455.1 of Acleris holmiana. NCBI lineage: Eukaryota > Metazoa > Arthropoda > Insecta > Lepidoptera > Tortricidae > Acleris > Acleris holmiana. The sequence continues at coordinate 12,873,144 of OX438783.1, forward strand.
CTCAGGCCACCTGATGGTAAGTGGAATCTGAGACCCATAGACATTTGAATTCTCAAGACTATAATCCTAAGACCTCAAATGCGTTGCCAACCCTGAGGACTAAGATGGAATGCCTCTATACTAGTAATTTCACCGGTTGTCTTATCCCCACACCAGAACACAACAATGCGTACACTGTTGCTTGGCGGGTGGTTAATGGATAAGATGGTGGTAGCGATCCGGACGGACCCTGCACAGGGTCCTACCACCACTGAAACTTTATGATACTTTTAGGGTTATTCATGGCAGACGCACTTTCCCCCCCAGACGCATTTACCCCTACTGACCTTAGTTGAATAGAAACCGTTCCAATTCAATTCCGAAACGATAACGCGGATTATAGGCTTAAATCGATAGTAGACGGGACCGTTGTCTTTCCGCCAATCCGATTATAGAATCAAGTGGATTAGGAAACCTTTGGTTGATACTGATTCATCGTCTGACTTGTTTAACCTCGTGAGGGCGCAACATATTACAAACACGGTGACCATTGCTCTTAAATGTCCTTTGCAATATTGAAATAAATAAAAATGTACCTTAAAGTCATTGCAATAGAATTTAAACTAATTTGTTTATTAGTACTCCGGATCTAAGGAGGACAGACGTAAAAAAAGCTAAATCTTTTAACCTTTTAGACAAGAAGGTTATACTACTACTTTTTTACTTTGTTTTACAGATTTTAAACCACCATTTTGGAATTAAAACAAAAAGTACTCAGTGAGCCTCAACGCTACGGCGAATCTAACGACATTCTTTATCGGAATCGATTTAAACGTTCAACGTACAGTTGTCATCAGATATATCGAAGCGAACAAGGTGGTCATAAATATCTGAACACGACTCCATTGTCAAGGCGTTAGGGTGCATGTTCAGATATTTTTGAGCACCCTGAAGAGTACTCGGTGGTGACTGTAAAAAACAGTTTTGTAACTTTAATAGTTCCTGAGAAAAAGTGAGTGTGACATACAGATAGACATGGCGAATCTATAAGGGTTCCTAGTTTTACTTTGGAACCCTAAAAACAATTACTCTCCTATATTAGTGAGCGACCACACCGGAGCTTAAAGGTGCGTTAACTACGGTCCGTCAAAATTGACGCCATGCAATTAGTATGACCCATTCTTTTGTTAACGCAACGTCACCGTATTTTACGTGTCGATGTGGTCGCTCCCTTATAGTGATTTTAACCCATGACGGCGTGCCCTACTTTATTTTACGTGCATTCACCTTTGATCGTCAATTTAGTTCAGTGGTGGTAGGACCCTGTGCAGGGTCCGTCCGGATCGCTACCACCATCTTATCCATTAACCACCCGCCAAGCAACAAAATTCGCATTGTTGTGTTCCGGTGTGGGGATAAGACAACCGGTGAAATTACTAGCATAGAGGCATTCCATCTTAGTCCTCAGGGTTGGCAACCCATTTGAGGTCTTAGGATTATAGTCTTGAGAATTCTAATGTCTATGGGTCTCAGATTCCACTTACCATCAGGTGGCCTGAGTGCTCGTGTGCCTTCTCCTTAACATAAAAAAAAAAATTAAGCGGCCAGACGCTCCTGAATCTCCTTTTGTCACTACGCGTGCAAAAATCGCCGTTTTATTCTCACGGTTTCACCCCGCTGCAAACTTCTGACTTTCCCGGTGGAATTTTCAGTTTTTTTCTCTCAAGAACCTTCTCCTGACAGTAACAAACACAATAAAAAAAGAATCAGCGAAAATTTGCACGTATTCTGAAGACATCTTTTATCTAGGGGTGCCTTTTAGCGCAAAATGTTTCAAACATGGCCTTGGCATTCTGATGTTTTATCAGCTAATCGGAGAAGTCGTAAAAACGTGAATCCGTGACAAGTAGTCCCTGGGGATCGGGCTTACAAAGGCGCTTCATATAACTACTATAAATATACAAGGGACAATCTAACACAAATTAAAGTCGCACCTTACCATTTTAGTAAGCATATACTCTAAAAAAACAAGACTAACAAACAACTTATTTTTTGGTTTATAACTTGGACGAGATTACTCGTTAGCGTAAGGCTTACTTAGCGGTGATAGTTTTCCTTTTGAATTTTTTAACCCTTAAATTTAATCCAAAAACAACGGCTGAGAGACGTACTCTAACAAAAATGTACAATTTAAATCTAAAAAAAAAAAAATGTATGCCAATTTGCTTCAAAAATCAATCAATTAATAATTCCCACACACATTAAATAAAATAGACCAGTATTAAAAGCGTGGCACAGATTTTTTTTTTAAATTTGATTTTAATACTTTGCCGGCGTGAATAATGACAGACATGAGAAAAAAATAATACTAAAAACTAAATAAAATAAATATTTAAGCGGGGCCCATACAATAAACGTGATTTTTTGTCGTTTTTTGCTCTATATTAATAATGGCAAGAGGTAAACACTTGAAATATTAACAGAACATTTAGTTGTATGTTCACTTTAAGAATAAATAATTAAATTAATATTTAAGGGAGGCTCCCATACAACAAGCGTGTTTTTTTCCTCTTTTTGCTCGATTTTAATACAGACACCGTGGTTGGATAGATAATGGTACGGAACCATTCGTGCGCGTCCGACTCGCACTTGGCCGGTTTTTTAAATGTATGTCCTCAGTGACACTCTCAAAGTGCAAACGAAATCTAACGACACGTTTTTCGAATTCGGGCTATCAATCTCCATGGGAAACAAAAATCCATACAAACCCTCATAACTGTTAAATATTAATCATAGTGTTAATTTACCACCCCCTGTAGGTGTGTCGATTAATCGTGCTATTAGCAACTGTCTCTTTATAAATATATATGTCAGGGAACCATCTTACACAAATTACCTAGACCCAATTAAAATCTCACCTTAGTTGAGTACTTTGTCAGTTTAACTTCATTTTGAACTACATTAGATACTAATCCATCAGAGGAGTTAAAGCGACAGAGTACAAGTGTGCAGCTACTAAAAACCCTACGTATCCTAAAACAAGTCTAACAAAAAGTTAACTTTAAAACCCGATTGCAAATTTTGATATAGTCTACATACATACACACACACATACATCACGCCTTCATTCCCAGAGTGGGGTAGGCAGAGTTACAGAAATACCAACAGCTCTAAAAAGACTAGTTGAGAATTCTTTAACCACATTTTGCACAATGAGGCTAAGAAGTTTACTAGTGTATTAGTGACAGGTTGCAAGCCCATCGCAATAAGTATAATACGTATGTATATTAAATACATATGTATTATACTTACTTATATATTCGTCATTGTATTGTTTTCTTAAAGGTGCTCCCCTGGGCGATGGACTTGACAAGCAATTTTTTAGCATAAGTAAACAGAAGTTTGAAAGATATTAAGGAAATTGACAGAAGATCGCGCGTCATGTCCATTGGCTCAGAGTAGCCCCTTAAATCTAACGACACGTTTATTGAAATCCGGAGGCCGAGTCAAGATGCATATCGCTAAGTTTGCGATATTCGAAAATCTAATAAATGTAAGGATTGACGTAAGCTAATCCGTCGACAAATTATTCATTTTACAAATATATCATTTGACAACCCGCGTTTTTTTTCAAGTCATTAATTCGACGCCCCCGAGCAATAAGTCGGTAATCGCAAAAAGTAAATTTTACAGGAAAAAATATTTACTGGTTTTGTTGAATATCTTTGCAACCGGCTGGAGTACTAAAAGCATTGATATATCAAATGAAAGCTATTTTTTCAAGGAATATAATTTATACAATATTGTTTTACAATATGCATTCAATATTAAGAAAGGAGAGAAAATGCCTTTTACAGATGATGAGTGTAAATTATAATCCCAGCAATAGTGACTTACTGGATTATTGTGGTAAATCTTTTAAAAGTATTTATTTGTTACTGCATAATATTGACATTTATAACGATATTCTCTGTTCGAAGGGCTGTACGTAATGTGTTATTGCTAAGGTTTTTATAGTAATTTAAAACCAGACAAAATAACTGCATTGTATTATAGCTTTGTTGTTCTCAGGAATATAATAACAATATATTCAAGTAACCGTGCAATATTGAATGACATCGAAATAATAAAATGACATAGTGTAGAAGAAAACTATCATAAATAATTAATCTAATAAGATTATTTATTAAAATAATCAAACAAATTAAACTAGCATAAAGTAAATAACAAAATTATTCAGTTATAATTATTATATTATTTATATCAACATTTTCGTAGAGTTTTAGTCATTTAAATTAGTCTAGTCTTGTCACAAATTCTGTCCCAACTATTTGGTTGTTTTAAATTTAATAAAAGAATGTACGATGTGCTTCTGTTTCTTGGCTATGCGTAAATATACTTCGGGACTTCAGTACTTTTTATCTTAAAGATGCAGCGGGATATCAAAGAGAATCGTATTGCAGTTATAAGCTACCCAGGTGCCCATTTTCGGACTCGTCAAACCCTCGAATATATCAAAGAAATGTATCTACCGTACCATCAAGCGATATACAGAAATGGGCTTGGTCAATGACAGGTCAAGAAGCGGTCAACCACGTAAGACACGGAAACCAGCGGCAATAAAAGCTGTGGCCGAACGAATTCGTAGAAATCCACTCCGCAAGCAGAAAATCATGGCTAGGGAAATTAAGATTTCACCAAACAAGACCTTAGACTTGGGGATTATCGTCAAAGTACGGTCACCGGCTGACTGCTGCTCTGCGACATATAAGAGCAACGAGAGCGAAGGAGTTGTGGCAACGGCATGCAAAATTTCGTAATATTTTGTTTACAGACGAAACATTTTTTATCGTGGAACGAAACTGCCGTCCTCAAACTAAAAATCAGTTAAATAGGTACAAGAGGATCATTTGAGTTATGACCAAAACGTTTTAAAGTATACGTGTCTAAAAACTGGTGCGCGATATCCAAGTAATTTATATACACTTACATTTGAGGCTTCCTTTATATTTATATATAAAGTTGGTATGTTTTTACTTTCTTTTTATAACTGAAGTCTTCAATTTTTCTTTTTAGCTATAATAAGTACACACATGTGGATATGGGTCCGTTGAATTTTATGAAATAAATTACATGACGGTTAAAATATGTTTAGCGGCCTTCTACCTCAGAAATTCAGGTTATACGGGATAGATTTTTCAAAAACAAAACAGTTATATAGAAAACGTAACTAAAAGTCATGATATAGCCGCTTTCTAGCGAGGTATATCTAGTTAAACCTATGCAAAAAGACGTGATTAGAAAACGGCCACGCGACTTTAATTGCCTTCTAGATTAAAAAAGCTAAATGTGGTGAATTTGATATGATCTATGCTTGAGAAAGAGGCGGTTAATTGAAGAATAAATAAAAAAAACTGGTCTTGTGCTATGAATTGCAATCAAAATATATTTTTATGTCCAATAATTTGGGGAAGCTGCTGCCTGTATTGGTCAAATTGCATTAGGTAAATGATGTTTATTACATCGATCGAAACTGTCGAATTAAAAGTCTGAGCATTTTGGGATGGATACAAAATTGAACAGAATATAGGTCGCATAGACGAAAAGCAGCTGTATTTTTTTCACCCAGATTAAGTAGTACTTACTTGCTACACGATTTCTAAATTTGGATTAACTGCGCCAACTTTTGAGAACATGTCACCTTGGTCGGAAGCATTTTTTCTTCAACGAAAAACGAGAAATGCTGTGATGACTTACAAAATATGAATTTATTCTAAATGCGGTATAAAAGCATAATGCAATATATTACTACGTCAAAGCGAATTAAATATCAACTTGTATAATTACAAATTATAGGTATTTTTAGCCAAGGGAGGGCAAAGGTATAATTTTTTACCACTTTAATTAAAACCGCTTTTTGGTCTTGTTTTACGTTTAAAAATTGGCAGCTATCAATTTTTTATCGCCCTCAGCGTTAAGTAACTGCCATTTGGTAATAAAAGCCCAAAAATTATTCATTTAGCCGCTAGCATGAAGGCTGTATCTCGGTGGTTTCTAAAAATATTGACACCAAACCCAGATATTTAGATCGATAGCTAATAAGCAGTTGAATCACGCTGTATCGATTACTCAAAAAGGTCGTATGATCCTTTAGCCGCATTTTTGTTTAAGGACAGCAGAAAAGTTCAACCGCCAAAATGACAAAGTTTACGCTCATAGCTCTGCTCTCAAGAAGATTTTGAAAAAAATCCTAGAGTAGAAAGAGGAAACCACCCTGCATATTTCATGGTTTTGTGGGAGTGTCTTACTAAGGTGTAACACAGCTTCGATTTTGTGAACGAGGCGTAAAAATACGTGCGATAAACTATGAGAATAATATTTTGGATAAGGTACTTAAGCTACAAAATGATAATTAATTCGCCGGCAAGCATTGCCTATTTCAACAAGACTCGGCCCCAGCATACAAAGATAAAACAACGCGAAGTTGGCTGGAAACGCATTTAACCGGACTTTATTGCAGCTGAAGATTGGCCTTCGGGAAGTCCGGATCTTAATCGGTTGGACTACCGCCTGTGGGACATTTTAGAGGAGAAGGCCCGTTCTAAGCCTTACCGTAATGTTGGGACTCTGAAGGCAGCGGCTTCTATACCCATCAAAATGAGCGTGCTGTCATAAACGAGTGGCTAGACCGTTTGAAGGAGTGTGCTAAAGCTAAAGGGTGGTAATTTAGAATAAATGTTTATTTTTAGGAATCCATATTATAATGTTAATAAAACAACCCTTCAGGGCCCATTCTACGAGGGCCAGAATATATGGCATGACTAGGTATCTATTTCTTTCTAATTTCTAATCGAAGGCAGAGATAAACGTACCTTGCGATGGCCAAGCGGCAAAAAGAAAGAAGGTATTGTGGGATAGCGGTTCGTGACATGATCTGATTTGGCATTACATAGTACGCAAATAGTTGTTACTAATATTTACGAACGAATACTGTCCCTTTAAAACTTTGTTAGTAGCTAATGCCGTGTTAAATTTATTAAATTAAATACAGTATTATCGTTTACCAAAAACTTCATAAAAATATTTACGCCAATAAACCGGTAATCACATCTTACCAAATATCAAAATAATAAATACATTTGTATTGATGTGTAGCGACACTTTTCTCGTAGCATTTTGAATTTGCAGTTTCCCTACAATAAATACGTCGTTCTTAATATCTTCATCAGTTGTATTAAAAAAAATCGGAAAAAAATATATATGATGTATTCTTACCCGTAGATTCCGAATTTTTCATAACAATAAAATGTCCATAATATCACATTACCGACTTCTTGCTCGGGGGCGTCGAATTATTTCTGGATTTATTTCAGAACCACCGTGTAGAACCCTACAGGTTAGGTTAGGTTAGTGTTATAAAAATCCTGAAATATTCGTAGTTACAGAAAAAAAAGCGGGTTGTCAAATGAATAGGTAACGATGCATTTGTCAAAGATTCGTCGGCGAAAAGGCAGAGAACCGAGTCGAGCACTATGTCAGCTCTATACATTACAAGTCGATATAAAACAGAAACGTTATTAGTGTGTGCATTTTGGCTACACATCTAGAGGCCTGTTTCACCAAGCTACAAGTTACAAATTACAAGCGGAAGTCTCTTTCTAACTCCTTTTGCTAGAAAAAGAGTTCCGCTTGTAATTTGTAACTTGTAGCTTCGTGAAACGGGCCACAGGCTGTCCATTTAGCCTTTAAGGGAACAAAGTTTTTTTTTTTATGATAAGGAGAAGGCAAACGAGCACTCAGCCCACCTGATGGTAAGTGGACTCTGAGACCCATAGACATTTGAATTCTCAAGAATAATCCTAAGACCTCAAATGCGATGCCAACCCTGAGGACTAAGATGGAATGCGTCTATGCTAGTAATTTCACCGGTTTTCTTATCCCCACAACGGAACACAACAATGCGAACACTGTTGCTTGGCGTATCCATACAAATCCACATTTCTCCAAACATAACTGATAAATATTAATCATTAGGAGTAATTTACCACCCCCTGTAGGTGTGTCGATTAATGGCGTATTATGACCGTCGGAGCTAATGGAGTTGCGTTAAATGTCTCCATTATTTACATAATAAAGCGATCATGATATAATCTTACCACTAAATATACGTGGGACTTTTATATTGTATTTTTTATACATGTCTAGACAAGCAACGGTTAATACCCATTACAAGTGAGGAAAAGATAGTTAAGTGAGATAGGAATATGCTTTTTCTCAAACATGCTCGGAAAGAACCGTTTTCGGAAAAAAAAAACATTTAGTCTAACGCTTATCCATATTAATATTATGTATAAAGAGTATTTGTATTGTATTGTATTGTATTGTATGAATGTGAAAGTAACTCTGTCTGTCTGTCTATTTGTTACTACCGCCGAACCGACCCCGATGAAATTTGGTATGAAGATATCCCGAGTAAGGATATAGGATACTTTTGATCCCGGAAAATTTAATAGCGATAACCGACTTTCACGCGAACAGAGTTGCGGGCAACAGCTAGTTTGATATTATGTCGTATCCATTAATTATATTACTTTTTTATAAATCAACCAACATAAGAAATAGTCGGGTCATACACACTCTTAAAAACAAAAGTTGTCTCTCCTGTGGCCAATAGTTAAAAGCTTGTGTGCAAATAAGATATGTTTTTATATGATAGATCTAAAGCAGTCCCGACGGCGTTTTTGCGGGTATGGGTTTAGCCAGAAAATTAGGCCTTAAAAACGTTAACTTTCGTAACCTAAATCTGTGTATGACCCGGGTAATTATCTCAACCACATTTTTTGAGCGGCGGACGTGATAATTGGGGTGTAAAGTACATGTATTGGAAAACTATTTATTTTATAAATAATCTCACTCAAAGTACCATATTGAGCCAAAGTTAAAATTATTATTAACTTATTATATTTATCGTAAAAAAATATTTTCAATCCAAAATCAATTTTGGTGTCGTGTCCTGTACTTCCCGCATATACTGATATGTCGTGGTACAAACTTATTAAGCCTCAACTAGACTTATATTTTAGTTATCTGTATTCCTTATTAGTTGAGGTATTTTAAAACGTATCAATTATTGCATTTGCAAGTAAAAGGAAACTGGGAGCAGTGTAAATAAAACTGTCCAAGCGAAATAGTTAATTTTGGTGGTGAATATTGAAATTGATTTTATGATCGAACGAAACGTGATTAAACAAACAAATATAGCGTCAGTTGTTCGTTCAGTTTCACTCCAGCAATAGACGGTGAAAGATTTGTACCATCTTTCTGCGTCTTCCCGCTAAGCATATAAGTATCTAATTTTGGTGGTATGGAATACACTTTATTAATCGTGATAACTTAGATAAGTCATTATTTCGCAAAAAGTTTTATTGTGTGATAGTTTTTTCAAGTATGTTTATGGTGTCTTTTTAACTGTAACGAGTTAAGTTTTTGTTAAACTAAAACATTTGTTTTTAATTTAAAAAAATGTTAAGTTTTATAATTTTGGTGGTACAATTTTGGTGGCTTTTGCGAAACACCAAAATTATCAAAATTTCTGGTCTCCACCAAAATTATTTAAACAACAAATAATCATTATTTATTATATTAGAAACTTACGTTTTGGATTTTCAAAAATAACAAGGAAGATTCCCTAACGATTATATTTTAATTAGCCTGATATGTTATTATTGATCGTGAGTTTTTCTAAGAAAAGTAATTTTGGTGGATAATAACAATTTTGGTGGTACATAATTAGTAAAATCGTTATATCTTAAAAAACACTTAGTATAATAAAGGGCCATTTTAACACTGTTTTTATAATGACTAATGACGTCACTTAAACGTTTAATTGTAAACCCTACTAAGAAAATAAAAAATACCACCAAAATTAGGATAATTTGACGCTTGTTGAAATTCACCCACCCAATCATCATATAAGTACCTAGATCTGGATCCGACATAAATGTTAAAGCCCAAAACGAATATCGACTGACTTAAGCCACTAAGACCATAAAACTATTAAAAAAAACTTTTCTGTAGCCTGTATGTACTTAATAGCTTGCAAGTAAACCAACGGACAGACTAACCGGCGGCACCTTTGGCAACGATCCCCGAGATATAGGTTATTCGGATAACGACGAAGCAAATACTTACTCCTACAGTTACACTTATACTTTAACTAGCTAATAATGCCCGCGATTTTCCGCGTAAAAATAGAGACATACTCTCGTAAAAAGTAATCTATGTCCCTCATCGGGGTTCAAGCTATCTCTATACCAAATTTCATCAAAATCGGCCCAGCGGTTTAGCTGTGAAAGCGTAACGTATTTTAAATATGGATGTACCCGTACTGCAATGAAGTTTTTTTGAAAAAATATATTTTCATACAAGCTTTTGTTGCTGACTGTACTGTTTGTACAGTCATCATCTGCTCGAGATTCGAGATGGTATGATTTTAGTACATACTAAACAAAAATAACAATTACTAAATAATATTTTTGGTCGGGGCTTAAAAATTTGACGTCTGAAATTGCCACTTTCATAGAAGTAAAGTTTCTCGATTCTCGATCGTTTCTCGTTTACCTTAATTACAAAGTGTTCCGCAAGCCTTCGTGAAACAGACTCGCAAATTAGTTTTGAATGCTCACCAACTAGGTTCGGAGTTCCAGAGTTGGTCTTTCAAAGGAATAGCCGGGAACGTAGCAAATATCAGGGGATACTCTCGCACAAATTGACCTAGTCCACTAAGCTATAGGTAGGTTTGTAGCTACTATGGGTACTGGGCCTCTATTCAGGTGCGTTAAAACGATATCGTGTTTGACACGTTTAAGAATCGTTTATGTCACAGTCACCATTATTGTAATTGACATAAGAGTTATCAAAACGTTGACAATACGAAAACAGGTCAAAAACGATATCGTTATAACGCAGTTGAATAGAGGCCCTGGACAACGGTTTACATAGCTTATAAAGATAAATTAATCTATACTAATATTATGAACGTAACAGTAACTGTCTGACTGTTTGTTACGCTTTCACGGATAAACCGCTGAACCAATTTAGATGAAATTTGGTTTGGAGATCGTTTGAGTCCGGTTACATACGGTACGGTACTTTATATCCCAGAAATTTGACGTTTTCTGAGGGTATAGCGATAAACGACTTCAGGAAATAGCTAGTATATAAAACTGCAAATATTCAGGAACAAGTATTTGCCCGTACATCAAACCAGCCCTAGCTAAGATGCAAACGCTAACGTTTCTCTTTTCTATCGCTTAATATGTGTGAGATGACAGTTGACCACGTGGTTTAAAAACACATAAACCACAGGACAATGTCACACAAATTGACCTAGTCCCAAACTAAGCTCTAAGCTTGTACTATGGGCACTAGACAACGATAAACTTGCTTATATAGAGAAATATATACTTATACAGGGTGTCTCATTTAAATCGTGAAATTCTGAAACTATAAGTCATGCGAAGATCTGTTCTTAGGAACCATGTCATCGATTTTAATAAAAAGAAAACCTGCAATCATACATTTAAAAAAAACCTGTACTCAGCTCGGGAATTGAACACGGTTGTTTTGAAATAAATAAACTTAAGTAGACTGTGAGGCGCATATCTACAATTTTGAATCGTATCATATGTACTTAAGTTAGAATAGTAGTGAGCAAACCAATTTATTCCATTCCAAGAATTAATTTTGTGAGTCAGTGATGATTTAAACGAAAGTATGCGTCTGATTCAGAAAAGAAGTGAGCAATACCGCAGATAGTTGTTTTCAGAATTTAGAAAACTTGGCAAACTCGGAAATGCTCGGCAGAATGGTATTTGCGAAGAAATGTTCTTTGAAAAGTATTTCGGGAGAGTTCAAAGAATAATTTCTGTCGGAAATAATTCTCAACGGGAAATGGATGTAATTCCAGAAGCCGTAAATATATTCTGAAACTGTAAATACTTCCGGATTTTACAAAACTAATCTAACCTAACGTATAGGGTTCGAATAACCGTGAAATGAATTATGAAATATTAAATTACAGAAAAAAAGCAGTTGGTAAATGAAGTACAAAAAATATTTTATTTAATCAATCGTATTCAAATTCAAATTCAATCATTTAATCAGTAAATTGGCCACATGAGGGCTCTTGCACACGTCGGTAATATGCAGTGAATCTACTAGAGTTTCGGACAAGACCATCATTGCGGAGAAGAAGCGCCGCAACGAACTCCAGCGGAAGGTCATTTTAATCAATTATAAAATACAATACCCCACTCTGGGAATGAAGGCGTGACGTTATGTATGTTTGTATGTATGTAAAATACAATAATACTTAAAAGTAAGTTACATTACAAAGTAAAAAAGAAAAAGATGATGATTATTAATACTAGCACAAATAAAATAATTACAAATGAAAGATCAATAACAATAAATTTAAAGTAATGACTAGGAGAACAACACGACGAGATCTCTAAAATAACTGGAAAAACAGGTCCTTGCAAACGTGAACAGACCGCACCCCACAAACAGCACGCGTTCACGAATATGGCACGTATCTCAGCCATCGCCTCCCTCAACCATGTGTTCGAGAAGGTGGCGACCCGATCAATCCAATCTATTAAATCATTTATTCGATGTTTAATTTTATTGACACGCTATCACGGCCGCGGCCACAAGCTGAACAGATTTTAAGGAGGAAAGTAGCTTGAACGCTGGGTAAGGACAGATTTCCTAGTAGGACCACTTATATCATTTTCGAAAAACAAGTTGTAAGTACGTGGAAAAGTCTTAGGCCACAGCTAGTTATCACCTAAAGCGAATCACCGATGTGTAATAGCCTAATACGAATCTTGGGGTGTCTATCATTTGATCGTAACATCTTTCATCGCATTCGATGAATTCATCTTTCATCAAACGTATCAATTCATCGAATTTAATTTAATCGAACGCTATTTTCTGCTGAAACCAATCTTAAACATCTAAAGTAACCTAACCTACGTAATGAATGTTTAATATACCCTGAAAACATTATGGTTTCAGCAGAAAATAGGGTTCGATGAAATGAAATTCAATGAATGACATTCGATGAAGTGATGAGCTACCCGAATCTTGACCGAGATGCCAGTTTCAAGCGAAACGCGTCAAAATCAGCTTATAGAAGACTAACATTTCAAACACCCGACGACACGACATCTTAATACACCCTAAGGTTATTTAGTAACAAGATCCTAAACATATTTACTTAACCTTTAAGCAATTAACAGAGCCCGGAATTTTCGTAGCACTTTTTGGCTGTCATAGGGACTTCTCATTTATCGACTTCCGATATACATGTGTATATCGATAAATACAGAATACATTTTTTTAAATATGATTACGAGTAGAAGTAAACAACAAGCAGTCTTTTTTTTATTTATTTAGAACACATACAGTCATATTTAAATGCGATATAGAAGTACTTTGTACTAAACAATGTGAATATATAAAAGACCTGGAGGTTCATTAATGAAATCACATATCAAAACAAAAATGCGCAAGCGGAAACTATCACAATTTGAAATTACATGTGAAGGATCGCTAAAAGAACATTAAGTAGCGCAGGTATACTAAAAACATGTAGGATACTGAAATAATTCACATTTTACTAACTTTTCAAGGGTAGTAAGTGAACTATGGAAAGGATCAATGTTATACAGATGTTTATTATAATATCAAGGAAGTCGTCTGAAAAAGGTATGTCGGGAGTAATTTGTGCGAGCAAAGCGCACATATCATATGTGCATATGTGCAGTCTTATCGCGAATGAGCGATCTCTTCGAGACAAGATAAAATAATGCCAATCTATTTCTTTTATAAATAAAGTAGGTAATGATGAAACACTTGTTAGCACTAAAACTGACTTTGAACATGAAATTGATAAATGTAAAAACACTGAACTGAACTGATTAAATGTAGAATTGTTAACTATTAACTTTTCATTGCAAATCTCTATTTAACATTTTCAGCCACTCAAAGGTTATATAAAAGAGATCGCTCTTTGGCGATAAGACCGCTTGTTGTTTACCTTTACTTTTAATCTTCATTGACATTATGTTGTGTTGTGTTCTATAATGTATCGATAAAATTGTGTATATCAGAAGTTGTTGATAAACGAGAAGTCCCTATGACACATAAAAATTGCTACGTAAATTCCGAGCTCTGGCAATTAAGTAACAAAATCCCCCCAGCGACACACTGTGCGTGTCGGTTTTAATCAATACGAATCCGGCCGACGACGTCCTTAAAGACACCTTATCCGCAGATAATGTTACCGATATCGGCTTCGAAGCTGAATCGGCCTTAATGTGGGGTCAGCTGAGCCCCACGTTGGGCGCCAATTAAGATGATTAACACCTATGACGCATTTAGTGCGTTGTTAATCCATAATAATGGTGGTTACGGGCGTTTAATGTGACAAAGGAGGAATTTTGCCATTATTAATTAACAAATCGAAATAAAACAGTAAACATATACTGGGTCCCGTGTGGTTGCCGGGTTAGAATAGTGCCACTCCATGTCTTCCCGTGGATGTCGTAAGAGGCGACTAAGGGAATGAGGGCTTCTAGTGCTGTTGGGCGATGGGCTTGCAACCTGGCACTAATACACTGGTAAGCATCTTAGCCTATTTGTGCAAAATGTGGTTACGGAATTATCAATAACTCTTTTTGTAGTTGTATTGTTGGTATTTCTGTAGCTCTGCCTACCCCATTCTGGGAATGAAGGCGTTATAGTATGTATGTATGTATGTATATACTGGGTCTCTATTCTACTCGGGAAACCATTATTGTCTTCAACAGTTATGGTATTGTTTTTAACTCAGCCGCCATTACGGTAGTAAAATACTGCCCTCATAAGCCAATAGGCAGTATCTCACATTCAATAGCCAATGCAGATTCAATCCTATCTCGTTAGTAATAAGGTTGCATTTGCTTCAGGAGTTTTGTCTGAGATACTGCGATTTTTTAGTAGGGCAGAATATAGGCCCAGATACATTTCTAAGTGTTTAAGCACGTCCGTACGTGCCTAGTCGGGTAATATTGGTCCATTTTTATTTTGGCAAAGTTCCATCTTATCTCAACAAGCCAAAAAAGACAACGGTATTACTTTTGTATTAGATCTTATTCTTGTTGAAGTCTTTCGAATTTGGGTGAATTGGATAAGACTCGCACTTAGACCACCCACGAAGCAACAGTGTTCGCATTGTTGTGGGGTTAAGACGACCGGAAAAATTACTAGCATGGAGGCATTCCATTTTAGCCCTCAGGGTTGGCAACGCATTTGAGGTCTTAGGATTATAGTCTTGAGAATTCAAATGTCTATGGGTCTCAGATTCCACTTACCATCAGGTGGCCTGAGTGCTCGTGTGCCTTCTCCTTAACATAAAAATGACTCTTTCGAAGTCTTAAAAGAAACCTATCACGTACCAATTTGTGCTACTCAAACCAGACCAAATTGGTCCTGCTAGGCATTGTTTGTGCACTTGTGTGCGTATCGTTTAAGAAACTTACGCCTACATGCTTACATTTGTGGCCTTAACTTTGACGCGTCGCCTGTATGAAATTTCTCGAGATAAAAATTGGCCTACATCCTATTTCAGACTATAATCTATCTGTGTGCCAATTTCATCGAGATCAGACGTTCTGGTGTGATTGAAATAAACATCCATACGCCCATCCATCCAAACTTTCACATTTATAATATTACCAGCTGTTTCCCGCTAATCCGTCCTCGTAGAAGTCGTTTATCGCTATTCCCTCAGGAACCGTCCAACTTTTCGGGATAAAATGTACCCTATGTTCTTCCCCGTGACTTAAACTATCTCCATAACAAATTTCATCTCAATTGGTTCTACGGTTTATCAGTGAAAGCGTAACAAACAGACAGACAGACAGTGATACTTTCACATTTATAATATTAGTATAGAAGTAGGAAGTAGGATTAGTAGGATGTGTGTGTGTGTATGTGTTAAAATTATCAATCTAAGGACGCGCATAAGAGCCTATGTGAGCGAGTAAGAGAGAAGTACGAGGATCATACACAGATTTAGGTTACCGTCTTTCCTGTGGACACACCGAAAGTTAACGTTTTTAGGCCTAATTTTCAGGCTAAGCCTTTTCCAGCAAAAACGCCGTCAGGGCTGCTTTAGAAAGACCTATCAAATAAAAACATAACTAATATGCACACAAGCTATTTAACTATTGACCACAGGAGAGACAACTTTTGTTTTTAAAAGTGTGTATGACCCACGAACTCGAAGATCTATTCAAGAGCGATTGCACTGTACACTGCACTACCAGTTTTTTTAATAACGTCGGCAATCTTCGTTGTTCTATGAAGCACGAGTAAATATACTGTCAGTTGTAGGTAGGGTTGTCACCCGTACTATAAAATATATGTGGGATGTGGCAAGTGAAAAACTCAAGTTAACTTGGAAAAAGTATAATAAAATAATATTTATGAAGTTGCAGCACTAAATACACGTCTTTTCGTCTTAAGCTCGGAACCTCGACCCCTAACGTCTAAAATTTGAAACTTAACCTAATCCGTTCACTCTTCTCTTTCACACTCGTTCGCAACATCGATACAGTCGTCTCTTGCACTCTAGTGTCCATTCATACGTCGTATTACGTTCCTATTCACTCATCCTACATATAGTACTCGTATTTGTACTATATTTTCGCTGTTCGTGCTTTATAATTTACAAAGCATATAAAGTACGCTAAAATACTTCATTTTGAATCAATGAAAATGGTTGTCTTTATTAACATGCATAGGCACAATTTTAATAAATCGGCTGGTTATTAGTAGCTATTTAATTGATTTAGGTAGAGATTGCCCCAGGATCATACAAACAATATTTTTACTTAACTCTAATATGACGTTATTATTTAGAAGTATATTTGCATTAGACACATGTATTAAAAAAAAACATCAAAAGTCTGTAAGGCAACTCTACAACTATTTTAGTGTTTTTACACTTATGTCAGATATAAAGTAGTTTCGAAAAGGAGTACTAAATTTTGTTGGTTTTTTTCCCATGAATAAAACTGACAGTACAAAGCAATCTTCACCAGTTCAAGAAATAAGAAACAACATTTCAAGAACTTTTAATTGATAGAAAAAGGGTTTGATTTAATTTTAATTCAATTCAAGATTCAATAAAACTTATAAAAAAAGATTAAATTTAATTTTAATAAAATACTTTGTTTATGATATATGTACTCTATTTTTTGCTAATTTAAACTAACAAACGCAACTAAGAAAAAAAAGGTCGCAACCCTAGTTGTGAGTGCAAGTGTGATAGAGATATCCATCCGAAGCGAACGCTATTAAAAAGCCGGGACTATAAAACTAAGATGGAGTATATGTATAATATTTCAACACACTTGCTCGGAAAGGGTGTTATTACACGCAGGCGTATAGAGCAGTTATTGCCGATTTATGTCCCACGGGAGTTATGGATTATTTTATAACTCCCGAGGGAGTTTGTAGTCTTTAGTATGGAACTCACTATCGTACATCATTTCAGACTATGGAGGTGACAAACAGCCAAGGTTTATTTTCTATTTTCAAAACTTGGCTACAAACCAATTTTACTGTATATAAAACTAATTACGGTACATTTAACTGCATTATTTATTTTACTATTATTTCAGAGACATTTGCAATTATTTTAATTAAATTTAATTTTGAAAATTAGTAGAATCTGGTATAGTATGGCTTGTCAAGTTTGAAAACTAATAGCAGTTCTTAGCATTATCTGTGGAAGACTGTATTGAAAAAAAGTTGACTTGTTGACTTGTTGACAATCTCTTTTAGCGAGTCGAGTGCCATTAATACTCTTTTTTGTTTCTTTGTAAATGTGATGAAAAGCATTGTGTGTATCACGGGCAGTAAGGGGATAACAATCCCGAGTCATTAAAATCCCTCTGTGTTCGGCGTCGGGCTTCTAATAATCTCGTTAGTTATCCCTTCTTACTTCCCTTGATGCACAATGTACTATGGTACGTTGGTGTTTTTAATTTCGTTTTGTTGTTCTTTCTCGATTGTATCCAAACGCGTTGGGTGAAGGTCAAAATGGCGTCACGTTTTGGCGCGAATCCATTTCCGCGACGCTCGTCGTAATAAATTGTTGAACATGACGTATCATTTTAAGTGATGGTTGCTTGTCCGCGTCATCTGATCTGGGCCTCTATTCAGGTGCGTTAAAACGATATCGTGTTTGACACGTTTAAGAATCGTTTATGTCACAGTCGCCATTATTGTAAATGACATAAGAGTTATCAAAACGTTGACAATACGGAAACAGGTCAAAAACGATATCGTTATAAGTGTTATAACGCAGTTGAATAGAGGCCCTGCCCTGCTAACACAAATGGCTGTATCCCAGACAAAACTCCTGTAGAAAATGCAACCTTATTTCTAACAGGATAGGATTGAATCTGCTTTGGATATTGAATTTGAGAATGCGTTAGCTTATGAGGGCAGTGATGTGAATTGACGTCAAAATGGCCGACTAGGCCTAAAAGAGTTTGTGAATCGCGGAATAAAGATTTAAATTCAAACAAAGGGTTTGAGAATGTTATACTAAGGGCCTGTTTCACCATCGACAAGTTTTATGTGTGAAATAAAGATAAAGATTTTAATAAAGATTTTTTCAACTTACATTACTTGGTGATTGTGAAACAGGCGGTAAGTAACATAAATTATACCATCTATACCTACTAATATTATAAATGTGAAAGTAACTATGTCTGTCTGTGTTGTTACGCTTCTACGGATAAACCGCTGAAACGATTTAGATGGGTATGGAGTTAGTTTGAGTTGAGTTGAGTGGGAAGGACATAGGGTACATTTTATCCTGAAAACATTGGATGGTTCTTCTCGATAAACGACTTCTTCGCGGACGGAGACGCGGAAAACCACTAACGAACTAGAAAGATGACGCCTGCGACTTCATATGCGGAAAGTTAGTTTCCTGCTTCCTTCTATTTCTTTCAAATTTGAGGTCAATTTTTGAAAAATTCTTCCCAGTTAGGTGCAGACTACAAAGAGATGTATCCACTATTTTACCTTATTGCATTGTAATAAGGGCTAAAAGTTGATACAACTCTTTGTAACCTAATGCATTTAAGGAATATTTCCTCCTAATATCAAATTTCTAGGTTCGCGAAGCTTAAAATTAAGTTCTAAAAACGTTCGCGTCCCCTAGAAAAGTTCGGAGCAAAACCGAAACAAACCTGCTTAAAAGTAGCAACTGCTAGTCGAGATGAAACTCTCAAGATAAATGAATCAATGGCTTGAAACAGGGTCGAGGGATTATTTAAGCTAAGACTAGACGCTCTGCTCTGTGAAGTGGAACCGTGCCTAGTTTATTCAACGGCCTATTTCCAGCAATGGACGTTTTTGCCCAACTGCATCTCAAGCAGTGTTATTTTTTTGAAGTTTATATGTGTTTGTCTTTATTTGGCACGCTTTGTAGCCAAAACGGATAACATTCGGAGAGGGAAGATGGCCGATTAGATACCCAGCTTTTACTTTTGATTTATTATCTTTACTGATTTACTCAACTCACTTGATATGTGCGAAATCACTGTGGAAGAACATATGAGGTGTAGATTGATTAATCATAGTTGAGGGAGATATAGTCTAATATTTTAATCAAAGTAATGAAACCGTGTAATTTACCGTGTGGTTGCCGGGAATAGTGCCACTCCATGTCTTCCCGTGGATGTCGTAAGAGGCGACTAAGGGAGTAAAGGTTGTAGTACTGTTAGGCGATGGGCTTGCAACAGTTGCAACCTATTCACTAATACACTGGTAAACGTCTTAGCCTGTCCGTGCAAAATGTGGTTACAGAATTATTAAGAAGTCTTTTTAGAGTTGTTCTCCCTATTCATTCCTTTTTTTTGGGCAGTCGTGTAAAACTACTATGAACCCAGGATTACAAATAATCTCTGCGATAGACTCAGGGTCTTGTGTTAATACTCTTATTAATACCTGGCTCATTAATATTCGAGTCAAATACGCGTCATTATGCTGTCGATCATATCAATTATATTAAATGATAATTAAAACGTGCACTGATTAGTAAGAGTAACAATCCATACCCCACTGAGTACCATACTAATATTTCTTATAATCCCGAAAGTAAATCTGTTTGTTTGTTTGTTGCGTGTTCAAATTAATAAACTTTCATAATAAAAGCGAAGGTCAACTAAATTAATTGGGTTTTCAATAGGTTTAAGTATGTGTATTGATGTATAATTAATTATATATCTTTCTATCTATTTATGTAAGTATTTGAATGTACAACAAGGGTACGGGTGAAATTACTAGCATAGAGGCATTGCATCTTAGTCCTCAGGGTTGGCAACGCATTTGAGGTCTTAGGATTATAGTCTTGAGAATTCAAATGTCTATGGATCTCAGATTCCACTTACCATCAGGTGGCCTGAGTGTTCGTGCGCTTTCTCCGTAACATGAAAAAAAAAATGTATTAGTTTTGTTTTTTTTTTATGTTTTTTTTTAATGGTCTTTATGGTTAGTTTTTGTTTTTTGGGTGGCCTTAATAAATGTACACCTGTTTACTCGATGCACAAACTTTCACTTTTCTCAATCTCTCAAGGGTTAGCTGGAAGAGATCCCTTAAAGGGATAAGTTCGCCTTTGTACATGTTTTTATTATTCTTCATTGTTTTGTTTTGGTTTTTCTTTTGTACAATAACGTGTTTTCTTTTGTACATATTATTAATACATACATACATACGCCTTCATTCCTAGACTTGTTTATAATTCTGTAACCACATTTTGCACAATCAGGCCAAGAAGTTTACTAGTGTATTATTAATTTATCTAGTTAAAGGGTTAGGAAAATACGTGGAGCTTAAAATAATAATAATACTTAATGTCAAAAACAATATCGGCGACACGCTAGCCTAGTTGGTAGTGTCCTGGGTTCAAATCCCGGTAAGGGCAGATATTTGTGTGATGAGCACGTATTTGTTCAGGAACAAATACGTCTTGGATATTTTCTATGTATTTAAGTATATATCTAATATATAAAATTCTCGTGTCACGGTGTACGTTATTGAACTCCTCTGAAACGGCTCGACCGATTTTTATGAAATTTTATATGCATATTTAGTAGGTCTGAGAATCGGCTACTATCTATTTTTCATACCCCTAAGTGACATGAAAGAAACAAAAAAAATAATTGCAGCGGGCGAAGCCACTGCGGGTCGCTAGTTTCTCTATATAAGTAAGTTTATCGCTGTCTAGTATCCATAGTACAAGTTTGGGAGTAGGTCAATTTGTGTGACATTGTCCTGTGATTTATTTTATTTATTTAGTATGGTTTTACCGGGTACAATAGTGCTACTGAATATAACAAGTTTAATTCAAGTTGCGTAAGCAAAATTATATGATTTTGAACTAACTGCACCCCAACCGGAAATTGCATTCACGCACGCTGTTCTCAGAAAATGGGGACAATATTTACAAAACTCCTACTATTTAAAACCTTATTGGTACCGTACAGAGTTGAAATTGCTTTGTTTATTAATTGTAGACATGCTCTTTTTGATACAATACGTTGAGTGCCGATGACGCCATAGGGTGTTCAATTTATATGGGATTCTTAGTCAGTGGCACCAAACGTTTAAAACACAGGTAGGGTGCGTTACTTGCATATTGTATGACAGCGCACGGCGCCAGGGGGGCGACTTAGGGTTCCGTGATTATAGGGAACCTTAATAATGAACGCACAATATGGTGGAGTTTCTGTGGGTTAATCGAAAAAATAGGGAACATGCATATTTTGATCTTCTTACGCTCTCTGGAAAGTGCTATGAAAGAGAAGGATAACTATTAACACGAAAGCAATTGACAGCTTTAAATGCCCTGCAAATACACTCCATACAAAATTGACGGTTTGTTCCCAATTCTACAGATTCAACAGATCCGTAATTCTACAGATTCTATTAGCTCTACAGATTCCCAATTCTACAGATTTCCAGCTCTACAGATTCCCATCTCTACAGATTCCTATCTCTACAGATTCTTATCTATACGGATTCCCAACTCTACATATTATTCATAACCCGTTAATGTAGTCAACGTACATAAATAAAGTAGGTACCTAAGTTAGATTAGGTTCGTTTATACATCAGGCCCGAAAGGTCAATATAAACCAGAAATAGGAGCTCATAGGGTCGACAGTTAGATGAAACAAAGGGGAATGGAAATCAGTAAACATGTGATTCTCTTTAAATTAAAATCTGTAGAAATGGGAATCTGTAGAGCTAAGAATCTGTAGAATTACGGATCCCGGAGACCTGGTAAAAATCGAAATTGACGACTGGAATGACGTCACTGCTGCTGTCCCATTTTCTTTGATGTTGGTAAAAAATATAGCCTATGCCAAATTAAACTATTAAACGGTTTCTTCTCTCTTTACAGAAAATGCGAAAAAGGCCCCGGGACCCCGGGCTGCGTGGCGACGGGGAGCCGGCTGCGCGGCGCTACGGGTGCGCGCGCGCCGGCGACCTTCTGGCCGCAGTTCTGGGCCACCACCGTGCGCAACCTACTGCTGAAGAAGCGCGACACCCGCAAGACACTCGCTGTAAGTACTCTTGGGACTCCTGCGACGTGTGTATAAATCGGTGCCCCCTTGTTTCATCGACACTCATTTCAAAGAACGTACCGTTTCATAGAATTTCACTTCATCGAAAGCTATATCCTGTGAAACTGTTGTTTTCAGGTTTATATTAAACATTAATTACGTAGATTAGGTTGGGTTAGACTTGTGACTATCACAAAGTTTAAACTTCTGCGGTTGCGGTCGGTAGTCGCAGTCACCGGTCGTACTCGCGATTGCTACCGGTTGCGATCAGCAGTCCCAGTCGCCGGTCCCAATATCGCCGGTCGTACTCGTGATCGCCTCCGGTTGCGGTAGGCAGTCACAGTCGCCGGTTGTAGTCGCCAGTCGCGGTCTCCACCGGTCGCGGTACTCGCGATCGCCACCAGTTGCCGGTCGGCAGTCGCAGTCGCCGGTCACGGTCTCCGTTGGTCGCGTTCGTGACCGCCACCAGTTTGCGGTCGGCAGACGCAGTCGCCGAGCGCGGTCGTAGGTCGCGGTACTCACGGTCGCCAACTACCGAATCAGACTACTGCCCTGCTAAAACAAATGGCTGTATCTTAGACTAAACTCCTCTAGCAAATGCAACCTTATTGCTAACGGGATAGAACTGAATTTAGGATACCACCAATTGACTTATGGGCAGACTAAGCTTAACCTATAACTTAGCCATCGTCTCAAGCCCAGTAACATTTCTTATTGCAGGAGGTGCTGGTTCCCCTGTACTCGCTCGGCGTGCTCCTCTTTCTGAAGATGCTCGTGCCAAACCCGAACTTCCCCGAGGTGCGGAAGCCGGGGCGCATGCTGCGCGTGCACTACGACGCGTTCCCGGAGAACCACACGGTCGCCGTCGTTGGGGATTGGAGCGAAAATGGGACAGACGTAAGGATCTTTTCTCTTTAGTGGTGGCAAGACCTGGCAGAGTCCGTCCGAATGGCAACCACCATCTTATCCTTTAATAATATGCAGGTAAACAACAGTGTTTGCACAGTTGTGTCATAGTGTGGGTATGAGACAGCCGGTGTAATTATTAACAAAAAGTCATTCCATCTTAGTCCTCAGGGTTGCCAACGCATTTGGAGTCTTAAGATTGCAGATTTGCAGCAAAATCGCTGGTGGCCGTTGCCACTTATTGATATTGTTTTTTTCTCCTTTGTGTTGGAAAAAATAGGCTACCTGGTATAGACAACCTAGAGAGAACTAAAATTGGGTCCAAGCTCCACAGAATATGCGATAGGAGAGAGACAAAGGGACTTGCCACCACTTCTTTTTTTTTTCCAAGTTTGGCTTGGCCATGCTATGCGCGGCGGCACTTTCCTAAAATACATTCCAAGCCTCCTTCCAGAAATTCCTCAGAGAGATCAACAACGTCCTCCGGGAGTCGAACCAGTACCCGATCCACTGGGTTCGCTACCACAACACCACGCAGCTCAACGACGCGTACAACAACGACGCGCGGAACTTCCCCATCGCGCTCATCTTCAACTCAGACCCCAGGGCCTTCGGGGAACCACTTCGGTACGTAGTGTTCGTCAGACCTTAACCTCGTGAGCTCCGGTAATCAATAGAAGGTACATAATCAAGGCAAATTAGTTTAATCTTTCTTTTAACGAGTATAGAGCTCATTTTAATTTGTTTCAAAATTGAAAATAGCATCTAAGAGGCAAAGGTAATATCGTAACGTTGTCAATACGATAACCTGGCTTAAGCAAAATTGTTTGACCGAGTAGAATATTGGTCCAGTTTATTACCACGGCCCTAAATGATCCCGTATTTGCAGGTATACCATCCGCACTAACCCATCGAACTCCGCCACTCCTTCCACCCGAAGTCTCTACACTGACCCAGCCAAGTGCCGAGAACGAACAGCCACCGGGGACTGGTCTTCAGACTGGTCTCGAGGCGGTCAACTCATCCCGCTCTCAGAGATGCACAGAGAAGACTCATGCCCTGTACTCGAGTATTACTACTCTGGGTTTCTGGCACTGCAGACCCTGGTGGATTTTACCAAAATTAAGGTGGATATTTAATTTGAACCTATTGTTGCGAATCGCGAATGAAGGACTGACATTTGGCATTTGCAAAGTTGATGATAGTGTAACACTTACTTATTGTCGTGTCTAAGCGCTGAACTGGAATGGAACAGTATCGGAATTGCTGATCAAACAAGTGCCAAATGCAGTGCCAGTAAAATATTAACAAAATCCTAATTCTTGTTCAATATTAGTGCGCAGAACCCCTATGAAGTCGCCTTAGACAAGATGCATTGCGATGTTATCTTTTCCAACATGTATATGTATAGGACGGTGGCGTCGACGGCTTATGTCGGTTCCATACTTTATGAATGAACAATCGGTGACGGCAGCGTTATGCATCTTGTCTAGGTCCACTGGGAGAGTAGATGAAAAACCCTAGCCTATTGGCTACACGCTACTAACGTTTTTCTTTTCTATCACTTAAAATATATGCTATGACATTGTCGTGCGTTACGATAAACCACGTGGTCAACTGTCATCCCATACATTTTGAGTGATAGAAATAAAAAACGTTAGGAGCGTTTGCATCCTGGCTGCAAGAAGCGGCCGACATGGTTGATCGTCAGCTTTGTCAAACGAATTATTAGTTTTCGAAAATCTTTATCGTTAGCTTTTTGCATCTTATATAGGCCCCCAAATATGACTAATAAGACGTTATTTGATATCCTGATATTCTTACTTTCTAGTTTGACACCGGCACCCCCTTCCCCCCACCGCGCGTGGACCTCCGCCAGTTCCCGAAACGTCAGCACACGGGGGACTGGCTCGTCATCTTCCGCGTCATCATGCCCATGTACATGGTGATGACGTTGAGCCAGTTCATCACCTACTTGCTTATGTTCGTGGTGGGAGAGAAAGAGAAGAAGATTAGGGAGGGAATGAGGATCATGGGGCTGAAGGATTCTGTTTACTGGTAAGATTTACTCAAAATTTAATTGAATCTGAGATACTGTTTATTGGCTTACGAGGGTATGGAGGGGATGGTATAAGTGATAGTCCCTACTCTTTGCAGACATCTAAAGGCGACACAAGTACTCTTGCCATTTCTGAAAGGTCTTTTGGTCACGTCAGCACTCAGGAAGGTCAACTCAGTGTACAGTACCAGTAACCTACATGGCCTCTTTTTTACTGGGTTAAACGATATTCCCTTTGACGTATTTTCGTATTGTCAATGTTTAGATAACTCTTATGTACTTAACAATAATGGCGGCCGAGTTAAAAGCAATACCAAAACAGGTCAAAGGTAATCCGGTAGAATAGAGGCCCTGTGGGCCGAGCACGCTGCCACGGCACTTAGTGTCAAATGACGTCAAACGGGAACTAGTGTTAAATATTATAATGAAATTATTAAAATGACAGCCTCCCGGGGATTAAGTTGCATAGTAATTAAAGGACTTTTATTTTAAACCTTAGTTATTTATTACGTTGGAATATGGAATAGACGAATTAGAAGGTCATTTCCCGTGGTCCACATAATTAGTTCACCTCTGTTAATTGCGGAGACTAAACTGGTTAAAACCTATAGGTAGGTTTAGGTTATATTAGTTCCTCAGGGGGCCCGAAGGGCCTCCTCGATAGCGGAGCTCCGTCGACTCGGTTACGGGGTGCTAAAATGTCCAGGTAAACTAATTAGGTGGACCACGGGCAACGACCGGAATTAGAGTCCCGAGCCTATGTCGAAGATTGTCTCGTGGCAGCGTGCGGCCCACTGGCCCTCTTTACTACTGGGTTAAACCATATTTCCTTTTACATGTTAACGTATTGCTTTTAACTCGGCTGCCATTACTGTTAAATAAATAAGAGCTATCGTTACGTTAACAATACGATAACATGGTTTTACTCAGTGGAATTAAGGCACTAACATATTTTCGACCGGTGCCAAAACACGATGTTGTATTTATGTTATACTTTACAGTTTGAGTATCGTTTCAATATCTATTTTATCTAATTTTAGGGCGTCCTGGTTCTTGATCTACGGCGTTTTCGTCACAATTTTATCGGTGGTCAGCACTGTACTACTCTTCACATTGAAGGTAAGTCAATGTGTTAAGATTTGGTTCCTATATTTTTTTCTCTCTAAATGACTATTACTATGTTTATTTAGCTTATCTTCATGAGTCTTTAGGGATTAGTATTACTCTCTTCTTGTTTTACCAATTATTCTTGTAATTTTGTAATGTCTAAATTCCTTTATATAGTAGAAATTCCTTTATCTCTCTTGGACCTTAACGTCATAAAAAGTGTGTTGAAAAGTTTTAAAGGTGTTTATTGATAACCATACATACTCGGTTTATTTTTGCAGGTGTTCCAGCATTCATCGTACATTCTGGTCTTTCTACTGATGCTTCTCTTTGGGTTCACCATCATTACCTTCGCATTTATGCTCACACCGTTCTTCGATAAAGCAAGGGTAAGCAAGATATTCTTCATAGGTTCAAATCATACTTAATATACAAAAAAGCTAAATATCTCAAAAACGGCTGAACCGATTTTTATAAAACATGTCTAAGAACCACCACTAGAAAACCTGCTTTCATTAAATTAAAACCGCATTCAAATCGGTTCATTCATCTAAGAGCTGCCACAGACAGAAATACACTCACACTTACAGGTCAAACTTATAACACCCCTCTTTTTGCGTTGGGGGTTAAAAATATAATAGATAAATTACAAGGACCATGCGTAAAAAGGGCTCAGAAACAATTGAGGTGCAAATTGTAACTCAATATGCCTTTGCATGTTATCTAATTTTTTCGTTTCTATGATTCTATGTATACAAGATGATGATTTTCGAAAACTTTCAAAATGTATGGAATTGACGTAAGCGTTCGATACGACCGTCCAGCAATTTACTTCAATCCCATACATTTTCTATAACGATAACATCCTCTAATGGCATTTTATTTAGGGCCACGGGTATGTTTCATCACATCAATTTATTACCCTAATATTTCAGACGGCCGGCATCTTGGGCAGCTTTGCCGTGAACCTGATGAGCGCGCTGTACTTCATCCAGGTGTTCGTGTCGGATGCTGACTCCCTCGCATTCTGGTTCGTCTCCCTCATCAGCTCCAGCTGCTACGCGCTTGCGATGGACAAGGTAACTTGTGTATACTAAACTTGCCCTGGCCTAAATGAACCCTTACTTCTGGGGGCCTAGTCAAAATGCATAACGCTAAGTAAGCGATTTACGACATACCCTTGTAAACTCCATACATTTGGAGTAGATAGAAACCGAAACGACAAATTTGACGACACGTTGGCCTAGTTGGGAGTGACCCTGCCTCTGAAGTCCTGGGTTCAAATCCCGGTAAGGGCGTATATTTGTGTGATGAGCGCGAAATTTGTTCCTGAGTCTTGGATGTTTTCTATGTATTTAAGTATGAATTTCTCTGTATAAGTATGTTTATCGTTGTCTAGTACCCATAATACAGGCTGCGGACTAGATCAGTTGGTGTAAGATTGTCCCCCGATATTTATTTATTTATTTTTACTTAAACTTAAGCAGCCAAGATGCAAATATCTTGGCTGCACCATTTATAACGCAATTTTTGTAATAAATATGTCAACATCAACTTCATTTAACAAACTATCTAGGTACTAGTTATTGTAGATGATAGTTCAGCGGTTGTTTCTAAGCATGTGGGGACTACCGGCATCACCTTTTGATTATGAACCTAATTTAGATCCTCCTAAAAGATTTACTTATATTAAACAGCGACATTCATTCTAAGTAGGAGATTTTATTTCCCTAAAGACTATTATGAATAATCGCTGATATTAAATCATCCCTCTGTAAATCATTGTCAGTGATGTCCACCGATGATGAGATTACGTGGCCGGAAGAGAGCGTCGGTGGCCTAGTGGCTTGGGGGGTCTCGTGATTGTAAGGTACCAAGTTTGAACCCCCCCGGACATCATGTACCAATGAGTTGTTCTAACTTAAGTACATTACCCGATGCTCTTACGGTGAAGGAAAAACATCGTGAGGAAAACATATTCGAACAGCTGAGTGTGTAAGAGGGTAATTGCACAAAAGATCCTAAAGGGGTCGATTAAAGGCCCCATCTGTAAGATAAGATAAGATAAGACGTGGGAGGAAGCCGGGTTGGTGCGCTCCAACGGCTCGTTCCTGGGGACTGGCTTGTATTAGATCTTTACGTTATTAAGCTGCTTGCTAAGCATTTTAATAAGGCCTTTAATTCCGATAACGGCTCACCCACCAAGTATAGTCCCCTAGAGAACCATTTTTAACACAATGTATTTTCTGTTTCTTTCTTTGTTTCTGTCTCGTTTTAATTGTGTTCATTAAATATTTATATATTACATGATTTCATAACTCTTTTGCAGGCTCTAGTCCTTGACATGTCGGGAGTAGGGGTCACTTTTGAGAACCTGTGGAGCGGCCCTGGCGTGCCCTTCGGCGGCAGCCTCATCATGATGGCCATCGACACCGTGCTCTACGCGCTCATCGCCTACTGGCTCGATGCTGTCATGCCCAGTGAGTTTAACATCGGCAGATAACTGATACATAAAGAGCTGTGAGGCTAGACAAAGTGCATTCGGTACTATCTAGGTGGCATACGTCAATTCTATACATTTATCTATTGAAACATAATCGCTAACGATTGTCGAATGCTACTGGTCTAGCCCCACTGATTTGAAATTTTATTTCGTAAAGCCTACGATACTACAGAGTTTTTTTTGTGTGTGAATTTGAATCGAGCATTGAAAAAGAAGTTCAATTTCCTCCGCTCTTAATTGACATGTCCAATTTTGAAACGAATTAAAATTAACTTTATTCTCATTAAGGTGTAAACGTCTCACGAGGTTAAACAGCTTAACTGAGTTTCATACATTGTACATAAGAATCCCAAATAAACTAATTCTTAAAATACGTAATTTCTTGAAATCTAAAACTGGTTATTTATTGTGCCACTGAACGTACTCGTACATGCGACATAATGCTGAGCAAAACTATGAATACCTACTCGTCGTGAACATGAGCTTCCAAAGTACTTCTTAAAATATCAATTTTTAGGTGAGTACGGCATAAAGCAGAAGCCTTGGTTTTGCCTGCTTCCTTCTTACTGGGTCGGCAGCCGGCGCGGGCGCGTGTCAGCTGTCCACTTCCACTCCAACGGCGACGCTGCCCACAACAAGGACATCGAACCAGTGCCCAGGTATACAAGCTAAAAGCTTTCAGTTAAAAAGATATGGCGAGCGAGAGTGAGTGGAGATGTCAGTAGGGGACGTCCTAGACGGACATACAGTGATCAGATTCGCGAGGTACTGAATAAGGGCCGAATCAAAAGCACCCGAAACCGACGTACGTGCATGAAGAGATTGATGAATGTGGAGGAAGCGAAGGTTGTATGTTTGGATCGGTGCACATGGCGTTCCATAGTCTCTGCCTACCCCATTGGGAGACAGGCGTGAAGATATGTATGTATGTATGTATGTAAGCTTTCAGTACCCTAGGCCCGAGTGCTAAACACTTCAGTTTCCCGCTGACATGAATTCATGTCGGCAGTTCAAATAATTCATATACTCTGCAATCTGAATTATGAGCAGCGGGATTCCGCGCTCCACGTGCTCCAAAACTCCGTCGTCTTCCGCTAACATGTCTATGTATGTATGTATGTAAACACATTAATATACAAAAGAAAAACAATACAATTTACTTAAAAAAGATGTATGTACAAAGGCGAACTTATCGCTTTAAGTGATCATCCATCAGGGTACAAAACAATATAAATATGCGACAAAGCGAAAGCCATGAATTTATCTCAGCGGAAAGTAAGAGATATATTTTCAGCCCTGCACTTTATGTACAAATTCAAAAGCTGCAACCGGGCATTCAACAACACACAAGCGCAAGCGCAAGCACGTATACCACTTTTTTACACTCCTGATATTGAACCCTAATTTGATCCTCAGGGAACTTCAAGACAAGGAAGCCATCCGAATTGTAGGCCTTCAGAAGTCCTTCCGGCATTGCCGGCGGGCGGAAGTTAAGGCCATAGACAACATAGAGCTGAGCGTCTACGAGGGGCAAATCACGGCGGTCCTGGGACACAATGGCGCGGGGAAGTCCACCCTGTTCAACATACTGACGGGGTTGACGGCCCCCACAGCTGGGACAGCCTATGTCTATGGTTTGGATGTTAGGTGAGAAACACACAAACCGTATCATGAAATCAGTGTCAAACATACTCTTTTCTCGAAAGCTGGCAACGCATCTAAGATTCTTGTTCTGGTGTTGCAGGTGTCTATGGATTGCGGTGATCACTTTAATGAGACCCGTTAGCTTATATTTGCCTAGCGTAAAACAAGGGTCAGACATTGAAATGTTAAGCGCTACATTAAGTAGTTCCGTATCACCGTTCCGTTCACAGTCCAGAACTTGATAGGATATGATCCTAATAACACGGCTCTGGTCTTAAAAATAGTAAATAAGAGTTTCTGTTGGCAGACGCAGTTTCAAATATCAATAAGTGTGTGTTCTAACACTCTTTGAAATTTGAGACTCATTGAAATTTAAAACCGCAAGCAACAAATATACTCGTAGCTGTTTACAAAACTCCTGTGAAAGGTCTTAGATGCAGATATTTTAAGCAACGTTTGTACTTTATTTCCAGGGATCCCAATGACATGCACGAGATCCGGCAGATGATTGGCGTGTGTCCACAGCAGGACGTGCTGTTTGACCTGCTCAGCGTCAGAGAGCACATGCAGTTCTTCGCTGCTGTGAAGGTCAGTGTTAGGGTGGTAGTGCTAGTAGGGACTGATGTTGGATGATGTTTGGGAGCTGGTGATGTATGTGTCCGTAGCAGAGCGTGCTTTTTGACCTAGTCAGCGTTAGGGAGCACCTGCAGTTCTTCTCTGCTGTGAACGTCAATGTTGGGGTGGTACTCGTAGTGCTTGTAGGGACCTATGTTAGGTGATGTTTGGGAGCTTGTGAGATATGTGTCCGCAGCAGAGTATGCTATTTGACCTGCTCTGCGTCAGGAAGCACCTGCAGTTCTTTTCTACTGTGAAGGTCAGTGTTGGAGGCTGCACTACCGAACCGATGATGAGTGACAAGTGTGTGTTTTTTTTTTAATTAAGCTTGTTTATAGTTTCGCTTCTTTAGTAGTAGTCTATTCACCCATATATTGATGACAGTAGATTATATTGATCTCTAAATCAATGTTTAAAATATTATGTTACAGGGTATACCTAGCAAGCGACACAACGAAGAGATCAACAAAGCTTTGAGCGATGTAGGCCTCTCGGAACAAGCCAGCGTGTTCTCCAAACACCTCTCAGGGGGACAGAAGAGGAAGCTGAGCATCGCCATAGCTTGCATTGGAGACCCGAAGGTAACTAGGTCTAATGGTAGCACTGCACTTGATGCTACGTATTCGCGTATCTGGAATATTTGATAAATAATTAGCAATGCGTAGGTGGCACAGCTGTCAAAATAACATTCCACTCAAATTTGCCAAATTAGCCTTGACCAGGCAGAGACATTTAACGGATAGCTCGTTTTGACAAACGAGGCGTCGCTAGATTTGAAATTAGCGCTCTAATTGTGGATTTAAAATCTTGTTTATAAACAGATAATAATTCTGGACGAGCCGACGGCGGGCGTGGATCCAGTATCCCGGCGGCAGACCTGGCGCATCCTGCAACGCGCCAAGAAAGACAAAGTGCTGCTCCTCACCACGCACTTCATGGATGAGGCGGACATCCTCGGGGACCGGAAGGCCGTCATCAGCAAGGGCAGGGTGAGCATTCACTTATTTAGGTATTCCCTACCGGTGTTTCCTCAGCACTATGACATAAATCATAATCCTTTAAAAAGAGTATTCACTTAAAATTGATTGGTGATGGTGACTGCTTAAGTGGTTATCATGAGATAGGCCGTCTGGTCGTTTGTCTGTTGAGGCTATTAAATAAGGTCAGTCTGAAAACACGTCAAATTAAACTTTAAGCAATAAACTGTCAACCATCTCTTATGCGTCTTAGGATGGGCAACTCACTGTAGTTAAGTTTATTAATGCGGCCCTATGACTAAAACTCTTATGTCGTACCCGAAAAACCAGCCAAAGTAATTTTACGTGACTGTTTCGTATTTCCCTTGTCAGCTTTGTGCTAAGTTATGTTTGTATTCGTTTCTTCCAGGTTCGGTGTGCGGGCACATCGTTGTTTTTAAAGAATAAATTTGGCATAGGATACCACTTAACGCTTGTACTAGATGGTAAGTGCCTTCATTATGTTTATAAATACAGTGTTTCACAGGGAAATGTTTTGGGTCCCTCCTATTTCTTTGGTTTATTAACGATATTAACGGGTGATCGTATCAGGTGAGGTCAGTGGCATAACCACAAAATCAGTTTCGCTTCTTTTAACCTACGTTCCTATCCACAGTGACCCAAATACCTAGATAGTGGAGTAATTTAGTGGCGATAGTACAAGGTACATGGGCCGTTCGGTCTACCATCATCTTACACTAATGTGTAATACAAGGAAGAATTCCATGTTAGTCCTCAGGGTTTTAACGTCTTTGTCGTCAGGTGGCCTGTGCGTTTATTGTCCCCTTCATGCCATTGCAAAATATCTTTTACTCGAAGTTTTAAAGCTACTGTAATTTCCAGGAGCATGTCGGGAGCATCAGATCACACGGCTGGTACGGGGGCATGTACCCCGCGCTGAAAAGGCGCGGCGGCATGGTCGCGAGCTCTCCTACATATTGCCGCACTACGCGGTGCACCTGTTTCCTCCACTCTTTCAGGCCATAGAGCACGAGATCAGAGAGAAGAGCAACCGCCTGGGTAAGTCTCATTGTCTTATGTACTCCTAATAACTGAGTAACTCTCACTGTTTTAAGTACTCCTAGTAACAGCTATAATTTTGGCAACGGTTTTGAAAACTCTTACTTTCTTATGGATTCGTTTCAACCGCCTGAGTAACTTGAAATCGAGCTCCTTACCTTCGTAACTCTTACTCTACATTTTCCTTTATCCGCTAAGTAATAGCCTGAGTATCTTTTACTTTTTTATGCCACCTGGCATGTGCCTAGAAGCTTATCAGCTCAAGCCATCGAGACGATTTTCAGGAGAACAACCGCCTTGGTCCTCCTCAGTATGCAACTAAACCCCTCCATAGTCTGATTTTACATTCCATAAAAAAAAAACAAATCATCCGGAATAGTAACATGTATCAGATCCTCAATTTGTAATGTTTGTAGGTATCACAAGCTATGGCGTGTCAATGACGACGCTGGAGGAAGTGTTCCTGAGCTTGGAGGGGGAAAACGCTGAAGAGACAGAAGCCGTGGAAGGCGTGTCTTCAATGAAGCTGGTGCGGGCCAGGGCTCTGTCCAGGAGTCTCTCGCTGCAGAGCAAAACCTTGAGTTACCAGGTATAACTAAGTTACCTTGCGTTTAAAAAAAAAGTTGAGGGTGCTGATGTATTGGATCTGGCAATATGATCCAATTACCCAATGCTACTTAGTGTGGTGGTTATTTTTGCTAAGCTGTAAATTTGAATCGTTTTTTAACTGAGTAAGACTATATTACAGGAACTAAATGACAAAGATAATCAGAAAACCACGTCACTACCCACACCGCCTGCCTCCCACGCGCTACATTCAACCACGCACGGCGTTGAACATGTAAAGGTATGATTTAAATATCTAGTTTAAGTTTAAAGCTGGCCCCACGTTGGGTGGCAATTTAACGGCACGAGAAAAACTACTCTTAAAAAGAAGCTATTGTAACAAATAATAAGGATGAAGAAGTACCTCATTTCAGAATTTTAACAACTATAATGAGGCAAAAATAACGTTGGAATTACTAGGCTAAGACTATATCTTTGGCGCTCAATGAGTGAACTTATTCACTTGGTGAATTAAACGAAAAAGTTTTTAAGGTCTCCGGGCTCATGGAACAAACATGGTCAGAATACTTTTCTCACTGATAATATATAAACTGCTCTTTTAACACAATGACTGGCACCTACGA
Organism: Acleris holmiana; assembly: GCA_949316455.1. Classification (NCBI taxonomy): domain Eukaryota; kingdom Metazoa; phylum Arthropoda; class Insecta; order Lepidoptera; family Tortricidae; genus Acleris; species Acleris holmiana. The sequence continues at coordinate 12,907,884 of OX438783.1, forward strand.
GTATATTATAAACAATGGAATCATTTGTTTATAACTAAGAGTATACTCATAGCTGGCAGGGAATGTGTTAATACTCGTATTGGTAATCAGGACTCTGTCAATTTAAATCTTCCAAATATTCACCTCGCCGCTTCTGCAGACCCTCAGAAGCCCTCCGTTTGTCGTCGACAGATTTTGAGTCAGGGCAGAGATCAAACTGTAATTTCTGACTCAATCAAAAATGAGCATATCACTCAAGAGTAAATTATTGATACGGCACGTATACAAATGGTTCCTATTTTTCAGGTGACTCCAGAAGCACCGGTGCCGGTTGAGGCACTGGGCGAGCTGGTGAAGACCTGCCCGTCGGCGTGGCGCACGTTCTGTGCTCTCGTCTACATTCGCACCATGCGAATGATCCGCGACCCCTACAAGCTCTACGTCATGATCTTCATGCCCATCAGTGAGTTCACCTACGGACATTTGCTTTCTTAAGACAGCAATGTCAAGATTGCAATCCCAGGAAAGTAAATGCGTTGCAACCTTGAGGACTAAGATGGAATTCCTCTATGCTAGAAATTTCACCGGTTCTCCTCCCTACATCGGAACACAACAATTCGAACAATCCGGACGGATCCTGCAAAAAGATTCTACCACCACAACCATCCATTCTCCATTAATATGTCAAAAACTTAAAATAAATTCTTTTTTTCGCACAGAGAGGCTGAAACCACACAAATCAATTGATGGAAAATTGACTCCGAGACCCATAGACTTAATTTTAACACTGCAAACGCTTTGCAAGAATTATTATTCATTCTGACTTTTATGTGAGCAAAAGTAAATCTATGTTTACTTTTTTACGCAAACCTTAAGTGGATTATGATTATGAAGCTCAAAATTTCCATACAAAATGTGATAAAGATTGTCTCCCCTTAAGTCCGATTTTTACGCATTTTGAATAAGTACTCGTAGATATTATGAAATAATAGGTCTGTATGTTTTACTTTTAAAAAAAGTAAACAAAGATAAAAAAAAACGGAAACTTACAAACCTAGTCATTATATTAACTAAAATATATTTAAAAAATCGTGGACATCTGACTTGATTTAGGGGTTGTAAAACGTTATCGCCCAAAGCTAAATTTGTATGGTTTTTTTTTGACAGCTGCATAGTTTGAGCGTTGGTTCACAATCCTTTGAATGGGGCAATGAGTATTATAAGTTTAAAAAATAACGTTTTCTGTTTCAGTTTCCTGCGCACTAGGTCTCTACATCAAGTCGCGACAGATAGTATTCTTCCGGATGCAGCCACTCAAGTTGGATCCTTACGCGTATTTCAATAAAACACCAGTTGCCTTGTTCAGTGAACAGAACAATACCAAGGAACTTCTGGACTTGAAGAGCGCTTTGGAGACTTTAGGAGCGTCTCCAGTTATAGGTAAATTATCATTGTATATTTATTCTGTATAAAGGCGCAAATGTAATGAAACTTTTGTTGAATCATCGCCATATTGCATCGAGTGACATTACAATCATTCAATAATGCAGACATCCACAATATGAATCAAAATTTGAGAAAAACGTAATGCTGACTGATTTCCGAAAACTGACAGAAGCCCTGGGGCCCTAGCCAAGATGCAAACGCTCCTAACGTTTTCCTTTTCTATCGCTCAAAATGTATGGGATGACATTCTCGTGCGTTTCGATAAACCACGTGGTTGACTGTCATCCCATGCATTTTGAGCGATAGAAAAGAAAAAAGTTAGGAGTGTTTGCATCTTGGCTAGGGCCCCTTAACGCAAGGGTCTGGCAGCTTACGTCAATCCTATACATTTTCGATAGCGTTAACATTCGCTGAATTCATATCGTCTAAGGCCACTGTTTTCTACAGTCGCTGGCACTATATTAACTTTTCGACCGCTTATACCATATGTAGACTTGTAACCTTTGCACTTTTCCTAAAGTGCAACGGTTACAAGTCTAAATATGGTTAATGGCCTAATGTAGTTCTATATTCATAAGTCTATGTTCACATTGCAGGGTACGACGGCAACTTCTCCAGTCTGCTCGAGATGGAGAACTTCGGTGCTTTCAGCGTCCGGGACAGCCTGCTTCCCTACGGGAGGATCATGGCCTACTACAACAGCACTTTCACTCACGGCTTGCCAATCATCATCAACCTTCTAGACAACAGTATATTCAGGTCAGTTCGTTTTTCTGGCTTATACTTTCTCATGGCTAGTCCTATTATCAGTACTCTATTGATGATTGGCACCAAGAAGTTCTGGACTGACCAACGTTTGACTTCTATATCACCTGATGGTAAATTATGATGAAGACTTGGATGAAGCTTACTGGTTCAGTAGAAGCAAGCAAGTAATATCTCTCAGGAAATAAAGATGAAGGAAGCGACTTCCACTCTTGTAGTTAGTCATAAAAAAAAAGTGTGAATTGTGTGAATGATTTTTTTCGACAGCATAGGATGAAGCCAGGAGGTATTAGAGGTAGTTCCACTGGCTAGGTTTTGCCTCATCTGTAACCAACTATTGTAATCATAATAAATTACATATTTCATTGCTAAATATAAAATGTTGATGTTTCTTTGAACTACTTGTTCATATTAAAGAGGGTTTAGTATCAAACATTATTTTTTTTATGTGATGGGAAAATGGTTAAAATCTGACAGGTGCCTCCGAAACTTAGATATTTTAATTCAAATGGCTTATGCATGTCTGTTTTTAGTAATTTCCCTAGCTGTTTTACCCTCCACTCTTCTTAATTATAGCCAGAGGGCGGAATTTCTCAAGGCAAAAATTGAAATGTCATAGGGATAGAACATTTTGTTTTATCGACTTTTCCAGTTATCGATATTGTGTAATCACTAATCTCTTTGTTATTTTAGTTTTGTTTTTTATATTAAAATGTAAATGTCATTATTGATTCGCATTTAGTTATTGTTTTCAACAATACGTGAAGTTTTAGGATTGAATTGGTAAATATTATGTTATTTTTGTCTAAAACACATGTCTTTATTAACGGTAAATAACAAATGAAAATAAAGCTAAATGTAAGACATAGAACTATATAATAATAATGAAAACTTCACCTACATTTATTAAAAACTATATTAATCTAAAATACTGCTACTAGAGGGCATTGTTAATATTGGAAAATTATTTTGCTAAATGTAATGTATCGATAGGAGGTAAAATTCTATTTGGTAAAAGATCTTGTGCTACGTGAACCAGAACTACTTGTCGATAGTCGATAAAATACTTCGTTCTATCCCTATGACATATCAATTTTTGCCATGAGAAATTCCGCCCTCTGTTTATAGCAATACGAACATAACCATCATTATTATTATTAGTCCTCCGGTGCCTAAAAGTTCACTAACCGTCAACACACTGGTCAACTGTCTTCATTTTCCTTCTCCATACCATACAATATGAACTGAACTGAACAACACTATGTACAACGGAGCACACATTTGTATTCGTATTCCAGGATCCTAATGCAGACTTCTGGGCAGCCTGAGAACTTCCATCCGATTGAGGTGGTGGCACATCCGTTCCAGCAGACAGAACAGCAGGAAGAATTCAATGTTGGCAACGTCATTTGCGCCATTTTTATGGGCATGATATTTGCTCTGGTGCCAGTGACTTTGGCTGTTGACATCGTGTATGACAGGGAGGTGAGTTCTATGTTCGGTCATTATTCCCCACATCCGTAACGTTTCTATGCTGAAAATGTTTCGAAGATGCAAATCTAATATATTAGGTGGTGGAATGTAATACATTACATTCCCCAATAATACGATTGTGTGATTTGACAGCTTAATATCTACAATCGTCAAAAGGGATCCCCGACCAAACGAAGAACTGTGTCACAGTGACATTATAAATGAGATCGTAAAAAGTTGTAGGCTTGTAGGCGTAAAATGTGATGCTTCTTTTATAAAAATATGTATTTTATTTCAGATAAAAGCAAAGAATCAGCTGCGAGTGAACGGGCTGTCGATGAGCATGTACTTCCTCTCCTACTTCACCATCCTCATCTTTATAATGATTATTACCACCATCGGAGTTCTGCTCTTGGTAAGTTTCCCTCAATACTTTCAATTATCAAAGGTTGGCAATCAGACTCTTGGAGTTTTCCTTTTCATCTTTCTATCTAACGAGAGTCATTTTTAGAATAACTTTAGAATTGCTCACAGACCACTTACCCTGAGTAATTAAGTGTAAGTAACTAAGTAAGTAATGGTAAGTGATCTGTGGAATAGCTTAACAACATAATCAATATTGCACAGATAACACGCGTTTATTTTAAACCTTAAATCTTTATTCTTACGTTGGAATATGGAATATGCGAATTAAAGTCCCGAGCCTATGTCAAAATCTTGTCCCGTGGCCCGTGGCAGCGTGTTGGGGACAATTTCACACAAACTGACGTCGTCCAAAACTATGCTCTAGGCTCTTGTACTACGGGCACTAGACAATGATAAACATACTTATATAAACTATTCTAATCTAACAGACCGCTATCAATGGGCATCGTTCCCAAAATGCTGGCAGCATTGCCACGTTGAATGGCAATGCTTAATCTTTGTGCCAAGTAAAGGCCAGCATTTTGGTCACGAGTTGCGTCGACCAGGCGCTTAGAAAGGTCTTTAAAAGTACGGTGAGCTCCTCTTTCACAGATTAAGAGTCAAATTTAGACTGCTGTAGTGCATGTTGATAACCTCGAATTTTAATTTAATTCGATGCATGGCAATGACCTATTTTCATCTTTTTCCCACAGGTAATGCTCAACGACATCCCAAGCCTGACCAACGGCTCGGCGATTACGATGCTCTCGTTCCTCCTCCTCCTGTACGCGCCGTGCGCCATTTTGTTCAACACATGTTTCTCGTACGTCTTCGATAAGATGGACTCCGCACAGAGCATCATGCCCAACGTCACAACGTGGGTCGGCGTTATTCCCTTCATACTTGTTGCAGTCGTAGATACTTTTAAATGGGGTAAGCATTATTATAATGATGGAAGATCATCTTTATCTTAACCCTCCTCTTCATCTTCTTTCCTTAAATGTATTTCTAACCAAACACTTACGTTCTGTAGTTTTTAATGATTGTTCTCTTGTTTCAGGCAGTGATATTGCGTTCTGGCTACACTCTTTATTTAGTTTCCTGAACGTCATGTACATACCTTACGCAATCATTTACTACGTTGATAGGTATGTGTATTTTAAACTTTTTAAGTTAACGCGATTACTCGAATTATTCACAAATTCTGTTGTTAGTTTTCTTTCTAACTTTAGACTCTTCGTCAGTAGCAAAATCAGCATCACTTAGTCGACCAGCCGACAAATAATTCTAAGTAACGTCATTACGTAATCCATATTGAGTAATAATCATTTTAATTAGTTGGTTTTTTCCCATGGTTTGAATATTATATTTATGAGTTTCCAATATTTCAACAATGCTCAAAACATTGTAATGATAATGGAATAGCTGAAGCCTGCGGGTAGGTTGATATTAAGGATAACCGTATCATTACAATGTACCTTTCTTTCAAGACGGATAAGGATAGCCGTATCGGAAACTCATGAATAAATTCAATGTAAAACTCCGTTTATTATTATCGGATTCATACATATTTTATTTTATATAGGTACCATTGAAATCCAATACAAACACTTTTTCCCAAATACCCCCTTAAGGGAGACTGCTGTTGCTCCCGACAATGCACCTAGGCCAATATGTTTGTATAAAACACTTTGCTAATATAATTATGTTCAGCGACCACAAGAGAATGAGTGCCATTTAGTTTCATTGAGCTTCCTACCGTCACGCGCGTTAGTCGCATCAGTAAGTTGACCTGTAAGTTGCACCTGGTTTATATGAGCTATGGGCGGCAGGGTGTACGTGCGCTGCAACCTGCGCGGGCTGTGCACGACGCCGGCGCTGGCGAGCTACTTCACGGCCGAGGTGTGGGTGCTGCTGGCCGCCATGGCGCTGCACGTGCCGCTGTGCGGCGCCGCGCTGCTCGCCGCCGACCGCCGTAAAGCCGGTGGACCGCTCTGCAAGGTACTGCCCAGGTTCCATTACAACTGATGTAACATTTTATTGAGCCAAGTTTAGAGGTACGTAAGCCATGTGCTGGAACAGTCATTCTGCTAAGGATCGTGACCACAGGATATGTTTCGGCAATCTGTACGATCGTATGCTGCCCACACCATTTTGTCATTTCTCTGCCTTGCGCACGTTTTCCATCTATGAATCTGGCCCATAACAAATACTTAAAACACATTAGGGGAACAATATTATGAGGATATCTTTTTGTATTAATTTTTGTTTACTGTGTAATGAATAATGAATGTATGTATGTAAACCCTTTTTATACTAAAAACAGAAATTCAAAAACAATATATACAGAATAGGAACGTACAAAGGCGAACTTATCCCTTTAAGAGATCTCTTCCAACCAACCTTTGGGTGATTAAGAAAAATAAGAAAGCAAAAAGTAACAACGAGCAGACTGTTTTATGATTTAATGTTGACGTTCGCATGTGTTCTTTCCTTTATCGTGATCGTGATGTAATGACGTCTACAATTTCAAAATGGTCACACGACGAGAGGATTTACTAGATCCGTAAGTGTGCATATGTCGCGACCTGTGTTCGACAGGTCGTGGCACATACGAACTCATAGTTATTTCGCAAGTTTCATACTTAGAGATCTAGTAGGTAAACCCGATCTACCGTAAAACTAAAGGTATACGCCGATGGACTTAGTACTCTGATACTACCTCTTATTTTGGATAGCAGCTACGAAATCGTAGAAGTTGGATTGAAAATAACATTTTTGGATGTTGCAGAAGCGAGCTCGTGAGGCAAGCGAGTCCTCAGTGGACGCGGAGGCGGAGGCGGGCGGCGACGCGGATGAGGACGAGGACGTGCGCCGCGAGCGCCGCCGCGTCGCCGGCCTGCTGCAGAACAAGGGCAAGGCCACGCCCGCGCTGGTCGTGCACGTCAGTACCCAGTGTGACGCTCAGTGTAAAGGCCCTTATTGGGACACCATGTCCGCGCAACTGTTGTGTCTTTGAGCTACAAGACCAAGGCACCAGACCAGATGCCATGACAAAAGAAGTGGAGTGGGCGGGGAAGGGGGCGTCATATTAGTGGTAGCGCCACCAGCGAGCAGCGCCACTTGTAATGTTCCGTACACGCGTTGAGTGGACACCATATACTTATATGATATTCCGTAGAGTTGTATGTCTGGTTGCACTGCCATGGTGTCTCAGTGAAATAGGTTCTAAACATTAGCAAGTTTCAAGACAAGATGCAGAGCGCTAACGTTAAGGATTTTCGGAAACTAATAAATTGTATAGGAATCACGAAAGCTGACGATCCATTTTGTCGGACGCTTATGTAAATTTTATACATTTTATCCGTTATCGAATATCGCTAACGTTATAAGCACCTTGTCTAGCTCCCAAGAACCTCCTGAGGCCCTGGCTTAACTAAACTTTTCTATCACTAAAAAAGTATGGGATGACATTCTCGTGCGTTACGATAAACCACGTGGTCAACTGTCATCTCATACATTTTGAGCGATAGAAAAGAAAAACTTCAATAGCGTTTGCATGTTGGCTAGGGTCCCATGTGGAGCAGGTGTTTAACGAAAGGCGTTCCAACAGAACCTGCGCAAAGAGTTCAAGGTGCGCGGCACGGGCGCGGGCGCGGGGGCGGGGGCGGGGGCGGCGGGCTGCTGCGGCGGCGCGGAGGGCGCGCGGCGCGCGGGCGTGGCGCGGCTGAGCCTGGCCGTCGAGGGCGGCGAGGTGTTCGGCCTGCTCGGCCACAACGGCGCCGGCAAGACCACCACCATGAAGATCATCACGGCCGAGATCAAGCCGACTTGCGGCGAGGTGACTGCATATACCTAATCAATATCTTATTTAGATTCCCTCCTACTTTCTCCAGTTGGAAAATAAGGTTGAAAAATCCTTTCTTAGAGCATTCCTAGTAGTCAAGGAATATTCCCATCAGCCAGTCAGTCAGTAACAAAATAGTTTAATAATAATATGTCTAGATAGATTACATCAAGCAAGACTCTTTTACAGGTCAGTAATATGTGTGTGTGAAATGTGTTTGTAGACTGACGAACAAAAGATTGTGGAATAGCAAATGTGACTAAATAATAGTTCTGGGGAATAGGATAAAATGCAATGTCAACATACATATATACATGCACATACATACTATCACGCCTTCATTCCCAGAGTAGGGTAGGGAGAGCTACAGAAATACCAACAACTACAAACCACATTTTGCATAAACAGGCTAAGCGATTTACCAGTGTATTAGTGACAGATTGCAAGCCCATCGCCTAACAGTGCAGTACTAGAAACCCTCATCCAATTGTCGACAGTATCTAATAATCCTGCCCCCTATTTCACCATCCTGACGGTTACAGGTGACAGGTGACATCTCAGTGTACATAGCTCAGCGTATATGTATTCCAGTGACGTGTTAGCGTGTTAACTTTGCAATGTATACCGTGGGGCTAAACAAGTTGCACTCGACAATCGTTAGCGATTATGTTCCGATACACAAATGTATTGAATTGATTGTGGTACTATCTCGGTGGCAAATATAATCGCTAACGATTGTCAAATGCAACTTGTCTAGTCCCACTGTATTGTCTCCTGTCACGTGTCATTTATCAAGATGGTGAAATAAGGGCAGATTGTTTACTATTCTACTTGTTTGGCTACCCCATTACTAGCAGTACCTGTTTTTCACTCAATTTGAGTGAGAAATACACCATTTTTTATAGGGACGAATTAGTTAAGTTCATTACAAGTTTTTATTTAAATTTGATTAAAATCTGACACGCCACACTTCACCTCTAGACTACCCCAGAGCTTATTTACTGCGTCAGTTAGTCTATAGGATATTTCACGCAGTAAACAGGAACCTCATCCCTCATGTGGATCGCAGGAAGCCGATGGATGCGACTAGCACAAAATCGATCGTCATGGAGGTCCTTGCGGAAAGTCTAATCCTTCGACTAATGACACTTGCTTCCCCCAGGTGACACTATGCGGGCAGAACGTGTGTGACAGCCAGGCGTCAGCCTTCCAGGTGCTAGGTTACTGCCCACAGCACGACGCGCTGTGGAAAAACGTCACCATCCGGGAACACATCGAGTGCTACGCCGCTATACGGGGAGTCAGCAAAGCCGACACACCCAAGTTAGTTGAGACCATAAATATTATTCGGGGTCTATCGATCTACGAGTACATTTAACAACATATAATAATACCTTTCTCCTCTACTAGACATAAGCCTCTAGACATAAGGCTTATAGGATCCGTTGTGACTGATTAAAGTCGGTCCTGTTGTCTTTTTATCATCAGCCAGCTATTTGGCAGGAGGTTTGACTGTTGGTCTCTATTCAGGGTCTCCAGTTAAGGACTGCCTTCACCTGTCGTCATCTTTTTGGCAAATCCAGCCCATTGCAATAATCATATCATCATCATAATTGTAGATAAAGACAACCTAGAGCCACCACATTGCCTTATTCTGAGCTAAACCCGTCCACCTTTTCCACTAACCAGCTTTAGAGCTGGCCATTCATGAAATCGTATGACTAAAAAACTAACTACTTTTCTACGCGCCTATAAGCTCACTCTCTATCACGTCAGCGGTGGTTGGTGTTTGTTTGTCTTCTCCATACCATGGAAAACGCTCCGTCACTGCCTTCGACCAATCATCATTGTATGTAGTATAAACTTATTATTCCAGAATCGTAGACGCGTACCTCAGCGGCCTCCAGATAATGGAACACGCCAACAAGAACGCGGAGGAGTGTTCAGGGGGGACGCGCCGCAAGCTGTCCTTCGCGCTGGCTATGGTGGGCGGGCCACGGGTCGTGCTGCTAGATGAACCCAGCACCGGCATGGACCCGCGCTCCAAGCGATTCCTGTGGGACACTATCCTGGCCAGCTTCCAGGTCAGTTAGCAGGTGTAAGATCCTGGTGTCATTTGAACTGGCCATGGAAGGCGTCAAGGCGGGCTGCGGGTCGTGCTGCTGGAAGAACCAGCACTGGCATGGATCAGCGCTTTAAGCGGTTCTGTAGGACATCATCCTGGCCAGTTTCCAGGTCAGTAAAGAGGTATAAGATCGTAGCGTCGTTTACATTGGCCATGGAAGGCGGACCGTGGGTCGTGCTGCTGGACAAACCCAGCACCGGCATGGATCAGCGCTCCAAGCGGTTCTGTAGGACATCATCCTGGCCAGCTTTCAGGTCAGTTAGCAGGTGAAAGATCCTGGTGTCATTTGTAATGGCCATGGAAGGCAGGCCGCGGGTCATGCTGCTGGACAAACCCAGGACCAGCATGGACCCGCGCTCCAAACGGTTCCTGTGAGACAACATTCTGGCCAGCTTCCAGGTCTGTTAGCAGGTGTAAGATCTTGGTGTCGTTCGCGCCGGCTATGTTAGGCGGGCCGCGACTACTTTTAAGAAAAAGGGTTCTTGTGAGACCGACGGACAGACTGGTAACAAAGTATATTTATATTAAGGGTTCTGTTTTACAGAATTTAGAATGGATCCGTAAATAACCATGTTTTTTTTACTTTGCAGGGTAAAAAAGGTGCTATTCTGACAACACATTCCATGGAAGAGGCTGATGCGCTATGTTCTAGAGTTGGAATTATGGTTAAGGGAGGTCTTAGGTAAGACGGCTTTTCTGAATAATATTCATGAATGCATTAGGTGTCAGATGGTGTACACCATCACAAAATGTTTCAAAAAACCAAAAAAACGCCTACTGAAATAGGTTAGTCCAACTGAAGTCGGCGACCACAATATTTTCACCAATAAAGCCGACTTCAGAGGGACGAACCTATTAGGTAGGTGCCTACAATTTTAAAAGAAGTTATTTTTTGCTTTGAAGGCGGTTTTTTGTTTTTTAAACATTTATTTTATACTTTTATACTTTTATTACTTTTTTTTTTTTTTTTTTTTACTTTTTTTTTTTTTTTATACTTTTTAGTGATCATAATACGCTGTTCCGTCTCACTTACTAGATGATATGAAACTTTACGTTTCAATCGCGCCGCAAACAACGCCGCCGGAAAGTCATAGTCATATTTCAACAAGTAAATATTCTTCGTTGTAGTTGCTCAACTATCTTAATCGAGTTTTCGGATCGCCATCCTTGAAATAGGTACCGTTAAGGAATTCCGATGGCCATCTGTGTTCTTCATAACGAGTTCCACTTCCCCAAATGATACTTTCTGAATGCAATGTTATTAAAAATACTAAAATTGCTATATGTTTGCCTACAATATTTCAGGAGTTCCCTCAATTCCTCACTGATCCCCTCATCAGATTCAGATTTGGTGACAATGGGACCACCTTGAAAGTATACTCTATCTAACCAAAAAAAAAATTTCAAAAATTCCAGAATTCTAAAATTCCTCTAACGCGTAATTAATAATAATGCTTTCTATAGGCCTATTTTCACCGTGATTATGGATGTGGATAAACAAAGATAAAACATTTATCGCTTTCTGACCAGCATGTAAGTGCAAGAGTGACGGATGCCTTATCCAAGTTTTTGTACACCACGATAAAGGCGACCATAAAACGTGTTTAACGCGTGACTAAACGTGGATAATCTGATCATCTGACAAGAACAGTGCGAGAGTGACGGATCCTCTATCCACCGCGATAAACGCGACCATAATACGGGCCCTGTTGTTTATGTATTCTATGTATAAGCACCGAATATAAGCCTTTTCTTTATTCATACATTACTTTTTTGGAATAATAGATAAAGTTTACACTCTCCTCGTTTTTTCAGGTGTATTGGTTCAACACAACATCTAAAGAATTTGTATGGTGCTGGTTACACGTTGGAGATGAAAATTGGGCAGCCCCATCAGAGATCTGTAAGTTAACCAATTCATTTCGTGGTTATAATAACCTAGATGCCTCATGCCTAGACCTCCCTGAAACAACCCCATCTCAGCGATTGCCATTATTGGAAATGTTGTGAAATTTTAGCAAAGCCATATTTTTTTGTAAATTCTGTGATGGTACGATCATTATTTTTTGGGATCGTATCATTTTACATAATGGTTCATAATACATAATATTCATAAATTATAATGGTTTTATTTCTGAAACCGTAAACTTTTCAGGATTTTATAAAAGGCTATTGTATAGAACCCGTTAGGTTAGGTTAGGTTGGGTTTGTTTTATAACAATCCCGAATAGTTTACGATTACAGAAAAAAAGCCATTATGAATTTATTTTGAATTTTATGTATTATGATACGTACCTACCTACCCTTATTTTTATAGAACTTATCCGATTGTGGATAAAGCATTATTTTTTATCAAGTATCAAACCACCACCACCGCTACAAGTTAAATTCGTGGTAGTTATACTTGGCTTCAAATTATTCTTAATCCATTTTTTTCTTAGGCAATAGAGTCAGAGTCGATGTCACCATCGCCTCTGCGGTCGACGGAGAACTCGCCGTCGTTAGGGGAGGCGGATGAAGGTAACGAATCTATTCAATTAAATTGAATTAACCAAGAAGTGGCTCCTTGAGAAAATAAATTACTAATTTAGTAAAGTTTGTGTAAATAAATAAAATAAATCTCACACAAATTTATCTAGTCCCAAACTAAGCTCTAGGCTTGTACTATGGGTACTTGACATCGATAAATCCTTACTAATATTATAAATGTGAAAGCGTGGATGTTTGTTAAGCTTTCACCCAAAAACTACTTGACGAATCATCATGAAACTTTGTACACATATTCTGGGAGGTACTGGCAGTAACATAGGATACTTTTTTATTTTTTTTATTTTTTTACAAATATTAAAAAATAATGCAGCGGGCGAAGCCGCTGGCGGGTCGCTAGCAAACTTATATAGAGAAATACAAAGAAAACAACGTATGACATCTGTTAACAAATTATCAAATTGTAGCCTGTTAAAATATGTTTTATTAAAATTTGTCTAATGTAACTTAGACTATCCATTTGCAATATATCATTTAATTTCAATTTTAATAATCGTACTTCAAGGCACCGTAATACGTAAAGTGAAGTGCCAAAAGCTGCAATTTTCTAGACTGTAAAATACAATTCTACTTAAAATTCTATTTTAGTAGGGGTAGGACCCTGTGCAGGGTCCGTCTGGATCACTATCACCATCTTATCCTTTAACTAACCGCCATGCAGCAGTGTTCGCATTGTTGTGTTCCGGTGTGGGAATAAGACAACCGGTAAAATTACTAGCATAGAGGCATTTCATCTTAGTCCTCAGGGTTGGTAACGCATTTGAGGTCTTAGGATTGCAGTCTTAAGATTATAGTCTTGCGAACTCGAATCACTTACCATCAGATGGCCTGAGTGCTCGTGTGCCTAAAAAAACCTCCGTCCCCCTAGCCCCTCAACCTTCCCTAACCTGTCAATTTGTGAAACTTCATGATAATATGGTCTCAGGTCGATAACAATATAACTTCAATACTCATTCATCAAACTCAATACTCAATGGCGAATAACTCGCATAACAATAAAAAACATCCGTGCGCTGTGTCGGACTTTGAGCAAGCTCAAACCATTTAGAAATATATATATATATATATATATTTTATTTAGGAAACAAACAGTCATGAACAAAAGTAATATCATAAACTTATTATAACTAACAGACCTATAGTTCCATTTACTCAAATAAAATACATTAATTATAAACTGAAACAGGGTAGGTGTTGCGAATAATTTTGCTACTCATTCACGCGGTAAGTAAGTAAGTACACTCATAATTATATAAACAAAATAGAAAAATAAAGTAGTCTTTCGTAGAGCATAAAGTTACAGAAAACTTAAGTAAATTAGTAAAAACAAGAAAAAACAAAGACATTAGGAGAAGAGCAAACTCCTAAGAGCACTGCTGTATTTACCAATTGATAAAGAGAAAATATCTAAATCTATGAAATTTATATTGTAATCATGACAGGCTCGCCTAAAGAAAGTATTTCTTGCAAAATTTGAGCGGCAAATAATGCTTGTGGTTCCTTAGCATTGTTGATGGCATTAAAACTATCATGCTGTTAGTGGTTTTGTGATTATTTGATCAAGGCCATCAGGGTCAAGAGACCAATTACCTGAATACATTTATTTTTGTCCTAGTTACTGTCTTAAAAATATATATGTGAACAGCCTAATCAGCATTGCTTCTGCGCATAGATTACACTCAGATCGCCCTCAGATGTTCCGATGAGGATGCCTTTGCGTAATAGTAGGATGAAGCCTAATTATATATGCGTATGTGTATATGTTCAGGCAACTCCCGCACCGCGTCAGTGTGCGCCGAGGGCTCGGTCGACCCGGAGCCGGAGACGGAGCCCGTGGACGTCAGTATCCACACGCCGCTCGTAGCTGGGACTCCGCTGCGTCATCAAACCCACCAAAGGTACCAGGATATGTTTAATGGTACCATTAAAATGTGAATAAATTGTACAAAAACTGCAATTATAAACTGATCTAACAGTTTAAGTCCAAGCTCAAAATATTTTATATGGGTTACCAGAAGCAATTATGGATGTCAATGTTGTGAGCCCGTTAAGGGATGCGTCCATAAAATTAAAATTGTACAATTAAAGTTAACGTACAATATTTGGGAGTTTGTTACTGTTCATTCGTACTTACTTATATATTTATTAACGAGCTTAGTTTTATGTAACTAGTTCAGATCAGCCATGGAGAGATCACATTGACTACTACTTATCTATACCTCATCCACGATAACGAGCTAATATAGCGGCCTCTCTTTCACAATTTTGTATGCAGATGAAAAGGACAGAAAAGGGCAGTGGGCGTAAACAATTGCACCTCGCTGTCCGGCTCGGCTTACATGCCGACGCTTGGAATATTTTCATTAATTATATTTTATATTTATATTGATTATTTTCTTAACGTTTAAAGCAGTGGTTTAGTTTCGACTGTTGTGCTGTTAACATGTTTTGTAAATAAACAACCTTTAATTGACTTAAGATATGCAGTTGGAAATATACCCGGTCAAGCAAGATTTGCTTGGTCGTCTATACGAGTAGTTAGCCTCGTAAGTCCTGGCGTACTTGTACAAGTGCAGATTGAATTCGAGTTTTATACTAATAAAAATAAAAGAAAGCTCCAAACTCAAAATCGGAAAAATTGGTCTGGGTCTTACGAGGTTAAGGTAATTAAAATAGGGGTTTGGGTTGGGTATAGGTAAAAAAACAAATGTTTGTTAATGTAAATATTTATTATATCTCCATATCCATATCCGATGCACTCGAATCGTTTTCTAAATCGATTATAAATCTTTCCGCCGGTTCCACTTCCACTGCACTCATTTTAGGTTCTACCACTTCTATTACGTGCTTGATACATTTCTTCCATGACTCGGCATTTACTTTACAATTGGCTTCTTCAAGTAATTGTTTTACTTCCGCCAATTTGAATGTTTTATTGTTGTGTGCTACGTACCCCTTGATTTGTGACCAAATCATCTCTATGGGATTTAATTCGCAGTGATAAGGGGGTAAACGTAGCACTGTTTTATTTTTTTGCTTCGCCAGTTCGTCTACAGCAAACGCCTCATACCTATTTTTATGAGCTCTTACAATGTCCAACAAATCTGATTTTTTCATATTTTGTGAATATAAATTCTTCTCTTTTAACCAATCGACGATATCATTTTTTCGTGATTGTGTGGTCGGTACCTTCTGTGTTTTTCTTGAATGGTATGGGGCGTTATCTAGAACAATTACTGAGCCATCTGGAATCTTATCAAGCACTTTCGAGAACCATTCTTCAAATACCTCCGCATTCATATCTTGGTGATGATCTCCTTGTTTTTTTGATTCAAAGACTAATGAACCGCCCTCAACAAATCCGTCTTCACTTCCGATGTGTGTTACAATTAGCCGCTTCCCTTTGCCTGCAAAAACAAAAACTTAATAAGATAAATGTTATCACAGCAATTAGTGAGGTTTTGTGACCAGGTAGAGAAAATAATGATTGATAACGGCGGCTGTTTTGCAAAAAAAAAGGATTTAAGTATTTGCACAATGAAACAATGGGGGTTTGATTGTCAGGTACAAGGAACTTAATTGTTAGGTTTATAACCTTAGAAACTTTATTTATCTACAGATTCTTAAGTTAATACAAATAACTCACCTGATGGATTCTTCAAGCCAGAAGATAAACCATTTATCATTGCATGTCTTGCATTCTGGATCGTGGAGTCAATCCAAACTGAACTATTGGTGTGACCCTCGTTTATCCAAGTTTCATCTAAATAGTAAATTTTATTTTCCGCTGCTCTCGCTTCTTTTATAGCTTTTAAATAATTTCTCCTCCAATTTTTAAGGTCTTCTCTGTCATTCATGACACTGTTGCGACTTCTTTTCGCAAATGTAAAGCCCATGTGCCTTAATAACTTATGAAGCGTAGACCGCTTATAATTTTGTAACGTAGTATCGCCGTTGACTACTTCCAAAATTTTGTCCAATGTCGGAATTTCATTCCGAAAAAAGAACTCGTGCACTTTTCTTCTCAGAGCGTTTTCAGTAAAACTGTCCAACGAGATCAGCACATTATTTCGCTGTCTCTCTTTTTTCGGAGATTTAAGGACATTCGTCGTTCTTTTTTCTTTGACAATTTTTAACACTGATACCCAATGGATACCTAGCGTAGTCGCAACAGTTTTCGCAATTTCATTGTGCGATGCACTTGGAGCCTCTTTGACAAAGGTGTCGTATAAGTTGCATATCATCACTTTTTCGTGTGATAAAAAAGGCTGCCTCCGCCTCTTCTAAACCGCGATTGGTGAAGTTGCCATTATAATTCACAACTGTCCAAAATAGTCCAAATCACTAGCAGAGTCACAGAGTAAGCAGGAAACAGTCCAAAAATACACAAGCCGAGTCACACAGTAAGCTTCAGGGAAGTCCAGTAAACAAGCCGAGTCGCAATGTAGGCAGAAGATAATCCAGTAAACGGGCCGAGTAACAGAAAAACAATAGGTACACAAACAAAGGAGAGCAATTAGGAGCGTCCGCACGGTACAATAGACAGAGTAGACTGGTCATGTAAACCCACCCTTTGCACGTGCATCGCCCTTATCGCTAACCAATCACGTGCAACCTGAGTTTTCTAGTATTAGCTCGTTATCGTGGATGAGGTATAAGTAAGCATCTCCATGGCTGACCACGGGTGAGCTCAAATTCAGGTAAGCTGTGCTCACGCCCTTTTCATTACCACAATCTATGTACTATCAGTATAGAGAAACTTCTAAATGTAATGAAATCAATGAATTTGATTTGATTTTAATTTTGATTTGATTTATAACTTATGTACTTTTGAACACTCAAAATCTTTACTAACGCTATTCTCCTTCAGGACTGAGTCTGCAAGCGGTGGCGTGAGTGCGGAAGCCTGCATCGCGATGGTGGGACAGGTCTTTCCTGCAGCCGTTCTAGAAGAGAACTTCGCCGACCGCCTCGTTTTCTCCGTACCTCAATCAGCTGTGTCCAGCCTGGCGCGCTGTTTCCAGCAGATAGAGGACGGTGAGTAGACCAGAGTAACACAAAAACTATGATTTTAGTTTGCAGTCCCTCGTTGGGCGCCAATATTTTCAACGGTTCCAAATTCTACTTTTACAGCAAAAGACCGACTCAACATCGTGGAGTACAGCTTCAGCCAAACAACTCTCGAGCAGGTATTTCTTAAGTTTGCGCAGTCGGAGAGCCACGACAGAGATTCAGACCAAAAAGCAGAGTAAAAGGCTTCTTTTAAGGTTTTTGATTATATCTTCTGGCAACACTGACATTGTCAAACAAGAAATTAACGAAGTGTTACAGATTAGATGTAAGTCTCAGCACGGTTCGGCGATGTTAAAGCTTTATTTTGTTTCTAAGCTGTTTGTGGCTGACTATCGATAAGGAAATCGTAAAATTTATGTGATATTATCCGTGGAAATATTATTAAGGTTCTTTTAGTAGTTTAAAGTAGAAATTTTATTTTTCGAAATGACAATCTTCGGACTAGGGTGACACAAATGACAGATTTGTTTACGCTTTAAAAGTAGTATTAAGTCGAGTCCATACGTTTTGTGCTTTTCGGAGGACTGTATTATAAAAAGCTTGAGATATTTTTTAAAGTTTCTTTATGGTTTCGGGTTTTTTGTAAATGTTTCCATTTGATGAGAGAATTGTATCTAGTCGTGTTAGTAATATCTAGGTCGAAGTGTCTTGTGATTTTGTATAATTTAATACTTTTATTAGCCAGTTTTATACATAAACAATGTAGACTTGTTGCACTGTGTTTGTTTTATGTGATTTATTGATTAGTTAAAACAATATATAAGTATCTTTAATTACTGGTATTTTAAGGTAACACGGCGACATTTTGCATTGCAACTCTAGCAATTGATAGGCTTTTGTTTCAATTCAACACCGCGATTTTATTTTTATCAATTTCTCGCTGTAATATATCAATAAAAACCTGTGGTTGTATCGATGCAAACGCTTTAACGATGAACGAGTAGACATTACTGCCCTGCTAACACAAACGGCAGTGTCTCAAACAAAACTCCTGTAGAAAATTCAACCATATGATTAACAGGATAGGATTGAATCTGCTTTGGTTACTAGCGTATTAGTAATCCACGGGAAGAAGTGGAGTGGCAACCACATGGAGTCACGTTGACAAATGCGTAACTTCAAAAGCGATTTATGAGGCGATTTTATCCACGAGCGGGCCCTGGTGGTCGCCGGTGAGATTCTAAATTCTCCAAGAGCGTTGCAAAAAGTCACCGTGTGTAACCGCTCTAATAGTGTTTCTTTCAATCTCTTAATAGCTAGAAATTTATATTGTGTACTTACCAAGTAATACACGTCATGTCACATAAAACAGACATAGTTCTCTTGTAAATAAGCATAGAATATTGTAATCAGCACATGCGGTCTAACAGTGCCTATCATCTTACTGAATATTGACCATTATATCATAAATCCATTAATCTCAGCAAAACAAAAGGATCGAAGCTATATCCCGTTTACTCTACAGTTATTACTCGATTGAGTGAACAAGACAGGCATAAGTAAATCGATTGTGAAGGTAGTGTCGATTTCCTAGCTTGAACCTGTCTTACCGTCAAAAATGATTAAAATAAAAGTTTATTTTGAACACAGGTAAGATACATTGGATATTAATTACTGCAGAAGTTGTTACCTAACTGCTTTTTAAGGCAACTAGAAAAAATACAAGCGCACCTTACCTTACCACCTTAAGGTAAGGATCTGAAACATAAAAACTTATACAAAAGGAAATCTTAAATTAAGCTGTCTTTCGCAATGTGTATGTTTACGGCCGAATTTCTCTAAATCGAGTCACAACTGTGGAATGAAAGAGATACAGCCTTCCTAAACCCATTTCAATCAATTTGCCGTTAAAGTAGTGAAATAAATATCTATGCCAATATTAAATTTTTTTTTGGTACTAAGGTTATTTCCACTCAGCATATTTCATGTACATACATTTTTAAAATGTAATCAGATATACATAGTTATGCATTGTGATTAGTAAGTCAACGTATTCCTTTAATGTCCGTACAAAACATTCAAATTCAAACTCAAATGCAAAGTCATTTATTTGCTTTTAAATATGGTACAAACAGCAGATATATTTTTACGTGGCAAATGTATTTTTTTAACTCTAGTAAGTAATGTCATGATCTTTGACAAAAAGCTTTTCCTACAAAGTTCCGTATTGATAATCAGATTCAATGAATGCTTCGTTTATTTGCAGTATACTTGACACTATATATTTTTCGATGGCTGGCAAAGTGAAAAACCATTACAATAATGTGTACGCTACAAGTCGTCAAAGTTCATTTTAATGTAAAAATAATAAAGTTTTAATTAATTTTAAAACTACCATATTCAGTCCTGCAAATCATTCTTAATAAACACCCCTAAAAGGAGTACGTCGATTGACCAATCACACACAGTTCTGTAATAGAAGTTAAGTAATTGTTTATTAAGTCTTCTATTTCTGGACTTTCAAACTACATATTATTTTAAATATCAGAATCGTGTATATTTGTAATGTTGAAATCGTCGTATAATCCATAAGTACCTACGTTAATATATTAAATATTCCAGGAGTGTTAGGGGATGGCAGAGTCGGTATATAAGATAATGGATTATTATCGACTAGACACCAAGTCACAAGTGCTTTAGGCAGGATGCCGGAGTTTATAAATATAAATCTTGCTATGTTCTATCTGCGAAGGAAATGTTGCCGTCGTAAAAAAAACCTAACCATGTAGCCCCACATTTGGGCGCCAATTTTACGATTGTAATGGCGTACTTCGGTCAAAAGGTTAAAAACAAAAAAAAATACACCATCTGGCATCTATAGTGCGATTAAGATTAAATATGAATTAAAGCTTGTTTATCTATTTTTCCAATAATTAGTATCCAAATATAAGAAATATCCAATTTTATAAAAGTAAGTATCCTAATAGGTAATATTTTACTTTTGATGGCGAAATAGGTCATTATAATCTGTTATGGCCCTTTAAAATGTTTCAAAAATGTCGGTGTTTCTGTCTGTATTAATAAACATTTGAAATGTATTTCAGGCGTAGCAACTGAGAAAAAATGCTATTTTATATAGTTTAAATATTAGAAAAGGGATAAAAGACGAATTTCTAAAATATCAATTTGAGCCTTTTAAACAGTCCTTTACAAATAAAGCCTACATTTAGGCTCAATTTGATCCCACACGCGCATCGCTACGAATGCAACGGGGGGACCACGCAATTTTGTGTCGCATTTATAAAGCATTTGTCCTTTTCCATTGAATATAATCGTGCGATAGGGACGGATGCTTTATTTGTGTGATAAATGCACTAAGATACGACGTCGATAATGTAAGAAGAGTGTTGATGCAAAAAAGAAGTAAATTCAAATTTATTACATATGGATAAATAAATAAAAATCTAAGCAAAAACTCAATTCCAAAGAAATGCTAGAGTTATTAAACAACATATTTAGTAAAATGTATTAGAACAAACTAAATGCAACTTGGGACTTAAAAGATCTTAAGTCTCAAGTAATGTGATCACACCGGAAAGCTATTAAAAAGTGCTATGATTTACACTGACATAATGTTATGTGAAAACTGAAATCTTAGGCCGTAGGTAAATATCAATCCGGTATTGTCAAAAATAATGTTTGATATGGCACCGATTCTCGTGCCACTCGGGATGATCTCATGCGAGATATGTCAAAATATCGCAATATAATGGCCCTAAATTGTTTTCTACTTGAATTGAATAATTCTGGTTTTAATCTTAAGGGCAACATTACAGAAAGAAAATGTGCAGGCACATATAAACTTTCTGTTAGGAAACAATATTAATTTAATGTAGATATGAAAATAAAGCATTAAATGATATTAAGAACAAAACAATATATTCTGTTTTATTGGCACAGTTTTATTTTTTATTTGTTCATCCGGGTTGTAATTGGCGACGTTAACAAATTATTTCTAAGTCGGTTCGTGGTATCTATAAGTTTATTACCATATCATAATATTGTATCCATTTCAAATACAGCAATGTTTTTTTAAATTATGATCCTGTGTAAGTGTTTCCAATCCAGAAAAGTCACTTAATAAGATGTTTGACGATGTATATAAATTTGAGTCTGGCGTATAGATTGAAAACACTATAAACAAATTGAAAGCTTTTCAGAATCATGGTTACCGTACAAAACAAAAAGCAACGTATGATTTTGCTACCAAAAAAGTAGGGTGACTATGATTTTGATAATAATATATTTTAATTTTATGAATCTGTTAAATTTGGATTAATTATAAAACTATATGTCTAATTTGGACTGTAAAAAATATATTTTTATTTAATAGCTTTTCGATGCGAAATATTTGACACAAAACTTGTAAAGGTTACATAAGAAATGTTATAGATAAGTATATAAAGTGCTTGATGGCGATAGCTAAGGTTTTTACGCTTGTTTTTTATGATTATTTGTAATTGACGATTCAGTTCAAAAGAAGGTGCTTTTATCTTGTTAATAATAACTTTAAAACGATAAAAGTCTATAAATTCTAAGTCGTCAATAGAGACGTGAAAAACATATTATTAACATGAAAAATTGATTAACACAGAAATGACAGATCGAACTACAATATTTTCGAGAGTGGAGATGATCATGATCAATTTCCCACTTTTCTTGTCAAGTTGGCACCTCACTTTAGGTAGTAAATGAAAAGGGGAAAGTAACATTACAAAAATCATGACCAATAGGGTTTAGCTATTTTGTATCTAAGGATGTTTTTTTTTTTGGAGGGACCTACGTAGTTAGCCTCTGATGGCTTTGACTACTTTGCCGGAGAGAGGGCGGACTCCTGATGGGAGCCCACGCGGTAAAGGGTCTTTACACTAGCATGCTTAAGGGCGCCCCTATTGGGCCGACCTCGGACTTAGGACGCTAGGGGAGAATTTCAATCGAATTGGTATGTAAGGATGTATTTTTGAGGAAAAGTATGGCCGAATGAAGTTAAGGTAGAAAGAAGGCGAATATGCAATTTCGTGAATCTAGAATATCTTGATGGCTTAATCGGTAATGCGTTTGAGTCGTTGGATCAGATAGCAAGAGAAAATGTTAGTTTAAACTACATGGTCGTTACCCCTATTACTACCGTAAACTTATTTTTATAATAAAGGTTGTCCTAGATTTACCATACTAATACTATGGTCAATCTTGCGTAAATCTTGTCCAAATGTCGGGCACCCGTTATTATAGCTTTTATTAACCTGACGACTAAAGCGGCGGTAAACACCATGTCGATAGAGGCGCAGTTTTTTATTTATGCAATATTTTTTTGTACTCTGTTATAACGATGAGAATAATATGCTTTTGAACTGAATCGTCCGAGTGAGGATTGGCTTTAACGTGTACGGTATTTATGGTTGTATTTAAAGGCAATTGGAAAGGTTTATGTTATTTTTCAATGCATATTTTAAATCCATTTTTTTTGTAGGGAACATTTTTAAAATTATATTTAAAAGACATTAGAAAGAATAAATAATTGAATGAAGTTTCAGTACAATCTTTCT
This sequence comes from Acleris holmiana, assembly GCA_949316455.1. NCBI lineage: Eukaryota > Metazoa > Arthropoda > Insecta > Lepidoptera > Tortricidae > Acleris > Acleris holmiana. Next base: position 12,931,090 of record OX438783.1, read on the forward strand.
TTATATTGTAAACAATTCCAATTGCCTTTTGATTAAAATAAAGATTGGTGGCCACTTCATACTAACAGAATGTAATAGAGAAGATAGTCATTGTAATTGGACGTAATTTTAGACGTACCTATAAAGTTTTAATTGGTTTTTTATTGAGGAGTTTTTTTTTCTAAAGGAGCTCTTTCAAGCCTAGTCTTCATACCATATCCATCAAAAGATTACAGGTAAGTACCCTGTTTTTTCGAAAGCAGTGTGGAAACGTCCTTTTAAGAGTACGTATCCCTTTCAGATCTAACTAATCAACTTGATGCTCTAATATCACAGCTTTGGCTTGGTCAAGATATTAGGACTCTTAATACTATGTTTTTAAGGTTTAAGTTGATTTTCTTTTTTGCTCAGTTTGTTAGTAACGTAAGGTTGATTTTGAATGACATTAAATGGCACGATCCTATCATTCTACGCTGTAAGGGGTATAACATCGTTTTTTTTACATTTTCATCAAACGCTAAAGTTTCATTTGAAATGAAATATCGAACGCGCAATTTTTTGATATTTCTTGAATGTGACTTTATCTCGATGGACATAAGAATAACGTGTACAGATGTTCCGATGACCTTCCTAGCTTGCTGTACTTAATATAATACAAAAGTGCATGAATATATCTTAAAAAACTATCATAAGTCCAGTTACATTGTACTGAACAGCGCATTATATTTGTTCCTGTATCACTTCAGTTCGGTTTGTGAATTTTAGTCAATTAATTTAGTACAGAATAAAACAACCGACACGTATGCCTGACATTTCATTTGACCCTCTTTACCCTGGGAAATAGCTTTTACGCATACCACCTGGGCTCTTAGCCAAGATGCAAATGCTATTAACGTTTTTCTTTTCTATCACTCAATATGTACCTATGGAATGACATTCTCGTGCGTTACGATGAGCCCCTCGGTCAAACTGAACCTATAGCTAACATGCGTTCGCTAACTAGCGTTTCGATTCTTTTTTTTTATGTTAAGGACACACAAGCACTCAGGCCACCTGATGTTAAGTGGAATCTGAGACCCATAGACATTTTAATTCTCAAGACTATAATCGTGCTCCACCAGTGACGCGATTGGTTTAAAAACCAAACGAATAGAAACGCTAGGTAGCGAACGCATCTTGCCTATATAGGCTGTGTCATCCCACAAATTTTGAGCGATAGAAAAGAAAAGCATTAGGAGCAATAACATCTCGGCTAGGTGTTCTGGACCCGAGAGGAGGTGGTTGTGGGACTGGCCAACCGAGAGTGGCCGCGGAATACCCGCTAAAAACCCACCCATTCTCCCTCCACTCCGTTGTTCGCGGGGATGCAATTTCTTCTGGCGCATTCGACTACAGCCATTTTTTTATTCTACCCAAGCGGGTATCGTGATTAAAACATCCTGTATTTTGAGGACGCGTTAGCCTAGTTGGTAGTCGACCCTGCCTACGAAGCTAGCGATCCCGGGTTCGATTCCTGGTACGGGTAAATATTTGTGTGATGAGCGCCAGTCTTGGATGTTTTCTATATTATTTAAGTATTTATTTCTAAACTCTTTATTTTATTTCTTTATTTTTTATTTTATTTATTATTATATTAATTGACACAAAGGATTAAACAAATTTACCCCTTGAACCACACAGCGTTTGTGAGGGTGTCAGAGTCGCCGTCTTAACCATCACGTGGTAGTTACACGATATATCTAAATAAAACTAAGTTAAATTATTAGTGGCATGAGGTGACCCTTAAGTTTGAATGTATTTAAAGTTCTTTCTATTAATTTCGTTGTGTAACTTTGAGTCTAGGGCATTAATAAGACGAGGAAGCACTAGTTATTACTCGTAGAGTTTGCAGTAGTCAACTTCTTCGGAGTAACTTGAAAAGTGAATAAAAAATTAAGTATTTACATTGTTGTTTAGTACCCAATAGTACAAGCCTAGAGCTTAGTTTGGAACAAGGTAAATTTGTATGAGATTACATACATACATCACGCCTTCATTATAGCCTTTGACATGTTATTGATTTGTTAACGTTACGATACATTTAATTAGCTGAGTTAAAAACAATTCGATGACACGTCAAAGGGAATATGCTTTTCCCAGTAGAATAATGGGGTCTCTATCGTTTTACCGACTTACATATGCAATAATTTCACTTGCCCGAATTTTATATGACATAATTTTATATGCCATAACTATAATGTACCATAATATTCATTTGCCATAAAGGCATTTTTTCTGAAACCGTGAACTATTCAAAATTTTAATAAAACAAACTTAACCTAACCTCTTGGGCTCTATACGAAGGCATGTAAAAAGTACCTGAAAGGTTTACGAATTCAGAAAAATGCCATAATGGCAAATGTAATGGTGGTATGTGATATTAGGAAAAATGAAGGTTATTATAGTTATTTTCAATTACCAAAATTAGACATTTTATGCAGCTGGAAAAACCTTATCTTAGTACCGCACCCATACAACTCCCAACATTTACTCAACACAACACATTCTACCAACCGCAAATAAACAGTGAGCCAGAACCCTTAAAAAACCCTACTCCAGTGATCATTATGGCAAATGAAATTAGTGCAAATGCAATTATGATAAATGAAGAGATACCAGAATAAAGGCCCTCTATTCTATGCGGAAAAACCATATTGCCTTGTACGTCCAGGGGTGCACCGCAAGGCTTCATCCCCGTATTGTCAAGCCCTATTTTATAAGATTCTAACGCGTTGAGAAAACGTTCTCGAGCTACCGGTTAATATTAATACATAACACGCTATTTTGTAATCACATCATAATCAGCATTATCAAGCAATAAACAGAAGCAAACACCACACAAGGTTACGGTAGCGATATACTTTCTATATAGTTATCTTGACATCGTAAACCGTGTTTATCTTATGTCAACAAATTAAAATATCGCCATCTCTTCGTTTACGTGGCTGGTGAATTAACCCTTCAGTGGTTAACGGCAATCTATTTGCCGTCATACATTTTAATGTATTAACAAAAAACAGGTTTTTTTGTATTTTTAAGTATTTTAAACCGGAATTATAAACCTACTAATCCAATAATAATAAAAAAAATGGAAAAATTCACTCCTATTAATAAATGGTAGATTTTCGACATGATTTGAGGTATTTTGCCATGTCCCGATAAGTGAACAAAAAAGTATATAAACAAAAAATATTCTTGCCCGTTTTTATAAAGTTTTGAGAAAAAAATACTAATTTGAAATTGAACTTCCATAGTAAATTAACGAAATCCAATACAAATTCAATGTTTAGATGTGTCGTAGATGGACAGCGGCGAATATATTGCCGTCTTGTAACTCGTAAAGTATGAGAACGAAAAAAGTTCCATCTTTCTCGAAAATCACAAAAAAAAATGTGTGCGTACTGGGTTCCCTTCATCTGGCATAACTTTTTTTGGCATAATCATCACTTGGCATAATCATCATTTGGCATACAGTCTTTTTTTTCAGAAACCGTATACTTTTCAGGATTATTTAAAATAGCATTGCATAGAGCCCATTAGGTTAGGTTAGGTTTGTTTTATTACAATTTTGAATAGTCACAGCAACAACAACAGCACAGCCCAGCAACAGTGAACAGCTCAGGTTTATTTATGGTACGAGTACAAAGAAAGCAACCGAGGACAAGCTAATGGTAAGTGGGATCTGTGATCGATAGACATTTGCATTCTCAACACAACAACCTCAAGACAGAAATCCCAAGACTGCATTGCCACAACCGTTCTACTTTCACCGTTTGTCTTGCGTGTCCACACTACATTACGAACACTGCTGCTGGCGGTATGTTAAAGGATAAGATAGTGGTATAATAAAGATCTGGACGGATCTTATAGTCTACTTATGGTGACTTCTCTAGTAGTCGGCCTTATATGTATAAGTCGCTGCACACTTCAGTCTTTTGTCACTGTAACGTCATGTTTGAAGTATTGCACTAATCTGTCAAAGGCTTTAAAGCGACAAGGTATAAAAGTTTGCAGACGACTGGGGGTCGTATCATAATAGATAAAGTTCAGTAAAATTTTCAGGATTTTTTAAAAGGGCCATTGTTTAGAACCCGTGAGGTTAGGATAGGTATGTTTTATAACAATCCTGAAAAGTCTACGGTTTCAAAAAAATAAGCATTATATATTATGACCATTATGTATTTTGAAGTTTATATATCCCCACGATACGATCCCAAAAAATAATGATCGTGCCATCACAGAATTTACAAAAAAATATGTGCTTTGCTAAAATTTCACAACATTTCCAATAACTCGGAAACAAATGACAATCGCTGAGATGGAGTTGTTTCAGGGAGGTCTAGGCATGAGGCATCTAGGTTACAACCACGAAATGAATTGGTTAACTTACAGATCTCTGATGGGGCTGCCCAATTTTCATCTCCAACGTGTATCCAGCACCGTACAAATTCTTTAGATGTTGTGTTGAACCAATACACCTGAAAAAACGAAGAGAGTGTAAACTTTATTTATTATTCCAAAATAATAATGTATGAATAAAGAAATATATCGCACCTTCGGTAGAACAAGGTCACAATTGCCCCTTTAGTCACATGGTACATTATGCCCTTTGGTCTAGCGGACAAGGGCATAATTGCCCCTTTAGTCACATTGTATATTTTGCCCTTGTTCTACCGAAGGTGCGAATGATACGTACCCAGGCGATTGTACCCTAACCTTGGTGGTGCTCAATTGTGTTTATTCTTGATCAGCGACCCGCCCTTAGCTCTGAGTATCTACTATTTTTATATATAAACCTTTCTCTTTATTTTTATATATAAATCACTGTAACTATTGATCCGTAGTTTAAAAGATCTAAGCAAACATACAGAGGGACAGACGGCGGGAAGCGGCTTTCTTTTACGACGTGTAAAGATGTAAATTAATAGGATATAGGATATAACTTAAGCTGATGTTATTTTGCAGTTTTTTAAATTTAATTTAATGTAATCTTATTAACTTGATGTTTAGGCGATATCGATTAGAACGAACGATGGAAGAATGATAATATTATTATTTAATTATGCGCGTTCGATACCTACACTCGTAAACATAGATTCATTCTTATGGAATTTCTTTGGCTTTAGCTAATCAAGTGTGGGGTCAACGACAGGAACCATGGTATCAGTCGTTTATATCGTTTGTTTATATTGCGTTTCTTGTAAAGTGAATATAATTATTATTATGTAATTATTAGCGACGCCTTTGGCCTAGTTGGTAGTGACCCTGCCAAGGAAGCTAGCCAACCAGTTTCAATTCCCGGTATGGGCAAATATTAGTGTGATGAGTGACGGTTATTTGTCTGTATCTATATGGTAAAAATGAATCGCTGAATGTGTTGCTAAGCGCAAATCACAAGAGCAGCTGAACCGACTTCGCTAATTATTTTTTTATTGTGTTTGTTACTGTCAGGAGAAGGTTCTTATGGAAGAAAAAAACTGAAAAATCCACCGGGAAAGTCAGAAATTTGCAGCGGGGCGAAGCCGCTGGCGGGCCGCTAGTTTAATTATACAGAAAAATAAACATAAAAAAAAAAAAAAAACATACTTATAGATAAGTATGTTTATCGTTGTCTAGTACCCATACATAGAGCTTTTTTATGATAAGGAGAAGGCAAACGAGCACTTAGCCCACCTGATGGTAAGTGGAATCTGAGACCCATAGACATTTGAATTCTCACGACTATAATCCTAAGACCTCAAATGCGTTTCCAACCCTGAGAACTAAGATGGAACTAGGTCAATGAAGGTGAGGTTGTCCTTAGGGCGTAAATTCTACACGGTAAAACAATATTGATTTTGACTTGTTAACGTATTGCTTTTAACTCGGCCGCCATTTGCCTCTTCTTTAGCGCATTTGCGCCCACGCACCATTGAACGCCTCTCCAATTTTCAAACCTTCACTTTGCCCGATTCGCAGTGGATCTCCTCAGATTGGGCCAGCGGTCGAGTTGATGTCATCCGACCATGTTGTAGGTACTATCAGGAAATAAGAGCTGTCGTAACGTTGACAATATGATAACATGCCAAATACAATATGGTTTTACCTATCAGGCACTCTATTCTACTGCGTTACAGCGATATCACGTTTGACGTGTTTTAGAATCCTTTATGTCAATGTCGCCATTATTGTTTATGACACACGATATCGTTATTACCTTGTAGAATTCCAGCCCTGAATAGATACCCTATACACAGCTACTTCCGAGTTCGTATGTCAAACTCATTAACCCTTCTTTTGCTTTCGCGCAGTCGGTTAAAAAGTCAAGCTTCAGTCGCAACAGAAACAAATGACATTATACCATTTTTTATGGGGATTTATTTTATTGACTCCCGTGTGGTTGCCGGGTGTGTGTGCCACTCCAAGTCTTCCCGTGGATATAATAAAAGGCGACTTAGGGAATAAACGCTTGTACTACTGTTAGGCGATAGGTTTGCAACCTGTCACTAAATGTTAACTCATCACATGATCGAATGTATCATTTCATCGAATTTCGTTTCATCGAACGCTATTTTCTGCTGAAACCATAGTTTTCAGGGTACACGAGTATAAAATATTACTTACGTAGGTTAGGTTAGATGCTTAAGATACCCTGAAAACATTTAATGATTTCAGCAGAAAATAGCGTTTGATAAAATTACATTCGATGAAAGGTGTTTCGATGAAATGATAGACACACGTCACTAATACTAGTAAACTTCTAGCCTACTTGTGCAAAATGTGGTTACAGAATTATAAACAAATCTTTTTAGAGTTGTTGGTATTTCTGTAGCTCTGCCTACCCCACTCCGGGAATGAAGGCGTGACGTTATGTTTGTATTTAATTGAAAGTTAATCTTAAATACACTATTACGTTCGTTCAATGTTGTAACACTAGGTTCCTTCCAAGTACTCGTTCACGTTATCTTTATGAATGGCGGCGTGTTCGCAGTGTCAATATTTAGATAATAATCTACAAGAATTATTGCCAGAGGTGGAAAATATATAAAAGTTCTTGTTTTTTATGGCATGGCACACAAGACCGTAAGTACGATACGACACTCAAACATCTAACTAAATTATCATGACTTAAATATCCAGACTGTAATCCTAAGACTCCAAATGCGTTGCCATCCATGAGGAGAACAGAATGCCACTATCTATGCTAGTAATTTATCCGGTTAGTTATCCCAAAAAATACTCCAATTTGCAGTTTTTTTTTTTCTCCTCGAAGACTTCCTCCCTCACCTCCTTCCTCCTCTGAACTTTTTAAAAATATACACAAAATCTCGTAATTTCCTCTCCTACAGGTATTTTTTTTTAAAATGTGTTCCGTTTGAAAGATATTAAGGGAAATGTCAGAAAATGGCGGGTCAAGGTCATTGGCCCAGAGTAGGCCCTTAATGAGATAAGGCTCGATTATTTAGGGGCCCTTTGATGCCATAAGTTTTACTTATAGTCAGTTAAACTTAAAGTTATTATGCAAAATGAAGGAGAACCCTTATTTCATTACCTATTATATTATATAGTTCGTAGTACAAACTGCCGTTTACGAGGGTACTCTGCCTTTTCGCCGACAAATCTTTGACAAAAGAAGGGCAAAAAAATCACGTTTGTTGTGTAGGGGCCTCCCTTGATTGTTTATTTTATTTTATTTTAATTACTTATTTTTAAAGTGAATATACAAATAAATATTCTGTAAATTTTTCAAGCGTCTACCTATTTGCCTTTATTAATATTTATTTATTTATTATTTGCGCACAAACTGTAGGTACAATAAACGTACAAATAAAACACTTTGAATCAACATTAACCAACAAAGTTCTCACTAGTTACAAAATCATTCAACTAGAACAGAAACAGGTATATAGAGCAAAAAATGGCAAAAAAATACTTTTGTTGTATGGGAGCCTCCTTAACAATTTATTTAATTCTGTTTTAAGTATTTGTTGTTATAGCTGCAACAGAAATACATATCACAGTTCATAGAACACAGCCTGGTGACAGTCAGACAGACAGACGGGCGGGCAGTGGAGTCTTAGTAATAACCCTAACAATGGAAAGCGAAAACAAGTTATAAACAGACAAAAATAAAACTAGTAAGGAAGTACATAATGTTGCCAATTTCACTCGATGATTGACGCCTTATGTTCGCCAAGTTATTTTAAATATAAAATAGCCATATAACGAGTAATTTGCATTGGATTAAAGGTCTTTAACCTTGTTTGGTTTGTCAAAAGCGAGAAATAGCGGATTGATTTTAATAAATATTCTTGTTTTAAAGGTTTGTTCAACCTTCACTCATTGGCAAATAAAAGTTTTATGGGTGGCACAACATTGTCATAGTATAAACAATCCAGTAGAGTACCTTAATTTGTTTGATGAAAAACAAAATCGGCCTTGAAAAAATGTATACGCGGAGTGAGATAGAAAGTAAAGATGCCATCTTCTTTATTTATATGTCATTGTATAAATGCTCCTCTTTTACTCGTTGTATTATTATTTCGTGTCCCGTCTAGGTAATACTGTATCTACGAGATGTATAGTTTTAGAGCCCAAAATTGTCTATACCCAATTCTATTATCAAGAGAAAATAGCGTGTGTAGATAATTTTGAGCTGATGTACTGTCCACCTAGTTCTGCCGCAGCCTTTACATTGCAATCATGTAATAGACCACAAATCACAAGCCCCATGAAATAAGAATATGTTCCGTATCACCCAAAGACACTTAAGTAGGTATTTTAAATTAGAGAATTAAAAAACCCCGACTCAAAAGAGTCTGTAAAAAACCTCTTAAAAATATAAAGTAATAAGTAGTAAAGGAGATAAAAAGATAAAACTTGTTTATTCAGTAAGTAGGCCGCACGGGCACTTTTACACGTCAAAACCCTACTGGCGCTTCAAAGAGACCACTGCTGAGAAGAAGCGCCACAAGAAACTCCACAGTCAGTATTTTTTTTAAATATTGCTTATGATGACAATGATAAAACTTCTTCTTCTTCTTTTTTATTAAATGGCGGTCCACACAGTGATTTCGCCAATGTCAAGTGAGTAGAGTAAAACAGTAAAAGAATAAATCAAAATCAAAAGCCGGACATCTTTCAATCGGCCATCTTCCCTCCCCGAAGGTTACCAGAAGACCATGATAAAACTTAACCTAACATTATATAAATCAATTATTTTTATTTTTTTTAAATATATATCATGCGTAGTTAAGCAGGAGAAAGTGTCGAAAATTCTAATAAACAAGAGCAAATAAATAAAATAATAATAATAAATTAAATAAAGTTTCAATACGTTCTCCTTCAGAAACTATATAGGTACTAAGCTGTTACGTTAGGTATCTTAGGCCAAGCATTAGTGGCCCTATAACTTAAATTATAATTAGGTATAAATATTTTGATCCAAGCGTCGTCTAATTCGTTAGTCGTTAACCTACTTATCAAACATCAGCCCTTACTCCTACGCGACGACGCTTGGATCAAAATATTAATACCTACCTATAATTAATATAGGGCCACTACATATTATTTTTTACTTTATAGAGGTTTTTTTACAGACTGTTTTAATACGGGGGTTTTTTAAATTTCTAATTTATTTTTTATTTCACGGTTTTTAAACTTCTCCATCTGAGTGTCTGTTTGTAGCATCGTAGCTCCCAAACGGATGAACAGATTTGGACGCAGGTTTTTTTTTAAAGTAAAGCTTCAATAATCAGGGTGGTCCTTAACAAGATTGGTTGAGATGTTTAAGAGATAAATCAGCACTGAAAGTAGGTGTCGCCGTTATTTATTATCTCAAAAACGGCTAAACCAATTTTGATAAAACATGTCTAAGAACTACCGCTAGAATACCTGCTTTCAAACAAAAAAAACCGCATTCAAATCGGTTCATCTATTAAAGAGCTATGATGCCACAGACAGACACACACACACACACACTTACAAATCAAACTTATAACACCCCTCTTTTTACGTCGGGCGTTAAAAAGAACGAAGGTGAAGTTATTGTAACTCCATCCCTTTTCTCGAAACAGCCACAAACGACAAATAGAAGGTACCAGGAATTTGAAGTTTCTCAAAGAAGAAACTAACAGCGTCTTTTTAACCATTCTGAGTTAATTTGAACCCACGACCTTGGTGCGAGGCGCGTACCTAAACCACTGAGCCACAACGGCTTCTACAGCGTGGAATGACTAAACAATTATAAGTATCATCATGGCACACTTCTAGTAATTGCGTACATTTGTTATTCATCGACCGAAGGATGTGAACTGTCAACTCAGCGGGCATTCGTGTGTTTGTATGTTTATTCGACTATAACTTGAGCATCGTTTATCGGATCTTTATGAAATTAAGAAAGAAGGGCTTGTAGTACTGCTGGGCGATGGGTTTGCAACCTGTCACTAACACACTGGCAAACATTAGCCTGATTGTGCAAAATGTGGCTACAGAATTATCAACAAGTCTTTTTTAGGGTTATTTGTATTTCTATAACTCTGCTCACCCTACTCTGGGAATGAAGGCGTTACGTTATGTGTATGAAATTAAAAGAAAAGTAGTTGAGGCAAATATTACGTTTAAGTTGAATTATTGGCTAGATTGGTAAGTTTTCTTACACAGATTTAGGTTACCGTCTTTCCTGTAGACACACCGAACGTTTTTAAGGCCTAATTTTCTGGCTGCCCAAACCCGCAAAAATGCCATCAGGAATGCTTTTGACCTATCATATAAAAACATAACTTATATGCACACAAGCTCTTAACTATTGACCACAGGAGAGACAACTTTTGTTTTTAAGAGTGTGTATGACCCTTTAATTCCTACTCATTCAGTCTTTGTAGGGATATATTGACGATTGGACTGCAGGGCCCCGTTTTATAAGGCAAACTCAAGTCTCTTTCTAACTCCTTTTGTAACTAGAAGCTTTATAAAACAGGGCCCAGGGAAACAAAAAGAAAAAGTTGATAATTACATTCAAAAGAGTTAAAAAAATTGGCTGTACAGTGAAGTGCAAAACAACCTACTACAAGCGATATCGCACCGAGCGTGGAATTGCGTTCCAGGTGCAATGGCGTCCATTTTATTGCTTTACTTCTATCAATACCTGATAACAGCGAGTGATTGAAACTGAATTGTGTTTAAACTCCGTTAGAGTAGTTGTTAGTGGTCTACGAAGCTCAAGCCCAGGTTCGATTCTCGATAAGAGCAAATAAAGAGCACGAGTACTTTTTGTTTGAGTCTCTGATGTTACTATACCGCTTCGCTCCGGGTTAAAGTATTTTACTTGTTATAAACCTTCCTCTTGAATCACTAAATCTATTAAAAACGCATCAAAATCCGTTGCGTAGTAAGCACACGTAGGGACTTACTTAGTTTTATACCTACTATGTAGTGATGTTCTAGTGTCTATTGCTAGCTTGTTTTGATATTTATGAGCATGGTGGCTGTACAAGCCTAAATTTTGCGACTTCAATTTGAAAAACATTGACCCATTATTATTATTTATTTATTTACAGCTTGTTTACTAACAGGATTAAGTAAAATCATGATAACGAAATCAGGTGACACGCAGTTCGAAGTCAGCCATCTTTGCCAATAGGTCACGACCATATTAAAATGGATTCGTATTAATTAAATTCAACTTTACTACTTTCGCGAGAATCGCGATTACTCGAGATAATGAGTTATTGAAATATAAATGTATTTAATGGTTCTCTGCCTTTTCACCGACAAAACTTTGACAAATGCATCGTTTCGCAACCTTTTCATTTGACAACCCGCTTTTTTTCTGTAACTACAAATATTTCAGGAGTTTTATAAAACTAACCTAACCTAACCTATAAGATTTCAACAGGAAGGTCCTGAAATAAATCCAGAATTATTTACAGTTTCAGAAAAAAAGGCGGGTTGTTAAATGATATGTTTGTGAAATGAATCATTTGTGAAACGTTGGTTATGAAATTATAGGTTCCCGTATTTGATACATAACTGTATTAAATTGTTTACGGCCACTCGAACTAGAACTAGTAGTGTTACGACCTTGTGCAACGTCCGTCCGGAAGGCTACCATCATGCACCAGCAGTGTTCGCATTGTTGTGTTCCGTTGTGGGGATAAGACAACCAGTGAAATTACTAGCATAGAGGCATTCCATCTTAGTCCTCAGGGTTGGAGACGCATTTGCGGTCTTTGGATTCCAGTCTTCAGATAAAAGTCTTGAGAATGCAAATGTCTATGGGTCACAGATCCCACTTACCATCAGGTGGAATACATGCTCGTCCGCCATCTCCATGCCATAAAAAAATATAATCTATCAAAGGAAAAAGGAAAGATAGATATAGCTTGAGCCCCAGAGAAGGTGATAGCTTTTAATCCCGGAAAATTGGACAGTTCCGAGGGAATAGCGGGGAACGAGTACTACACGGACGGGGTCACGGACTACAGCTAGACAGAAATGTGATCAAGTTTATCGGTTAAACCATTGTTAGATTATAATAAACTGTATCTTTATTAACATCTCGGATTTTTCTAGAAATAATGTTTTACGTCTATTTGGATTTGCCTGAAAATACTTTTAAACCTATCATGGCCAATTCGATCTAACTGTTTTCAACGATTATAATGAATGTAATATTAATTGCTTGCATAATTTTTATCTCCTTTACATAGTAGGTATATTTATAAAAACAACGGTTTCCTCGACTGTCTGTTTGTATCTCTACTAACTCCTAAATCACGCAACGAATTTTGATGCGGTTTTCACGGGGTCCGTAATTTTGACGAAATCATCATTTGGCAAACTATATCATTTTAAAAACTTTCATTTCGCAAAAACGTTTTTGTGCTTACATTATTATATGTTACATGGCCTTATCAAATAAGTTAGGTTAGGTTTGACCGCATTTTTTTAAGTAAAGGAAGTACCTACTTCTTTGCCAAATGTAAGTTTGTAAAATGACATAGTTTGACAAATGATGATCTGGTAAAACATTAGGGAACCGGTTTTCACCATCAGCTATAGAGATGATTTTTCAAGGAAGGTTGGTGTTGTTGTTGGTTGGTTGTGTTGTGTTGTTGACTGGCTGACCGATCAATCTACGCAGAGTTGAAACCGCTGGACCTAGGGACTTGACATTTTGACGGAATATGCCTTAGACATCCCAGTATTGCACCAAGAACGGATTTTTGGAATTTTAGCATGGATTGAACAGGGAGAACAGCGGTAATAGTAGATTGTCCAACAAAAACTAAAGCGAGCCATTATGACACTTTTATCCACAAAGTGACTGATGTGTTGCATTTAATCCCTACGGACTACAGTGAAATTTTACCCCCAAGGGAAGGGACTAAAGTACTTTTTCTTTTTAATTTCCTTATAAAAGCCTTGGAAAACCACAGACAGCCAGATACATGTTGCCATTTGATAATGTTGCCCTCTTCGTCGGCGTGCGCGCTGGAGCCGGTGGAGGGCGGGCTGGGGCTGTTCATATTACCACCTCCTCAGTTTTTGATTCGGAAACGTTGTAGGTTTATGGACTATTTGTTATTTTCTAACCCAAAAATGACCTTATGGTTGTCTCTTTCTGCATTACAGTGACGGGTTGAGATTAAAAATAATAGTGCTATAAAGTTGCAATTAAATGACATATGTTAAAACTTTTCTAGTTTAAGATCTGTCTTTCGCAATCGAAGAGAAAAGTAGAGTTTAACTCGAGACTAAAAAGCCATACTGGCACTCGCACTTCACCCACCGCTTTGTTCGTGTGAAAATATCTCGTGTTTGGCTTGCTAGGTCCCTTGTTGAACAACCAATTCAAAATTAAGATAGATAATTTGAAAGATTAATGGTCGATTAAGCTTTATTTGACTATCAGGGCTGGGATTCTACACTGTAAAAACGATATCATCTTTGACATGTTTCCGTATTGTCAACGTTTTGATAACTCTTATGTCATTTATAATAATGGCGACCGATTCATAAACGATTCTAAAACACGTCAAACAAGATATCGTTATAACGCAGTTGAATAGAGGCCCAGAAGTCGGAGCCAAAAAGAAACTCAGTAATATTTTAATTTATTTACTTTATTGGAGATAAAACAGAAACAAACAATGCATTACTTATGAACTAATTTACAAAGTAGTTTAAATACAGTTTTTTCCTTAAACATATCTCACTAAGAACAAAAAAATACTTAACATGGTAAGCAACATGCGACATTACCTACAGGGTTTCGTTAGTTTCGAAATAAAACAATATAAACAAAATCAAACAAAAAATTACTAAAAACAAAATCAAAGCATAACAAAATAAAAAAAATAAACGAAATATACATGCATATATTTTTTAACTTTTCTTTTTATATATAAGAGTGACAGCGGCTCTAAACCGGGTAGGAGAACATATCAACATCACTTAACACTTTATTGTGGTGGTTGCAAAGCCTATACAAAGGAGCTCGCTTTCCAGCATTGGTCCTAGTTTTAGGAAGAGCAAAAAGGATTTTGGTCCTCGTGACCTTGCATGGAGTTCTGAATTGCAACGTGGCCAGGAGCTGCGGGCTATTGAGTTCGCTTACGCAGATATTGCGCAGCGTGACTGCGTCTGCGACAGTGCGCCTGTCTTTAAGGGACAACATTTTATATTTTATCAATAGAGTATTATAAGAGCTTCGCGGGAATTGCAACCTGTAGTTTAGGAAACGAAGGAATTTCTTTTGTACCATTTCTATTCTCTCAGAATGCGGGTTCCAAGCAACAGAGACATACCTACTCAAGATTAGATCTGACCAGTGATTGGTAGAGGTAAACCAAAGCCCGTTTTGTTTTAAAGGGTTTTGTGATTCGCAAGCCCAACATCTGGTATGATTTTCTTAAAATATGGTCAACATGAGCGTCTAAGGTAAGTTTGGTATCAACGTACAGTCTTAAATCTCGCATGTTTGTAACAGTTTCTATGGGGTTATGGTTCAGATTATATATTGTAGTTATACGATTTTTTTTCTGCTAAATGTGATGTGTTTATATTTATTATAAGCTATGTACAGTTTGTTTTGTGAACAATATTCATTGAGTCTGTTTAAATCATCTTGAACATGCAAAGTATCATTATTTGATTTAATTACTTTATAAATTTTTAAATCATCGGCGTACAACAGAAAGTCGCAATATTTGAAACAAGATGAAATATCGTTAATAAACAAGGTGAACAAAAGGGGTCCCAGTATGGAGCCTTGCGGCACCCCGGATGTGACCACAGAGGGTAAAGAGGTAAAACCATTAACGACGACGGATTGAGTACGGCTTTGGAGGTAAGAGGCAAACCACCTTAGGAGATTCCCCTTTATTCCATTAAAGGATAGCTTTTTAAGCAGCATCAAGTGGTCGACCTTATCGAAAGCTTTCTCAAAGTCTGTATAGATGGTGTCTACTTGCTCCTTTGCATCTAAGGACCGAAAGATGGAGTTTGTAAAAAGAAGGAGATTTGAGGCTACAAAGCCGTGTTGTTCATCCAGGATGGAACTTCTAACGGATTCATATACACGCCCGTGTATTAACTTCTCGAAGACTTTGGGGATACAGGAGAGTATCGATATTGGTCGGTAGTTTTTAACATTTTCCTTAGGACTTGATTTATATATTGGTGTAACATAAGCCATCTTCCAACGCTCAGGAAAAATACCCTTGTGCAGGCTCCTATTAAAAATAAGCTGCAATGGCAGTGCCAGAGCGGTAGATGCACGCTTAAGGAATACTGGACTGAGCGCGTCTGGTCCAGGACCTTTAACGGCGTCGACTTGAATAAGAGCTAAGAGGACTTCGCGTCTTGAGAATGACATATTGGATAAATTCACAAAGGTGATTTCGCTATCAGACTGCTTAAATGCTGCTGTGCTATAAGCATTTGGAGATGATAATTCAAACACAGAACTGAAGTAATTAGCAAACATGTTACATATGTCTTCTGGACAGTCAGAAGTTACACTATCGGTTTTCATTATCGCAGGATAACCAGAGTTTGATTTCCTTAAATTAGATGAATATTTCCAAAATTGTTTTATGTTATTACACATAGAATTTTCAATATTTTTGATATTATGTAGCAAAGCATTTTTGTAACAGAAATTTTGTGATTTATTTTAATTGGCTTGTCAAAATGTGACACGGAACTTGACTTTGACTCCCAAGTTCAATGCTTTGATATACTTAAGTATGGCTTACTGCCCCTGGGACCAACTTAGACTCTACCATAATATAATACCTTGATAAGGTAATTTAATTACAGTATCTTTATTCTAATACGAAAGAAAATA
Organism: Acleris holmiana; assembly: GCA_949316455.1. Lineage (NCBI taxonomy): Eukaryota > Metazoa > Arthropoda > Insecta > Lepidoptera > Tortricidae > Acleris > Acleris holmiana. The sequence continues at coordinate 12,947,441 of OX438783.1, forward strand.
ATCATCTTTAGTAACGGAAACGCTTACTCTTATTAAGTAATTATAACGTTATATACACGTCAAAAAATATGTTGGTAGTTAAACATGGTAAGCCATGGAGATAAATAAGAGCCTTAAATCAATAAATAACTGTTTCCCAGCATCTGAGGTTTATGTAACGGTTTTACTATGATCTACAAGTCACGAGCGGCAGCGGTATGCCGAAGAACTCTATACGTTTATAAGGTGAATTGTATTGGGTAAACAAACAAAATCAAAAATCACCATGCTCAGTTCATGACCATGCAGGGTTCCAAAGCCTTTAAGTACTCGTACTACCAACACAAAAACTATCTCAAAAAACAGCAAGTACATACACATACATACTATCACGCCTTCATTCCCAGAGTAGGTCCTTATTATATTATTATTATTATTATTTCCAAGTATGAACAAATTATCTATTTAAAGTTATTTGGTGCTGTCTTAGATGTTTTTTATTAGGTATAAACACTTTACTTACCTGTATCTCAAGAACCAATCAAGTCTACTTAGTCGTGATAGTTTTCCTATTAAATTACTTATACGCGCTTTCATTTAAGATATATTTCAGCATTTTTTGCGTTTATAGTTTTGGATGTAGGGGGACACTAGACTCTAATAAAAATTAGGTAGCACTTTAATGCATAATATTTCATAAACGGATGCCTTAATCGCAAAATAGCTTTTACAAACCCGCATTATTTGAAAGACCTATCCAACGCTACCTCACACCATGAGGAAGAAGGGTAGAAGAGAAAAAAAAGCATGAAAATATTTTTTGTCTTTTTTATGTCTTGGGGTGACTCACACTCAACAATACAATATTTTAGGAATTTAATAAAACTAACCTGACCTTATATACACGATGGTCCTGTAATAAGTCCTGAAATATTTGCAATTCCCGAAAAAAAAGCAGTATCACAGATACGGTTGGGAATTGAATCAGTTTGGGAAACTATGTTCCGCAAAAAGGAAGTGCACGAGTGTTTCCGCTCACCGCTCGTTCTCTGCGCCGCGGCCGCGTCTCCGCGCAGCGAGCTCTGCGCACACGCAGCCAGTGCAACCCCAGCCTCTCGCGCGCGTGATCGAACCGGGAGTGAGTGACCCGTGACAGTGCCAGTGAAGATCGAGAGAAGACTTCGACGTTAGTATTACCTTTTATAGTGTGTTTTATTTACCTTGTTGCTTTTTATGTGAAAAGAAAATTAAAACGTATAAAAAAACGTCACGATAAATTTCAGTTCCATTTAAACGGATGCCCATTATTATATCGAAACACCTTTCAACAATCATGTGTAATGTTCCATATCATATATTTTTTATTTCATCGAAAGGCAGTTCTCACTGCGTAAGTTTTTTTTTTCTCTAACCTAACCTACATTTAAATTTTTAAGATACCCTGAAACATTCGTTATATGATTATTAGCGGTGGTAAGACCCTGTGCAGTGCAGGGTCGGTCCGGATCGCTACCCATCTTATCCATTAACCTACCGCCAAGCAACATGTTCGCATTGTTGTGTTCCGGTGTGGGGATAAGACGACCGGTGAAATTACTAGCATAGAGGCATCATCTTAGTCCTCAGGATTGGCAACGCATTTGAGGAGGATTATAGTCTTGAGAATTCAAATGTCTATGGGTCTCAGATTCCACTTATCATTAAAAAAAAACATGGTTTCACCAAAAAATTGCGTGCGATGTCATGAAATGCGATGAAATGATACAAGCGATAAATTGAAATTCGATAAAATGATGGGTTACCATTTTTACCCGACTGTGGCAAAGCCCAAAAGGATAGTTATGTGTTAGACCTGTATGTATGTCCGACTCATGTTCCCTCGTAGAGGCTGGAGGGATGGGCCGATTTCAACAAGCGAGGTGTCGTTAGATTTATCTTAACATCGCAAGTGTCACTGGGTACTTACATTAAAACAAAAACAATATCGCTGCGGCAGCGGGTAAAAAGGATTTTTCGAAGCCTTGGTTTCTCACCTGTTGATGCTTTTAGTGAAATCTGATGATAGATATGATCGATACAGCACTTCCAGAGTGCATAGGATACCGAACTGATTGAATATATGCGGTTTACGCCGGAACAGTGCATGTTCAGAAAAACATCTAAAATGTAAGGAAATCCAAAAGCTGACCCAAACTCTCTCGCTGTGGTGTTATAGGTGAAAAACTTTAAAGGACCTGTTGTATGTGCCTAGTTGTGTACAAAAATAATATGGAACTTACGTCAATTTTCAAATATATAATGTCAAACGGTTTATAGAGTGGAGCTAGACTAGACAAGGTGCACTCGACAGTCGTTAGTGATTATGTATCGATTGAAAAATGTATAGGTTTGACGTTAGCCACCGCGATAGTCACGTGGTACTATCTCGGTGGCTTAGGTTAATCCCATACATTACGCAAAAATCCTGAATAAATGAGGGTAGGTACAGGTTGTTCCACAGCTAACCCAGTATTGCCAACGGTCGCCGACCGTTGCGGGTTGATGTTGGTAGTACTGATTGTTTCCTTATCTCTCTTCCTTTGTCTGTGGTCTGTTGCCTTCCTGTTTTTTTTGTACAAATGTTCATGACCAATTTGTTCTCCTTTGTTAATTCCCATTTATTTATTTTAAAGTATTTTTTATTTATTAATTTCGTATTCCTATTTAACATCCCTTAGTGTCGGTGTAGTCTGCTGTCTCATCGTTCGTGTCACTTTAGCGCCACTGAAAATCAGCGTCGCGGTTGATGCCGTGACACAGTGCTGAGGCCCTAGACAAAATGCGTTCGCTAACTAGCGATTCTATTCGTTTGGTTTTTAAACCAATTGCGTCACTGGTAGATCATGTCATACGAAAAGTCACGTGATCTAGCAGTGACGCGATTGAATTAAAAACAAAACGAATCGAATCGCTAGTTAGCGAACGCATCTTGTTTAGGGCCTCAGAGTGGTGCCATTTTCGACATCGCAGGACCATTCATGGCAACATTATGCCATAAATGTTTTCTTTTCAATTTGTTTTTTTTTGTTTATTGTGTAGTTTGTTGCCATTATTTTTGTTATGTGTAATCTTTGAACTGTTTTTTTTTCTTGTGATCGTCGAGTAAATGTTTCTATATCTATTTCCCTTTCATTACAGTCGAGATCAGTATATCAATACGCCCATAAGTTGACTCTACTAAAATTCATCACCAAGTAACTAAACTCGTAATTAGAAAATAGGCAACATGCATATTTTTTAATCTTACCCTCTCTGGAAAGTGCTATGAAAGAGAAGAATATGTGTTACTTTTTCATAAGATATGTAGCTTTAAAAAGTCATAGTTTAGACCCCCTGCAAAACTCTCTATACAAAATCGACGACAGCAATGACGTCACAGCTGTTGTTCCATGTTTAAAATATAAGGACCTTATAAAGGAGTATGATTTTATTTCAGAAACTCGCGACCCGCCGCCAGCGGCTTCGCCCGCTGCATTTTTTTTTTCTTGAAATTTTAATTTTTAATTTTTGTAAAAAATATTTTTTTTATATAAAAAGTATCCTATGTTACTTCTAGTACCTCCCAGAATATGTGTAGTAGTTTCATGATGATTTGTCAAGTAGTTTTTGCGTGAAAGCGTAACAAACATCCACGCTTCCACATTTATAATACCTATTAGTAAGGATTAGTAAGGATTACTACGTTTAAGCCAATATGATTGAATAAAAATATTGCATTAATTAAAAGAGGATGCCCAAACAAACAATTTAAACGTTAAAAGAAGTTTTAAAATTTTAACATGGTTTGATTCTACACAAAATCTTAATAAACAACTAAAAAACCTAATCTTAATAAACTTAGTGTATTGCGTTTTATATGTTTTTTTTTACATTTTCTCCTAAATCTTATCAATGAAACTAAATTCTGTTTTTCATGCATGTACCCCATTAGTACGAGTACATACTAATATACCTATACTCGTCGGTTCTCGAGATAGGTTAGTGCAGTGTGTTAGTCGAGTGTAGTTTAGTGGTGGTAGGATCCTGTGCAATGTGCAGGATTCGTCAGGGTCGCTACCACCATTAACCTACCGCCAAGCAGCAGTGTTCGCATTGTTGTGTTGTCATACCTACACGCGTTCCCGAGATAAAGGGTCTTGACACTCTTGACAGAGAGGGAAGGACAACAAAGTGATCTTATAAATGTTCCTTTCCTTTTGAAGTACGGAACCATAAAAATAACAATATGGCGGAATAAAAATATATAAAGGTAGGTAATTAACGTTTATCTAGACGACATAATCAAAGCATATGCAGTTTAAAAAAATTGCTTTTTGTTAGACTTTGTTTTCATACAAGTTGTCAAACACGATAAAACGTATTTTCATGCGTGTCATGTCATGATGCGAGTGTCAAGGCGAGGAAAATTCAGCCATTCTAATCGGTTAACCAATCATTTTATCGAATTTCACTTCATCGATTATCATTGCATCGAATTTCGATGATGTTTTTAGGATATCTTTAACATTAATTAGGTACGTATTATTGTGACTATCTTTGTGAGAAATGCGTTTCGATGAAATTAAAATTCTGCGTATGATACGTTCGTTGAGAAGTGTTCCGATAAAATAATAGACACCATTTCTAACTATTTTATAGACGACAAAGTTGCTCATCGAAACATACCGGTCAAGTGCAAGTCGATCTCGCACGCGAAGGTTTCCGTAACCACTTTTATATGAAGCTCCCTTTAATTTGTATGATTAATAATCTTGTTAAAACTACGCGTGCGCTTTATTTGTATAAACAGAAAAGTATTTCCCAGCTGTAGTAAGTTTTGTCAGCACGATGACGTGTCGGTCGGTTGACGTCGATACATTCCAGAATTATAATAACATCATTGCTCTTAGATGTTAATTATTTGGATCAATAGTTCGTAAGTATTCGTAACATCCAGAGGTATATTATCAATACATAATAACAAGTACTTCGATAGAACTTTTTTACTTCTGTGTAGGTATGTGTCTACATAGAAGGGTGACTGTACGTATATACCCAAAAAGTGCATATCTTAGTTTTAAATACTAGTTCCACCCAATAAAGCGTTCCAAGGTCAGTAACTGTAGCAATACAATACAAAAATACTCTTTATTGAACACGAAAAATAACAGAACACGGAACAGTACGTTTAAAACATAGGTATACTACAGGCGGTCTTACCGCTAAATAGCGATCTCTTCCAGACAACGTTGGATAGAGAATTAAATAACAACACAAATTCATGGCAGGCGGTACACTTAGAGTATTTCAATTTTAACATAAAATCTATTTATATCTAAACTAAATATAATTACATAAAGGCAATACCTAATTATTTAATAATATACACACACATACATCCTCCAAATCAGCCAAACAATGAAAGAGAAGAATGAATGAATGGAAGAGATCCCTTAAAGGATAAGTTCGCCATTGTTCATACCTTTGGTGTTTCTGTTTCGTTTTTTTACTTTGTTATCTTTTGTTTGTGCAATAAGTAAAGAGTTTACATACATACATACATACACGAGGTATGGGATAAAAGAAAACATAAATGTAAGAAAAAGTAAAGGGAAATCTACAGAAGTGATAGAAAATGCTCCTTTAGGTTGCTTTTAAAAATGGTAACAGTTTGAGCACGCCTTACCTCTACACGCAAAGCATCGACATCGACGTCGGTGGCCTAGGGCTTGAGATCATACATACCAAGTTCAGACCCCAGCGGTTTCCAGAGTAGGTTAGTTATACAAAAGATCCTACAGAATCTAAGTACCGAAACGGCTTCTCTTCGAAAAGCTCTGCAGCGACTCATGCAACGATTTAAATATGCATCGAGGTATTGTAAAATAGCATTTAAATGACATGCAAGCAACAGTGTTCGCATTGTTGTGTTCCGGTGTGGGGATAAGATAACCGGTGAAATTAAACGCATTTGCGGTCTTACGATTACAGTCTTGAGAATTCAAATGTCTATGAGTCTCAGATTCCACTTACCATCAGGTGGCCTGAGTGTTCGTGTGCCTTCTCATTCACATACGTCGTTATCGCGGGTACAATTACCAATCAGATAAAGAGCAGATAAAACAGAATGTCTATTTGGTAGAAACGGACGTATTCTGCCTACAGCTTCTAAACATCTAAGAAGCTCTTTACATGTGGAGAGTTTTCTCTAGAAAAGATCAATAAAAAATACAGCCGCAAAGGGTTATGGGTTAAACTGTTGTCATATGTTTCCATCTGTTTAGTTAACAAGTTTATACATAGGAAATAAGTAAATTTAATTATATTTTAAACGTGTTTTTTTAACAATTTTAACAATATATTGATAAAATTTTTGAATATGGGATTTTCTAACTGAGACCATGGTATATTACAGTTTACCATAAATTTGGTCAATTCCATCCTAAAATCTTTTTTGACGGATGTATGCTTTTCCAAGTTGAAATGTCGTTCCATAGAAGCTCTGGGGGAAACTAACATTGCACTTAGTGCAATATAATTTTGTATCGCGAGCCTGTAATTCAGGATAATCCTTTGTCCACAACTCCACAAATTTTTCGCACGTTTTTTTCCTTCGCGGCATTTTAAAAGCACTCGGCAATAAATATATTACACACAGTTATCAGGTCGGGTAATTGATAATGTACTTACTAACAAATGACAATGTCAAATAGGAAAAATTATTAAAGAGTTTGCATTTAAGTTCAACAAGTGACTCAAGTCAAGTATGGAGGTTGGGTATTAGAAATACCTAATGTGTGATACATTTTAAACTCGTAGCAGTAGGCATAGATGTTCCTCAAAATGAGTTTTGCGTCTGTTATTGCTTGTTTTTCATAATCTTTCTGTACTGTCAAATCGTTTTTGTACCCGCGACAACGACGTATGCTCATTAACATAAAAAAAAAAAAAAAAAACTACTGATCCAACAACTCGGCCTAAAAAAGCTGTCTTGTGAAGTCTTGTGGTCTTTCGCCGCATAAATTGTTATTAAAGATTCAATAATCGAATCCCTGAGATTCAATTAACGTAAGAACTTCGTCACATTGGCATTTTGTTTGTAAATTCTTACGAATAATCATGAAGCGTCACTGTGACATAGTTCTATGGTGGGTCAGGGTTTCATTTGACCGGTTGTACACTTACACAATGGTAAACTGGGGTCCTAGTGATAATGAGTATAAGTCAACTTAACTCGTTATAAAAAAAAGGTATATAAATAATCTGAGTATACTAGACTTAAACCCTTTTTCACTTGATCTTCAGAAGACTTTTCTTTTTCACTAGGTCCCCAGAATACACCCCGGTGGTTTCTCTAAAAAAAAAACAACTGGTTATGCACGGAGTTCCATATAATGCAAGAATCGTTTATTAACTTACATTATCAGTGATCAGTGATCAGTGATCTGATTTCCGGATGCAATTCGCGGGATATCGAGTCGTAATCTTAATATGGATGCGACTCTTATCCCGCATAAACGTTGAGTAAGCTTGGAATAGTTAAGTATACCATGCTCTGTCCTTATCTGTCATTGCGACATTTGAATTTGACAAATGAGGACAAAGCATGTTATAACTATTCCAAGCTTATTCAACGTTTATTAGTAAGGGGTAGACATGTGCGCCGGCCGCCGCGCCGCCGCCGCCGATGATTTGCCTCACGCCGCCGCCGCCGGTTCAACCGTCGGCGTAAAATCGGCGTGAAATATTCTCCAATCTTCCTCAACAGATTGTTTATTCCCAATATGAATGTCCCGACCTGGCTTCGCTTCAGATTACGAGAGTTTTCTCTAACACTTGTATATAAACCAGAACTTTTATAAAAACCTTCCGTGAAAATTACCTTCAAAATTCTAAAATCAAGTAAACATAAAAGGCAATTGTATTTGCATACTTTAAAGTCTAACAATGTAATTGTTAAAAAAAAGTATAAAAAATACTGTCAAATCATAAAATCAGTAACAAAACAATCAAAACGTATTACAAATATTAACTTTATCAATCAGAGTACTAATAAAAGCAAAGCAACATGGCAAATAATAAAACAAAATACGACACATATAAATAGGATAAAGGACACAGTTGATTACATAAAAAAAGATGACATTATAATTAATAAACCGCTCGACGTCGCTAACACAATTAATGATTTTTTTATAAATTTAAATAATACCAGAAAAGACATACCCAATCATAAACCTGTAACCCAACCTAACGCAAGTAGTATATTTTTAATACCAGTAAGCACGCACGAGATAAAAACTATCGTTAAAGAATTAAAGAATAAAAAAAGTACAGGATATGACAAAATACCAATGTTGTTAATTAAATCGAATATTGAGTACATAGCAGAACCATTGGCACATATTATAAATTTAACCCTAGAAAGCGGAATTTTTCCAAGTGACTTAAAAAGAGCATTAATAAAACCCTTGCATAAAAAAGGTCCCAAACATGACATAAACAATTATAGACCAATTGCATTACTATCTAATTTCTCAAAGATATTCGAAAAAGTTATATTAAATCGTATAATATCATTCTTCAACAAAAACAACATATTAAATAAAAATCAATTTGGTTTTCAAAAAGGGAAAAATACAACGATAGCTATATTTAAAATTTTAAAACAAATATGGACAGATATACATAAAAAAACACTTCTATTGGGATTTTTATAGACCTTTCAAAGGCGTTTGACTGTGTTTCACACGAAATATTATTAAACCAGCTTGAACATGTTGGAATACGCGGGTCAGCATTAAAATTAATTGAGAACTATCTTACTGATAGACCTCAAGCTACAGTGTTAGATACATATGATAAAACTTCAAAGACGATCACAAAAGTACAGTCAAACTATGTAAAAAATCTACAAGGGGTACCTCAAGGAAGCGTATTAGGGCCTCTATTATTTTTAGTATATGTAAACGAGTTTCCCCTAGTGATTGACCACTTGTGTGTAATGTTTGCTGATGATGCTACAATATTTATATCTGAGGAAAAACTAAAGGGCTCTGATATTACTCAAGAGACGTATAATACACTAAGAATTGTGGTTAAATGGTTATCCTCTTTAAATTTAAATGTTAACTTAGACAAGACGAAAATTATACAGTTTACGAACTATAAACAGGAATCAAAATGTATAGATATAATAATAAATAATGAAAAAATTGAACAGGTTAAGAACACGAATTTCTTAGGTGTTACAATAGACAGCAACTTAAACTGGAAGAGTCACATTGAAAAAATAAATAAAACAATTTCAAAGAGCTGTTTTGCACTATCAATGTTAATTAATATAACATCAATTGAGGTTGCTTGTAAGGCTTATTATGGTAATGTTTATCCTCAACTGACATATGGCATAATTTTTTGGGGTAACTCAGTAAATGTTGGGTCCACTTTCCTTCTTCAAAAGAAATGCCTACGCATCATATTTAAGCTTAAAAATACGGAATCCGTAAGAAACGTATTTAAAAACTACAGAATTTTAACTCTGACGTGCATTTATATATTAGAAATAAGTTTATTTGTTAAGGAGCGTACTGACGACTTCAATAAAAAAAGTGACTTTAAGATAAATTTAAGATCTCAATATAAAAATGACTTGTGTACAGTTCGTCCTTCTAGCTTTATACTGAACAAAAGCACTTATGTCACTGGAATAAAAATACATAATCATTTACCGGAATGTATAAAGTCGCTATGTAATGCACAGTTCAAAAATAATCTTAAGGAATGGCTACTTTGCAAATGTTTTTATAATTTAAATGATTTTTTTTTCTGTAAAGTATTAATTAATAAAATTTAGATGTAAGGTTATTATTGTACGTCCGAAATGGGCAAACTGTTGGAACTATTAATCTTTTGATTTTGACATGTAATAACAATTGTACACAGTTTGACAATAAATGCTTATCTTATCTTATCTTATCTTACCTTAATGATGGTGAAAACCCCATCAAAATCCGATGCGTGGTTTAGGAGTTAGCAGATATGCAGACAGACAGACAGACAGACGCGAAAAGCGACTTCATTTTATACTATGTCAAGATAAAGATAACGTTAATAAATGATGTGTGCTTACGAGTATTATCATAAAACAAACAATTCGTTCGATTCTCCGTTGTGTACCCTTTTTTTAGAGTTCCGTAATCAAACTAGGAACCCGGAAAAATTTGCCATGTCTGTCCATCTGTCTGTCCGTTCGCAGCCTAGCTCAGAGACTCTTAGTAATGGAAAGCTGTTATTCGGCATGATATACATATTAGTCACGCTCACGCCGACAAAGTAGTAAAATTAAATCTTGAAAAAAATATGTTTTAGGGTACCTCCCCTACACCTAAAGTGGGTATGGTTTTTTTTCTCGTTTCCCCAATATTGCGGGTTTGTGAAAACTATTTTTGATTGAGGGATCAGTTTGTGAAATATGAATTTTTCTCTGTGTTTATAGTTCTCAACGCTTCTGAACCCTACACTGAGCATGGTCCGACATGCTCTTGCCCGGTTTTTTAATCTTTCCATGCAGATTTTTTTCATTGTCACTAAAGATTTCGACATGGTTATAGTTTTATAACAAAAAAGGTTTAAATTTAGAATTCAATGGTAATCAAAAGCCTAAAACGTTATCTTATTAGTTCTATGTATACACAACTTCTGTTTTCAATCTCATAAGTAAAAAGTAAATACGTGTCTATGTCAGACATTATCTCTTCTCAAACATGTCCGGAAAGGATGGCTTTTATTTTCGGAATACGAGGACGCGAAGCGCCTCATTTTCTTCCTAGGAGTAAAATAAAGTATGAAAACATATCCCTGTCCACTGCGATGTTTTATTTAAAAATGCTCTACACTCAAAGCAATGAAAACGAGTCACTTTCTATGGAAATTCTGTACGAAGTGACCCGTTTTCATTGCTCTTGGTTATTATTGCATATAAAATCTAAATGACCATGAAAAAATTCCATACACCCAACTTCATAAAAGGGTTGGGCGGGCGGCGGTTCTAAGTGCCTAAAATCTTAATACTAGTAGTTTTCAAAAAAAATAAGTATACTGTCAAAAACACCAATATCTGTATATGGCCATCATGTATACCTTATCGTCAGTGGCATAGGGGCGTATAGATATTTTTGACGTCTTGTGAACCTATATAATATTTATGACGTTGACTGTACTTATATATCCTACTAATGCTATAAACGCGAAAGTTTATAAGTAAAAAATACTGAACGGATTTAGGTGAAATTTGGAATGAAACAGCTTATAACTTGGATTAACACAGGCTACCTTTCATATCGCTATTCCCACGGGAACTGATTTATACGCGTACGAAGTCGCGGGCGGAAGCTAGTTTATTTATATATATTTGTATTATTTCCCCGGATTGTACGAGGACATAATTATCCGTCGATGGAATTAGAATTGCCTGACTTGTATTTTAGCAGTTTAGGCCTGGCCAAGGCTCGGCCCGCTAACCACAGGCAATCCCCTCCTTTCTTTTATCAAGTATAAACCGCTGAACCGATTTAGATGAAATTTGGTACCTATGTAGATAGTTTGGAGACCCAGGGTGCTTTTTATCCCGGAAAATTGGACGGTTCCTGAGGACGGAGCGATAAACGAGCTATACGCGGACGGAGTCGCCGAAAGCAACTAGTATTCTATAACATCAAAATTTCAGCTTTCACACTTCAAGTCATAAATTTATTACTATAGAGACCTAACTCGAAATTAAAAATATCTCAATTAGGTCACTATTGTACTGAAGGTAATAATGTGTTCTTTTGTACAATTAAAAACCATTCTCGGAATTTAAGTAGATACTACAGTTTATTAGAAAACACAATAGTAGAAAAGAGGGCGCCACTGGGCGCTCGGGTTAGTCTTAGGCCGCGTTTCCACAAGAGCTGTGCGAGGTAGCGAAGCGGTGTGCGAGGAAGAAAAACCACCAATAGGATTCCTAGCCTCGCTCAGGGCAGCTCTCCTATTGGTGGATTTTTTTCCGGGAAATTCAGGAACTACTTCTGCAAAATGTGGTTACAGAATTATCAACAAGTCTTTTTAGAGTTGGTATTTCTGTAGCTCTGCCTACCCTACTCTGGGAATTAAGGTGTGATGTTATGTATTTATGTAATGCAGCAACTTATTTAGCCATTATGGAGTAATAGTTCTTGAATGTTGCCTGTTAAGGCTGCGTTTCCACCAGAGCTGTGACTAGAGGAACCATAGGACTATAGGAACTCTCCTATGGTCACCTTCCGTTCTCATCATAGGTATTTTATTCGCAAAGTTTTGCCTTAGAACTGTAGGAGATTATACAGGGTAATTTTTTATCAGTGCACCAATTTTAACATATGATTTTGTATCGTTAATATAATATGTTTCGACAGTAAAAAGATGTTCAAAAAAAAATTTCTTTTTGTTGGAAATTATCTCGTTTTTACCATCTCGTGTGGACACAGTCACACTAGAAATGATGACATGGGTTGTCAAGCTGTAGGTATGCGATACACTGTATTGATATTCGAAATTTGAAATTTCATGTACAGTCAAGGTTATAAATATGTATACACTTTAGTACCTTGTCTATTTAACGTCATGTTTAAACTGCCATATGAAAATGTCACAGCGATTAAAGTGACAAGGTACTAAAGTGTATACATATTTATAACCTTGACTGTACAGCTTATCAGACAACAAGCTTCTCCTACTGATATTCCAAATTCGAAATTTCATTTATTAACTTACTTAGCAACCCTCCCCTCTCCTCGCACCCCTACATTAGAGGGTCCATAATATCGTTAAGTAAGTGGAATCATTGAATCGGCAATATCTCTAATATTTTTGAAGCTAGAGTAAAAATAACACAACATGTGTTATTGATTAACAATAGCGAAGCAAATATTAAAATGTGTGCACCCATTAAAATATCGGGTCAGACTCGTGGTCATACCAGGTTGTCACACCAGTGTGATGACGAGTAATTTATTTTCCTCGTAGCCACACTGTTTGGTGTGACCAATAGTAAGTTACCAAAACTTGAGACTCGTGGTCACACTACTAGTTTAGAAAAATCTATAATAGAACACGTAGGTAGGTTTAAAGATTGCGTTAGTTTTGCAGCAGGCCCGGAGGGCCAAACCACACAGAAATAGGAGGTCCGCGACAGCGGAGCTCCGTCGACACCGTCTAACTTCAAATAAATAAGTGTCGACGGAGCTCCGCTACCGCGGAGATTCTGTTTCTGGGCGGTTTGGCCCTCCGGGCCTGCCGCAAAACTAACATGACCCAACCTACCTCCATATTACGGCCTAATGTTAAGTGGAAAATTGTAATTAAAATTATCATTGCCGTTGAGTGCTTCACAACACTCAATAAATATAATATTCAGTAAAGTGCGATCTTGTTTAAAGTGATGTGGCTACGAGGAAAATAAATTACTCGTCATCACACTGGTGTGACAAAACGGTGTGACCACGAGTCTGAAGGGTAAAATATTACTTTGTATACGATTGTATGGCGTTATGTTTGACCGCTCTTTTAACCTACTGAGACCTGGTGTTCTATAGGAAGTACATAATTAAGCCCATTTAGTTTGAACTTTATTTCAATGACTATAAAGTTCATTTTAATTCGTTTCAAACTTGAAAATGCCATTTAAAAGCAAAGGAAATTGAGCTTTATTACCTTGCCTGTAGATTCAAATTCTAAGTCACAAAAATCTCCCTGTTGGCAGTATGGTGGGCCTCACGAGGGTATAGGACAAAAAGCAGTAATTTTTCCAACGTCCTTTTAAAGTGCGCATTATTCAAGCGCCTACATTTCCCTTAAACCACATTGCTACTATTATTTTTGTAGGCGATTTGAATCGTGAGCGCTGAATTTTATTTACGTATTACGTGTTATTTTGTTGACAGAAAAATATCCAGTTTATATTTACGGTAGTCCATTATTAAGTACTATATTATGTATTAAATCTTACGATTTTTCTTAATTCTAAAAAATACTTTGGTTTAAGGAACAGATTTCCCTTTAATACCCAGACTAATTCATTCATCAAATCTATCGGGACCTTACGGTGCTCAAAAATATCTGAACTAGACTCTATTGTTACAGGGATAAGAGCGTGTGCAGATATTTGTGAGCAACTAGTATGCTTTAAAATTCTTGATGGCGTATGTACTTACACCCTACAGACAGTAGGTAGTCGACCAAATACGTGTCCACCCTAAGGTTGTACTTCGTGTGCGTGTTATCAAACAATAAGGTCGATAAAGGTGTGGGTGTGTCAATAAATATCTACAAGAAAAAGCCTTTATAACAGAATCTTTATTTAAAAAACAGTATATACCATGTTTATAAAACCTAAATATACAAAAGATACAATAATCAGATCTACAAGCTCAAACTATCGATACAACATTGATTGAACACAAATGGCCGTATCTCAGACAAAACACCTGTAGCAAATGTAACCTTATTACTAACAGTAGAAGATAGAATTTGCTTTGGCTATTGAATTTGAGATACCGCGTATTGGTCTACGAGAGCAGAGTTACTTATGTATGCGACCGTACAAGCCAAACCAGTCGTGAACATTCCTACTAATATTGATACTACAATATGTACTTTTCAAAAATAGATTTAATAAAAAAAGTATTTAAATAGTGATTAAATTTTATGTACTAACAATTTTCGACATTTCTTTGGCTTATTCGTTACGTATTCAAACGAGATCGCTGACTGATCCAAAATGAATCCAATCGTGCTAGTTCTAATAAGACAATTACCCATACCTAAATATGCAGCTACCAACAAGGGGCTACATCTACTTTGAACGGTCACGAGCGTAAACTTAAGACCCATTTAAAAAAAACTCCTTGAAGTTGTCAATGTCCTTAGAGATGCCAAGTCATTTGTAGGTAACTTAGAGAAAACTCAACCTTATTGCTGTAGAATGTCAGATTGACTTTGAACCTAAGGTGGGTCACAAATTTAAGTCTTTGACTGTACACTTATAAGTTATAAGTGAGATTTATACAGAAGGCTAGCCATTCAAGGCGTCACTTTCAACACGTTTGACATAACATATCGCTATAGCGTTCTAGAATAATACTAAATCAAATAACAATTAATTTAATAAAAGTGCCAGTTTTTAAAACAGCAAACTCTTAGTAACTCGCGTTTTAAACAATATTAAGGCAAGGTCACTATGCATTTTTAATTCATGCCTAACGTTTTACTATAATATTCGTTTAAAAATAAGCAACAGAAATGTTAGTCTATGACTATTACTAAAACTATGGAATCATTATATTATCACAGACTATATCTATCAAGCCATCGAGAGCAATATAACGGGTCAATGTACATACAAATTACTGTACAGTAAGACCACAAATATAAGTTACGCCGGCAATCTTTGTCCACGCAGAAAGGTGCTCACTAATGCCGAAGATAAACGAACGTAAAAATCAATTCAATACAAACCTTGTCGTGTTACGCGTAAGGTAGAATATGAAATGACAGTTAAACTCGTGCTTTCTCGCTCATGGCGATTAGCGATTAGCGATTAGCGATTAGCGCTCGTGCATCTCAGCTTGTATACGAATGACAACTGACGCGACGCTAAATAAAATGGCGGTCGACGGCGTCGCTGCAATGGCTGCCGAATATTTGACCAAAAGCCGTCGAAGTTTTACCCGCGCAAACGTACTGCCTTATAATTGGCCAAAACGTTTTCGCGCCTTCTAAAAAAATGCTTTCTGCGCAGGTACATCGTTGTAACTTATATTTGTGGTACTACTGTACCCCGTGTACAATTTATTTGCTCTCAATTTTAGTTACAATTTAGAACACAACATTACTGGCGGCGCTCGCTTCTAATATAGTTTACAAAAAACTCCCAACACTGTTTTATGGGGGAGCGACCTATTACTTTATCGAAATTCATTTCAACGAACGCATCAGTACACAGAGTTTTTATGTCATCATAATGAAATTCTCGCTGTATTTTGTCACTACTTTGATAAAACCTCGTACCTCAGAATTCGTGATGTATAATTTAAAACTTATCTCTCTTCACATTAAATTTTAAAATCGTACATCACGAAAAATAAAGACGAGGTTTTATCAAAGTAGTGACGGTTTTTTTTAGTAGTCGTAAGTCTAACCTTACCTAACTTACGTAATGATTTAATGAATGTTGAAGATCATAATTTCAGTAGAAAATAGTCTTTATTGAAATGATGCAATCGATGAAGTGAGATTATATAAATTTCTGGGTTAGGTACCATTTTTATAGCATGGAGGAGGCAAACGAACACAGGCCACCTGATGGTAAGTGGCCTATGAGACCCAAGCATATGCAATCTCAAGGCTGCAATGTTAAGACTGCAATCTTAAAACTGCAAATGTGTTGCCAACCAAGACTAAAATGGAATGACTATCGAGGAACTATTTTTTGACATAATTGTGTCCAGATATATATTTTTAATATGGTAAGAGGGCCCTGGAGGACTATAAACATTTCCAAGATTTTCACTGCAATCTCAAGACTGTTATCTTAAGACTGCAAATTGCTAAATCTTAGATAGAATGCCTCCATGCTAGTCATTTTACACAGAAACAGCAGTGCGAACCTTTTTGCATGGAGGCAGATTAAACTTCAAGATGGTGAACAGGGTCCTACCACCACTAAGGTGGCGGGATAATTATCCTGGTTTTGACATCAAAGAATAGCTCGCCGAATTGATCTTACATGAAATATATCTAGACACCCTTGCAAAGAATAAGGACACTTTAGATTTGTCAAGTAATTTAAATATACTGGCAGAAAATGTAATGGTACAAATTGAAGAAAGTATTCTTTACCATGAATTATAACTGTTGTATATAAGTAATATTTTCTCAACACTGCTAGGAAATCGTCACTTTTATGACAGGTTTGCTCGGAGCAGTTGAGAAAAGCACTACGCATCAACCACTATATGACTCTTCCATAAATCACGTTCTTTCTACCCTCGGCACCAATGTAATATAATTGAACTTTGTAGCATAAAATCTCATTCCATTACACTATATTTAAACCACTCAAAGCAAACGTGGGTGCCCGTTTCCGATGCACAGGCGTTTAGCCACTAATGGCCTGAGAGCCGAGTGGTGTGGCGCGTTCCCATACTAAAACGCGTGCCCAAAGCGTGGGGGAGGCGTTTTTACTATACTACCCGCAAAACCAAGTGGCAAGCCAGGCAATAATCGTCACTATTGCTATTAACCAGCGGTGATGTTAATACCAGCATAACGCTGAGTTGAAACCATTTAGTGACAGCAGGTCTTTTGTTTATGTCAGAATTTTGTTCCTTTTTAACCGACTTCAAAAAAGGAGAAGGTTGTACGTTCACCGATTACTCCGTCAATTGTGGACCGATATTGAAAATTATTTTTTGGTTTGATCAAATCTGAATCTTATGAGGTGATCAGTGAGGAATTGAGGGAACTCCTCAAAAATTGTAGGCAAACATATAGCGATTTTAGTATTTTTAATAACAAGTCTAGCATTTGCATTCAGAAAGTATTACTGAAGTGGAACTGATGACGAAGACCACAGATGGCCCCCGGAACTCCTCAACGGTACCTTTTTCGAGGGTGGCGATAATATATCTCGATTTAAATAGTTTAGCGACTACCTCGAAGAATATTTACTTGACTATGACCTTCCCGCGGCTTTGCTTGCGGCGCATTTGGTATAACTTAGTTTCATATCAACTTAGAAGTGGGACTACGTAACAGAGTATTGCAATCACTTAAAAGTATAAAATAAAATAAATGTTTTAAAAAACAAAAAGCCGCCTTCAAAAACGCAAAAACACAACTTCTTTTAAAATCGTACCTAATAGGTTAGCCCAACTGAAGTCAGCGACCACAATATTTTCAACAAAAAAAGCCGACTTCAGTTGATTAGGTAGGTGCCTACGATTTTAAAAGAAGTTTTGTTTTTACGTTTTTTGTGTGTCTGTTGTTTGTCACGAATAAATGTATTTTCTCTTTTTCTTTTCTTTCTATTGCACTCTTGTTGAACGGCCCGCTTCATAAGGCAGTGCAGGTGCGAAAGAGATGCCATGATTCCGATGATTCATGACCTGTCTCGCCACTTGGTTTTGCGGATAATATATTTGAACGCGCCGCACTGACTGCCCTCCTAAGTCAATAAGCAGTATCTCAAACTCAATAGTCAAAGCAGGTTCAATCCTATCATGATGGTAATAAGGTTGCATTTGTAACAGGAGTTTTGTCTGAGATACTGCCATTTGTTTTAGCAGGGCAGCACTGTAACGCCTCCGCTCTCAATGCGTTTGGTCTTAAGGTGCTAATTTCTTTGGCAATCATTTAGTACAATTACATTATAGTATTTATAGTTATTTATACTTTGGTGTCATCGTTACATAAACATCATTCACAATACAAATACATAAAAACTGGGTTTTTAAATGTATGTACAGTGACGTCAAGTGTATTGTGACGGAAGTTTACTTTTAAACAATTTATCGACGACCTATGAGTTATCTATTATTGGATTTTCATTTTACGTTATACAATGTATGTTAGAATAAGTTTGTATAACATCAGGCGTGGTTTTACATAAAATACAACTCGAAGTAGCAAACAACAAGAAGTTAAAGGAGTTTAAAAAGATTAAGCTAGTTTTAATGGCAACGTCAGATATATTTTAGGAGTCGTTTACAAAAAAAAAAACATATTTAAGGGCTCAATGAAATCAAAATCAAGACCGCGCAGTCATACAAACTATTCGGATAGCTTTCGTTACACAAACGAATCAATTAAGTTTTGTTTTAATTAGAGCTCTTAATTCTTTAAATTGATTCATGATTTCTATGCAAATTTAAAGATTTGAAATAGGTGCAAATGGGGATAGTAAATGTCATTTTACACGAGTCCCGAGGTGCCTTGGCCCGAACTGCAAGTGTATCAAAAGACATTTTTAATACATTTGCAAAAAAATGTCAATGAAAAAAAAACCAATTAGAAGAGACAATTGTACTTAATGCTCAATTTGATAAAATTCACAGTCAAGGGTAAAAAACACTAGTAATAAAAAACCAACTTTCCGCATGGTATAAAGCTAAAACAAGTACCACTTTAAGAGCCACTTTAATTAAAAAATCTAAATTAGTAATATTTTAAATTAAACTTTGTTTTTTCTAGCAAACTAATTTCAAAGTACAATACTAAAGTAACCAATCAAAATTATTTTTTAGTTTATCTACTGTCAAATACGCATGCGTGTAAACATAAAGTGAAGTTGAATATTATTATTTTGGAATAACATTTAAAAACCCCAGCTATAAAAACGTATCATTGCAATGATCGATCAATTTTGTACGTACGTTATATTTGACGTTGGTTAGGGGACGGAAACTTGACTCTTCTTCTTTTGGACTCCTGCTCTAGCTGCTCTCAAACCTATTAAGAAAGAAACAAAATTAGATTCCAAATCAGAGTAGTACAGTACGATTACTGTAAGTTTACCGGTAACACCTTAAAATTCCGAAGTCATCATTTTTCCTTTCACGTTGGAGCTATTTTAAATTAAACGCATAATTTAGTTGCTATACGTAAGTTTGGTTAGGTTTGATTTATTAATTCGAAATTATGAAAATTCTGTATTTTGATCAATACGGAATTCAAAAAAATTGGAATTATGTAGTGTACCCAAGTTTAATTTCATACAAATAAAGCAATTTTCAGAATACTGCTACTCCTTCGGGCAAGCTGAAGAACTATCATAACATTCATAACCTAAAACGCCCTCCTCATAAACCTCATATTACTGACATTCATATCGGTCAGTCGGACCACGCAGTCGGACCACGGAACAAACAGCCTAGAGACTTCAGTGCTAATTCGTCCATATTCCTATATGGTCCAGTGCTAAGTGGTCCACAGTTCTACGTGCACATGTCTTACTCATTTCCATGATAGACAAATTTAATAGAGTCAAGCCAAATTCCTAAAAAGTTGGTTGATTTTACCAGTTGCTTTTTCATTTAATAAAACCAAAGAAAGAGGAATGTAGATGAATTAGGAAAGTCAAGGTCACTACCAACTAAGCCAACGTGAAATAACTAAAAATAAAATTAAACACACCTTCATTTTACTTTAGTGAGAGCACTCTCCACCTGTAATTCAATTTAGCTCCCGAAATTCCCATGTCTGGTTATGAAAGTTACCACCTACATACATACATAACATCACGCCTTCATTCCCAGAGGGGTAGGCAGAGCTACAGAAATACCAACAACTCTTTGACATGTTTATAATTCTGTAACCACATTTTGCACAAGTAGGCTAAGATGCTTGCCAGTGTTTTAGTGACAGCCTAACAGTACAACAAGCCTTTATTCCCTAAGTCGCCTCTAACGAAATCCACGGGAAGCCATGGCACTATTCTAAATAAAAACAAATGAAGTAGAATGGATTTTCATACCTTATACCACTTCCTGTAGGTTTGGTCCATGGCACACGTGACAATTCGGTCAATTGGGCCCACGATGACGGGTATGCAGCCTAGAGCAATACCTACCGTAGCCACCTTGACTGCCACGGTCGGTATCGCCAGCTTACTAAGGTTCCGGTGGGTGAACGCTGATATCCTGAAAGCGTATTTATTTATTCACTAGCTGTTACCCGCGACTCAGTACGCGGAAAAATCGTTTATCACTATTCCCTTAGGAACCATCCCTTTTTTCATATTAAAAGTAGCCCATGTCCTTCCCTGGGACTCAAACTATCTCCATACCAAATCTCATCAAAATCGGTTCAGCGGTTTATCCGTGCGTGTAAAAAACAGACAGAGTTACTTTTACATTTATAATAGTTAGTATAGAAGTATAGATTGATTATACAAAACTAAAATGTAGAATGTTTTTTTTTAATTTCTACCTTTTTTTTTCATACAGGAGTCAGTGACGCTACAAACGACATTTTTTTTATGGGAGGGGGGGGTTTTCTTTTACACCCTGTATGTAGTGAGGTCACCAATGTATCAGCTGATACCTACCTATTCTCTAATTATTAGTTTAACGATGCTACCTAGTTGGTTACTAAGTTCTGTTACTCGATTTGCAAACTCTTTTCTTGCGTTAAAACAAATGCTACCAAAAAAATAAAAAATGACATAATATGGCGGGTTGTCAATTATAATTTTATAGCACACACAACACTTATCTCGTCGTATTTATAATGGAATGGGGTCTAAAAGAAAATCGTGTCGCTGTAATTGCGTTGCACAAATGCGGGCATCCGCCAAACTTGATTTTGAAGTTGCTTCAAAATCTGAAAATCAACAAACAATTCGTTTATCGTACCATTAATAGGTACAATAGTACCCTGAGCTTTGATGACCGCAAGAGGTCTGGAAGACTACGCACCGTTCGGACCCCAGCTCTAATAAAGGCAGTGAAGGCGAGAATCGCAAGAAACCCGGAAGCAAAAGTTGTTGGCAATTCAGATGTCTGTGAAGAGAAGCTCCCTTAAAAAGTTATCAATCAAGACCTTGGACTACACGCTTATCGTAGACGGAAAGGTCATTTGCGTAATGGACGATTGAAGACTATGAGGCTGAATAGAAGTCGCGTGCTACTGAAGCGGTACGCACAAAATGGTCACCGAAATATATTATTTACAGACGAAAAAAATTTTACCATTGAAGAATGTTGTAACCGCCAGAATGACAGAGTATATGCAAAAAACAGTCAAGAAGCGAGTGTAGCTGTTCCGAGAGTGCAACGAGGCCATCATCCCTCTTATGTCATGATTTGGTTAGGTGTGTCATACTCAGGGTTAACACAGGTCCATTTCTGTGAAAAAGGTGTCAAAACTAAAGGGGCTAAAGTTTACCAGGGAACCGTTCTGGAACCAATAGTGAAGCCTTTAAGCCACTCTCTATTTCAAAACCAGCCCTGGGTCTTTCAACAAGACTCAGCCCCTGCACATAAGGCAAAAACAACTCAAGCCTGGTTTCGATGCAACAAAATTGACTTCATTGCCCACGAAGACTGGCCCTCATCCAGCCCGGACCTCAACCCCCTGGATTATGCTATATGGCAGGTTATTGAGGAGAAAGCCTGTGCTAAACCCCACACAAATCTTGACTCCCTCAAGCGGGCCATACTCAAGACAGTGACGGAATTAGATATGACAACCGTACGTGCCGCTATTGATGACTGGCCTCGTCGTCTGAAGGCCTGTGTTCAGGTCCAGGGAGGCCATTTTTAATGAAATTGACAAATGTAAATCCTGATTGTGTGTACTTCATTTTAATATATAATTTATTTAACTTTCGTTAGTATATTTTATATAGATAAGGATTATTACAGTAACATAACTTAGTAACCAACTAGGTATAAAACTTTATAGCCTCTATTAAGTTTTATAGTTTAAATCCGCTGACGTGCATAACCATTAGTTCCACACCATTAACCTTAAGCCTAGATAAAGACTAGAAACCATAGTATATAAACTGTACAATTTTACCAATAAATGATGAGTATTCCTCCAGACTCTTGAGTTGTCATTATACCTCCCACCGTACACTTCATGGCGACCCTGCCAGTCGGGCTGCTCGAGGCAGCCTCAGCTTCAGTCAGCACGCAGCCGCTCAGACCAACCAAGTAACCAGCTCCAGCCTGCTTCATCCAGCATCAGCCAGCTCCACCCAGCTCCAGCCAGCAAAAGTCAGCTCCAGCCAGCAAAAGCCAGCTCCAGCCAGCTTCAAAGGACCAGCCGAAAAACCGATCCGCCGCAGCTCCAAGCACGACATGGGACACCAATGCACAAAAGAAGACAAAAAAGAAGAGGTCATCATCGCTCAGAACGGCCAGTCCAACGACGCAACCACGAGCCAAACCTACAGAGGCGAGGTTACGGTGTATTTGACCACGACACTACTCATTGTCGTATGTATTATATTCATCTATGCATTGTGGAAGAAGATCCACGAATGTCCAACTAAAAAGATCGAGCGACAAGCAGTAGCAGCAACCATGCGGAACCGGCCGGAGCAGATCGTCTAGCAACAAGTCTACGCAGCAGCAGCCACCCAGCAACAGCGCGTAACCACAGCCACACCACAGCACAGCACAGCACAGCAACATGATGAAGGTATCAATTTAAGATAGCCCTAACCATAACAGAGTAAATCCTATTATTGTACGAAAACCTAAAATGTTAGCACAAACAAAACATACTAAAACTTATTAATGACTTCCACTCAGGATTTATATAATCAATTAAAAACACTACAGGAGGATATTAGAAAATTAGGACCAGAACGCCGAACAGAGCCTATTGGTCAAAATAAACGTCAACAAGTTAAAAAATTGTATAACCAGTACGAAGTATTTATAGAGCAATATAGTTCAAAATTAGAAAAACCAGAACTTTCTGTAAAAGACCGTGAATTAATCCAGTCATACTTTCTAAAAATAGAGGAAACTTATAGTAAAATTTTGGCAACATACGAACAAGACAACGAAAATCTAATTGCAATGACGTCGAACGACAGTTTTGATTGTTACCAGTTATGGACGGCTCGGAAGCCGTCACTAAGCAACTTATAGACGCCATAGACTTATATTCCGCAATGATTAAGGACACAGACTATAAGTCTTTTTTGTCTTCTATGTGCATTGGTGTCCCATGTCGTGCTTGGAGCTGCGGCGGATCGGTTTTTCGGCTGGTCCTTTGGAGCTGGCTGGAGCTGACTTTTGCTGGCTGGAGCTGGCTGATGCTGGATGAAGCTGGCTGGAGCCGGTTACTTGGTTAATCTGAGCGGCTGCGTGCTGACTGAAGCTGAGGCTGCCTCGAGCAGCCCGACTGGCAGGGTAGCCATGAAGTGTACGGTGGGAGGTATAATGACAACTCAAGAGTCTGGAGGAATACTGATCGTTTATTGGTAAAATTGTATAGTTTATATACTATGGTTTCTAGTCATTATCTAGGCTTAAGGTTAATGGTGTGGAACTAATGGTTATGCATTGTCAGCGGATTTAAACTGTAAAACTTAATAGAGGCTCTAAAGTTTTATAGCATCGTTAAACTAATAATTAGAGAAGAGGTAGGTATCAGCTGTATGTATCAGCTGTTACATTGGCGACCTCACTACCAGGTGAATATATTCGGTATTGAAAGGCTTTGACAATACCTATAATAAATACGGCGGATTCGTTTGAGTCTCATACAGCCACAGTATTAGGTGGCCAAATAAATATGCCATATTACCGTTTTTTACCCGACTGTGACACAAGTAGGGCTATGTTTTTCGAGTGTATATAATGTTTATTTCTTTGGCACGCTCTACCGCCTAAACGGCTTGCCGGATTATTATATGAGGTGTCATTAGATTAGTCTCGGTTGTGGAAGTGACATAGTCATTGCGCGTGCAAAAAATGTTGTTATTTTCTACAAGAAGCGTGAAGATCTTAGACGGTTGAAATCCTTTGTGTCAAATCAAACAGCGATTTTTTCACGCGCAGTGACGAGTTCGGAAATATTTTAATCAAAGTAATGATGGGTTTAATTTCAATTTTATTTTATTCCATTTAAATATCATGAAACGCAGTCGGTTTTCAAAGCTTTATTTTTGTTACTTATTAGAAATCTTGTATAATCGGGGATTTATTTAAATAACGAAATTAAAAAATAGTAGCTTTAAAATTAATTCGGGTATATAGGTTTTGTATTAGTTTTTGTATCGGTTTGAACGGGGGGCATGACCCCCCTCCCCCGTGGCCCCTTTTGCCTATACCACGCTTACCTGTTGATCGTAATCCCAGGGATGATGACCGAAGCGAAGGTTTGCCACAAGATGGCGTCTATCGAGTCAATGGCCACTTTCTTCAGACGCCCGTCATTCTGAAAAGGTTTACAAACTTAATATTAGCGCACATTGATGATTTAGTAGAATGATGGTCATGGGTTGCAGTAAAAAAAGGTATTGGAAATGTGCAAAAAAAACTGGCACCACATACAGTTATTACGTTTTACAAGATTTTTATTTAACCACTCCCCAGGGACCGATTGAACTGAAATTAGGTATACCTGCGTAGATGATAATACAATAATACGGCATCATAGAGCTGGTCTGATGACGGAGTCTGAAGGTGGTGACAGGATCTCCGCTATACTTAAAGACCGCTATACTTAAAGACCACTATGGAGTTAGAGGTACTGCGCTAAACTTAATAAAAACGTACTTATACGGGAGAATACAAAGGGTAGACGTGAATGGAGTACGATCACCTGGGTCATTGGTCTCAATGGGCGTACCACAGGGCTCAATATTGGGTCCATTTTTATTCCTCATCTACATAAATGACTTACCTTACCTTATAAAGGACAACCATGATATAGTATTGTTTGCTGATGATACGTCACTTATGTTCAAAGTTAAACGACAACAGCAGTTTAATGTCGATGTAAACAATGCTATATCAAAAGTAGTCGGTTGGTTTAGTGTTAATAATTTATTACTGAATGAGAAAAAGACGAAATGTATAAAGTTCATGACTACTAATGTGAAAAATAGTCAAACTACTGTAACTATTAAAAATGACAAACTAGACCTAGTTAATGATACAGTGTTTCTTGGTATAACTTTAGACTCCAAGCTCCAATGGGGTCCTCATCTTGCTGGATTGGCGGGTAGACTCAGTTCTGCAGTTTTTGCAGTTAATAAGATTCGGCAATTAATAGATTTAGATACCGCTCGATTAGTTTATTTTAGTTACTTCCATAGTATTATGTCATATGGTATTTTACTGTGGGGTAGTGCTGCTGATGTAAATAGCATCTTTGTTCTGCAGAAGAGGGCTATTTGTGCTGTCTACAAGATGGGCCAGAGAGATTCGCTTAGAGATAAGTTTAAAGAAATTAATATATTGACCATGCACAGTCAATACATTTATGAAAACATTATGTATGTTCATAAAAACATCGCTAAATTTAGAAAGAACTGTGACATACATAATGTTAATACCAGAAATAAATATAAGCTCGCAGTGCCCTTCACGCGGCTCCATAAAATAAAAAACTCTTTTATGGGTAATTGTATTAGGTTCTATAATAAGCTCCCAAGTAATGTTACTGAACTATCAGTAAATAAATTTAAGAGTTACGTTAAGCGTAAACTAATTTCTAAAGCATATTATAGTATTAAAGACTATATAAATGATAACAATGCTTGGGACTGAATTGCTTGTAATAAAATGTTTAGTCCTTACGACAAAAGGTTGCGAACGTCGAAAAATAAAAGACATCCGACAGAGTTTCTTACAGGTTCTTCTCTGATCGGTCGCGATTTGAACCTGCAGTCAATTTAGGCTAAGTCGCTAGTATGACGTTTCAAAAGAGTTTATTATTTGTAAACCTACTTGAATAAAGATTATTCTGATTCTGATTCTGATTCTGAAAGTAGACCCAACAGTGTTTGGACTGGTAAAAGACTGGTGATGTACAGTTTTTTTAGAAATGCTTGTCAATGCTACAAATACAGTTGCCTATAGGACGTTTTCTAAAAAAGATACCTATAGTTACTAAAATTAACAAAGGTAACTTTTCCATTACGTCACGAAAATTAACTATTACTGCTTTAAGAGAAATAGTGGCATCTCAGGCAAAACCCCTGTAGCAAGTTCAACCATATTACTAACAGGTGAGGTTTGAATCTGCTATGCTTGTTTAAGTTGAAATAACGCCTGTTGGCTTATGAGGGCAGTATATAAATACATGACTAATTTTCGTGGCATAATGGAAAAACTACCGTTGTTAATTTATGTCATTAACTATAGGTACTTTTTGGGAAAACCCCTATAGGAAATATCACGAAATAAATAAATATCACAGGACAATGTCACACAAATTGACCTAGTCCCAAACTAAGCTCTAGGCTACTAGGCAACGATAAACATACTTAGAGAAATAAATACTTTAATACATAGAAAATATCCAAGACTCAGGAACCAATATTAGTGCTGATCACACAAATATCTGCCCTTACCGTGATTTGAACCCGGGACCGCCGGCTTCGGAGGCAGGGTCACTCCCAACTAGGCCAACGTGTCGTCAAAGTGTCTTGTAAAACAACTTT
Source organism: Acleris holmiana (assembly GCA_949316455.1). Taxonomy (NCBI): domain Eukaryota; kingdom Metazoa; phylum Arthropoda; class Insecta; order Lepidoptera; family Tortricidae; genus Acleris; species Acleris holmiana. The sequence continues at coordinate 12,974,652 of OX438783.1, forward strand.
TTTAATTACCTGTATGCTCTTCTGTGTTTTGTGGGCAGTGTCCGCGAAGACGTACCCGAAGGCGATTGCGTAGCTGTAGGCGACCACGCGCCGCGGCACCACCGGCCGGAACGCCTCGCCCACCTCGTTAGCGTACCCTGCAATGGACCTCTTCAGTGACTTCTACATCACGAGGGATGAGGGGTGAGTCGAGTTGAAAATGTTCATAGTTGCTTTGGTCATGACTTTGTTGTTAAAAGAATAGAATAGAAATAGCCTTTATTGACTGGTATTAGTTCACGTTACATGTTGCAATTATAAATTTTCATAAAGATAACATACATAATTATATTATAAATAATTTAGTAGGCTATGATTAGTTTTAGTTTCAATAGGTCTTTTTTACTCTCATTGTATTTTTATTTTCATCAGTCTGCCTAGGCCTCCTCCAGTCTACTCCAAATTTCTCTCCTGTGCCTTTCCAATCCAGTTTTTTCCTGTTTGTTTTCTGAGATCATCAGCCCATCTTAAGCTTGATCTTCCCCGTTTCCTAGTTCAATCTCTTGGGTAACATTCTGCCACCTCTTTGGTCCACATGTTTCTGGGATCTCTTGTGATGTGTCCTGCCCGTTTCCACTTCAATATTCTTACTGCTATGGATACATCCTTAACCTTTGTCCTCGTCCTTATTGTACTTAGCTTCTCCCTCTAAAAATTAAAAGTATGCCTGCATAATATGGAATGAAGTATGCTATACATAAAAAAAGAAAGGCAGAGAGAAGCTAAGTACCTTGTTTGATTGAGTTGAAATTTAGCGGGTTACAGTGTTAGCAAGCTGGAAGAACCATCTACATGGTCCTTTTTTCTGAACTGACCAGCGATTGAACATCTCACCTGATGGTAATTGACGATGAAGTCTAGGATGGAGCTTGCCGGTTCAGTGAAGACACCCAAGTTATGTGTCTCAGGAAATACTAATAAAGGAAGCAAATCTTTAGCAGCTTGTACTAAAAAACAAGCAGTGTAACACTTTGACACACTCTATTTCCTAAATATTGTATCAACTATCCAAATGTTGATATATACATATATGTAGTTTATGTAAGTTTAAGCATTATATTGATGTATAATTACATATCTTTCTATCTATTTATGTAAGTATTTATTGATGCTCTAAATAAATTTGTATGCCTGTTTACTTGATGCACAACCTTTCACTTTTCTCAATCTCTCAAGGGTTATCTGAAAGAGATCCCTTAAAGGGATAAGTTCGCCTTTGTACATCTTTTTGTTATTATTCATTGTATTGTTTTGGTTTTCCTTTTGTACAATAAAGTGTTTGCATACATACATACATACTTTGTGCTAACATTTGTAATGGTATTGGTAGGTTCTACTGCGCATAATAGTGAGTGTTGGCATGAATACACAAATACAAATACAAAATAGTTTATTGAACAAAATCAAATAAAACATAAAATGTGTGTGTGTGTGTGTGTGTGTGTGTGTGTGTATGTGTGTGTGTGTGTGTGAGCCCGCATTTTTATAAATCAGTTACTAGGGTTAACATTATTTTGTCTTTGTGCTTTGAATAATTTCTTCTGTTTGTGGTCGCTTTCATGACAAAGAGCTGTCTCACACTAAGCAGTTTAGCTTCACGGTACAGCAAGTTAGTGGGGTAACGAAACGGCCTCCTAAGCATAACCTTAATAACTACACATACAAGTAGGTCAGATAAAAAATGAATAAAACTATTAATACAATAAACCATTTCTGCCCTAGCTTATTATCATGACATGTGATCAATAGACTTTTATGTTGAGCTTTACATTCATTTATTTTGAATACTTGCAAGAACATAAAAATTTCACTTAATTAACCAGTAATCTGCCATCATACCAAAAAAGGCAGCTAACTACAATGTAGTAGTCATAGCATTCTCTATTAGGAACCACATTAAATTTGAAATGCTTATAGTATTACTATACAGTTAGCTGCCTTCTTTAACTTTACGGCACTATATTATTGAGGCCTATACACGTATGAGCTATGGTGTTCAGACAAACAAGGCTTTGCTGTATTATAGCCAGAAAGGCACGCTTTTGGTGGTGGTAGGACCTTGTGCAGTGTCCATCCGGATCGCTATCACCATCTTATCCAATAACCACCCGCCAAGCAACAGTGTTCGCATTGGTGTGCTCCGGTGTGGGGATAAGAACCTGTGAAATTACTAGCATAGATTCATTCCATCTTAGTCCTCAGGGTTGGCAACGCATTTGAGGTCTTAGGATTATAGTCTTTAGAATTCAAATGTCTATGGGTCTCTAATTCCACTTACCATCAGGTGGCCTGAGTGCTTGTGTGCCTTCTCCTTATCATTAAAAAAGAAAGTTCAATGAACACTTGCACTGTTATACGTATTTATCAATGGCTATTTCATATACAAACTGACTGCAATATGTAACTATAAAAAATCTAATACAATTACTAGAGAGGATTTCAGCATCCAGACGTACACTGGTGATTGGCACGGGCATCTGATATTAACACAACCACTTTTATTCTGATTAAATTAAGTGTTTTGACACATAATGTAGTATTTTTCCAAACTTTTTCTTGAGTAAGTGTATAAATTACAATAAAATACTACTCACGATGTCATTACCAAGGTAAAAGAATACATAATGAACCTAATAAAGCATGTAGGAATCAAAACTTACCAAGATATCGCACCCATGTATCCCGGAAAATGTCCCTTTCAAATGACATATTTAGTCAAAATAAAGATGAAACTGTCCTTTGCCAGTATTTACTACATTTAATTTATCATCGGACGCCCAGACTCCGAGGCTAAATAAAATAACATACGCGACATAGTCATTCAGTCAATTCGTGTTTGCGGATGTTAGATAACAGATTTTAGCCCTTTTTATTGATCTCCCAATAATGTTCGGTAAGTGACTATAAGGATAATGTTCTAAAATTGTGCCTGTGTGAAACTACAACGGATCGTAAAAACTCATTTTAAAATTTAGGTAGGTAGTATGGAATATTTTATGCTTGAATTGATTTGAATTTTGATTGATTTGTTTTGTTCCGGCGAGTTCCCGGCTGTCACTTGACAACGACCACAGACTAATAGGAGATACTACGACGTCTACGACATACGTAATATCCTTGTAATATCACAATACTCTTTGCGTAGTATCCCTTAGTAGTCTGTGACTACGACTGACACCTGACATCACATATCCAACGCTATTTGCATTAGCCACTGGGAAGAAGAAGAAGAAGAAGTATTCAAAATGCGCTAAGAAGTATAAACTTTAAACGAATGGTATAAACCCTTTTTTGGTTTTTAATGGTATGTGATTGACGTGTTGAAGCATAATGTTTTTAACACAACAAGAAGACTAATTTACAAGTGCGTATGACACGTGCCTTAAACAGTCTCAAATGTTTTCTTTGTTTATTAAGAAAACAAATTTATTAAAAAATAAGTAAAAGTAAACAGAATAATTTAATAATCATAAGAAGAAGAAATGGTACACAACAAAATGCATTTTATTCTTAGTTAGCACGTGAGAATGACGTGAGTTGAACATAGTATTCGTAGTAGCTCATTTGACAATTTGCAAGTCAAAAACAGCTGTTCATTCATCCTTGACCAAGGTGGTTGTGTGACATGACATGATAATGAATGAGGTTATGTTATTAATTTGCAAAAATTGCAATACATGTACTTTTGAGCTAAACGTGTTAAAGTGAATGTGAGTGCACGTATATTTTAGTTCTGTGTATACAAATTTACTCAATAATCTAGAAAATTTTGGTTCAACTCTCAATTGGATTCCACATCAATTCGCTATGTACACCTTCGTCACAGATTCGGTACATATTTTTAAATGGTATGGTAGTGTCGAATTTATATTAATAGCTATAAATTCACTTGATTTTTGTATTGTTATTGTTTGTGTCATGTCAACGCAAAATCTTCCAAAGCTACTGTGATTTTTTGCAGTTATTTGAGAGTAGGAGTACACTGTACTAACTTCGCAAGATTTGATCTAGGAATATGCTACCACTTATTTCTTACAAATGCGGTACTTGTACAAACTTCTTATTCTGCGTACTACCCAATTTAACACTTGCAAAGCTATTTAGTGATGTGTCTACGTAGGTACTTCGTTGTTTACTAAAACTATCGATAATTTTTTTCGTTTGCAGTTTCTACTCACTGAGTAGGTATTCTCGGTCGTATATATATAACGTACCTATTTGTTATATTGCTTGTTTATCTAACTGATTTAATCCAGCCATAACGATTTTTAGTAAGATTATTCGTTATAATAAACTAGAAATACAGCAGTGTTTGTTCTTCGAGATGCGATTTCATACATTTTAATTTAAATTTAGCACTGGTTGTTAGTTTATAAGCCATTACATTCAACTTCAATAACACCTTTAAATTTTTGTTCAATATTTTTTGGCGTTTGTGCTTCAACGAGCTTAGATCAAGATAGGTATCTACACAGTTACAGGCTATTACCATTTTCACGATATACCTATTTTTAACCGACATGTTTAAAATACCTACAATAGGTACGAGTATTACGAAAAATATAAGGTGCCAAAAAATGTGGATGCCAATATTCTTTTGCTACGTATACAAAGGTAATGGGGCCTGGTTGACAAGCTAAGCAACATTTGAAAGTGGGGAACAGTTTTTTTGATGAAATCTAAAATATCAGAGTAGGTATAAGGTAAAGACACCAGTACCTACTCGACAAAGGACCAATGTTCGACAGTGATTCTTACTCAAAGAATATAAGAGTCATTTGTTTTGCAACAATCAATTTATAACCCTATGATCTTAGAATTAAAAGCTTCTGTCGATTATTGGTGCATGTCAGCTAAAAGTATCGAACATTGGTGTTGTTACCTTACTTACCTACTTAGGAATTGAAAATTGAAACTACGCGCGCCCACCGGGGTCTATAAGCAAAGTTATTACGCAAGCTGTGGTAGGTACATAGCTTATAATTTAATGTTTAGCTTTAAACTAAACCTTGTTACGTAAACTGTTAAATGTTATCTTACTCAATAAAGTTAAGATCATAAAAATACAATTTAATGTAATTCAAGGCGTGTAAGATTTACTTAACAATCGTAATCTATTTAGTTTTCTGTAATCTATTTCTTCTCGTATTCATATGATAGCTTAACAACGTTAATACACGTCAAGTACATGTGACAGACATGCGTTGTGATTATGATAAACGTGACAAAGTAAATACGAGAACATGGGCCTATTATGGTCGTGTTTATCGATGTGGATAAAGCTTCTGTCACTGTCTGATTAGACTAATTAAGTGCGAGAGCGACGGATGCTTTGTCCACCACGATGAAGTCGACCATAATACGGGCCCAGGGGGGCGATCTTTGAATCTCACCGACGAAAAATGACTAACTTTAAAATCAATTTATGCAGCGTTTTCATCTACGAGCGGGCCCTACTTTTGGATTTCATATCATAACGCCTTTAACATATCAAATCAAAAAGGTGTGCCCGCTCGTAGATTAAATCGCTGCACAAATTGATTTTAAAGTTAGTCATTTTTCGTTGATGAGATTCCAAAATCGCCCCACAAGACGAAATGAAAAGATTTCAGCCCAGCACAGAACTAGACATTGCATATACCTATTAAAAAGTGGCAATCTAAGCTCAATTTTTGACTAAAGCGGTTCCGACTAGATAACTCTCACTGTCAGATTATATTAAATTCAATACTCGTGGGATCATACTTTCATGTAAAACGAGACTTTCTTTGAAATATAACACTGTTTAACGTAATTTGGTGTCAGGCACTTGGTTTTTTAAAGTAACCTTGTCAATTAAAGTTTTCTTCTGCTACATTATAAACATCTCCTCTTAAATCTACAATCTGTGCTGTCCAAAAACCACAAACCTATTTTTTTTTTTTTTTATGTTAAAGAAAAGGCACATGAGCACTCAGGCCACCTGATGGTAAGTGGAATCTGAGACCCATAGACATTTGAGTTCTCAAGACTATAATCCCAAGACCTCAAATGCGTTGCCAACCCTGAGGACTAAGATGGAATGCCTCTATGCTAGTAATTTCACCGGTTGTCTTATCCCCACACCGGAACACAACAATGCGAACACTGTTGCTTGGCGGGTGGTTAATGGATAAAAAATGAACAAACAAATATCGTGTTTGTAGATTCCAGTGACTTTCGACGGTCACGACATGTTTCGTATTTGCAACAAAAGATGCATTAGTACGAAACTCTCAACAAAAGGTGCTCATTCGCATGACGATTGTAAACATTATGGGTCAAGCTGCTAGTTACCGGTACGCCATCTTACCAGAAGCATATATGACAAAAAGGTTTCATTGATTAAACGTCTAGACAATGCAGCTATTGTATGTACAGACAGACGTTTATAACGAAAATTCACTGTTACACGGTCATTAGTTCTCACGTTAAGTCATAATTCAAAGAAAGTTAACAAGCAATATTCGCATTTACGTACGCTCCGGTTTAAACAAAATAATAATACTTAGTCAAGGATAATGTAGCTTCCTAAGCTTAAGATTTTTTTAATCGGTTCGGTAATTCTTGAGGTTACCCCCAACCCAACATACAAAAATGAAAGTGTAGTTATAGAGTAAATTAGCTCCGTCAACTTAAAGCCTTTTTAAATTTCCTTTAACCAACCTTGACAATAATTGAAAGGTTTTCCTCTCAAACATAAAACAAAGAATATTTCACCTTACTAATTACCTTTAAGATGCAAATTGCTATGACTCACTAACATCAGCAATTGAAAACACTAATTGTCAGTGATTTGTCTTGGATATTGAATTAACGCGTAACGTAGGTTACAGCTGCCTTTGCTTGAATTATGGTCAGACAGCACAAATTCTAAACACAAACCATGGTAAGATTAAATCGTACTTTTCGATATGACAAATGTTACTTGTGTTTTATTTTCGCTTGTCTGTTGATTAATTTTTCCACGTTCTTAGCTACTGAGAAACACAGATGTGATCCTCATAAGCGAGCTCGCACGATATGGGTGAAGACCAAAAAGTTCGACCATACTCGTAGTATACTCGTACGTATGGTTAAATGCGCTTAACCATACAAAAAAACTAAGACGTAAAAAGTTCCGTTGTACGACGAAAAACGAGATAAAAATTATGAGAAAAAACGTGGCAGATCATGCATTACGTATCTACAGTTTATTTTGACTCTTTGGCCTTACGCTATATTAGCCATCTATACAGATATTTAACACCTGTTTATAGTGATTTGCGGAAATATTGTCACGAAGCACGATGGTTTCCTTATCCTCATGCGATCGACGCGTTACGTCAACACCAGTAGCTGTACAATTCAGTGTACAAGGTCAAATCATAAGATACTACAATATACTTTTTACTATTTCCATGTATAAATTATATATTGGAGTAGATACTTAATTAAATCAAAAGCAATTTCAAAAGGAGCGAAAAAAATATTTTGGTTTCAGGCATTATGATACAAAATCGTTTTTTGATAGACCTTTAATATGTCTGTGATCTAGACATATTAATGGAAACCTCCCATAATGACCTCCGTAACCATTGAACCATTGATGTGTCAAAAGTTTTACGTACATATATACTATGTCGTGTTTGTTTTGACAAGTATTGAAGAATCAATGGAAATTAACTTGACATTGGTGGATGACGTCCCGAGCGAACTAAGCCGAGTGATAAATATTAACTTTTGACATTGATAAGACCGAACCATTAGCTTATTCACTCAATTTGCAATAAGCCTATTGGTCTATTGATTTAATATACTTAGATCAAATCTTCAAAATAACATCCAGTTTTAGTAGCTCATTCGCATATAGTGAGTAACCTAACCAAGAATATTTTTACACGTTTAGTTATGTAGAAAATATATATAAAAATAATATCTTTTAGGTTCAAGCAGACAATTAAAAGCCATTTTAAAAACTTTTTATAATAAAAACATATATGTATAGTAAATAATATAACGTTTTAAAAAACAATATCATCTCAAAGGACACGTTCCGTCGCTCGAAAAGTAGCTGTATCCTTTGAACCGTAAGAGATAGCGGATTGATTTCATCGGGCAGATAAAAAAAATGAATAAGTAAATAAAGTTAAAAAATAAAATCTTTCCGTACAGGAAACGTTTTTTCTTCAAAGTATTATTATTTTTATCGTGTATCGTGAGTTAGGCTTGCACAATTTTTCATTTGGTGGAGGCAACACTAAAACACACAAACCCATAACATGACAACAAACAATAATATGCCTAATTGTGCGGCATACGGCAGTGCAGAACCATAGGTGCGCAACTCGCACTTTACTGTTTTTTTAATAATACCGGTTCCAATATTGGTATAGGGCATCTTGTTGATTATGGTAAGTTCACTAAGGCTGTGGTACAATTTTGCAACACTCAGATAAGGTTAAATATACGTTGGCTGTTATTTAACAATACCAAGGCCGCAATTATTTCATAATCACCTCGTTGAACGAACTAGCTAGCTAAATAATTATCTCGGCGATCTCCTCATTTGAACACGTCCTCCTAGTAATTACCTTTTGAAGGAACATTGGAAACATATAGTACCACAGCCGGCTAGAACCACATAACACGCTAAGTGGCAAAAAATGATTCTAATAAAGGCACGTAGCAACATCATGTCTGTCGTGCGCGTGCTGTTGCCGCACCATACAAATAAAAAACTCAAGTATGCAATATTTACGCGTAATTCGTTCGTCTTAAAATAGTTTTCTCCTGTGCAATATTGTATAATTTATATCAACCCGAATCTTACAGGATTCAACTAAAAAAATTAATGTCATTTTTCATAATCTTCTTAATCTAGTATTAGATGTTATCAAAAGTTTTAAGTCGTACTTATTTTATCTGACGATTGACATTTACTATCAGATTAGACGTTAAAATTCTTAAGTCGTGAATATGGTTTTTAAGGCAAAGAGAAGGCAATAAAGCACACAATCCACCTGATAGTAAGAGGAATCTGAGGCCCATAGACATTTTCATTCTCAAGACTAGACTAAAATCTTATGACTGTAATCCTAAGACTGCAAATTTGTTGCCTCTGCCAACCTTTAGCGCGCACGCGTACGCTATTAATTTCACTGGTACCGGTCATATTAAAGGATAAGATGGTGGTAGCGATCCGGACGGGCCCTGCACAAGTTCCTACCATCACAAAAAGTCATAAATTACGTGTTTCTTTTCAATTATCTATAAGAATAACAAACAATCAAGTTTTTCCACAACCATCTGTTTTGCGCGTATGACAATGAGTATAAGTTTTATGATTTTATATAAAACTGTCATATCATATGTTATCTGCAATTGGTTTAATTTAATCTATTAAAACAATTTCACCAGTTCGGCTTTTTTATTAACAAAATGAATGAAATGTACGTATTCGGTGTTACAGTTTCAATGTTAGCGACTTTAATGCATGTATATTTGTTAACCAATAGCGTCCGCTAATCTACGATTTATGTATGTGAAATATGAACAAAGCGTAATTATATTTGACGTTAACATAATACCCTTTTTTTTTAAATACTACCCCAAGCGTTTATTTTAGAAAAAATAATTGTAATTATGAAAATCTAAATAAAATACGTATTTTAACGCAGATCGGTGACATAAATATTTACTTTCGCCGAAAACTTCAAAGTATTTAAATCTTATCGTTAGATCGCCAATGTAGATTATTGTTATCATTATCCTTCAAACATCTGTTTTTATTATCCATGGGCACTTGAAGTAAATGATTAAAAGACTCCGCCGATGTCAGTTCATATTGGCAGTTTACTGTAGACGCTCGATAAGTCGAGACGTTGCGGTCGTGGCACATCACTACGTGCATCTTGAATAATTTTCCCGCGCTTTTATAAAAAGTCTTTTAGTTACTTATTGTGAATGTGAATTTTACTATTTAAAGCGTGAAATAGGTTGGTTAATGGTGTGGAGAATTACTATTTCTTTTGACGTAGCATTAATAAAGGTTCAATTTGTATATAAAGTGCCATCACGGACGAATATTTTTATTAGTGTGTTGTTGGTTGCAGTAAATATTAAGTTGCGATATACCGGTTTTACTGGGTGTACAAAATATGTTATATTTAAGTGTTATAGTCGTCAGATGTGGTATCTTTGCCGTGAAAGTTAAAAAATCTTTAAATTGTCGAGTTTATTATCACTGGTCCGAGTATTTAAGAACTACATTTTTTTACATAGTTGGTCGCGTCTCTCGTTTTTAGCACAAGGACACGTGCACCATTTCGACCTTTGGTATGCTGAAGCACTGATCAGTGCCCTATTTTCATATCTACATATTATGAATTTATATTTTTAGGGTTCCGTAAAAGAGGATAAAACGGAACCCTTATAGCATCACTTTGTTGTCCGTCCGTCCGTCCGTCTGTCTGTCAAGACCCTTTATCTAGGGAACCCGCATAGAGGTATCGAGTCGAAGTTAAACCCATATAGGTAGGTAGTTAGGTCTAAAGTCTCTTGAAGCTGAAAAAAACCGTAAAAATGATACAGCCGTTGCCGTGCCATGCCGTAAAAAACGTATATTTCGACACTCAAGGGGATCAACATTTATAGGGTACTTCCCATAGACATAGATCCTGAAAAAAACAAAACCGATAATCGTTAATTTGTTGCTCCATCAAAAAAAAACTTTTTGAGATTCAAACTTATTTGCAGTTGGTAAATTAATCGCGACCGGTGTCGATGTATGGACAACAGTTTTTCAACGACAATGTCAAGTTTTCCCTCAATACAATTTTAAATACTTATAATTTTGTATGGAACCCTCAGTGCACGAGTCCGACTCGCACTTGACCGGCTATATAAATAATCTAAATGGACTGGAACTTGTATTTTGTACCCTCCAGCATACCAAAGCTTAAAGCGGTTATTTAAAAGGTGTTCGGAGCCTGTTACATTTGATTTCGCCTTTATTCGCATACTACGAGCCCAAATGCAAAAGAGTTCGGCTACTATTTAAAATAAAGTAACTTTTTTTCAAAGTCAAATCTAGTTAGTAATTTTAATAGCATGGAAGCAAGAAATAAAAAAAAGTATTGTAAAATTAATCAAGTTGATTTCCTACATAATACAAATTAAAATTGTTTCTGTATTTAAATAAAAAAAATACAATTTTTCTATCAACGACAACGCATATCGATCTCTATCATCTTGAGTATGCAAAATAGTGCGCCTACCACTTAGTTGTCTCGCCTTTACTCTTAAGAACAGCCTTGATTCTCAATGGCATCGTCTCTACCAACTCTTCACACTCTTTTGGGGTTATAGACTCCCAGACAGCGACTATTTTCTCTTTTAAATCACTGTTTGACCTCGATGGAAACTTGCGTAATTTTTTTTTCATTTTCCACCTCAATGTTTCAATGGGTGACAAATCTGGACTATTCGACGGCCACTCCATAGTGGGGATTCTTTTAGACTCGAGCCAAGTCTTCGTGGTTTTCGCAGTATGGCAAGAAGCCCCGTCTTGTTGAAAAGTGTAGACATTTTCATATTTCAAGCTTGGAATAGATGGAATTAAACTTGTTTTCAAAATGTCCTGGTATTTCACTGCATTAACCGTCCCTTCTACAAAATGCAGGCAGCCTACCCCTTGTGCCGACATGCAACCCCATATCATCACAGACCCAGGAAACTTCACTTTTCTCTTAATGCAGTCTTTCATGAATGCTTCGTCTTTCTTTCGAATAATTTTTTTCCGTTCGTCGCCGACAGTTACTTCGAATTTTAATTCATCACTCCATATTATTAGACGCCATTGCTCAGTAGTCCAGTTTGAGTGCTCGCGAGCGAATTTCAGCCTCTTCTTTTTCTGTAACTCCGTTAGTAAAGGTTTTTCCTTGGCCGTGTAAAAACCATATCCCATTCTTTTGAGAACCCTTTTGCAGGTATCCACTGAAACGTCTTTCTGGATCATATCACGCCATTTTACGGTAAGTTCCCCCGCACGAGCACGGCGGTTTTGTTTGATAATTTTCTTTAAAACACGGTTTTCAGCGGCACTCGTCATACGCGGTCGACCCGACTTCTTCAAACACGAAATTGTCCCGTGTTTCTTGCGATGCTCAATGATTGACTGGACAGTAGATCTTGGCAGTAATAAATCTCTGGCGATTTGGTTGGTAGATTTTCCACTCTCACTACTGGAAATTATAATTTTCCTGACTTCTTCTGTGACTGGTTTTCCGCGGCCCATGTTGCTCTAATTAATAACTTATAATAATGAAAAATACTTGGGGTATGTACTTATATATACCCTTTGACATGTTAAATGACAATGGGTTCCTAATTTATTTAAATCTTGTTTATTTTTTTGAGTAATAAAATTAAAGAGGCTTAACATTAGGCATGTACGAACTATTTTGCATCAATTAAGAACCTGCCGAACTGTTTTGCGAAACCATAATATGAATTAATATATATAGGTTTTTTTTTTCTTATAATGGATTTATTGTGCAATAGTGTAAAAGCAACGTTGTATTTATGGAGTATAATATTGTATACTACGTTTGCTGCTAATGCCTTTCTAGAAATAAAACGAGTTGATATAAGATTCATATACTTAACAATCTATGACTTGACGAACTCTTTTGCATTGGGGCTCGTAAAGGACGCCTGACCTGACGCGGTCAAACGGACGGTATGGCTGTCCGTTTGACCGCGGTTTAATTTTCTCGAAAAGTGTAATTTTCACTAGAGTTTGGCGTATCAAAGCCGAAACCACAAGTACTAGTTAAAAATCTGACAAATATCCTTAATTAAAGCACATACCTACATACCATCACGCCTTCATTCCCAGGCAGAGCTACTGAAATACCAACAACTCTAAAAAGACTTTGTTTACAATTCTGTAACCGCATTTTGCACAATCAGGCCACGAAGTTTACTAGTGTATAAGTGATAGGTTGCAAGCCCATCGCCTAACAGTACTACAAGCCCTTATTCCCTTAGTCGCCTCTTACGACATCCACGGGAAGACATGGAGTGGCACTATTCTAACCCGGCAACCACACGGAATAACCCACAATACATATATAGGTACATAAAACAAGTCGTCTCAAGAATATTCCAACTATCAATTCCCATCAATGTATACAAAGCCGTTTTAACCTTGCCTTGATCACTGCAATGAATTAAACATTGAATTTCAATTACCTACGGGATGCCTAATAGTTTTCCATTGAGACAAACTTTTTAGGGTTCCGTAGTCAAACTGGGAACCCTTATAGTTTCGCCATGTCCGTCCGTCCGTCCGCAGCCTAGCGCAGAGACTTAGTACTACAAAGCTGTAATTTGTCTTTTTTTTTAGGGTACCTTCCCTACACGTAACGTGGGGATGTATTTTTTTTTCTCGTCTGACCTATAGTGTGGGGAGTCGTTGGATAGGTCTTCAAATATATTACGGGTTTATGAAAACAGTTTTTAAGAAATATTACGCTTTATAGCGCTATTTTTTTTAGACTCAAGCGTCGTCGTCCGTCCGACCCCCTACAACCAAAACTAAAAATACTAAAAATCTGAAAAAAACTTAAATGAAAGAGCATATAAAGGGGACCAAGTCGTCATTAAAATCTTGACAGATCCACCAACGATATACACATAAATATCTAAGTCCATTGAACTCTCATTACCATTACGTGGACGACACATTAAAATGAACCTTATGATACCGGGGCATGGTTCCTAATGGAATAACAAATTAAATGCATTAACAGTTACAAATTTATTAGTTTCGGTGGCAGAAGGATCAACTGATATCATTAGGGGAGAGCGGGGCTAATAGTGACAATTTTCATAAAACACACAAATGAGTTATGAAAATGGTGTAGGTATATTGTGTGTGGCTTACACACACATTGAAATAATGATTATTGGAGTTTCTGAATAGTGAAATTATTTTGTGCATCGATAAACAGTTTAAAAAAAAAAACTTTTTTTATGAGATCGATCGGAACGGAACAACTAACCCCACTATGGGGCTGGTTGTTCCATCCTTTTGAAATACAAACTGATCCTTAAAAAAAATAATCTCAGTTCACACATTTTATTTTATTTTTATTTTTTTACGGGACAATGTCACACAAATTGACCTAGTCCCAAACTAAGCTCTAGGCTTGTACTATGGTTACTAGACAACGATAAATATACTTAAATAGAGAAATACATACTTAAATATATAGAAAACACCCATGACTCAGGAACAAATATTCGCGCTCATCACACAAATATCTGCCCTTACCGGGATTTGAACCCAGGACCGATGGCTTCGGAGGCAGGGTCACTCCCAACTAAGCCAACGTGTCGTCAAACATGCTAAAGGAGTATTTTGTATAGTTCGTCAAAATATGTGTTTATTTTGTGTGCACTATCAACTCAGTTAACAATAACTCAAAGGCAAAATGGTATTATTTTACTACTATTATATCATAATGGAAGCAACTTCAACGGCGCCTGCAACGGCATAATTTAATAACGTTTCGCGTCAAACATCATACAAATTGCTCCGTTTTTTACTTACATTTCTATTATTATCGGAACAACTTACCCCCGGCACTTTCAGCCCCGCTCTCCCCTACTTACAAGCTTTTATATGTTTAGTACAGTCGAGGTCGAATATGGAAGTCAAAGAGTCAGTGTAAAGTAACCTAAGTTTCCAGACAGTTGTATGCGGATTTGTTATATTAATGAGTAGGTATATTTGTAACTTACAGCGACTCGACAGCGTTGATAATTGTAACTGAAGGTAACGTCACTAACAACTCGTGAACATCCTGCGACACGTCGATCGTTTGCGAATTCTTCTAATTGCATTGAACCAACATTAAAACTAGGGGTTAATCTCACACAAAATTACCTAGATCCAAACTAAGCTCTAGACTTGTATTACGGGTACTAGACAACGATAAATACATAGAAAACCTCCAAGACACGAACAAATACTTTGCCATCATCACACAAATATCTGCCGTTACCGGAATTTAAACCCGGGACCGCTGGCTTAGTAGGCAGGGCATGGTAAATACTACCATTAGGTTAACGTGTCGTCAAAATGCAGTCGTTGATTGATTTGATCGTGTCGATTGCAGGGAAAGTGTTAGGTAGGTACCTACATTGAAAATCGATCCTATCCATACTTACTAAGTACTTACTAATATTTTAAACTAGCGGCCCGCCAGCGGCATCGCCCCGCTGCAAATTTCTGACATTCCCGGTGGAATTTTTCTTTTTTTTCTGTCATAAAAACCTTGTCCTGGGGAGTGATTCTCTCAAACAGCGCTGCGTCGATCTTAAAGGTGAAGTTTTATCATGGCAAGTTTAAGAAGTCCCGTGGGAGCGTACAAAACACATTTTAACGCGTGCCTTCTTTTTTTTTTCAACTTTGCTTTTAATTTGTTTTATTTGTTTCTTAAAATATTCGTAATGTCTGTGTCACCTTCCGTGTTTTCACCGAGCGCTCCCGACGGAAGATCAGCGTTGGCTTCACAGCCTGCACATGCTGAGTTGGGACCGTTTCGCGACAAACATCACTTTTCTGTTCTCTTTTCCTTTTTTTTGTTTTATGCGAATAAATGTTTTTCTTTCTTTCTTTATTCATTTCCTTCTTAATTAGGCAGCTTTTTACGACACTGAACTCGACTCACCTGCCTGCTGCCTAATTGAGAAGGCACGCGCTAAAATGTGTTACGCTCTGACGGGACTTCTTAAACTGGCCGGATATAACTTCATCTTTGAGATCGACGCACCGCTGTGAGAGAATCACCCCCCTGACAATAACAAACACAACAAAAATAATTATCCAATTGGGCGGGGTCGTTCAGAAGTTATGTGCACATACATTTTGGCGATTCATTTAAATGAGACAGACTATACCTACAGTCTGCATCACATATATCGTAACAGCCAAAGTGGCCAAAAATATATGGTGTTACGAATTATTTGGTCACTTTGGCTGTTATGTTACAATAATATTTGATACTGACTGTAGGTACTTACATGTCTGTTTTCATTTTTAATAAACATTTTACCTGCCTTATTTAAATGCCTTTACAAACTTTCATTATATTAGTACGTGTAGGTTACATTAAATGACTCGTTAGCAGGTAAAATTAAATAAATGAACAACAGGTAAACATGTGAGTCAATTGTCAAGCATATATTGCACATTGTTTGCTTGCAAGTGCTTGAGCGCAGTCTGTAAATCAATATTGTCTTTGGCGTGTTATGGTATTGTTCGATACACAAGGTAAAACCTGCACCATCGCAAAAACCCTCTTGTAACCGGTTGCTCATTAACCTCCTGAGGCCCACCATGACACAAAAGGAAGATGTTTGTAAGTGGAAATTTGTATCTACCATTAAGGAAATAGAGTTCAATTACCTTTGCCCTTAAACGCCATTTTCAATTTTGAAACAAATTAAAATGTTTTTTTTGCGCTGCCGTACATTCACTGTAACGTAAGCCGATCTCTGAAATAATCATTCATTCGTTCTAACGTAAAAAAATATATTTCAGAAATGTGTTCTAAAAGCCGTTCAGTAATTAATTAGCTTAGACCATATTTTTTACAATGTAGATAGGTATGGTCATTCAAAAATCATTTCGAGTAAAACTAACTCACCCAAATTAAAGTGTCAGCTTTTGTTTATACGGTTTTATATGTAATTTTGTCTTTGATATTTGTTTGACCATTAAGGTTTTGGAAACAAGACATTAACGGACACAACGTCGTAAAATGTTGGATACAACGAAAAAAAAAACTTTGCGATGCAAATTATATGAACTTTTTTTAAATGGTCTATTATTATGTATTTTAGGTAGGTTTATGCCCATAAAAGGTATTTATGCGTTTTTATAAAAATCATCGGATGGCTAACGTGGTATTTCAAAGTTTTCAAACATTAGATATATCTTCTTTGTTTTTGGTAGGTAAATCAGTTTTGTACTTATTTCGTGTTTAGCGTTTTACTGAGTTGGTACGAGTAGATTCATTAGTATAATGACCTGATTTTAATCGTAGCAAGTAACTTTAATTTGCTTTTGCAACCACTAGCATGTTATTTTCAACCACGTAACCGTTATATACCAACGTCTAACGTAAAAATACCGACATCTGACGTCACATAAATAATAAATTTCAGTTTCATCACTGCAAAAGAATTCGTTAAAAGTATATCACAGAACTAAATGTATGCACAGCAAACTATGTGGTGACTCAAATGCTCTCGTATAAAAAGCTTGTGGTCTCTGAGACAGTGATATAGTGAAGACAGAATGCGAAACGGCAGCACCCATGGCACCAGCGAGGAAAAGGAGAAGCTCAACGGAGACCCTGAGAAGAACGGAGTGTAAGTTTTATCATTTAAACCTCACAGGTGGCTGTCATCTCAGCTACACATTCAAAAATCAAGAGATCAGCTTGGTAAAATTAAAAAAGAGATCTTCAAAAAGTTTCTATCGATACACTACCAAGTTAGGGTTAATCGAAGTCATGAAATTATATTAATCTGTTTGTTTTGTAGTGTTTAATTCAACTTACTCGTATATCTTTTGTAAATTTTGCTTGATATTCTCATTACCCGTGTGGTTGCCGCGTTAGAATAGCGGCCACTCCATGTCTTCCCGTGGGTGTGGTGAAACGACTAAGGGAATAAAGGCTATGGGCTTGCAACCTGTCACTAATACTCTGGTAAACATCTTAGCCTAACGGGCAAAATGTGGTTACAGTATTAACAACAAGTTTAGACCTGTTGGTATTCTGTAGCTCTGGCTACCCCACTCTGGGAATTAAGGCGTGACGTTATGTAGCTATGTATGTATGTAGTCACATTCTTAAGCATCAATATCAATGATTAACTGAATCGGCACATCACTATGCTCGCAAGACGCGTGACCGATAACCGTCCTGTGGCCCTAGACAAGACGCTTTGCGAGAACGTTATCGTTTATCGTATAGGTTTGACGTAAACAGGCAGACGGTCGCGTACGGTATACATACATACATACCCAGAGTGGGGTCCTAGGCAGAGCTACAGAAATACCAGTAACTCGAAAAAGACTTCTTGATAATTCTGTAACCACATTTTGCACAAACAGGTTAAGATGTTTACCAGTGTATTAGCGACAGGTTGCAAGCCCATCGCCTAACAGTACTACAAGTCTTTATTTCCTAAGTAGCCTTTCACGACATCCACGGGAAGACAATACATGGAGTGATATTTATGTGTGTGTTCCATATATTTTGTCAGTCTTCGAAAGTCGTTAACGTTAGCGTTACGCATCGACCCTAGCCACTCTGGTTTTCATGCGTAGTTAAATTCGTTATTTAAACCTAGTGTCGGCGCTGGGCCTCTATTCAAGTCTGTAAATCAATATTGTCTTTGACGTGTTATGGTATTGTTCGTTACACAAGGTAAAACCTGCACCATCGCAAAAACCCTCTTGTAACCGGTTGCTCATTAACCTCCTGAGGCCCACCATGACACAAAAGGAAGATGTTTATAAGTGGGAAATTGTATCTACCTTTAAGGAAATAGAGTTCAATTACCTTTGCTCTTAAACGCCATTTTCAATTTTGTAATAAATTAAAATGGACTTTATACTGGTTGAAATAAAGTTGAAACTGAATGGCTTTGATTATGTAACTCCTATAGAACACCGGGTCTCACGAGTCGCAAGGTTAATACACGATACAATCAAAAAAATTATGTTATGATGATCCCGACTATAATGTTTTTATCGAACTTCAATCACCTTCCGTCGTAAATTTTTGTTACCATGGCGTCTAATCAAGATGCAAACGCTAAGCGACTTTAGAAAATCGAGAAATATGACGTTAGCTGATGACAGATCGCTTCGACCGCTTCCGTTAACTCCATACGTTTCGAATCGATAGAAAACAGAAACGTTAGAAGCGTTTGCATCTTGGCTAGGTTTGCAGCAACAAGTTTAACGTTTGTATCTGTGTGTCTATGCCATCGTAGCCCCCGGACGGATGAACCGAACCGGACGCGGGTTTTTTTAAAAGAAAGCTAGTTTATTCAACATTTGTCTTAACTAGGTAGAAAATCGGAGGTACCGTTTAGGGATATCAGCTGTGAACGTAGAGGTCGCGTTTTTTTCTATTTGATAGTTTTTGTTTAGGAATAAGGTCGATAGCTAAACATGAGTTATGTTATAATAATATTTGTAATTATAAAGATGGAACCATCAACTTAATCTGTGATAATTCTTTAAATGGTTAATAGCTGTAATATAAAACTTTGACACTTATTCGCTAGACGGAATGTACGACCATACTTTTTAAATTGATTTGACAGCTAGTTACTGTGGTTAGCCTTATAGTATATCTATAGCGATATATATCTGTGTGATGCATGAACACGATAATTAAATTTGTCGTGTCTGCTTCTTTTATATTTATTTATTATTTACATGCATACATACATAACATCACGCCTTCATTCCCGGAGTCTAGGCGAAGCTACAGAAATACCAACAACTCTAAAAAGACCTCTTTATAATTCTGTAACCACATTTTGCTCAATCAGGTCAAGAAGTTTACTATTGTATTAGTGACAGATTGGAAGCCCATCGCCTAACAGTACTACAAGCCCTTATTCCCTTAGTTGCCTCTTACGACATTCACGGGAAGACATGGAGTGGCACTATTCTAACCCGGCAACCACTCGCGTATTTATTATTTAATGTTCACGGATAACCACCGGTTAGTGTAGGACTAATACGAATATTAATAATAGGCTATATGAATTAAATGATATGGATTGGTGAGATAGGCTTTTGATGAAACTATGGCGCCTGCCTGGATAATGCTAATTATACTTTGGTTAACATGGCAGACGATGACTCGCCAACTCAATGGAATGGGCCTCCCAAAATAGCTGAATATACATAGCAGCAGACAGGCAACAGTCCCAGGCTAAGGGTGGAGAGGTGCTTCAGGACTTTAAACGACCATAAGGTGCCCACTCACCATTTATGCAACGCTTCCGCCCTTCGAGTATTTGGGTCATAAACACTCTTAAAAACAAAAGCTGTCTTTCCTGTGGTCAATAGTTAAAAGCTTGTGTGCATATAAGTTTTGTTTTTATGCGATAGGTCTAAAGCAGTCCTGACGCCGTTTATACTGGAATGAGCTTAGCCAGAAAATTAGTCCTAAAAAACGTTAACTTCCGGCGTGTTCACTGGAAAGACGCTAACCTAAGTCTGTGTATGATAGCTTTTGCGATTCCACTCCACAGATAGAGTGATTCAAGAGTAAGGTTTATATGTATATTAACCCTTAGCGTAACGAGAGCGGGTCGCTAGTGTTTTTTATTTAACCTCCTGAGGCCTAATGTAATATATATATGACATTGGAAAAAAATATTTTACACTTTAGTTGACCGACTCAAGGTTCATAATTCGAACGAACGATATTGAACCCAGGCCCCACGAGGTTAATACGATACCCTCAGTCAGTAAGTCCAACTCGCACTTAACCTTTTTATTAGTACATGCTTACACACACGTAGACCGAATCTACCTATTTTTTTATAATTATGAATTACCTAAAGCGGAAAAAATCCTTAAATTGAGGCTAAAATATTGCAAAGAGTAAAACATAACGAATGACTTAACTTTCGTATTAATTAATCATTACTAGCAGACCGCAGAGTTATTTATTTCATGAACTAAATGTTTTTACCCGTTGTTGCGTGACTGAAAGTCAAACTGATTGACTGAAAGAATGTAATAAGTACTACAGTCGACTACAATCGAGATGCATCACTTTCGGCCCTTGGCCTTACAATGCAATAAAGTGAAAATTGGATACGTCTCTTTGTAGTCGACCCTGAAATAGCATATAAGCTACTTTTTAACCCGGCAAATGTACCGTACCTACCCGAGGGAAGAGTAATAAACGACTTCGGCCTGCACAGCCGCGGGCTAAAGTTAGTATCTAAGAAGTCATAGTAACAGTTTTTTTCAATGCCATTAAGTAATCTAATTGCTCATTGTCACGAGAACGGCGAGACATCTGATACCCGCGATATGGATTCAAGTGGCTACAAGACAGACAGATATCCATCAGATAAATAAGCACGTTTTGATATGGTGCACGCGTGACGTTTATCGGTTTTTATCGTGACCATTACGTAGTTAAAAGTGTGGAGACAACATGTCATTAACGAGTAAGGAATAGAACTGTAGTAAATTAAATCTTAAATAATTAACCTAACCTAGTCGGACGTGTTTTATTTTTGGTTTTAACTCGGCCGCCATTATTGTCAAGTAAGAGTTATCGAAACTTTGGCGATACGGAAACACGTCAAAGGCAATATCGTTTTTAGTAGAATTTCCACCCAGTTTATTAATGCGTAATTATGCTGTTTTTTCCTTACAGCCCTGTTGTACTGGCAGGGACCCGCCCACCCATTCACCGATAAAAGCCTTTGAAAGACTAACCTCTCAATAGAATACCCCACTAAAAGAATAACCTCTTGGAACGAAATATAATTCGTTCCTTATATACAATAGCGCCACAAATCAAAATTAGTCTTTGTTGCATTTTAACTAGTTTTAAATCAAATTGTATTTGTTTTTGATTAGTGGCACTTTTGCATAAATGACGTTATTTGTTAAACGAACCATTCACTTTAAGGGAAACCTAAACAGCTAAAGCACAGATAACCCTTATAAATAGCGCTTTAAAAAGTATATCGAACGGCTTTTCTAAGTAAAAGATTTATAAAACCCATTCGAAACCCCTTGAATGGGGTAGCGGGTTATAAAAGCAAATCGAATGGCTTTTAAGCGATACGGCTTTTCTAAGTAAAACCCTTATAAAAACCCATTCGAAACCCCTTGAATGGAGCAGCGGGCCGGTCCCTATCTACTGGGGTAAAACCCATAGACTCATTACTCATTCATTAAACATAATATATTACTTCGTATGGAGTTGCCTCTAGAACCAAAAATCTTCACAACAAAATAGTGCTAAAGTCTATGGTTGTAGCAACATTTTGTGACTGACGTACCAACCTCGCTCCAAGTCGGACCTCCTATTCCTACCTATATCGAAAATGCCATGGTGTATCATATCATGCATGAATAATGCATGCTCCTACATAGTTATAACTACAAGGTACAATTCATGCATATAAGGTATTAATTACGCGCATCTTATTCTTCAAAAGTATAAATAATACTGTAATTTTATCATAGTTATTTTGTAAACTAGCTGGCTGTTGCCCGCGACTGCGTCCGCGTATATAAATTACAATAGCCTAGTGATAATGTAGCATTCTACTGGGAAAATATTATTCAAAAACCGGGCAAGAGCATGTCGGACCATGCTCAGTATGGGTTTCCGGAGCCGTTAAGTACTACAAACATAAAAATCAACAAGTAATAACAAATTTTCTATTTAAAGTCAATTGGTGCCAAAAGATGATTTTAGTAGGTAAAAACACTTTAATCGCCTGTATCTCAAGAACCAATGATGTCTACTTAGTCATGATAGTTTTCCTTTAAAATTCGTTATATGTCCTTTCATTTAAGATTTTTTGCATTTGTAGTTTTGGCTGTAGGGGGGGGGGGGGGGGGACACTTGAGTCTAACAAAAATTAGCGCTTTATAGCTTAATATTTCATAAACGGTATGCTTAATCGAAAAACTGTTTTACAACCCCGTAATATTTTTGAAAGACCTATCCAACGATACCCCACACAATGGGGTAGACGCCAAAAAAAAATACATCCCCAAGTTACGTGTAAAGGAGGTAACCTAAAATTTTTTTTTGTATTTATTATACGACTTTGTTGGCGTGACTAATATGCATATTGATGCCAAATTACAGCTTTCTAGTAGGTACTAAGAGTCTCTGCGCTAGGCTGCGGACGGACGGACGGACGGACGGACATGGCAAAACTATAAGGGTTCCTAGTTTGACTACGGAACCCTAAAAAGGAGTTAGTAGTAGTTGTTAATTACAATCAAAAAAAAGTAATATTTTCTCTAGATAACATTTTTATACCAATTACCAACCAATAAATAGTAAAATTGCAATATTTTAATTGTGCAAATGAGGCAAAACGAGGATGTCTTATCCGCGTTTCGCAAGTTGGCAACGAGCAAAGTATCTATCGCAAAGTTTATTGTGAAAATACGCCTTAACGCCGCGCTACTATGGGAATCAGCAACGACCGATCTGACAGCTAAAGCGAAAAAGCCGTGAGATGATAAATAGCGGGAGAGTTGAAAAGTAATTGGTTTATGAAATAGTTTATTTATGAGTAGGTAATTTTTACCTTGAATTAAATATTCAATGGCCCTTATTTATCAGTCACCTTGCTTTTCCTCATTTTTATTTGTCCTTAGAGTTAAGGAAAATGCGATAAGATTGTTTTACTTAGGTACTTCAAAGAAAGAAGCAAAATCGGAACGGAATAATTAGGAACTAAATAAGGTACCTAATTCTTGCTACATTGTAGCTATAAACACGTACAGATCCCAGCAATTGTATATCTAATCATTGGGCTCGGTAATATCTAAAGGTGGGTACGAATTAGAGCAGCCTCGGGTTGAGGCACGCACGGCTCACCTATTTTGCTCAAATTCGTACGCGCTCACGCGCTGTGCGTGTGCGCCAGCAGCGCGCGGCGAGCCGTCGAGAGTCGGACTTTTGACCGTGCTCAAAGGCGGCTCAAGGGCGGCTCGGCGCTTCGGTATCCTTGTTTTTATGACCTTTACATATTGCCAAAAAAGAACAAAGTTAAAATATACTTAGGTACGCAAAAATCCTTTTAAGAAATATTTTATTTACGTGTAGGTACTGTCATGAAACATAATATAAGGTGCCGTAAATTGACTACAAAAAATTGTATTGCAACTTTAATACATATATTATTTATATCCTTGAGATTCGGTGGGCCATTGGAGGTACAAATCAAGGCAGTTTAGTTTAAACTTTATTGTAATGACTATAAAGTTCGTTTTTGTACCATTGTTTTTTATGGCGAAAACGGGCACTCAGGCCATTTCGATTTTATGGGCATTTTGAAAACGGCATTTAAAAACAAAGGTAACTGAACTTTATCTCCTCGCTGGTAGATTCAAATACCAACTTACAAAAATCTCCCTGTTCGGAGTAGGCTTCACGAAGAGATATGGTACTGGTAATTATTTTATCAGATAGCAATACTTTTTGCCTTTCTTTTAGTTAGTATATTGCTGGTGCTTACTTGACATTTTCAATTTATTTTAACCTTAATTAACCGGTTAAATCCACGAGTGGCGAGTCGAGAAACTAAAAGTTTGGCACTGAATAAAAACACAAAGCTGCGCTTGTTTATCGGGCGTAACCTGTTTTTTTTACCTCGAAACCGGTTAATTCTAAAAGAACTATATGTAAAGGTTCCCTCAAAAACCGGTTTATGCAAACGTAAATTAAAATGTTTTTGCGTCAAGTACATAACGATTGCAAAATTAAACCGGTATCCGAGCCCTGGTCTAAACATACAACGTTCGCTTCCTCTATTCAACAACCTCTTCATGCACAAGCGTCGGATTTAGCTCTATGCATCACATCACTAATCTGATCAAGTGATCACTGTATGTGCGTGTAGGGCACCTTTCCACTTACTCTCGCTCGCGAGTACTCGTTTCGTCTCTCTTCTTTCATCCATCCTTTCTAAATTACCCAACCATCATAGCATACCCTTTCGATCTTTGTCACTACAAGTGCATTGTAAACTTGTAAAAAATATTTGCGTTATATCGATTGTAAAATAATCAGGTTCCCTTAACGAGGTGCAAAGGTTACCATACATTTGTTTTACAATGAATGTCAATTATTGATATCATTGTGATCAGACAGTAAACATCACATGACTGGGTAAATGGAGCATTTCTTGATAAGCCAGGGGTTCGCAGTCGCGCTAATTAATTAAAAATAATTCACTTATGTGTTTTTTTGTTTAACTAACTAGCGGCCTGACAACCCGCTGGAAATGTCCGACATTTCTTATGAGCTTTTAGATTTTTTCTTGCAGACAAACTTTGACCTGGCAGTAACAAATACAACAAAAATAATCCAATTCGGTGCAGTCGTTCGAAAGTTATACGCGTACATTCCGGCGATTCATTTTTATTTATATATCACACTTTTAGAATTATAGTGACCTAATTCAAACATTTTCAGCATTCGATTTCGAGTCATAAATTTAGTACTATAGAGACCTAAGTCGAAATTTAAAATATGTAGATTAGGTTACTATAATTCTAAAGATGCGATATATACTTAGATTATGCAATACGAGGCTCTAATAATAAATAATATCTTATTATATGGGGAAAATCTCACACAAATTAACCTAGTCCCCAACTATGCTCTAGGCTTGTATTAAGACTATTATGAGTACTCCACAACAATAATAATACTTGTATAGATAAATACAGACTAAACATCCAAGAATCTCGAACAATCATTGGCGCTCATCACACAAACATTTGGGTCATACACACTCTTAAAAACAAAAGTGGTCTTGCCTGTGGTCAATAGTTAAAAGCTTGTGTGCATATAATTTTCGTTTTTATATGATAGGTCTAAAGCACCCCTGACGCCGTTTATGCACTTAGCCAGAAAATTAGGCCTTAAAAACTTTTACTTCCGTCGTGTCCACAGGAAAGACGCTAACCTTAATCTGTGTATGACCCATTTGCCCTTACTCGCATTTAAACCCGAGACCGCTAGCTATGTAGGTAGGGTCACTCCAAACGGCTAACGTGTCGTGTCGTCTATTGGGCAGGTACAGTCACCAGCAACAATAAATAAATACCTATCAAGCGACACCTGGCACAACTGTACGGCTAGCACAAGTTGCATTATCTCGCTTGTCGCTCAGTGCGCCTCTATCGTTACAGACTAGATAGACAGGAAAATGCGGAAATGCGGAAGATCCGAGTGACAAACAAGACGCGGCTCACGCGGCCAACAATATGCTAGCCGACGGGACGCTCTATTGCCTAGGCTAGGTTAGGGTTTTATTCCAGCGGCTACTCAATATACAAACGTTCCACGTTTTCATTTTCAATCGCTCAAAATGTATGGAATGACAGTTGACCACGGTTTATCGTAAAACACGAGAATGTCATTCCATAGATTTTGAGCGATAGAAGAGAAAAACGTTAGGAGTTAGGAGCGTTTGCATCTAAGCTAGAGCCCCAGAAGTAGTCACAGGCTAACAAAAACAGCTAGTATGAAACCTGTCTTTTAGTTAAACATGTAGTAGGTACAATATATTTTAAAACATTCTTATTTATAGTGGAATACGTCTAAATTACTATATCTCCGAACTTAAGGACTTTGAAACATTACGAGAACTTGGTAATAACTGAGGATACTCTAAGGAATCTCCATTTCAATTATTTGCTCCTGTTACAAGGCCCACACTTTATATTCTACCCTACATTATTTTCTGATTTTCCAATGTAGCGCAACGCAGTACATTGCAAAAAAACGAAATAATGTAGAGTTATTTTGGGATCCTTGAACATTGAACATTGAACTTTATGAGCAAGTTTATACGTGAACGGGAAGAGCCACCATAATGTCCACATCGTTATAAAAATAAATTAACCAATTAAATTTAAGGAAACGACAATTATATTTAACGACAATCTTACACACAATGATCAGCCCCTTTCTAACGTTAGCCTTGAATTTAGCGTTTTCAAGCACCGAAGTTTACCACAGATTTTACGAAACTCCTCAACGTCACTTTCTGTGGTGGAAGGGCGCGCCTTAATGAATTAAAAAAAAAAAATTCCATACCCATATTGGGCAACAATATAGGTACATAATAGTAAGGTAAATAGAGACTTTGTTCATGAAAATCCACATTTGAAATCAAGTCAATAAGTGCTGATCACATAAATGATTTGCTCTGAAAATTGGATCTAAAGAGTTAGTATCATTATAAATATCGTTATTTTTACACGTTTGTTTACCAATTTTGTCGAAACACGTTGACCTCTTATCTGTGTGTAATTCTGAGCCAACTGTTGTCTATCCGCCCGTAAAGCTGCAATCATTTACTTGCGACCAAAATCTGTCCCAGTTTGCCACCGGCTTTACACTTAAACGGTTAAATTTAAATCATATATTTTTTAAAGTTAGAGCATTAAAAAAAACCTGAATTTAATAAAAAATCCGCTGGTTCTGCTGTAGCAGGTTTTGTCAATTCGCGTTGGTTTTTAATTACAAAAAAACATTTGTTGGTTGAATTGAATTGGATTGGACGGAGTGATTTGCGGGTTTTTTGTGTAGTTTTTTTAATATGCGTATGAGAAAAACGTTTGTTTGGTTTGATAGTGATTTAAATCGCAATGGCAGTGAGACGGTGCCTCTGTTGCAGGATTGCGATAATGATTGGCAAGTTCTTATAACTTTTAAGTGTCCAGATCACCTGGTACTATTTTTTTTCTATGTAATGCTACGCATTCCCAGCTTTATGCATAGGTACTTTGATTTTCATTGAAAGAAATACTTGCCTTATTGCTTGCTGAAGATTCGTTTCGCAACTGTTTCATTTGCCAGATGTTTCATAAGTTAGAAATGCATTTTTTCTAGAAACAATTCTAACTTAACCTAAAAGTTGTATCGGTAAAAATTGCCTCCTACTTTGCTGAAGCCAAAGCTCCCTGAAACGCGGCAGGCGGCCTTTCAGCTCGATACCTCTTATTGTAGGTGACAGACCCCGCGAACTATCACTAACCAGCATTTGCTTCAGCGTCATGACCTCCAAACTGGTTAAGTCTTAGAAAGCGATAGATTTTTCAAATATTACTTGACCTAACTACGGATAAAAAATGCCTTTTAGGCAACCAATAATTTTGTAGATATTTTACTTTTATACTTACTGTTACCCGCGACTCAGTCAGCGTAGAAATCGTTTATCGGTATTCCCACGGGAACTGTCAAATTTTCCGGAGTAAAAAGTTGCCTTTGTCCTAGTCCAGAACCTAACCTATATGTGTGCCAAGTTTCATCCCGATCCGTTTAGTTCTTGAAGCGTGATTGAAAACCTTCTCATTTATGACATTAGTAAGATAAGATAAAAAGATTAAATATTTATTAAAGAAGATACACTTATAGTATTTACACAATTAACATATAAAAACGGGTAACTTTCGGGGAGGGAAGATGGCTGATTGAAAAATGTCCGGCTTTTGATTTTGATTACTGTTTTACTATTCTGTTTACTGCGTACATCGCGGTGGACCGCCATTAATAAAAAAAGAAGAAGAAACATATAAAAACTTTCATATAATATTATAAGTCTGTGTGCAAAACCGGAGCACTTCTACAATTTAGTTACTCGTATCGCTATTTTGACAACCTACGCTTGTAAAATTAAACATTAAACAATGCAATTGACTTAAGATAGGTAACAAATCAGTAAATAATTATTCGATAGCGTTCAACGTGTTACTTGTTCCCAAACAACAGCTGTTCAACTGGTATAGTGTTTTACAATATTCAAGGTCGCGCCCCGCAACTCAAATTGACGTCGCACAGTTGCGTAAACGCACGCAACTGGGGTTCAAAGCCCCGCCAATACAGTGAAAGTAATATTTTTACGAGACTACAGAACCAACAACTATCGAAACTATCTTGTCTGTGGTCCGGAAGCTCATGTGTGACTTGTCCCCAGGACCCGGGTGCGGTCCAGTCAGCAATTCAACGTCATCCGGCGAGTGTACCAGCAGGAGAGGCTTAACCAGGACGCAGACTACCACGAGCCGGTCAGGACCTGTGAGTAGACAGTGGAGATTTTTTTATTAGTCAGTCCAATGGACGTGGTCCAATGTTAGAACCTAAATGAAATGGGCAGAAAAAGAGTCAATCCAGATATTGTTCACTTCACTTTTGGTTTACTCACTTGGTTCACTCGCGTCTGGGCTTATGTTTTCGGTAGCCATTCGCGACACCAGGGTGTTTGCTATTCCACGTTTAGAGTTCTCTCGAGTTACTCAAGATGGACACATACCGTCTGTCAAAAACTCACACACTGACTCTCGCGCCGAGCGATCCCGACACTTCCACCAGTGTTTTAGTGGTGGTAGGACCCTGTGCAGGGTCCGTCCGGATCGCTACCACCATCTTATACATTAACTACCCGCCAAGCAACAGTGTTCGCATTGTTGTTCCGGCGTGGGGATAAGACAACCGGTGAAATTACTAGCTATGATTTTAGGTGGGTGAGGGTTAGGAACTGCATATCGCCACACTCCATCGCACAGCTATACTCGTATTGGAAACGCACATAAATAAAATCTTAAACGTCCCCAGGGAAGTACCACTGCACCAAGTTCCTGAGACAATGCGGGCTGGAGCAGTGCCTCAAGGGCATCCTGCCCATCCTCCACTGGCTGCCGAAGTACAAGATCAAGGACTACGCTGTAGGCGACCTCGTGTCTGGCGCTACAACCGCCGTCATGCATATACCGCAGGGTCAGTGTTTTGTGACTTAACTCGTTTTCGATACATATTGGCGTACAATGTGGGACGAGACTTTAATTTTATGCCACCTACTATACGGACCGTGCTCAGTATAGGGTTCCGAAGCCGTTAAGTACTTACTACAAACATAAAATCAACAAGTAATAACTTATTTTCTATTTAAAGTCATTTGGTGCCGTCTTAGATAACTTTAGTAGGTATAAATACTTTAATCGCCTGTATCTCAAGAACCAATAATGTCTTTTAGTGGTAATATTTTTCCTTTAAAATTTGTTATATGCGCTTTCATTAAAAAAAAAAAACCGTTTTTTTTGGCTCTAGGGAGGGGGCTATGGGGTAGACGAGGAAAAAAAATACATCCCCACGTTATATGTAGGCGAGGTACCATAATTATTATTTTTATTTTACATTTTATTATACCACTTTGTTGGCGCGAATAATATGTATATTCATGCCGAATTACAGGTTTCTAGTACTAAAAGTCTCTGCGCTAGGCTGCGGAGGGACTGACGGACATAGCGAAACTATAAGGGTTCCTAGTTTGACTACGAAACCCTAAAAAAAAACATCGTTTTCAATTAAAGGATACCACGAAGTAGTCAGTCATTAGATTTTGAGGAAACGTTCACCACCTAAAAACGGTGGTTTAGTTTGGGATGCACACCAACAACCTGCATCCTTCCTCCTTTTTATGTGCAGGTAACGAAGATAACACTCTTTGTTACATCTTACTATTGTGACTCCAGGGATGGCGTACGCGCTTCTGGCGGAGGTGGCGCCTGTGGTGGGACTCTACATGGCGTTCTTCCCAGTCCTCATGTACGTCCTCTTTGGAACCTCCCCGCACATCTCACTCGGGACCTTCGCTGTTGCCTGCCTCATGTCCGGGAAGGTACGTACGCACTTTCGGCAAAGGTGGCGTCAGTATCAACGCCAGGTTGAGTCCTGATGGACTCGACATAGCGTTCTTCCTAGACTCATATACTTCCTCTTTGGCACCTCGCCGTATAGTTAACTTGGACCTTCGCCGTCGCTTGTCATGTCCAGAAAGTTACGTATGTAGCTGCTACTGGCAGAGATGGCGCCAATTGTTGGACTCTATATTGAGTTTTTACCAGTTCTCGAGATGTAACATATTCTTACATACATACATAGATACATAACATCACGCCTTCATTCCCAGAGCGGGGTAGGCAGAGCTATAGAAATACCAAAAAATAAAATAATTATTATTATGTATGTATGTATACAACATGTTACAAAATAATCCGTAAAAAAGAAATTACAAAAGTAGTGTCAACCCTTATTAAATAACGTCAGTTCAGTATCTTAGGTATACAGTATACTAGGGTTGACACTACTTTCGTAATTTCTTTTTTACGTATTATTTTGTAACACGTTGTATATCTTGAAATTCTGAAGTATTTCTGTTTTGTTTACAGGTGGTTACGACGTACGCAAAAATGCCGGATATGGATAATGTAGGAAACAGTACTTCTCATTTGTATCCACGTAAGTATTTACATAGAAACCAGTTGCTATTCTGGTTTTAACTTTAACTCTCTAATTAAGGGGTTACACAGGGGGGAACAGCCTTGACACATGATTTTCTGTAATTTTCCTTAATAATATCTTTCAAACGGAAAACAATATGGAAATAATGTCCGGTAGTTTTATAAAGGATAACTTACTGGATTTTTTATATATTTTTTCAAAAGTTAAGAGTACCGTAAAATGCTGCAATTTTGCCGTTTAAGCTCAATTTTGCCTATTTCGTTTAAATTACGATATCTCGCATTTGCTCAGTTTTTTCTTGTTTTTTACCATTTGGTAGTAATTTTCATTATTCTGGCAACACATTTTTAATTTTTTTACGTTGGTAACTCCATTGTTGCGACGCCAGTTGTGCATCATAAGTTGGAGGGAGTGGCTACATTTTTTTAGTGTCTCGCAACTTTTAAAATTTTAAGTATAAGGAACGTGATTTTCGACAAGTAGGTGCGTCCCAGGGTAAGTAAATATTGTCTATTTTCCGTAAGTCTAATATTTTTCAAGAATAGGACACGATTTCATTATAATAACGTAGTAGGCAATATTGGGCAGTGTTCTGGAAACTTGAGTGACACAATTTTGCCTGGGTCTAGGGCTGTCACTAGCTGGGTTTTATAAATGAACAGATAAGAGCAAAAATAGGTGTGCCTAAATTGCTTAAGTGAGTTAATTTATTAGGTACTAGCTTTTTAATAACTTGCAATGCTAGTTAAGTCAAATCTTGCAAATCGATTTTCGAGTCAAATTGACTCAAGACTGGTTTTTTTTGAAATTACGTACTTTCCCACAGTTCCTAATATAATTATGTTCCTAATCATAAATATTTTATATAAGCAAACATTTTGTAATACGTAGGTAACAAAATGAATGTACCTAGCAGTATTCCGACCAAAAAAATATATTGTATTATCTAATTTATAACTTTGATTTTATGTTATTTCTATATTTTCGATTTTGATTTTATGGTTCGTGCTTCTAGATAAGAAGACAGGGTTTGATAAACGTTTTTTGATTAAGGTTTTTTAAGACTGATGTTTCTTTAATACCAAAGCTTTCAGTTGTGTTCCTACGCTGTGATGATTATTTTTTAACAAAAAAAAATACATTTAAAAAAAAATAACAATCTTTTTTTGGCACAACCCTACAGTTGCCGATATTTTTGTATGGAAAGTTCGTGGAACCTGGTACAACATTGCCTATTGCCTGTGAAAAAAATAAATAAAGCTTATAGCAATAATTTGACTGCCAGGGACAAGCACAATGTCTCATGTACACAATTAAATATTATTATAAATAGCAAAACGTTATTTATCGAGATAACCGTCTAGGCAAAGTTACGTCTTAGGCCTAAAACTTTGCCTGCCACTTTAAATGCTTATAACTAGGAAATATTGTATGATTACCTACTGATATTTGAGTCTAATTTGGCGAGGCATAGGGTCTGTTTTCCGACTAATACTCATTAAACCACATAAGACAAATAGTTTCACAGATATAAGGAAAAAACGTCAAAATCCGTGCAAAGTTGCAGCATTTTACGGTAAGTCATTTCGGAGGAGGAACAAAAAAACTGCAAATTCGAGTCTTTTTGATTCTCCTCCAAAATGACTTAGTCTTAACTTTTGAAAAATATATAAAAAATCCAGTAAGTTATCCTCTATAAAACTAACAGTTTTTTTTCATATTGTGTTCCGTTTGAAAAATATTGAGGAAAATGACAGAAAATCGCGGCTCAAGGCCGTTGGCCCGGGGTAGCCCCTTAAGCATTTTTTTTGTATACTAAGCAATTAAACGTGAGAACAGCTTGAGTTCACTGACACTGACAATTACGTTAGTGGAAATAACACTGCCGTGCTAATCCAAATGGCGGCATCTCAGATAAAAGTCCTGAGGTGTTAGCAGTTATGTAGCTCTGTCCTTTTCTCTGAACGTAAACAGAACTGCATAGTTATGTCATAATAACCCCCCCCCCCCCCCCCTGTAGCAATCGCAACCTTATTACTAGTAGGGAGGATTGAAGGCGATTCGTTGGCGTTTTAGCCGCCGTCATTGTTGTCTTTGCATAAATTATTCCAGATATAATTAACACGTCAATCATTAATTTACAAGAAATAGAAACTACACCTACCTGGTACTGATTCTAATTACATCAAAATTTTGCTCGTCGATATCATTATTTTTGTCAATATATTGAAGACAACAATGACAGGCGGTTGAAACGCCAAAGAATGGAATATGCTTTGGCTATTAATTTGAGATAATCTACCGCTTATTGGCTTAGGAGTGCAGGACCCCCTTTATCTCGATGATAGTAACTGTAGCTAGGCTAGGGTTAATAGCAGGTGTAGGTAAATTAACGAGAGCATGGAATTGCATATGTACTAGTATTGTATGTTTACAGGCATTCTATATTTGAATTTTCTATTTTCTCGTACTATCAGCATAAAAAGAGGTTTGTTATATATTGAAGTAAATACCAAAATAATGTCAGTGTCAAATTGTGAATATTATTTACGTTGTGCATATTATATTTTTATGTCTGATTTTATTGTATTCTCACAATTATCAGAATAATTTTGTGTCAGCCCGTACGACTAAGTGTAAGGATACATAATTTTCAAAAGATATGGCAGTGAATAATTTTGGTCCGATTGAAAGGAATATTATTACTGCTGAGGACTGGGAAAATATTTGTCGCCATGTCGAAAGTGAAGAAAATAAATATCGATGTCAGGAAGGGGAAATGGATCGAATTTCAAACAATCTTTATTATCGATACTTGAGACAGTTCAGATGAAGAACATGATAGCGACTAAAAGCAAAAAACAGAGGACTACTACTTATTCCATTTCTTAACGGTATGTAATTTTAATAAATTAAGAGAAAATTATTCTTCTTTTGTTGCAATTCCATGTTCTCGATAATTCATCTATACATACTTAACCTAAACCCAAATATTTGTTTTTAGATCCGTCACCCTCTCTCTTCCTCTCTCACTATTTCCCTCCCTCTCCTCTCTCTATCTCTCTCTCTCTCTCCCCCTCTCCCGCTTTCTCTACTTCTAACTTAATATAACCTCGAATATTTGTTTTTGGATTCGACATCCCTCTCTATTATCCTGTCTTCTGTCTCTCTAGTGCGCTTGGCTTGTCTGTTCTGAGCCAAGACGCTAAACTTATTTCATTACACACGTTATTACGTCTCAGCCAGTGACTAGCCATACCGGGTTCGAGCGGTAAGGGCAAATTTTAGTACGAGTATGATGAACGCGAGCATTGGCTCCGACTCCGGAGTCTTGGATGTTTGTTATATTTTTTTCTTATCTATAGTAAAATCTTAGAGCTTATACTCGCGCCGTTCTAAAGAGCCAGGTTTGACAGCTGTCAAGTCAGTACATGTGTTTGAGGCGGGTCTATATTGTCTGCCATAATTATTTTTAATCATAATATGTATTGTGTGGTCATAATAATCGCAAGTCATAACTTTTCTTTTTTAACGACATTATGACCAAAAAAATATATGAGAAGCCACGGGCTCCCGTTTGAGATGTTTGGGGTTGGTCAGACATCTCGCAAATAAGATCATTTAGAACGCAATTGCAAATAGAAACATTCATTCATTCATTCATTCACTCAACTGTGCGAGAGAAGTTTGGAACAAAGAAAATTTATCTACGAACTTCCTTAATTTTTGAACATAGTTTCTTACTTGTTTCCAGTGGATGGCGAAATTGAATACACACCAATGCAAGTGCTAGCCGCGCTCTGTCTCGCTGTCGGCATCCTTCAGGTTGGTACAGTACAGCTAAATATTAGTTTAATTTCCAAGTTTACTTAGAAGTCTTTATGGAACCTGTTTCCGGAATAAAAACATTTCATTTCACTTGGCTATTATAATTTTCAAAACCTAGAATAAATCCGGTTAAGTGCGAGTCTGAATCGCGCACCGAGGTTTCCGTGCCGCCATACAGTTAATATTCCGATTTGAATTCCATTTCAAATAGAATCAGCGCGAGCCCAGCTCCCACTTGACCCTTTTTTTGTTTTACTTCAGCATTTGTACAGTGTCAAAGACTTCTATTGCCACTATGGAACCCTGTCGTAATGACAGCGTCAAACCACATGAAAGAAAGCTAAATTAATGATTAACGCTGTCATAATGACAGGGTTCCATAGTAGCACGACAATTAAAGTCCTTGACCGTACTATAATCATACCAAACTTGTCATTTTGCCGTTTTTGCGAGCGATACAAAAAAATACGTTGATAAAAAATAGTCTTGTATGGGGACGCCCTTTATTAGACCACTTTCTGTATTGCCGTACAAACATTCTGAAATAAATACCCGCAAAGACCTATTACCGTTCAAAAGATACAGCTCTTTTAAGTGCGAACAGACAGACGTAGGGATGGACAGCGTAGGCATACTATTAGAGCCCCCTTGGGCTCCCTTCGAGTACGGAACCCTGAACACGAAGATTATTGATAACTGTCAAGAGAATAGTAGTACTGTACTTTTACCGTAATACCAAAGAAGGCAGCTAACTGCAGTGTAGCAGTCGAAGTATTCTAAACTGTATTGGTGGATACCGATAGAGTTTCGAATGCTTCGACTAAATCGAATGCTTATACTGTTACTATGCTGTTAGCCGACATCTTTTTTTTGTCAGGGCTTGGAACCGGTGTAAAAAATACCGGTTAATCGGTTTTTAACCGGTATTTTTTACACCGGTTAAAAACCGGTAAAAAAACGCAGCAAAACCGAAATAAACCGGTGTTTATTTCGGTTTTGCTGCGATTTTTTTCTAGGGAACGCGAACGTTTTGAGAACTTTATTTTAACCGGTTTATAATCTATGAGCGGCGAGTCGAGAAACCAAACGTTTTGTTCCGAATAAAAACACTAAGCAGCGCTTTTTTATTACCGATTAACCGGTTTTTTCAGCTCGAAACGGGTTAATCCAAAAAGATCTTTATATAAAAGTTCCTCCTAACACCGGTTTATGCGAACGGAACCGAAATGAAAAGGTTTTGCGTGCTTTTCCGTGCTGAGTGGGTCCCTTATTGACGCAGCGGCACAGAAATGTATGTCTTTTCTTTTTTTTTGTTTGAAGCCGTGTTAATGAAAGTATTTTCTTTCTTTATTCTTTCTTTTGTTTTGAAAATTTAACAGGGTTCCGAGCCCTGGTTAATGTTAATGTTTTCCCACAGACGTGTATGTGGGTGTTTCGGCTAGGGGCTGTGTCGACGCTGCTGTCGGAACCCCTGGTGTCGGGCTTCACGACGGGCGCAGCCTTTTTCGTTCTCTCCTCGCAGCTGAAAGACCTGTTCGGGGTCAAGGTCCCCAAGATACACGGGAACCACAAGATCATATTTGTAAGTAAAGCTTTTCCGATAGAAGCGCCTTTTTGGTTAAATATATGCTCAAGGTCAAAAACAACAACATAATTATGAAGTAACCGGGTGTCCATAATTTTATCGAAACACCTTTCATCGAATTCCATTTCATCGAACGCTATTTTCTGCTGAAATGATAATGTTTTCGTGGTAGGTATCTTAAACATCTAACCTAACTTAAACTACGTAATTAATGTTTTAGATAAATAAAATAAATAAATAATCACAGGACAATGCAAATTGACCTAGTCCCAAACTAAGCTCTAGGCTTGTACTACGGGTACTAGACAACGATAAACTTACTTTAGAGAAATATATACTTAAATACATAGAAAACATCCAAGACTCAGAAAATAGCGTTCGATGAAATTAAATTCGATGAAGCGAAATTCGATAAAATCAGTTACCGTAGCAACCACAAAGTCATAAACAAGCCGATATGAAAAAAAAACCGAGCAAAGAGCACTTACATTTTTAAGTGAAGGTCAAGGTCATCAAAGTTCACATTAATTACAAGGTTCAGTTGCGTTACTTTTACAAGTACAGTCCGTGAGCAGTTAAATTAGAATGGGGTTTGTACTTCTCTTTCACTCGCTCTCATGCGCTCTCATTAAGAGCGAGAGAGAAAGAAGTCAAAACAGTCAAAACCAAATCCTATTCTAAGTGCTCACAGACTATATGTGTAAGAGACGCAACAGTAATGAAAACTTCAGCGCTGCTTTCTTCCTACTTAGCTCAGAAACCTGTTGTCCAGTTTTTATACGCAACATAGATTTACAAATGCTAGAAAGAAAGCGGAAGCCCGTGCGGTTGCTGGGTTAGGATAGTGCCCTTCCATGTCTTCCCGTGGATGTCGTAAGAGGCGACTACAGGAATAAAGGCTTGTAGTACTGTTAGGCGATGGGCGTGCAACCTGTCACTAATAGACTAGTAAACATCTTAGCCTGTTTGCGCAAGATGTGTTTACAGAATTATCAACAAGTTTTGAGTTGTTGGTATGCTGTAGCTCTGGCTACCCCACTCTGGGAATAAAGGCGTGACGTTATGTAAGTATGTATGTATGTAGAAAGAAAGGCTCTACAGTTGCCCACATTTTAAACTCAGCTAATGAATTAAATTGCGGATGGAATTGACGCTTCTTTTTTACTTTTCAAGAATACGATAGAGGTGGTAAAGGCGCTTCCGATGATCAACTGGGGCGCGTTCACCACGTCCATCATCTGCTGCCTCGTCATAGCACTTAACAACGATCTGCTCAAGGTGAGAAATAAATGTTTGTGTAGTAATCGTACTTCCACCTAGTATTATTAATGTTAAAGTTTGGATGGATGAATGGATTGATTGTTACTCAATCACGCCAGAATGGCTGAATGGATCTGTATGACATTTGACACACAATTGGATATAGTGTGGACTGTGGATCATAGAATAAGAACTAAAGGCATAGAAGGAGCCTTAAAACGAAAGCATCAAATCTATAGGTACCTGTCTCGAAAATTTCAATATGAATGTTCAATTAGTTAAAAAAGGAAAGAGTATAGAGGTTCTTACTAAAACTAGCCGTACAAACTAAGGTGTAGGCTGTAACTGGATACCACGGTCGTAGATTATATATGCAACAGTGTGCGGCAGCAACAGTGTACGACCATGATATTTTAGCTTATAGATAGCTCTTTTTGGCACACTGAATCCAAATAACACTGCGCATATCAACTATCTGTATGTTACTTTTTATTTTATCTCTCCTTTTATGCCTTTAAATCTTATTCTATGGTCTGGATAGGCTATTTTTTATCCTGGATCATGGCACCAGTGTTGGGCACTTTACTCTTAATTCAAAGATCATAAGGTTATAAATTGATTGTTGCAAAGAAATGAATAACCTTTATCTTCTGTAAAATAAGAGTCAAGTGTCCGTCATTGGACCTTGTTCATTACTGGTTCGATCACCCTATGTATGTATTTTTTCTGCAGCCTTGGGCAGCTAAGCGGTGTAGAGTGCCCGTGCCGGTGGAGCTGATCGTGATCGTGATCGGCACGCTCGTGTCGCGCTCGTTCGACCTGAAGGGCAACTTCGGTATGTCGCTCATAGGAGAAATACCTACCGGGTAAGTTTCACTTTGTCACTAGTTATATGTTATAGGCTAGTAATACACCGTGTTTTTTTTGATTTACGATAACTTTAAGGGCACGTTCTTCAAGTCAAATTAAGCTAATTTCACGAAGACATACATATGATAACTCGTACGGTTATAAAGATATTCAATTATTAAAATTAATCAGTTAATCACGTTAAACTAATGTAAAAGGCTCTTAATTGATACCTATCAATTTTCTTTTAATTACCTATTATGAGTAAAGAGTTTTCAATTGTTAGGTCGTGCACCTGTCAAGTGTTATCTTTACTTGTGTGTGTGTATGTCACGCTGACTTGACGTATTTGACACTAACTATGAGTTAACTCTAAAGACCCTTTTAGAATGATTGAAGACACAACATTTAATTACTTTGTTCTAAACAATTTTTTTTTATTTTTTTTTGCAATATTTTAAAATCTAATGTACCACGTAGTTTCTATACGTGTACCTAACAATATGCCGAAGTTATCGTAAATCAAAAAAAACACGGTGTATATTAGACGATTAACATATTTGTTGTATTGAAATATACGAGTATACTTAAACCCATCAATTTATGAAATACTTCATCGATTAAGTATAATTTCATCGAACGTTTTTTTTGCTGAAACCATGATGTTTTAAGGATACCTCAAACGTTAATTACATTATTTTAGGTTACGTTAGACTTAAAACTACCAAGAAAAATAACTCAGGCGACGAGAAATGTTTTTCGATGAAAACTTTGCGTAATGTTACGATTGTTGAAAGATATTTCAATGAAATGAAAATGAAAAAAATGAAAAATGAAAATTTGTTTATTGTCTTAAATCACAACATTAAATGAAAAACATGTGAGACCTCCTATTAAGTTTACAAAAAACCTGTGTCAGGAGATCCCGCTCCTCCATGGGTGCTCAAAAATTGTGTTTATACGACAGGATATAAAGCTAAAAATAAATAAAGTAAGGTAAGAATGTGTATGTGTGTGTGTGTGTGTGTGTGTGTGTGTGTGTGTGTGTGTGTGTGTGTGTGTGTGTGTGTGTGTGTGTGTGTGTGTGTGTGTGTACCTATACATACATAGAAACCTCCAAAACTCATCAGTGAGACATCAGTGCCTCCTGTGACAAGAGATACATTTTAAAAAAACATTTAAAAACAGAGCTATTGTATCGTTTTATTTGGAGTAACATCATGTGATACCAAAAATTTAAAATAATTGCACAAATCTCGGGACCTAGAAGGCTTATGAGGTTCAGAGCAGATTTGGGGTAACTCATAATTTTATCGAAATTCGCTTTATCTTATTTAATTTCTTGCTGAAACCATTATGTTTTCAACATCTTAAACAATTATTACATACGTTAGGTTAGGTTAGGCATGTGACTAAAAAAAGAAAAAAAAAAGTGGGGAGAAATGTCTTTTGATGAAGTGAAAATTCTACTTTGATATAATAATATGTACAGTCAAGGGCAAAAATATGTATACACTTTAGTACCTTGTCTATTTAACGTCATGTTTAAGCTGTCATATGAAATTGTGACAGCGATTAAAGCGGCAAGGTACTAAAGTGTATACATATTTTTGCCCTTGACTGTACCCCAGATTTAGATAATGTTGATGAATAGAAACGTGTAGTCTCAGGCACTGAATTACACTATGGGTTCATGTTTAGATTTCAACTACCTACAATAAATTTTACAGTAATTCAAGCAGATCATTCGAAATTTTACAGTTTCTCTTAAAATTTAATTTAATGTACCATCACCAACACGGTTAACCATTTGTGAATCTTATCACCTTACGTTAAGGCTCATAAGTTAACAGTGATGCTGTATCGTATTTGTGTGTTCAATTACATGTTAATTGAACTTGGAATTAAGTAACTTGCATTTTCAGTCGTGCTTCCAAAATGAATGTCATTCCCATCTCCAGTTTCCCCGCGCCCACGGTGCCGCCCATCGAGCTGCTGCCGACGGTGGCGCTGGACGCGTTCTCCATCACCATGGTCACCTACACCATCTCCATGTCCATGGCCCTCATCTTCGCCACCAGGGACAAGTATGAGATCGACGCCAACCAGGAGTTACTGGCTTTGGTGAGTATGCTGTTTGTATTGTATTGGCGAGGATGATGAAGCTAAAATTACATACATACATTAAATCATGACCGTTTCCCAGGCAGAGATCACTTATTCCCACCTGCTACGACATTCATACATCGAGTCATGCATGCACGTCGGTTTTCGGCACTTAAAATTCGGCCATTTTCCAGTAATTCTCCATTTGAATAAAAAAAGTACGCCTTTCCACTCACTTTTGCACTGTGTTTCATCCATCCTTTCTTGATGACCGAACCATCGAAGCATGTCCATGATAAGAATGTTCTCGAAAATTCGAGTAAAAGGAATCACGGAATTACTGATTTCTAGTCCCAAGTCTGTCAAGTGGCCTAATATAAGGGGAACTGTGCCCTGGTAAGTCGAACAGCAGCATCTCAAATACAACTCCTGTAGCAATCACAACCTCATAACCAAGAGTAGAGTATTGAATCAACTTAGGCAATTGAAACTGAAATACTGTTTATTGGCTTAGAAGAGCAGACCTGATAGTCTGTATTGTGGTATATAAGATGCACTGACAGGCCAATATCGGCCGATGTCGCGATTTGTGGATTTGTTAGATCATTTTCACAACATGCATTTTTTCATAGTATCGAATTTTTACATAGCATTTTGACGGCGAATTTTCCTTTCACAGTTCTTCGTAGCATTATTTAATGTTCGCGTTTACTATAATCGCTGAAATTCTTATTAGTGATTCTTACTAGTCTCATTTTTTCCTAATCTAATTTGACTGTCGAGGGAGCTCCGCTTGGCGGAACCCACATTTCTGAGTTGTTTTGGCCCCCCGGGCCGAATATGGAAACCTAATGAGTTCCTTTTTTTATCATTTTGGTACGGAACCCTATAAATTACTGACTGTTGAGTTTCTTGCGGCGTTTCTTCTCAGCAGTGGTCTTCCTCTTGGGAAGCGCTGGTAGATTTGTGACAAGTTAAAGTGCCTGCGAGGCATACTAACTGAATAAACATTTAATTTAAATCTTATACGAGGTGAATGTTCGCAGGGCGCCAGCAACTTGATGGGGTCGTTTTTCGCGTGCGCCCCTATCTGCGCGAGTCTCTCGCGTTCCTACATCCAGTACCAGGTGAGTTCAAACTCGAGCACAGACGCTGCTTAACTCGCTTCTGCCATCAGTAAAGGGCGGCTGCCGGATGCAAATTACGTCAAAATAATGTCGAACGATATCCGTAATATGGATATGACATACATAACATCACGCCTTTATTCCCAGAGCGGGGTAGGCAGAGCTACAGAAATACCAACAACTCTAAAAAGACTTGTTGATAATTCTGTAACCACATTTTGCACAATCAGGCCAAGAAGTTTACTAGTGTATTAGTGACAGATTACAAGCCCATCGCCTAGTAGTACTACAAGCCCTTATTCCCTTAGTCGCCTCTTACGACATCCACGGGAAGACACGGAGGTTAGCGGTTGCGGTTGCCGGGTTAGAATAGTACCTATTCTAACCCGGCAACCGCACAGGGCTAGAGAACATTATTGCAAAATAGTTATAGATGTTTATTGTGGAAACAATAAGTATTTTCATTCCATTACTTTTATAGTTCACTATACATATGTTTATACAGGGAAAATGTTCTCTCTACATCAACAGACGTAAGAGGCACGTATTTGTAAAGTGATTGACCATTATTTGGAACTTTGTCACCATCACTCAAATTTCTTATAAAATCATAATCTGAAATTTGAATGCGTTTTGTTTGAGAGTCGATGGCGAAGTGTATGAGAGAGCCTTAGGTATTGTCAAGCGATGGATGGCAGTGGTTTTTGTGTCTAAAAGTCTATTTAGTTTTCTAACCCAGTAATACATTACGTTTTATTGTTTTTTTTTTCTGAATTGTACAGCGTCTTGATATTGCCCGTAACGCTGCAAAATAATACTATACTGTTCCTAGTTATTTAAATAAAATGAATAAATATCAAAGGAAAATTGCATACAAATTGACCTACTCCCAAACTAAGCTCTAGGCTTGTACTATGGTGGGTACTAGACGAAGTTGTAGAACAAATGTTGTTACGTTTATAGAGTAGAAGCGATCCCTCAATGTATTGCTCTTATTATAGGAAACACCCGGTATATAAAAATAACACAAAGTCTCCTTAACGTAGAATCTGCTATTTCCAATATTTGAGTTAGTTGCCTACCATGTGACGATCGTTGTTTCACCCAGTATACTTACTAAAGTGTCGCTTTGTCTTTGAACTTGTCCGGAACTGCCGTGTGTACCACCGTGTGTATACCAATGACTTCCTCTGATAGTCGTGTGGTTACAGACGGGCGCCAAGACCTGCCTGGCGCTGGTGGTCAGCGCCCTGCTGGTGATGTGCGTGCTGCTGTTCCTGGGGCCGTTCTTCGAGGAGCTGCCGCGGTGCGTGCTCGCCTCCATCATCGTGGTGTCGCTCAAGGGCATGTTCATGCAGGTCGTTGAGCTGAAAAGGTACGTTTATAACAAGACAGCGCCTAGCGTCCAGAGGCATCCGATTCAGATTAAATTTCCCAACATAGTCATAGTATAAATTACACAGCATGTCAAATTGTATGTATGTAGGTATAGGGCATGTTCATGCAGTTCGTTGAGCTGAAAAGGTACGTTTATAATTAGACAGCGCCTAGCGTCCAGGCGCGCCCTCAGATTCAGATTTAATTTCCCAATATAGTCACAGTATAAATTGCACAGCATGTCAAATTATAAGTGTCAAATTGTTTGTAGGTCTTGAAATCAAAGAATTGTTTTTGTTTGTACACATGAAAATCCATCTTCTGTAATCGGGAATCGAACTGGTCAAATATAAAGTCGTGTTTTATGAATTTTATGACACAGATCGAAAAGGTCAGTAATATAAGGGGTTCCCTGCCTTTTCGCCGACAAATCTCTGACAAATGCATCGTTTCGCAACCTATTCATTTTCCAACCCGTTATTTTTTTCTGTTACAACTAATATTTCAGGATTTTTATAAAACTAACCTAACCTCACCTATAGGAACCCTATAGGTGAGGTTAGGTTAGTTTTATTTATACACAATGAACCTGAAAAAAATCCAGAATTATTAACAGTTTCGGAAAAAAACGCGGGTTGTCAAATGATATGTTTGTTAAATTGTTCATTTGTGAAACGTTAGTTACGAAATGATAGGTTCCCGATATAGGGATCATTTATATCTATAACGCATACACCTTTCAACTACTTAAATAAAGACCGTAAAAAGAACTCTTTATTGTTTTGTCATATTTGACCACTTCGATCCC
This sequence comes from Acleris holmiana, assembly GCA_949316455.1. Taxonomy (NCBI): domain Eukaryota; kingdom Metazoa; phylum Arthropoda; class Insecta; order Lepidoptera; family Tortricidae; genus Acleris; species Acleris holmiana. The sequence goes on from OX438783.1 coordinate 13,018,770, forward strand.
AGTTACGGAGGTCGAATTTTCAAAAAGTCATTCTACCACCACTGACTGACTGCTTGTTCCAGGTTCTGGTACCTGAGCAAGCTGGATGCGGGCGTGTGGCTCACCAGCTTCATCGTCTGCACCACCGTGAACATCGACATCGGGTAAGGATCACTAGGAATGATAGCAGAACCGTAACGGCAACAGGTGGTGACGATTTGGTGTACATTGCAAACTCCTCTAGGTCCTAGGTCACTATGCTTCTTATGACGTGCGTAATGTACGCCTTCATTCCACAAACATTTGGCGAACTGCTTTTTTTCCGAAACTAAACATATTTCAGGATTTTTATAAAACTAACCTAACCTAACCTATAGGGTTCTACACGATGGTCCTGAAATAAATCCGATTTTGAAATGAATCTCTTTATGAAACGTTTCTTTGTGAAATGACAGAATATCACGAATCCTTAGCTGGACTTCGAAGTTATGATTTTTGCAAAAGTAGACCATATGCACACTACTTATGGTCCACTTTTACTCCTAATCCCATCCGATCTGACGATAGAGATGTCAATCGATTCGTAAATATGATCCGGGTGACATATGGTACGTTTTTTTCAGTCGAAATCAATACTAGTACTTCATATCAAAAAAGTCTTTGTTTTTTTCCATGTCTTTCATTGTACGTGTCTTGTCCCGTTCCAGCCTAGTGGCAGGGCTGCTCGCGAGCGTGGGAGCGCTCTTCTTGCGGTCCCAGAAGCCCTACACGTGCCTGTTGGGACGGGTGCTACAGACAGATCTGTACCTTGACATCAAGCGGTATAGAGCGGTGAGTCTTTATATTTTACACAAAAATAATCAGTCCATTTGCTCGTAAGGAAGTAAACTTGACTTGAATTATCAAAATCGATCCTCAATGGACGGAGTAATCGCTTAACAAACTCACAAAATAAAAAAAAGTTACAGTCGAATTCAGGACCTTCCTTTTATGCTTTGAAATCGGTTAAAAGACATGCGAATGCGTGACTTTTAACTTTTAACGAATTAATAAATAAATATCAGGGTCAGTCTCACACAAATTGATGTAATCCCAAACTAAGCTCTAAGCTATGGGTACTAGAAAACGATAAACATACTTATATAGGTAAATACACATACTTAAATACATAGAAAACATCCAAGACTCAGGAACAAATATTCGCGCTCATCACACAAATATCTGCCCTTACCGGGATTTGAACCCAGGAACGCTGGCTTCAGAGGCAGGGTCACTCCCAACTCGACCAACATGTCGTCAATAGTAGATTGTACAACAAGGGCATAAAACAAGCCATTTTATCCAAGACTTATGGTATCCATCCGAGCCGGTAGGCGATTTGTATGCGTTTTTATCTTCGCTTGCCCCAAACTCGTGGGCTATTCTACTAGGAAAAACGATATTGCCTTTGACGTGTTAACTTTAGACATGTGCGGCTCTCGAGAATTCTTGACTATCTCCCTGACAACGGTGCGCCGTCGTAATCGAGGAATCTCGCACATCTCTTTACTGGTGCTTTGAACTATTGGCAATCATATATTTAACCTTTTGATCGCCAACGACGCCTAAGTAGTCATGAGCTGTCGTGCCTACAACGCCACTGACACTTATTGTTGTCACAGGTACAGTTTAAAAGAGACTTTATTTCGTATGGATTAAGTTAAATTTTGCAAAACTTTTAATACACTTTCGACGTGTGAGTGACGCATTTGTATTTGACGTAAGGCGTTTGAACAAGGTTAAAAGTAAGCTATAGTTGAGCATGCTTATTATATATATATATATATACACAAATTTTAATATTTGCTTCGCTATTGTTAATCAATAACACATGTCGTGTTATTTTTACTCTAGCTTAAAAAATATTAGAGATATTGCCGATTTAATAATTCCACTAACTTAACGATATTCATGGACCCTCTAATGCAGGGGTGCGAGGAGACATGAAATTTCAAATTTCGAATATCAATACAGTGTATCGCTTACCTACGGCTACGAGTATACAAGTAGTAGTAGTGTAAGTGTGTAACTAACTAACTATAAGCATGGTCATATTAAGCATACTAATAGCCAATAGGCAGTGCGATAGTACGAGCTGTTGAGCATTTTTGAGTAGTATACCTAGGTGTTTGAGGCACCGTGGAACCTTGTACAGTACTTGGTAATCATCGAGAAATATCGTAGGATTCCGAAGATTCAACCACAAATATGAGAAAAAGTGTCATTTTTAAAAATTGAAATTATCGAGGATTTTGATTTTAATCGTGTTTTCACGTTTAGCAACCACAAGGAGATAGGACCAAGTTTAACCTTTCGTATGCCCGAGGAGCTCGCACACTTGTACGTCGTATGCCTTGTCCCGTATCCGTACCCGCGCTGTCGTATGCTGGAGGAGCGCGCACGTTTGTACCCCTTGTCTGCATGATCGTCTGATATGGTACTAGGCAACCGAGGCTATAAGTACGGATACGGGACAAGGCATACGACGTATACAATTGTGCGAGTCAGAATCAGAATCAGAATCAGAATAATCTTTATTCAAGTAGGTTTACAAATAATAAACTCTTTTGAAACGTCATAGTAGCGACTTAGCCTAAATTGACTGCAGGTTCAAATCGCGACGGATCAAAGAACCTGTAAGAAACTCTGTCGGATGTCTTTTTTTTTTCGACGTTCGCAACCTTTTGTCGTAAGGACTAAACATTTTATTACAAGCAATTCAGTCCCAAGCATTGTTATCATTAATATAGTCTTTAATACTATAATATGCTTTAGAAATTAGTTTACGCTTAACGTAACTCTTAAATTTATTTACTGATAGTTCAGTAACATTACTTGGGAGCTTAATATAGAACCTAATACAATTACCCATAAAAGAGTTTTTTATTTTATGGAGCCGCGTGAAGGGCACTGCGAGCTTATGTTTATTTCTGGTATTAACATTATGTATGTCACAGTTCTTTCTGAATTTAGCGATGTTTTTATGAACATACATAATGTTTTCATAAATGTATTAACTGTGCATGGTCAATATATTAATTTCTTTAAACTTATCTCTAAGCGAGTCTCTCTGGCCCATCTTGTAGACAGCACTAATAGTCCGTCTGGCATACGATGGTACCGGTACGGATACGGGACTAGGCATACGAAGGGTTAAGGTGGGTACGAATTAGAGCAGCCTCGGGTCGAGGCACGCACGGCTCACCCATTTTGCTCAAATTCGTGCGCGCTTACGCGCTGTGCGCGAGCAGCGGGCGAGCGGCGCGCGGCGAGCCGCCGAGAATCGGTCTTTTGACCGTGCTCAAAGGCGCCACGGTGTGCGTGCCTCGCGTAATTTTGACGTGTATCCGAGCGTGCCGCGGGAAGAACGACAAGTTCTAACTTGTTTGTGGGTGAGGCGCGTACAAATTTGATAAAGTTGCTAAGCCGTTCCACCACCGAGGCGATTTAAATAATAAATAAATAAATAAATAAATATCAGGGGACAATCTCACACAAATTGACCTAGTCCCAAACTAAGCTCTAGGCTTGTACTATGGGTACTAGACAACGATAAACATACTTATTAAGAGAAATAAATACTTAAATACATAGAAAACATCCAAGACTCAGGAACAAATATTCGCGCTCATCACACAAATATCTGCCCCTACCGGGATTTGAACCCAGGACCGCTGGCTTCGGAGGCAGGGTCACTACCAACTAGGCCACCGTGTCGTCAAATTTCTTCTTCTTTTTGTTAATAATTCGGTGAATTTTATGATAAACGCAGCCGCGGCTGTCATCGTATTCGGCGCCATTTTGAAATGACGGTTCGCGTCAAGCACGCTGCCTCACCCGCGCATGTTTATGTGCAACCATTTGGCTCGCGAGCAGCTCGCCGCGCGGGGCGAGCATGCCTCAGGCTGGGCTGCTCAGATTCGTACCCAGCTTCAGGTGCCAAAGAACAGACACACGGGCGTTACGGTTATTGAATTCCAGATTGCGGCACACTACCGAGTTTATCAAATTGAATGTGGCCTCTTAACCCGCGTAGCGCCGTACATATGAACATGTGTTCATAACGCCGATGCTGAAGATGTAGCTGGGCGCTCGGGGCATTTTGGTTTTTGATAGCCGGGCCTCGTTTAATGATATTCAAATAAAACGAGGCAGTCCTGGCTGAAGTCCTACGCACTAAACCATGGCCTTAAATATAATGAGGTGAAGAGTCAGTATATGGTGTTTGAAATTCATCGCAACATAACGTCGGAGGTTCCTGCAATTTATCTTAATGGCAGCCCAATGGACAGACCATTTTAAATATTTAGGTCACGTCGTTGAGGTGGATCTCAGGGACGACCTGGACGTTGAACGGGAGCGGAGGGCCCTGTCAGTGCGGGCGAATATGATGGCTCGGAGGGTTGCAGGATGCTCTGGGGAGGTCAAGATTACCCTGTTTAGAGCCTTCTGTACATCCCTGTATACCTGTAGCCTCTGGGTGCATTATTCGCAACGGGCCTATAGGGCCATTCGAGTCCAATTTAACAACGCGTTCCGGGTGATAGTGGGACTGCCTCGTTACTGTAGCGCTTCTGGGATGTTTGCGGAGGCTCGCGTTGAATGTTTTTATGCAACCATGCGCGGGCGCGCTGCATCCCTGGTGCGCCGGGTGCGGGAAAGTCCCAATACCATTCTAAAAATGATAGCTGATAAGCCTGATTGTGCTATTATGTCACACTGTGCGGGATTGCATGCTCCCACCAGCATTATTAAATGGTAGGTAAATAAATTGATAAATTGATTTGAAGAATATTGGGGGATGTTTTTTTTTAAGTAGTTATATGTTTTTCGCAAATAATTATCATGATGCATTTTGAAACGTGTAAAAACTTTAAATTGAATATCATATCATGTTACGACGTTGACGACACGTTAGCCTAGTTGGTAGAGCAATGACCCTGCCTACGAAGCTAGCGGTCCCGGGTTCAAATCCCGGTAAGGGCAGATGATTATTTATTTTGTCTTGGATGTTTTCTATGTATTTAAGTATATATTTCTCCATATAAGTATGTTTATCGTTGTCTAGTACTCCTAGTACAAGCCTAGAGCTTAGTTTGGGACTAGGTCAATTTGTGTGAGATTGTCCCGTGATATTTATTTATTTAAATGTCACATGTCAAGTGGTATTGTCACGATGGTGAAATACGGGGTGGTGATCGAGAATGTTGAACCTTGAACCTGAAGGGAAAGTACCATAAATATTAAGATATTAAGAAGACAAATTTTACTCGAGGGAAATACCTTTATTTTTACAAATAAGAATCACTGCATTTACACTTTTTTCAAGATTTAAAGAGAAGAATTGTAACATTGCAAAAATTACACACCTTGCATTATAATGATTCAGGCTGTGGTGAAAAACACATCAATCGTTTCCATATTTTTTGTTAACTTTGTATCATGCCGCGGCTCACCATGTCCAGCTCCGAGTCATTAAACAGAGCCAGTAAGAAAAACTGTATGCTGTACATGATAAACACGTAGAGAGTTACAAACATCATCCAAAACAACAAATCTAAAACACTGATTTGGTAGTTCACCGAGTACGGGTATTGCTTGAACGGGAACAGAATCATCGTGAACTCTTCACATGATTTTGTGTTGAAATGCTATATTTCCGTCTGCGGGTTGCTTCACATTTTTTGCTTTATAATTTGACAGGTGCCAGATTCTTGACACGTGTTAATTTTGGAGTGTTGTAAAGAGGTGTGTTTAAAAAAGGTTTGATTTAAAATAAAAACCTATAAAGTTTGTACATATATGTATTTTTTTCAATTTGTTGATTTTTTTCGTCCCTTTTCAGCATTGTTTTTCCAAAATTGGAAAATATTGACAGACTTATAAACTCTTTTTTAATCTTAACTCGAGTCTATTTTTGCTCCAAATCTGAAATCTGTTAAAATTATGCTAAACTATTTGTCTATGATTTCTCTCATAGATCTGCCATATTGTTAACGTTCGATTTAATTAAGTTAATGAAAGTTGGTGGACGATTGCCGCAAGTGTAATCCATTTAAAAAAAAATCAACAGGTTAACATTAAAAAAAACTGCGCAAGAGCATATCAGCCCCATCCAATCATAATATTGTATTGTCTCGCGATATACAAATGCATACAAAATTTCAGCTCAATTGGAAATCGGGAAGCTGGTCAAATTTTACTTGTAAATTTTGCAACAAACAGTGCCAGTTAAATAAAAGCTTGAAAAATAATCATATTCCTGCCCTATCCTATTTTGTACTTATTGTTGCGAATAAATGTCTCTTTATCCCAATTATTTGAGATCGGCGCAGCGCAACTTTTTCTTCCAAACCTATCAGCCGTCATCTGTACCTATATTAACTCCCACGTTTTTCATATCGCTATTCACACGTTCCATCCATCTCTTCGTAGGTCTCCCCCTTCCACTATAACCCTCCACGTACATTAATGATTATAAGAAGTAATATAATATTTAAAATATATAAATTCTAATTTTCTCCCCAGGCCGAAGAGCTCCCAGGCATCAAGATATTCCACTACTGCGGGGGTCTGAACTTCGCTACCAAGAATATCTTCAGAGATTCGGTCTTCCGGAAGACTGGCTACATGAAACCGACGGAGCCTCTCGTCATGATGGACGAGGACAACAACGCTGTCAAGAGGGAGTGGGACCCAACTATTGGGAATCGGGTATGAAATGAAACAATTGGGAAAGATTAAAACTTGAAAACCGGGGGGCAGGGCTCGGAACCGGTTTATCAAATAGAATCAGAATCAGAATCAGAATCAGAATAATCTTTATTCAAGTAGGTTTACAAATAATAAACTCTTTTGAAACGTCATAGTAGCGACTTAGCCTAAATTGACTGCAGGTTCAAATCGCGACCGATCAGAGAAGAACCTGTAAGAAACTCTGTCGGATGTCTTTTTTTTTTTTCGACGTTCGCAACCTTTTGTCGTAAGGACTAAACATTTTATTACAAGCAATTCAGTCCCAAGCATTGTTATCATTAATATAGTCTTTAATACAATAATATGCTTTAGAAATTAGTTTACGCTTAACGTAACTCTTAAATTTATTTACTGATAGTTCAGTAACATTACTTGGGAGCTTATTATAGAACCTAATACAATTACCCATAAAAGAGTTTTTTATTTTATGGAGCCGCGTGAAGGGCACTGCGAGCTTATATTTATTTCTGGTATTAACATTATGTATGTCACAGTTCTTTCTAAATTTAGCGATGTTTTTATGAACATAAATAATGTTTTCATAAATGTATTGACTGTGCATGGTCAATATATTAATTTCTTTAAACTTATCTCTAAGCGAGTCTCTCTGGCCCATCTTGTAGACAGCACGAATAGCCCTCTTCTGCAGAACAAAGATGCTATTTACATCAGCAGCACTACCCCACAGTAAAATACCATATGACATAATACTATGGAAGTAACTAAAATAAACTAATCGAGCGGTATCTAAGTCTATTAATTGCCGAATCTTATTAACTGCAAAAACTGCTGAACTGAGTCTACCCGCCAATCCAGCAAGATGAGGACCCCATTGGAGCTTGGAGTCTAACGTTATACCAAGAAACACTGTATCATTAACTAGGTCTAGTTTGTCATTTTTAATAGTTACAGTAGTTTGACTATTTCTCACATTAGTAGTCATGAACTTTATACATTTCGTCTTTTTTTCATTCAGTAATAAATTATTAACACTAAACCAATCGACTACTTTTGATATAGCATTGTTTACATCGACATTAAACTGCTGTTGTCGTTTAACTTTGAACACAAGTGACGTATCATCAGCAAACAATACTATATCATGGTTGTCCTTTATAAGGTAAGGTAAGTCATTTATGTAGATGAGGAATAAAAATGGACCCAATATTGAGCCCTGTGGTACGCCCATTGAGACCAATGACCCAGGTGATCGTACTCCATTCACGTCTACCCCTTGTATTCTCCCGTATAAGTACGTTTTTATTAAGTTTAGCGCAGTACCTCTAACTCCATAGTGGTGTAGTTTCCTGATCAATGTGTCATGGTTAACGCAATCGAAGGCCTTGGACAAATCACAAAAAATACCTAAAGCATCCTGTGACCCTTCCCAGGCATTAAAAATGTTTTTAATCAACTCAACACCAGCTTCGGTTGTCGAGCGACCCCGAGTAAAACCAAATTGTTTATTGTGTAATAAATTATTATACCGAAAATGTTCCGCTAACTGTGACAAAATCAATTTCTCAAATATTTTACTGAAAGTGGGTAGTATGGATATTGGTCTAAAATTTGTGGGGTCAAAAGTACTACCCGTTTTGAATAATGGAATTATCTTACTATGTTTCATAAGATCAGGAAACTCACCACAATCAACACAGTGATTAAATACGACCATTAAGTCAGATGCTATGACTTCAATTAAGGATTTGAGTACATGGACCGACACTCCCCAAAGGTCACTGGTTTTCTTTATATTGATTGAGTTGAATGCCTTAATTACATCCAAGGCAGTAACGCGCTTGAATTCAAAGTATATACTGCATTCAGGCACGTTATCTTCTAAAAGTACAATGGCAGACGCAGGCGAAGAGTTCAAGCACTTAGTCGTGGACACTGGTATATCGGTAAAAAACTTTTCAAATTCAATTGCGATATCTGGATTGGAATCTATTATTTTACCATCTACTTTTAAACGATAGTCGTTAATGTTCTTTTTTCGGCGACCTGTTTCTTCATTAATTATTTTCCAGGTCGTTTTAATAACATCAGAACTATTCAAGATTTTGTTACTTAAAAAATTTCGCTTAGTTATACGGCAGTCTATCTTGAATTGCTTAGAATACTGTTTGACATGTTCCTTAAACTCCTCACTCGCGTTATACCTCCGTTCCTCATATAGTTGATACAGTATTCTTCTACGCTTATGTAAGTCCGCAGTAGCCCAGTCACTGAAAACCTTTGCACCACCAACCACAACCGATTTGGATGTAAATACTGCGTTAAATTGTTTCATGAATGTGTGAAAGAATGAGTTGTACATGTCATTGGGTCCCTTATCAGTTGTTAGAAAGGGCAAATTATGCACTAGGTTATGTCTCATTCTTTCCACACGGTCTGCAGTTATTGGCACAAAAGTAATTTCTTTTTTTGGAATATTATTCGATACGGACTTGAATTTAATTAATTGACCCAAATGATCCGATTCCAGGTTGCTGATCACACTCTTACCAATAGGAATTATATCAGTAAAAATGTTATCAATACACGTGGCGCTAGTGTTAGTAACTCTAGTTGGCTCCATAAAAGTATGTGTCAGGCCGAAAGATTTGAAAAGATTTATTAATCTTTTGGTTAGTGGACTGTTTTCTAAAATATTTACATTAAAATCTCCACATATAATTGTTTTTTTTCTCGAATAAGATAATTTTATTAGAACAGTTTCCATAATCTTCTCAAAAATTTCGAAATTGCCTAATGGTGGCCTATATACACATACAACCATGAATTGCTCTAACTCTATTGCAGCGAGTTCTAATATTCGTTCAACAGATAAGGACACAATGTCCTTACGGTCTTTAAATTTTAATTTATTGTTTAATATGATTAACGACCCGCCATGTATCGAGCTATTTCTTGTAAATAAACTGCCGACCTGGTGGTTGATAAAATTAAACATAGCTTCGTTACTAGTTAGCCAGTGTTCCGTTATACATAAAATATCAATGCTATTACTATTAAGAAATAACTCGACTTGCAGGTCTTTACTCCTTATACATTGAATATTCTGGTGAACCAGAGTGATATAATTAGATACTTTGCTGCTAAATTTGTCCTTATATTTATAACAAATTTGGTTGCCAGGGTTGAGCTCCTCTGTTGTCTTGTGATTTAATTTAAATGATTGATAGTAATTGGAACATGTTCCAAAAACCTGTCAGGTTGCTGAATAGCAGCAGGAGCCAAATTCTTGGCTGAAATGTCAAAAAAAAAGGATAGCGACATAGCTATCTGTTTCTTAAAATAATTAGGCAGGTAAAATTTACCTTTTGTTAAAATATAATAATTGCTAACATAATTGTTAGAGTCAATAATGTCAATTTTTTTATTATATGTACACATGTTATAAAGTGTCACATTTAAATTATGTCTTATGTCATTTTCCAACTGTGACAACTGTTTACAATAAGGGAATGTAAACAATATGATTTTTTTCACACTAAGGCTATTCAAAGTTTCAAAAAAATTAATTAGTTTATTTTTGTTTACATTCCCTCTATTTCCTACAAGAATAAGCAAAGTCGTGTCTATATCAATATAGCTGTCCTCTAAAATTTTATTTTGGATATTTTCCAAGCTGCTTAGAGGTAAACAGTTGCTGATCACACTATGTCCCTTAGTGTATGAGTTCAATAATGAGCCCATATTGCTACCAATCTCATCGCAGTACATTATTATGTCAGGTTTGGATGTCAAATTGGTATTACTATTATTATTTAAGTTTTTATGAAAGGAACACTTCTCATCATATTCCTTTTGTGTAGGGACACTGACACACAAACTCTGCTTCAGTCCACCGGGGGCTGGACAGTCACTCTTGTGTTGACAGACACATGTGTGGTCGTCCTCCAGTGACTGAACTAACTCTAAATTATAGTTGAGCTGCCCTATTAGATCATCCATTCCTAAAGAATACTCATCTATAATTTTATTTGAATTTTCCTGCATATTGTGCAATTTTTGTAACGACTCCTCTAAATCCTGAATTTTTAATTGTAACATTTGTGTGTCATTGTCATACTTTAACTTATTATTTTCTAACATAGTGGTATATAAAAATAATTTATCAACTAACTTTACATTTATTTTACTTAGTATACATTTTCTATAATACAGTTTATTTTGCTTTAACAACCTTCGGGTTTTCCTTATATATCTGTTTATTTTAATATATTTTTTTAGTTTATTCCTGCTACAATTACTTAACCTTGTTGTAGTGGACGTCTCATTAGTTAAGTCTATAGTAACAACAGGAAGGTCAATTGAAGCAGTAACAAACTGCGGGTCATTCTCTACCAATTCATGAAATAATGACTGTGTGTGTACCTCTGCAGTGTCTTGCCTGGCCTCCTGAAGCTCGTAGATCTGTTCATGGGCAATATGCAGCGCTCTCTCCAGGGAGTCAACGTCCTTCAGGGCCTGCTCGTACAGAGTGGTACACTCAGTGAACTTATCTACTGTATGTTGAAGCTCGACCCGTTCCAAGTTCACATCATTATACTTATTTTCAAGTAGAGAGAGTTCCTTTTTTAACCTATCCCTACTGTTTAGAATCTGGATTACTTCTTTCTCATTGTCCTCTCTCTCACTGAGTAATTGAGCACACAATTCCTTGGATTTTTTTAGTTCTAATAACGTTATTTGAAGCTTGTCAGTTTGTTGCTGACGCGCAGCTACAGCAGCTGCCCTTCGAGTCATCATTTTTATAAAGTTTTAGTATATTTAAAGTGGTAAAAACAAGAAATTGTATGCCAAAGGAATGCAAGTTACTTACGTGAATATAGTAACGTAGATCAATGTCCACATTTCAGCTCATTATATAATGTCAACCAACGGCTACCACACAGCAGTATTTATAGTAAATAGTGCTTGGGCAAGCCGACAAATATGAAATGTAGACATCGAGTTCAAATTTATAACCAATAACGGTTACCGAATTGAAATGTTTCGGAACACTATTAGACGTCACTATAGCACTTGAAATAAATCACTAAGCTAAAACTTAACTTATAAACTGTCTGCTTAACAACAGAGAAGCTCACATTAACAATAAATATCATTAAAATATAAATATTTTATACAGGTCGCGTCATGTAAAAAGAACGCTGGATGCCAGTGGAGGGGGTGTGTTTGCGCATGGCTACACTCGCGCACGAAAGTACTAGACCTACTGTTTTATTTTGAACTACGTTTTTGCTCGCGGCTTCGTATGTTCATTATTGGTAGGTACGTTGAAAAATATATTAGATAAAATATCATTAAATAGAATTAAAAACATGTCTGATTTAGTGTAGAATGTTTAATCTAATTACAAAAAATCAAAGTAATGTTGAAACTCCTTCCATTAAGTCGTCGTGGGTGACTTGAAAACCAGATGAGGACGCGGTGTTGGTGCTAGAGGTGGCCATTTCATCGTCGTCGCTGTCTTCACTTGAGCTTTCATCAACATTTGAGTCAGAATCATCATCCCCCACGCGAATAACAAATGTTTCTGTCATCATGTCTACCACATGATCGCTTTTACTATAATTAGCCTCTATTCCCTTTACGTTGGTGCACAATTTCCCCCATTCTGTTGCTCCCATTAAATTTACTTTTTCAATAACCAGGTCAGTTATTTGTGTAAGGTTCCAACTTACATTTTTGCTGCCGACATATCCCTTTATTTGGGACCAGACCATTTCTATTGGATTCAGGTCTGGGTGATATGGGGGCAAACGAAGTACAGAATGGCCTGCTTCGTTTAACATGGCATCGATATTAAATTTCTTAAATTGCTCTTTATTTTTTTTTATTAAGTTGTACAAATCCGGCTTATACATGAATTCTTCAAATTCAATTCCTTTTTGACGGAGCCAGTTTTGCATGTCAGCTTTTTTTGTATTGGACGTTGGTGCAGCATCGAGTTGTTTATTGTGGTACGAAGCATTGTCGACTACCACAACTGAATTAGGCGGTAAATTCGGCATCAATTTAGTACGGAGCCACCTCTCGTAATTCTCTGAATTCATGTTGTGGTGATAGTCGCCGCTTTTTGTACCGGCTTTGAACGTCAGTAAAGCATTCGGCACAAATCCTGCTTCACCACCCGCGTGCACTATGACCAAGCGGCTACCTTTAGATAGAGGTTTTTTAATGCCTTTGGTGGGACCGTCTGACCAAGAATGGTGAGACGAATGGGAACTATCGACGTATGATTCATCGGTGTAAATGATAGTTCTTCCTTCCTCTCTGTATTTTTTTATCTTTCTCAGATATTCAATTCTTTGAAATCGAATTTGTGACTGCTCAATTAAAATTTTTCTATTGGTTTCTGTTCTTTTCCACTTAAAACCCATTTTTTTTATTATTCGCCTGAGACTTGCTGCAGATCCTCGGAAATGTAGGTCATCTTGTAACTTCCTTCGCAATTTGCCTATGGTAGGCAATTCTTTTTCAGTGACGTGGAAATTGTGGATGATTCTTTTTATAACACCCTGGTCAAAGCTGTCAATATTCGTTATTGGTTTTTGTTTGATTCTTTTATTTTTGCCGGGAGTTCGGAAGACAGTTAGAAATTCCGAATCTTTTGAACCTTTTACAATTCGTCTCACTGTAGATTCGGAACATTTGGTTGCCTCTGCGGTTCGTTTCATACATTGTTTTAAATTATCAACTGCGTTATTATCAGCCTCTCTCTTCATAAAACAATATACGTCAAAAATAATTTTTCTTACTTTTCTTTGTAAAACCATTTCGTAGTTAAAAACTTTTGTGCGCGACGGTATTTTGAGAACGAACGGAACGTGGACACAGCGCAGAAAGCAAAGGTCGACTGACGAACCAATAGCGCACCGGCAAGCATGCGGCGCGTGCCCCCCCCCGCCCCGCGCCGCACCTCATACCGCCAAATAGACCGATAAATCGCCTATGCGCAGCTTGACCGCCAGCGTTCTTTTTACGTGACGCGACCTGTAGGGACCTAGTGAAATCAGCTGCTTATCCTTTGACAGCCAGTGTTGCCATCCAATACCGGTTTATTTCGGTTTTGCTCCGAACTTTTCCAGGGAACGCGAACAATTGAAAACTTAATTTTAACTTTAATACATACATACATACATAAAGTCACGCCTTTATTCCCAGAGTGGGGTAGGCAGAGCTACAGGATTACTAACAACCCTAAAAAACTTGTTGATAATTCTGTAACCAACTTAACTTAACTTTAACTTTAATTAACTGGTTTAATCCACGAGCGGCGAGTCGAGAAACCAAAAGTATTGCACTGAAAAAAAATACTAAGCGGTGTTTGTTTATGGTGCGTGACGTGCGTCAAATCGGTTTTTTTAGCTCAATACCGGTTAGTTCGTAAAGAATTTTATTTAAAGGTTTCCCCAAAAACCGGTTTATGCGAACGGAATCGAAATGAAAAGGTTTTGCGGCAAGTACATGATAACGGTTTGAAAATTTAACCGGTATCCGGGGGTTGCCGGGGGGCACCAACATGCACAACGCTAAGCAAGCGTTTTTTTAGAAAAATCCCTACGACAGAAGACGACGACGACGACTTGGATTGACGTAAGCTGATGACAGATCGTATCGCCACTTATGTCAACTTCATACATTTCGAGTCGATAGAAAACAGAAACGTAATCAGCGTTTGCCTATTGGTTCAATTGTTATGAAAAAGTACTATGAAGTTGAGAATTTTAAGAAAAAAAAAACCGGTTTTGAGTTTGATTGGAATTTCTTTACAACACGTTAAACTTAAATCATTTATTTTTTAAACAAGCTTTTTTGCTATGCACTTTGTCCCTGTGTGAATAACTGTCGGCGTCTAGTATTTTTTTTGCCTAGTTTTAATAACAATAATTATAGTAAAGATTTTAATCTTGTAAGACCCCTCATTATGTTTCAGTTACATAAACTAAGCAAACGAGTCATATTGTGTAAAGGAACGCATCGAATTACAAATAACCGTGTCCATGTATATATGCAGGTCCACTGTGTAATCCTGGACGCGTCTGCGCTCTCGTACGTGGACGTGCCCGGCATCAAGGCGCTGCTGGGCGTGCAGCGCGAGCTGGTGGGCAGCAACATCACGGTGCTGCTCGCGGGGGCCAACGGTGAGGCATGTCTGCATCCATACCTGAACATGGGCACGAATCTGAGCGCCTCAGCCTGAGGCATGCTCACCACGAGCCGACATTTCAAAATGGCGTCGGACACGATGACAGCCGTGGCTGCGTTTATCATAATTCACCGAATTATTAACAAAATGAAGATGAAATCGCCTCGGTGGTGGAAAGGCTCAGCAACTTTATCAAATTTGTATGCGCCTCGCCCACAGACAAGTTAGAATTTGTCGTTCTGCCCGCGGCACGCTCGGATACACGTCCAAATTACGCGAGGCACGCACACCGAGGCGCCTTTGAGCACGGGCTAAAGACCGACTCTCGGCGGCTCGCCGTGCGCCGCTCGCACGCTCCTCGCGCAGAGCGCGTGAGCGCGTACGAATTTGAGCAAAATAGGTGCGCCGTGCGTGCTTCTACCCGAGGCTGCTGTAATTCATACCCACCATTAGCGTCTGCAAGTATACTGCTTAATTCTCTATGTGGATATACCTTAATCTAATACCTTTATACAAGCAATTCTTGTATCTCGGAAACGGCTCCAACGATTTACTTGAAGTTTAGTATGCAGGAGGTTTCGGGGGGCGATAAGGCTGCGATTCCACCAGAGCTGTGCGAGGTGGCGGAACGGTGAGCGAGAAAAAAATCCACCAATAGAAGAGCTGCGAGAGCGAGGCTAGGAATGCTATTGGTGGCTTTTTTCCTCCCACACCGCTAACGCTACCTCGCACATCTCTGGTGGAAACGCAGCGTAAGTCAATCTAGCTGGTTTTCACTTTAATTATAAGTAAAGATATATAAAAAAAATATAGTGACACCAATAAAACGACTTCTAGACGGACGGAGTCGCAGAAAAGTAAAAGTAACAATACAACGTGTTTGATAACTATTTAACAATCTTGTTCCAGGCCCAATGCTAGAAATTATCGAAAGATACAACGCCCTGGAGACAGCTGACCGGCTCCAGCTGGACACGTTCCCGACGGTGCACGATGCAGTCGTCTATTACCAGATGCTGGAGGCGAAGCGGGACGTGTCCATCAGCATACAGTCCACGTGATCGGAGCAGTTAGGTCAGTTCACTCCTATGTGCAACTTAATTGCAGAAGCTCATCTTACCCTCAAACGCGCAGTGTATTGTACGTTTTGTGGATGTGAAACAGCTGGTGAAATTATCAGCGTAAAGATCCATCTTAGTCCTTAAGGTTGACATTTGCAATATTGAGTTGAGGGTGAGGACAGTTGGTCCATAGTTAAGCGTAGTTAACCGTACAAACAACGAAGACGAAATAAAATCCGTTGTGTGCCGTAAATGGAAAATTTTCATGGAAAATCTAATTGCGTTAGTTGGCATGGCTAACTTTTTGGATCTTACCCTAGAATGATTGTGAGGTAGGGTTTATCATAAAGGAGCGTCCTCACCGAGTGCATTCGCGTGTAATATACGAGTGGTGTAGACATTGAGCCGAGCGTTACTGTGGTCCACACACCATGAATATTCCACGCCGAAAGCTCACATTGAGGACGCTCTATTAGGCATTAAATGCTCATTTAACTTCGTAATACAGTGGAGTAGGTAGGCGTGGGTAAATTGGCTCCTCGTGCATTTCTTACACTTAAAGAAACCTCGGGAGATGCCTCCTTGTGGGTGACCTAAAACAAACCGTCATAAACTCTAAAAAGGGCCTCGCTAATGCGACTTCGCCCACGTCTAGATAAGTCCACGCTACGCCACTGTTTCATAACACAAGTTGGACATTCATTCCTTTACTGTCTCAACCTCGTATCGTATCTAATTGATTAGTAGGAAAAGCTTTCATGTTCCCAGAAAAGTTAAGACTACTTTTCTATAAAACTATTCGAACAGATAAGAGGTTGGGAAAGTAAAGGGAAGAATGTTCCATATATAAGAGAGATTAGTTTTTTTGTAGTTAGCGAATAAACTGTGCCAACTCGCAGTGGTCAATAATTGATACAGTCGCTGTAGCGAACTCGAAAGTGTTAACTTGACGTGTTTTGCCTCTATTCTATTCGGTAAAACCATATTGCCTTTGACGTGTTATCGTATTGTTAACGTTACGATAGCTCTTATTTACTTGACAGTAATGGCGGCCGTGTTAAAAATAACACCTTCTATAACACGTCAAAGACAATTTGATTCTGCCGAAGTTGAATAGAGGTTCTGGGTTAGGGTTTCCACCCAAAATAAACGGTGTTTCAAATTTATTGTCTATTGTTTAGAGTACAGATGTATTATAATTTTGTGATAATTGTTTAACTTGAAATATTTCAACGCACAGCGTAATCATCCTAATTGATGGCAAATGGGTGAGGACCAAACAGTTGGAACATAGTTAAGCGTAGTTAACCATACAAACAACGAAGGCGAAAAAAGTTTCGTTGTACGACGAAAAGTATCCTTACAATTGTATGGCAAATTTTCGTTGCACAACGGAAAAGTTTAATAGCACATGTTTTGCGTGAGTTGGCATGCCCAAATTTTTGGACCTTACCCAAATAATCTGACAATAAGATTAACTAAGTTCAGTTTTTTTATGGAAGCCCTAACTGAATAAAATCTTTTTAAATTAAATATTGTATGAATGAAAGGGCACTGAAGCCCGCTCTCGCATGGGTCGGTATTAACCCGGGCTCGGTATGAATGCAAAATGTTGATTGACAGTTGTAACACTACTGATTAGGGAATGCATAAACCGGTTAAAACCGGTTATTAACCGTCTTTTGCATACTAAATTCGGTTATTCCCGTTATTTGCACTGCCTACTACTGATTCGGTTTCGCTTAACCCTTAATTTGGCAAAAATTAAAAAAGTCGTGAACTCAAACCCTATTTGATTTAAAACCAGCATAAAAAAATACAAAAAGTGAACATTATGTTATGTCAAGTATATTGGACACTATCAAATTAAGGGCTAAAACATACAGATCCGTGAGAGAGCATGGCTTCTGTCTCGATTAATAACTGAATGCTAGCTAGAATTATTAGTTTTACTAAATTGAACAAGTAATATAAGTATGTTCAAGGACTTTAATTGTTATACAACTATGGAACCCTGTCATAATGACAGCGTTAATCATTAATTTTAGCTTTCTTTCATGTGATTCAACTCTGTCATAATAATAGTGGCATAACAATCAAAGTCCTTGACTGTACTTTGTTGAAGGTAGCTTATATTGACTAGTGAAATGAAATACCGGTATTTTACCGTCATTACATTATATATACTCAAAAACATTATAATTGTACAGAGAACTGTGTTTGACACGATATCGAAATTTGTCGGTATTTTTTGTAATAATACGAGTATAAATCGCATGTTCAGAACAATAGTGACCCAATTCAAAATTTCAGCTTTCCAACTTCAAGTCATAAATTTATTACTATAGAGACCTAATTCGAAAATTACAATTTCTGAATAAGGTCACTATTGTTCTGAACTTGCGAATTATATTGAGACGTAATTATCGTTACTAGAGCTAACGCTCCTTTTTGGTTTGCTTTATTGTCGCCATTTTAAATCGGCTCTGCTTTTTTGATGTTTCTTGATTTATGCCAATGTGTACCGTAAAAACGGGGCGTGGCGTTTCATACCGAACACTAAAGAGAACCATTTGTTTTTACTGCAATCTCGAAATCATACCGAAATGGTTTATTAAAATGATTTAGTTTATTATAAATATAGCAAATTATTTAAAGTGACAAGTACGGGTATGTTGTTAAAATTATTTTTGGAATTATTTTAGAATTTTCTGGATTATAATTTTAAGCTGTGCAAACTGTCAAATCGCACCATTCTTGGTCTTTCTTGTAACTGATAGGTTGTATTGTATCCAATGGTATACTACTGACCAGTAGCTGATTCATCTGAGGGGAGAGTCGCTTCTGGGGCTATGCCCCCCAAGACACCTTAACGTTTGGGCTAACTCAAAAAAAAAGGGATCTGGGATTCGGAGGACTTAAATGAAATCCTGGATCCGCCGCTGCTGCCTTGTCACTTTTTCACTACAAATATACATACATAACATCACTCTTCATTCCCAGAGTGGGGTAGGCAGAGCTACAGAAATACCATCTAAAAAGACTTGTTGATAATTCTATTACCACATTTTGCACAAGTAGGCTAAGATGTTTACTAGTGTATTAGAAACAGGTTGCAAGCCCATCGCTTAATACAAACATACTATAAATATGTATTTGTAAATGATTTACCCTTAAGGTCGCAAAGTTAAAAAACGCACTGAAATCTAGCCTCATTTGTTTTTAAGTTTTCCCAAAATTTAAATTTAATAAAAAAAATAAAGTTCACCTTTACCAATGTATATTTACTATACAAGGTTAAGTTTTCTTTTACTATAGTTGCAATAACGTAACATATATTACGTAACTAAAACTTTATCTGTCAGTATCTGCGAGTTCCTGTCTATCTGTAACCCCCTACTAGAGATCAAAATATATCTATGTACATTATTTATTGCACGCAAACATGTTACACATAGTAACTCGTTCGGAAATGGCAAAAAAAAAACGGAGTTATTTATTAACCAGTGGCAGTAGCCGCGAAAGTTTTATGAAATGTCCCGCGTTTTTTACTTTTTAAAACCATGTTTGGACTAGGATAACTAACTCCAAACAGCCAAACTCTCGTACAATCAAAATTCTGTTATACGACTTTTTTATATGACAAAAAATGTAAAAAGGTTACCTTTTACGTACATCGTGTACAGGGTATTTAAAAGTGTATCAAATAGTTTACTGTATGTAATACTTTATCTAACCAAAACTTCTTCCTCTAAAAGTCCCTTACCTTACCGTACACAAAGGACCACTGTAAAAGGCTTTATTTAAAACCTTATATAAAAAAGCCCAACCGTGGGCTTTTTTACATTTTGCGGCAAAAATAACCTTGTTTTCTAAGTAAGTACTTATTCGTACTTAATTTTATTTTACATTTAGTTTTACATATTTTAAGAGAATTGTACAATATTTAGTGTCATATTTTGAATTATATAAATAAGCCTTGTAAAGTCCATTTATTTTGTTAAATTTAAACTAAACAAAATATTCAGTGTTGTCCCTGGTTGCTTTAATTACGAAAAATGCCGGTTTTAGCCAATTTGATGCATTTTGAGGTTATGAAAGTGTTAACTAAATAGGGCAAGTGAGATTGAATGTAGTATTGTTAGCATATTAGATGGAACACCGTGATTGTGATACTTGTACCTAATATATTGTTTGTACTTAGATTATATTATAAACATGTTGACTAAATTTATGCTTTTCATTCACCCTGCTTATCGGATTTCAAAATCAATTTAACATACATACATAGCATCACACCTTCATTTCCAGAGTGGGGTAGGCAGAGCTACATAAATACCAACAACTCTAAAAGACCTGTTTAAAATTCTGTAACCGCATTTTGCAATCAGGCCAATTTTACTAGTGTATTAGTGACAGGTTGCAAGCCCTTCGCCTAACAGTACCTACTACAAGCCCTTATTCCCTTAGTCGCCTCTTAGGACATCCACGGAAAGACATGGAGTGGCACTATTCTAACCCGGCAACCACAAATTGACCTAGTCTCAATATAAACTCTTCTATGGGTGCAAGACAACGATAAACAGATTAAGGGTTTCGTACCAGAACCGACCTTACAATAGTTTATTTCGCCGCTTGTAACTTTTACATATCATGACACACAATACATGTATGCACAGTGCACTATTTTGCCTTGTTTATACATCTCATCGACACTTGTCGTAGAGGCAATAGTTAAGGAAACTTTTAAAATGATCAATTTTTGGCAACTTCTATTCAAGATCAGCTAGCGGATCAAATGGCCGAAAACTTGGATTTTCATTCCTTAACAACGTAAAACAAAAATGTATGAAACCGTCATTTTTTTTGTTCTTACGTCTGAAGTATTAATTTAATGGAATGAACAGAAATTGCTGTTTTTTTTTCTTCCAATTAATTATTGTCAATTCGTTCTTCCTACCGACATCATACTTAATCATTTTAACCTTTTGAACGCCACGGTCAGCTGAAGCTTTGCGTGCCCCAGACGCCAACGACATCATATGCAGCAACCGCGCTGATACTGAACTAATGGTTAAAATTTTATAAAAAAAAAACGAGTATTGACACATTTCCTTGAGAATTAACCATTAGTTACGATTTTTAACAACAACAAACAACAGGCCCTAAGTATATAAAAAGATATAGTATTGAGAAATATTACAATTAAACAAAAAGAAAACAAACCACATTGTAAAACAAATATACTTAATTCACTTAATAATAAAAAATACATGTGTAAATAATAAAATTGCAACCGTTAATATAAATATAACAAAGTTTCTTCCTACAGCCTAAAGAATAACAAATAAAATAATTCAATTCAATTCAATTCAATTTATTTATTTACCAAACATACCTTATTAACTAGTTAGGATATTAACAGAGTAGTAATAATTGAATCTCCAATAGCATTATTGACAAGAAATCTATTGGAACGCTTATTTAAATTATGATTTCCTACAAAGAGAGAACAAATTTATTTTATTTAGCATAAGACGAAGGTCTCGGGACGTCACTACACCTAATCGATCTACTCGATTTGTCATTCGATCTAGATCGAGGGTCAATTGATGACAGAAAGTATTTTAACCCCCAAAAAAGAAGGGAGATAAGTTTAACATGTGAATCTGTGTGTGTATATATCTGTGCACGTGTGTGTGTGTTGCACCGTAATCCCAAAACGGGATCCCTTTTAAACGCATAATCATTGTTTGTCCTAATTATTGTTTGGGCTAAAATCTTCCTAACATCCTTTTAAGCTAAAATTACAGTGGTTAGGTTAGTTTTTATGAAAATAAAAAGTAATCGTTTCAATCATAAAACTGTTTTCAATCAAAAGATTTTCGACCAATCAATCATTAGGGCAAACAATGACTATGCCACTCGAAATAGACCGCTCCCAGACGGTTGGACCGATTTGAACGCGGTTTTTTCAAAGCAAGCTAATTTAATCGGGATGATTCTAAGCTAGGTTCTATGAAAACCGTTTGGGCCGTTTAAAAGATGGTCTATTCCGACTAGTTACATTATTAGATCCATTGATGGAACTAGATGGACTTTTTTATCCTAGTAGTTACATTAATAATGCAGGGTTTAATGTAACTACTTGGAAAAAATTACCCGGTAGTTCTATTAAAAAAAAAAAAAAAAAAACAAACAAATATTAATTCATCAATATTTTGATAGATAGAATCTGTCAAAATTTATGTAATAACGTAATAAGTATGTCGATTAACGGCGACAGCTAGCGTCATTCCTAGTTTATCTTTAATGTCTACAATCTTTATATCGTAGATTTCCTTTTCTGGCCTACAGGCGCGGCATTCGTCTAGGCTAGATCTGTCCAGGCTTAGCTGGAACAGCTGAGTTTAAGTCCGTAAGCCCAGCTTGGCGGCTGAGCGGAGTAGCCAAGCTTCTCGGCCTCTTCGTTCACTTCGTACGGCTTCCTCATCAGCTCTAGTAGGAACCGCACCTAGAAATAATAGGATAGGCGATTGTAGGATCTTCTGGAGGTCTCCCAGTAACATGTCATCGGCGAAACTGCAATACCGCAATAACAAATATAAGTTGTTAAATACACCCTACTGACGTATTAGTTAAGGTGTATTTTGCACGTTATTTAAGTGTGTTAGTTCACAATGCTGCCGTAATACCTTTAGAAGGCGGCAAACTGTCATGTAGTAGTCGAAGCATTATATACTCTATTGTTAACCACATTAAATTTAAAATGCTTTGAATTTAATTTACTATGCAGATAGCCACCTTCTAAGGTATCAGAATATGACTCGTCCGGAGGGTAACAACTTGTGAAAAAAGATACAAAGTTTGCAGAGTAAGTTTACGGAAGGATGGAGTTTACTGAGACGATATTACAAGGAAAATGGTTGGCAATTATTTCTATGCAGCTCTATAGATGTTATTAAATTGTGAATATATTAAAATTCCTACCAGAAAATATTTAGTTCAGCGGAAGGCAAAGAAAAGCTTAATTTTATATTTTTGGCAGGGTGACTATCAAAACGTAGTACTTTTAATTAATAGTACATTGTGCATCAAGGGAAGTAAGAAGCGGATAACTAACGAGAGTATTAGAAGCCCGACGCCTATTGCGGAGGGCTTTTAATGACTCGAGTTTGTTATCCCCTTACTGCCCGTGACACATACGATGTTTTTCATCACATTTGCAAGGAAACAAAAAATATAGACTATTAAACAAAACAACAATCAAAAAATGAATGGCACTCGACTCGCTTAAAGAGATTGTCAACGTCAACTCAACTTTTTTCAATATAGTCTTCCACAGACAATGCTAAGAACTGCCATTATTTTTCAAACTTGACAGGCCATACTGCCAGATTGAACCGATTTTCAATTTAAAATTTAATAAATTAATTGCAATAGTCTCTGAAATAATAGTAAAATATTAATATAATGCAATTAAACTTCGCATGCTACCACTTCGTTAACTGCATCGACAATTTGTATGCCTCGCGGCGCAACATGGTGACACTCCTAATATTTAAGACCTCGTGTACCTACCTGTGTTATACAAATGAACGATCTTTATCTTTATCTTTAAAAAACGTACCGTATAGGTTCTATATACAGTAAAATTGGTTTGTAGCCAAGTTTTGAATATAGGAAATAAACCTTGGCTGATTTTACTTACAGGTGTAAGTCTTAGTCTGAAATTATATACTAGTGGTGCCATATTTTAAAATTAAACCCATAACTCCCTTGGGAGGTAAATAGGCTATAACTGCCCTATACGCCTGCGAGTTATACCACCCTTTCCGAGCATGTGTGATGAAAAATAATTTTAATTTACATTTTCGAAAAATACATTAACTTGTTAAAATAAATGATATACCACTTTAAAGCAATGTATGAAAAGAACTTGAAAAGCTATGATTGCCCTAGCGCACTTGGCCCCAACCGCGTCATGACTTGCCATGATTACACTTTATGACTATTCATAATTATGGTAGATAATACAGAACCGTTTACATACTTACATACATTACATCACGCCTTCATTCCCAGAGTGGGGTAGGCAGAGCTACAGAAATACCAACCACTCTAAACTTGTTGATAATTCTGTAACCACATTTTGCACAGTCAGGCTAAGATGTTTACCAGTGTATTAGTGACAGGTTGCAAGCCCATCGCCTAACAGTACTACAAGCTGTTATTCCCTTAGTCGCCTCTCACGACACCCACGGGAAGACATGGAGTGGCACTATTCTAACCCGGCAACCACACAGGGGGCCGTTTATAACTAGTAAATAGAGTAATCCGGTCGTCTGATCGCTCATTACTACAATATACAAAGGTTGAGTGGTACCTTCTGGAAGTCATTGTTCTCCGCCTCCGCGATGGCTTCCTGCATCATCCAGTTGCGCGGCACGTACACCGGGTTGACGGCAAACATGCGCTTGCGTCGCTCTTCCTCGCTCACTAAGTATAAAGGGGCATTATAAAGTGTACGCTACTTAAGGAAATTCCATTTAATTTAATTTTTTGGGCATTCCATCTTAGTCCTCAGGGTTGGCGACGCATTTGAGGTCTTAGGATTATAGTCTTGACAATTCAAATGTCTATGGGTCTCAGATTCCACTTACCATCAGCTGGCCTGAGTACTCGTGTGCCTTCTCCTTAACATAAAAAAAAAAGTTAAAAAACACACACATTTATATGGCTAATTTAGTCACAAAGCTGAGAAAAGTTAACGTTTCTTAATTTTCCTTAAGAAGTGTACCCTAGAGTACACTTTATTTTGAAAATGCCCAAAGGTATATTCTGTAACTACATCTTCATCTATACTAATATTATAAATGAGAAAGTAGCTCTGTCCGTCTGTTTGTTACGCTTTCACGGATAAACCAAACCGATTTAGATTAAATTTTGTATGGAAATAGTTTGAGTCCCGGGGAAGGACATAGTGTAGTTTTTGTCCCGAAAAAAAAGAAGGTTCCTGAGGGAATGTCGATAAACGAGTTCTAAGCGGACGGAGTCACTGGAAACAGCTAGTACGTAAATAACATAATCACACGACATTTGAAACTTGTATGTATTATCGATTTGACGAAGAAAAAAACCAATTTCTCAACACTGCTCGGAAATATAACCATCTTTCGTCTGGTTGAGGATCAGAAAGATAACTTTTATGACAGGTCGTTTTTATACAAAACGAGCGGCCCGCCAGCGGCTTCGTCCCGCTGCAAATTTCTGACTTTCCAGGAAATTATTTGAATTTTTCTCCGTAAAAACCATCCTTGGACTTCAGAGAACATTAAAAAAAAAGAATTGTTAAAATTGGTCCAGGCGTTGATGAGTTATGCGCTTATCAACAGATTTTGCGATTCATTTTTATAATTTAGATAAAAGTATTATTGGCTTATTTCATACAACCTAATAATTACGAGCAAAATGAATAGAAAAAAAAAACCCATAATAATATGACTGCTCCAGAAATCGCGGAGTTTCTACACTCTGAAAAAAATTAAATAAAATTACTATTCCCCTATTTTTTTACAAAAATATTTAGTTGGCACCCAAATGATCGGAAAATGATCACGAGTGGACGACGAGCTTACCGTTCTCCTTGGCCAGCCTCTCCCTGTAGCTCCCGACCCACTGCCCCCACAGTCTTGCTTCCCTGACCTTGTTGAGGGACCACTTCGCCTCCAGCGCGGAGGTGTTGTCCAAATCTTTCACGTCTAACTGTTAACATAAAACAATCTTGTAAACGTGATAAAATCCGAAATGTAATATGATTCCAAAAAGGTTCAAATGTTCAATACAACGCGGGACCGTTAATTTCTCACTTATATTACAGTATTAATTTCAAAAATATTGTACGACCGAAACCACCCCAACCCCGCCAAGCAACGGTGTTGGCATTGTTGTGTTCCGGTGTCCGGTGTTGACAAGACAACCGGTGAAATTACTAGCATAGAGGCATTCCATCTTAGTCCTCAGGGTTGGCAACGCATTTGAGGTCTTAGGATTATAGTCTTGAGAATTCAAATGTCTATGGGTCTCAGATTCCACTTACCATCACGTGGCCTGAGTGCTCGTGTGCCTTCTCATTAACATAAAAAACCGACGTACGTGCATGAAGAGGGTTACTGAATGTAGAGGAAGCAGTTGTATGTTTATACCAGCGTTCTATAGTCTCTGCCTACCACATTTGGATTTTGCGAGACGCGTGAAAGTTATATGTGTTTAACACGATTTTCGCACATACATCGGGAACGAGGACAACTTTTATTTTTTTAGTTTATTTTTCAATAAAAGTACATGTGTTATTAAATATTTACAAGCTCGCCAAACTGTTACCCAGTTTGTTGGCGAGTGAAGCGCTCAAACTTATAGCTAATCATGCACCCAGGCATTACTAGGTACAACTCTTATCAGGGCGTTTTCCAAAAAAAGTGTACATCGTTAAGGACAAAGTTAAGAAAATTTAACTTTTTCCATTTCGTCACGAAAATTAGCCATACGTTAATTTTCGTGACGAAATGGTTACACTGGTAAAAATCTTAGGGTGGAATCACATCTATTAGCACCGATTCGCATTTTGTCTATAGAATATGTCTGTTATTTATGAAGATGCGTACGCATGCGATAGGAGAATAGATGCGTACGCATCTTCATACAAAGTAGCTATTTTCTATAGAGAAAATACGAATCGGTGCTGATAGATGTGATTGCACCCTTAGCCTACTTATGCAAAATGTGGTTACAGAATAAAATTAAATACCAGTATTTTTAGAGTTGTTGGTATTTCTGTAGCTCTGCCTACCCCACTCTGGGAATGAACGCGTGATGTTTACGATTACGATTTTACGTACATGCATAACACTTATTACGTCAAAAAAACATCGCAGTAGTTTAGAAAAGCACTAAGCCTCGGCACAAAGTGCAATTTATGGGCTCATACACTAGAGGCACGTAGTCGCTATACGACTCATCCATAAATCGCGTACTTACTACCCTCGGTAACAATGTATTATTGAAGTTCACCATACAACCACTATACGATCGGAATGAAACGTGAGTTTAGTTAACGCTGATTGGTCAATTGACACGGGTCACAATAGTTGAGCGACAACAGATGCAGTGTATGGCTGCCTGCACAATTGCACATTATAGTTAATATCTATTATAATGTAGAATGACACTGACGTCCTCTACTTTGTTTCAAAATATATCATAGGTGTATCACAGGGGACAATAAATCATGTTATGATTACTATATATGTTTTTAAACTACATGGATTATGTATGTCAAGCCGCTTTGTCAATAAAATAAAAACTTTTGTGAATTTTGTACCTACTGTTGCGAATCCTATACAAATCTTTAGCACCATTATAAAAACGTAATCACAAAGAAACACACAGTTAATTTTAACAGTAAACGTCTCGAAACGAATTGAAGTTAAATACGAGCATTTAATAATAAGGAATACAGATTTATGTGAGTACTCTCACATTTTTAATGTTTACTATTGATAAGAAAGTTAACAATGTTATTAAGTCGTAAATATATAGGTCCTGCTTATCAAACAGTGCGACCAAACGTTGTGCATTAGTAATTAACTTAAGCGTAAAACCTTAAGGATTTTGCGACTTCTACCCGGGTACCTATTATTTCATCTAAACACTTTTCAATGAACGCATAATTACGCAGAATTTTCATTTCATCGAAAAGCATTTCTTGCTGCAGAAATTAACTTCATTGTGTCATTTATGTATAACCTTTTTTATTTTTTGTCAGGGTGGAAAATGCGTTACGCATATCCCCCGCCATGGGAGTGGCGAGACTCACCCCATCGCTCGCCTCTCAGAGCGGGAAGGGGAGGAGTGTTACCCACTAAAAACCATCCTGGCGTACCCTCCTGCCGGTTAGGCAAGGCGCCGTGGAACCGCCGAAGCACTGCCCACGACGCCTACCGGCAGCCCCAGCCGACTGCCGGGGCTACCCGCGCCGAAGGAGAGAGGCCGAGCACGCATGGCCTCTCTCCCAGACCGCCAATTGACTATAGCCTACGGCAGGCGACTCCCATCCCCCACCTACAGTCACTTATGGTTGAGGCGGGCGTTAAAATCATAATAAAAAAGATTCCTTCAATTTGAGTTAACTCTTTAGAAACTTAAAACAATGTGTTTTCAATCCACGACGCCCCTTTTCACTAGGTACTTAAATTACCTTAATTACATACGATACGACACAACACGTTACGTTAGCCTGGTTGGTAGTGACCCTGCCTTCGAAGCCAGTCTTCCCAGGTTCAAATCCCGGTAAGGGCAGATATTTGTGTGATGCTGATTAGTGCGAATACTTGTCCCTTGTTGTATGTTTTCCATGTATTAAACTATATATTTTTCTATACAAGTTCATTGTCTAGTACCCGTAGTACCAGCCTAGAGCTTAGTTTGGGACTAGGTCAATTCAACGCAACCGTGCAGCGAGAAAATGAGTGGTGGGGCGCACCGTCGTGGATTGAAATCACTACACAAATATACTCTTAAATCAAACATTACTTTAATACCCAAAGATTATATCAACATTGACCAAACGTTCTTCCGGAACGAATGTCAACGGCTTAAAAAAACGTAAACAACTTTCGAAAGCGTGGTCACCATTCCTACTGACATAGCTAGCTAACTATGTAACTAGCAATTATATAGCCAACGTGCGCCGGCGACGTCTCAGTCGTCGATTCGGCACCACACAATGATCACCACATTATTGCTTGCTGCTGTAATCATACTAGCAATCTACATATATCATGTGTCAACTAAGAAGTTCGGTTATTGGAAAAAGAAAAAAGTGCCCTACGATAAACCAGTGCCGCTTTTAGGAAACTATGCGGACTACATACTTAATAAGGAGTACTTCGGGTCTACAGTTCAAAAGTTGTGCAAGAAATTCCCTAATGAACCTTATTTTGGTGCCTTTTATGGAACGGAGCCAGTGTTAATAGCTCAAGACCCAGAAATCATCAAGCTTATTCTAACTAAGGAGTTTTACTCTTGTTTCAATGGGCGGGAAGTATCGGATTATTACCACAATGAAACGCTTACTCAGAACTTATTCTTTTCAAGCGGCGATCGGTGGAAAGTGATGAGGCAAAATCTATCACCGCTCTTTTCCAGCTCGAAGTTGAAAAACATGTTCCATCTCATTCAGAAATGTGCTGATATGTTGGCCATTATGCTGGAAAACGAGCTGGAGATGTCGGAAGTGGCAGAGGTACGCTCGTTAATGACAAGGTACGCTATGGACTGTATATGTTCCACCTCCTTTGGCGTCGACACTAACACAATGGAAAAAGATGCCACGAACAACCCCTTCAGAGTAATGGGCGATCTGATATTTGAAATATCAACTTACAGGGCATTTAAAGCGCAAGCGCGTGCAATTTGGCCGGGCATCTTCTACAGCATAGGAATGAAAAATTTCCCGCTTGAAATTGAAAGGTTTTTCAACAAGTTAATGTGTGGGATTTTCAACGAGAGGCAGAACAAACCTTCACCAAGGAACGACTTCGTGGATCTTATACTGGCTATGAAGACTAATGGCCGTTTACATTGGACT
Source organism: Acleris holmiana (assembly GCA_949316455.1). Taxonomy (NCBI): domain Eukaryota; kingdom Metazoa; phylum Arthropoda; class Insecta; order Lepidoptera; family Tortricidae; genus Acleris; species Acleris holmiana. The sequence continues at coordinate 13,048,417 of OX438783.1, forward strand.
GGAGATAGTATTAAAGGCGATAAAAAGGTGCAAATGGAGATGAAGGATGACCTGATAGTGGCGTCAGTGGTCGGCCTCTTCGCCGCCGGCTTTGAAACTTCCTCCACGACTCTCAGCATGGGGTTGTACGAGATGGCCAAAAACAAAGAAGTCCAGGCCAAAGCTACTGAGGAAATCGACGAATACTTGAAAAGAACCGGTGGTAAAATCAATTTTGAGTGCATAACGGAACTGCCTTACGTTGAGGCTTGCATGGAGGAAACAATAAGACTGTATCCGGTCCTTAGTGTGATCACTAGAGAGGCTATGGAGGACTACACGTTTCCAAATGGGTTGACGCTTGAAAAGGGTATCAGGGTACATATTCCAGTGCATCACTTAAACCACAATCCGAATTATTTTGAGGAGCCTGAGGCGTACCGCCCTGAGAGACTGCTGGGAGATGAAAAGGCGAGAATCAGACCGTATACGTTCATGCCTTTTGGAGAAGGACCAAGGATCTGTATAGGTAATTACAATTTTTGAGACCTTCTCATTAAAAGGGTGCCGAGCGTCTAGTCTAGACATAACTTAATAACAATTGATCTTTGATGAAATAACTGAAAAAAATGGCCACCTTCATCAGTTAAGTTGACTACACGAAGGTTAAAGGTTATTTAACTTTGTCATATACAGCGTGTAAATTTAATACGGGCATATATTTTAACAACAGTTAATATACACACTAGTTAACGTAAAAACTTGTGTAACAGTAACCTTAGTTGTACTTTATTTTTTCTTACTAATTAATTCAGCAAGCAATGTATCATACATTGCGCCAATTAAATTAAATCATCTACGTAATATCGTTTTGTAATAGGTAGAGGCACGCGTTACATTGCTCATAAGACAAACTTAAAAAAAATAACTGCGCCTTAATAATAAAAGTTACTAACAAAATGTTTTTCTCACTTGATTTGTAAGATCGTTAACCACGCCTGGATAAAATATATGCCCGTATGAAATTTACACACTGTATGCTATGCATTGTGTATTCTTTTGTACAACAAAAAACCGCATTTCAATTTCAATACTTTCGTTTATTAGAATATAATTTAAGTAATGTGGGCTCCACTGGACGCTCGGCGCCCGCTTAAGATAAAAAGTTATTTACATATATAACCGGTTTGGTATTGACAACGGTTTGGTTAATAATTTTACGTAAATTTATTCAAATTTGAATCGAATTTTATGCTAATTGGAACTAGTTGATCTACAACTATCCAATGCTAGATAATAATTATGTTTGGGCGTTAACGTTCTCCGATGCGAATTATTTCAATGTCACATAGAAAGTTATTCAATTGTACGTCAATTGAACTTGCAAAAGATGTTAACAAAACCAAAGGAACCAATTTACCATGATTAATCGATAATCACGTACTTTTAAAATCAAGTGAGGTCTTTGCAATGATTTGTACACTAGATCATTATTTTCATATTACGTTTAAGATGACATAACATAACTATTAATTATACGTTATTTTTAATAAAAACACGCTTGGTTCATCTTTCCACATCTTTTGCAAGTTCAATTGACACAAACTTTAGCCGACTGCGCAAGAAGCCAAGCAAAAAGGTTATGTTTCTAGGGTGTCTATATGTATAATTATGGGTATATAAGTATTAGCTATTAATCAGGCAGAAAAAAATGTTCCTTGTCAAGGTGTATTCAAACCCTTTTCAATTTGGAATCAGCATCAAAAATTAGCAACAAAAAAACATGATGGTACGTTCATCGTCAAATTAGTGTATGTATGATTGTTTGTGATCTCCTCTAAACTTAATGGCTTGACGGATTATAAAGGGTGATAATAGATAGATCTATATACCAGAAGTCTCTTCGGCATTCTCGACGTCTGTAAAACGTCTAGAAACTAACATGAATAGTGTGCAAGTAAATATAAAAAAAAACAAGTGATCCGTTTTATAAATCTTGCCTTTGAAGTTCCGGGCCCGCACGGGACCCTATCACCTAAGCCTCCACTGTCAGTCTGTCTATCTGTCTGTCGGCGGGCAGTATCTCACGAACCGTGATAAGTAGAGGGCTGCATTTTTCACCGCTTTATTGCCGCTAGGGAATAAATTACGTATTTTTTTTTTTTGCTCGACCTTTACTTTCGCTGTATCTTTTGAACGATAATCAGGGCTCGGACTTTTCATCGCACTGTAAGATGAAAGAAAATTATGGAGTCGATATTAAAATGAAAACTTTTGTCATATTCATACTCATACTCATTCATGGTGGAAAACACTATGTACATGCTTTCAGATAAATGTTTTAGTTGTGAAAGGTCTACTCCACAAGGTACACATGTCACAATTTTTCATGATCGTATTCTAGATTTTTTAATCCAGTACTAAATGGCACAATATTGCGGATGAGACATAATAAAATGTTCACCTAATAATTCACGCCATGTGCACCGAAAGCAAATATAAATAAATGACCCTTCTGAAGCCGTTAATAATAATATGAGGGACTAAGAATGACTACGAGTATGAATATGAATAAGTTTTAATTTTAATATCGACTCCATGATTTTTTTGATCTCACCGTGCGATGAAAAATCCGAGCCGTGACGATAATTAATAGGACGCATGGTTTTTTTAAGTGGGTGTTACTTTCGCCTCTATAGGAACAAACATTCAAGTTAAAATTTGCAGCAGGTTCCCTACACCAAAATGGCAGGGAACTCTTTTTGGGCGAGTCCGACTCGCTGTTGGCCGGTTTATTAGATACTATACACCATACGAGGCTCTGGAAATACGCAAAGAAAATCTTACTCTTATAAGAATTCAAAGCCAACTTTTCAACTTCATCCCCTTTCCCAGGCTCCCGGCTCGCCAAGCTGCAAGTGATTCCCGGCTTCATCACAGTCCTCCGCAAGTACCGGGTCGAGCTGGCTGACGACACACCTCTGACCCTGGAGTTGGAGCCCAAGGCAACAGTCACGCAACCGATAGGGGGCGTGAAGCTCAAGTTCATTCGGAGGGCGCAATAATCGGGCCTTAGGTTATGCAGATAAGAACTAAATCCTCACATTGCACAACCATGACGTTTCTAAATATTGATAATGTTGACGGTAGAACAATGCTTAACTTATTTGTTGCGTGTGATCACACACATTATTTAACAGCTGACAACATGACCGATCTCGCCACGCACGCCAAGTAATCAAACCTTAAATCAGCATAAATGACTTTGTGCCAGTGAAGCGAAACGGTTTGTTAGGGACCTAGGGCGCAGATTAAGTGATACAGTTTGCGTTGGCCATACAGCGGGGCAATGCATACACATACATACATAACAATACAATACAAATACTCTTTATTGAAACCAAAAAAAAAAGAAGTTTATTTAAATTATAGGTATACAACAGGCGGTCACAACATCACGCCTTCATTCCCGAAGGTAAGCAGGGCTACAGAAATACCAACAACTCTAAAATGACTTCTTGATAATTCTGTAGCTACATTTTGCACAAGTGCTAAGGTATTTACCAGTGTATTAGTGACAGGTTGCAAGACCATCGCGTCACAGTATTACAAGCCTTTATTAACCTAACGGCCAAACCCTGTATTCAAACCGCGGATGAATAAGGCTTACTTCGGTTTGAAATTTGACATTTGCCCTTACAAAATGTGTCAAATTTTTATCCGAAGTAAGGCTATCTGCCCGCGGTTCGAATATAGGGTTCGGCCGTTAGTCTCCTCTTAGGGCATCCACGGGAAGACATGTAGAGGCACTATTCTAACCCGGCAACCACACGGGCAATGCTGCAAGTGTTTTCGGCACTTTTGGCTTCAATCGTGTGGGAAATTAGCGTGTGTGTGTGTAGACATGACGAAACTTGTTGCGGATTTTCACTTATGTAAAAGTTAGTTAGTTATGTACCTGACGAAACTTGTGTTGTAGATGTTAACTTGTATTTTTGGATTCAGCTAATAAATATTCAGAAACTTCATAGTTGTGCATTATCTCGATACTTCTGCTTAGTTCTAGATTGCCCAACTAATCCAAATGGCAGCAACACAGATAAAACTGTAAAAATCGCAACCTTATTACTAGCAAGAGAGGATTGCATTTGCTTTGGCTTTAGATTTGAGATACCGCTTATTGGCTTAGTTAGACGCAGTTAGCTTAGTTGGTAGGGACCTACAATGGTAGCTGTACGATTACGTCGGTGATAGTGCAACAACGCGTAACGAACAAATGAAATAAGGTGAAAAACACACCTTAGCATCTAGTCAGTAAGGTACATTCTTGAACTTATTAAATTTGTTGGTTACGCTGTATTGCAGTATCACCGACGATTAGCGGTAGTGTATAACTAATCAATAGATAAAAACCGCGATATAATGGCAAGGCCTACTTTCAGAATTAATATCTCTTAAACGGCCCAACCGATTTGCATGAAACTACACATCATCCCGATTGAACTAGCTTTGTTTTAAAAAATCAAAATCAGCCCATCCGTTTGGGATCTAAGATGCCACAGACGGACACACACGTTTAACCTTTTCAACGCCATGTCAAATACAAAAACAGAGCGAATGTCAACTTTACCTCATAGACACTCAGGTCTATTTCGCGCTGTCAACCATGACAGAAATATCCGTCCATGGCGTTGAAAAGGTTAATATATAAAACCACTTTTTATTGTTAAAAATATTTTTCCGATAACGAATAATGATAATCCTGAATTATATTCGATTAATTGGTTCGAAAAATACCTTTAAATGTGTAATTTTCATCACACTTGCAAAGGTTGATATCACGCAGGCGTATAGAGCAATTATAGCCAATTTATAGTTATGGATTTTTATAACACCCTCGGGAGTTGGAGATCTAAAATTAGCCAAGGTTTATTTCGTATATTCAAAACTTGGCTACAAACCAGTTTTACTGTATATTAAACTTATATGGAATATTTAACTGCTTTATATTTATATTTTACCATTATTTCAGAGACATTTGCAATTACTTCATTAAATTTAATTTTGAAAATCGGTACAATCTGGCAGTATAGCCTGTCAAATTTGAAAACTAAACGCAGTTCTTAGCATTATCTGTGGAAGTAGCGAGTCGAGTGCCATACATTTAATTGATTGCTGTTTTCTTTAATAGTCTATTTTTTTTTATTTCCTCGCATATGTGATGAAAAACATTGTGTGTATAACGGGCAGTAAGGGGATTACAAACTCGAGTCTTTAAAAGCTCCTGATAAACTCTCGTTAGAAATCCCCTTCTTACGGCTCTCGTTGCACAATGTACTATTAGGGAAGTATTTAGATTCGTAACTTTAATATGTGTAATAAAAAGTTGCCATAAATATCTAGGCTTTTAATATTAAAATACTAACATCGTCGATAAGCGACCGGGCATGGAGCAAGATACATTTCAATTACATAAAACATAACATCACGCCTTCATTCCCAGAGCGAGGTAGGCAGAGCTACAGAAATACCAACAACTGTAAAAATACTTGTTGATTCTGTAACCACATTTTGCACAAGTAGGCTAAGATGTTTACCAGTGTATTAGTGACAGGTTGCAAGCCCATCGCCTAGCAGTACTACAAGCCCTTATTCCCTTAGTCGCCTCTTACGACATCCACGGGAAGACATGGAGTGGCGCTATTCTAACCCGGCAACCCCACAGCGAACAACACACAACAATACATACATACCTTTCAATTAACTAAGCAATTATCGTTGTATTACAAAAGTTAACGCCGGGTTTAATTTCCGAACGATAAAAATAATAATTGAAAATCAATAAATTAGAATAGAATAGAAATGAAAAAAACATTAAAAAAACATTCAACGCTTACAAAAAATACACTTAAAACAAATGACAACTAGAATAACACATTAAACATGGCGTTGAAAAGGGCTCAGCGTTGTAAATTCAGTTTTCTTATTAAGTCTAAAAATCGACGTTGCGATTCCTAACCAAAATTTCCACCCCATCTCATACAAACACATCAAAATGTCCAAGGATCAAGAATATCCCTACATTAATCTGATATTGCATTTGTGTATTTTTAGACTTACCCCATACAAATAATAATATTCTATTAATTAATTTAGATCTTAAATTTTGTTCAAACAGTTTCTGCAAACTATGTTATTGCTTTTGTTTGATATCGTATTGTCAACGTTACTTTAGCTCTTATTTACTTGACAGTAACGGCAAAAACAATCCCAAAATACGTTGAAGGCAATATTATGAAGACGTGCAATAGTTTAGGCATGCAGTTATTGTGTGAGCTTACACGAACAGATGAACATTACAACTGAACATGGAGATATTGAATACAACTGAAGTTCCATCTTACACAATTACACAGACGTGTGTGCGTCAATAAGAATATTTAATTATAGTGTTGGTGTAGTAAGAAATGACAATAGAGAGATCGAGAGAGGCGGTTGTTATGCCTGGGGACTTCGGTCCATTTGGTTCTTTTTTTTTTGAGTGCCTACCCCACTCATTCATAAGGGAATAAGTGCTTGTAGTATTGTTAGGCGATGGGCTTGCAATCTGTCACTAATACACTAGTAAACTTCTTAGCCTGATTGTGCAAAATATGGTTACAGATTTATAAACCAGTATTTTTAGAGTGGTTGGTATTTCTGTAGCTCTGCCTACCCCACTCTGGGAATGAAGGCGTGGTGTTATGTATGTATGTTCAGTACTTGAAGCCTCGCTAAAACAATAAATTACCAATTCCGAGACGCAATACTTGCATCACTATTTAATCTGCATAACAGACAAGGTCGTATTTGTTATGCGTAAATGCGGAACGACTTCCTCATACAAATCGTTCTTAATCCTGTTAGTAAAAAAAGGGCTGCAATATTTTAATTACAACCTTGAGGTATTTAATGCATTTGTACTCGTATTATAATCATTTAAGCCATTCGCCACGGCATTGTACAGTCAACAGCATGAATATCGTGTCTAATAATGCAGTCAAGTTTAACTGAGACACATTCTGATTTATCTGATCGGTTCTGATTAACAAGTCTTTTTAGAGTTGTTGGCATTTCTGTAGCTCTGCCTACCCCACTCTGGGAATGAAGGCGTGATGTTATGCACATATATTAATTTATCTGAGACGTCCACTACACGTACACGACAAAAAAATGCAATTTACGGCAGTTGATGAATAAAAGATTCATTTCAGAAGCCATCCTAAAAATTTATGTATTTTTTTTAAGTTGCGCGATCATACAAATTAGCCTAATGATATCCGTGGTCATGTTTGGTGTCATTTCATATTTACATATTTAGAAAAACCTTTTGTTTAACATTTTAAAAAGTATGCACATTAAAATTGAATTAAACAATTAGCTTTAAAAAAATACTTGACACTGGACCTACATAAGTATATTATACAACGTGTTATAAAATAATCCGTAAAAAAGAAATTACAAAAATATTGTCAACCCTTATTAAATAACGTCACTTCAGTATCTTAGGTATACAGTATACAAGGGTTGACACTACTTTCGTAATTTATTTTTTACGGATTATTTTGTAACACGTTGTATAACCTATACCTCGTTTGTTTCGGTACTTAACCAACCAAATACAATAAAAAAAACCCGGTTATATATGCGGTTACAAAAGGGTAAACAAAAGATAATAAGGTAAAAAAAAAAAACAGAAACACAAAAGGTATGTACAAACGCGAACTTATCCCTCTAAGGGATCTCTTCCAGTTCACCTTTGAGCGATTGAGAGAAATAAAACAGCGGATGGCAAAACGTATAACAGTTAAAGAGACGGAAGATAAAGATAAAAATAGCAGTCAAATACGTATAAATAAACAACTACGAGTAAATACACTCCTAAGATCCACCATACAATGAAATTTGCCAATGGAATATGAACCTATTACAAATGCAATAGAGTCAATTTCCTAGTTTGATTGTCCCTCATAAAAACAAAGGAAAACCTGTTTTCCTTTGCAATAGGTCTATTTTCTAATGAACGTATTATGTAAAAAAAAATGTACGAGATGCCTTAGGACGATAAACACAAACACCGCACCACCACAAACCACACCACACCACATTTTGCACAATCAGGCCAAGATGTTTAGTAGTGTATTAGTGACAGGTTGCAAGCCCATCGCCTAGCATTAAAGTAGCACCACAAATATAAGTTACAACGATGTACCTGCGCAGAAGGCAGAAGGCGCGAAAACGTTTTGGATAATTATAAGGCAGTACGTTTGCGCGAGTAAAAGTTCGACGGCTATTGGTCAAATATTCGGCAGCCATTGCAGCGACTATTTCATATTCTACCTTACGCGTAACACGACAAGGTCTGTATTGAATTGATTTTTACGTTCGTTTATCTTCGGCATTAGTGAGCACCTTTCTGCGTGGACGAAGATTGCCGGCGTAACTTATATTTGTGGTCTTACTGTACTACAAGCCCTTATTCCCTTAGTCGCCTCTTACAACATCCACGGGAATGTAAGTATGTTAGGTATTTGTGTATTATTTATATTATTTTCGTGGTGGTAGGACCCTGTGGTCCACTTACCATCAGGTGGCCTGAGTGCTCATAAGCCTTCTCCTTGCCATATTTTTTTTATGAAATATTGTATGAACTTACCTCAGCCAACTGTCTGAAGGTACCGGTGAAGTCCGCCATGGTATCTTCCATTAGTCTGAGCAGGTCATCAACCAGGGCTTGGTCTCCATCGTGGGTCTCCTTCAAACCCAGCTTGAGGAGGTACGTTTTCCTGACAAAATTATAATTTTATCAGCTGTTGGTGCCACTCCTAGGGCATGGAACTCTTGTGAGGTCAAGGTCTCAGAACTACGCAGTTACAGTGCGAGTTGGGGATTTTATACTTTTAAATAGAAATGCATTTTTTTTCTTACGCTCTCTGGGAAGTACTATGAAAGAGAATGATAACTGTATACACAAAACAATATCGTGTTATTTTTTCATAAGATATGAAGCTTTAAAAAGTTATAGTTCAGACCCCTGCAAAAACACTATACAAAATCGACGACAGGAATGACGTCACAGCTGTTGTTCCATGCTTGTCCGGACCTTTTAAAGAAATTTTTTTATTTATTCATTTGTTACAATTAACATTAACAGTACTAGGACCAAACATGCTAATTGAATTAGTATATGTACATAGAGTAAAAGCAAAGTAAAAGCAAAATAATTACATTAATTACGCACAGAGCTTTTTTTGGCTCCAGCCTCCAAATATCTGGTGACTGAAGCCACAAATCTTGATTCAGAGCTAAAAAATATATCCAGATCGCTGTCACTGAACAGAATATCATTTAATAACGCTAGCGCACGATGGAGTGGAGAGCGGGAGCGGCTCCGAGTCCGCGCCGCCGGCACTGCGAACAGCGGGCGCCGCCGAGGGCGGACAACTATGGTGGGAACTGGAGGCACCCAGAAAGAAATTAGTATTTATTTTAGAAATTACTATGTTTAAGCCAACATTGAATTTAAATATTACGTCAATGAAATGAGGATGCCGCGCCGAAAAAAATAAGCTAAATATTAAAAGAAGTTTCAGAATTTTAACTACTTTTGATTTTATATAAAATGTTAATAAACGGGTCAAAGCTTCTTGCATTGCGTAAAGCGCATGCCTTTTTTTACGTTTTCTCCTAAGTCGTATCATAAAACTCAATTCTGTTTTTCATGCATGTTCCCTATTGAATTGGGTCACAGATCGGTATAGGATGCCTTGTAAGTTATAATTCTAACTCCTACTATTCATTTTCTTAAAGAACTAAAACAAAAAACACACTGCACGTATGTAAAAGAAATAAAAGGCTTTTTTATTTCATTCAATGAAACTTCTTGGATTGATGAGGGAAATGAAATGAAATTAGTTATATATGAGCATCCTATGGAATACAAACTGAAATAAAAAAAAGCTAATAAAATTTTTCACTAGCACCCTAGAATTGTGGCAGACAATATAAAGCCAAAGTGAATACTTACAACACTTTGTTTCTGACGTACTCTTCAAGAGTGCCCCTAACTTGTTTTATCTTCTCTTTCTGGTCTTCTGGCAGTATAGGTTCAAGCGCCAGCGCGAACTTCTCCAGGTTCCACAGTAATATCTATTCAAGTATAAACAATAGGTAAATATCAGGGTACAATGTCACACAAATGGACCTAGTCCCAAACTAAGCTCTAGGCTTGTACCATGGGTGCTAGACACCGATAAACTTACTTATATAGACAAATACATACTTAAATACATAGAAAACATCCAAGACTCAGGAACAAATACTCTTGCTCATCACACAAATATCTGCCCTTACCAGGATTTGAACCCAGGCCCGCTGGCTTCGGAGGCAGTTTCACTCCCTACTACGGTAAAACAACATTGCCTTTTGCTCAACAGTATGTATGTTAACAATTTATTGAACAAACAAAAGAGATAACAATTATAAAATAGACAAAAATATAGCAGGCATATACAAAGTCGAACTTATCCCTTTAAGGGGTGTCTTACAGTTGAGCGATTGATAAATAATTAATGACAACGAAATTATGGTGTATCACACCCTAATTGAAATTGCTATAAATATTAATAAATATGTAGATATACAGGTATATACAATAAGTGAATAGACAGACAGTAATGGTCACTGAGTCAAAAAGAAGACAATAACATGTCAGAGGCAATATACCCATTAGAACAGAGACCCTGATCTGCCGATAGAGCCAGAATCTTGCAAAAGTCTCCGTTGTACTATAGAGCCAACTTTATTGGCATCAAAAGTATTCAATCTCCTTCCCCAGGTGTAAAGCTATCCCTATATTCAATTTCATCAAAACCCATTTGCAGTTTACCCGCCGAAGTCGTATCAAACAAACATACAGACACTCTAGTAATCCCTTAACGGTAGGGGTTGAGGAAACTCTGGGCTAGACCAATAAGTATCCATGGTCCAAGGTTTTAGTGGTGGTAGGACCCTGTGCAGGGCCCGTCCGGATCGCTACCACCATCTTATCCATTAACCACCCGCCAAGCAACAGTGTTCGCATTGTCATGTTCCGGTGTGGGGATAAGACAACCGGTGAAACTAATAGCATAGAGCCATTCCATCTTAGTCCTCAATGTTTATTTATTTCTGTAAACAGAGATAAAGTTACAATTAGACCGGAATCAGTTACACCGGCAATCTGAAGGCAAAGGTGCTCACTAATGCCAAAGATAAACGAACGTAAAAATCAATTCAATACAAACCTTGTCGTGTTACGCGTAAGGTAGAATATGAAATGACAGTTAAACTCGTGCGTATGGGCTTGTGTACGAATGACAACTGACGCGACGCTAAATAAAATGGCGGTCGACGGCGTCGCTGCAATGGCTGCCGAATATTTGACCAAAAGCCGTCGAAGTTTTACCCGCGCAAACGTACTGCCTTATAATTGGCCAAAACGTTTTCGCGCCTTCTAAAAAAATGCTTTCTGCACAGGTACATCGTTGTAACTTATATTTGTGGCACTAGTGTACTCACGGCTGGTTGCTTGTCGAACGCGTACCGGCCCAAGTCGTCGGAGGCGTTGGGCACGTAGCCGCCGTAGTAGTGGTCCACGAACCCGTACGGCCCGTAGTCTATGGTCACGCCGAGCAAGCTCACGTTGTCGGTGTTGAGGACCCCGTGGGTGAAGCCCACACCTGACAAACCATGTAGCTTTATCAACTCAAGTACTATAACGCTTATTATAATATCGTTATCATAGCTATTATGTTACAGTTGCATAATTGTTAAAAGATGAACCTGTCAGATTGCGGGGTTTTGAAATGGTTACTTTAAAGAGGAAAAAAGTAACGTTTTAATTATTTTTTTCTAGAAATTAAATTAGAGACAAATAAGCCTTAATGTCAATTAATTTTGACGAACAGAGAAAATCATTTTTTTTACAGTTATGGATGGTATAAAATAGTATTATAGTGTGTACGGTTTACTCTGTGGCTGCTATCAATTAAGAGGACTGTGAAGCAAAAAAAAACCATATAAAATGTGATAACGTTTTACTCCCCTTAAACGTTGTCCGATTTTTACGATTTTTGAATATGTTATAGATATTACGAAAAACTATCTCTGTAAGTTTTCCTTTCCAAGAAAATATTTATTACAATGAAAATGAAATGAACAAAATAAAAGCGGAAACGTACAGACCTAGTTTTCCATAATATCTACAACACAATATTCAAAAATAGTGGAAATCGGAAGAGATTTAGGGGGTGAGAAACGTTATCGTCCGGAGCTAAATTTGTATGGATTATTTTTGACAGCTACGCGATCTTCTTTCACAATCCTTCGAAAAGAATCTGCATTACAATGAAATGACTAATTTCGACAAACTATTATTTTTCTAACTTTATTCTGTGAAATTTGCGTGTATTTAGCATTTTGTAATTAACAATTTAACCTTTAATAGAAAAAGTTATGTATGCAACGATACATAGTTAGCTCTTGAGATACGTGCTTGTTATGTAGACGCGCAACTACGCCTCGCATGCTAACTTTGCGACTTGTATCTCGTCATTGTAGACGTCATTAAGTGACATATGCATCAAACTTAATTACCTTGCCATGTTGCTACCATGTCTAAGTTCCTGTGAGCGACCTCGGTGTAAAACTTCACGAATCTGTCTTCGTCGTCGTTGTCAATCGACGGGAAGTGGTGCTGGAACAAGAATACCCGACAGCGTGATTTGAGTGTGATATGTAATGGGCGGACGACGGATGCAAATTACGTCAAAATCATGTCAAACGATAAACCTAATATGGATATGACTACAAAAACCTGCATTTTTTTTAACGAAAATTTAATAAAAGTCTCATCCATCTTATGCTTTTGTCACCATATTGCATCCGACGTCCGCCCCTTAGATATGAGATAATTTCACTTCATCGATTGTATTATTTTATCGAATTTCATTACATCGATCGCTGGGTCCATATTAGCTCATACCCGGGACGCATAGAAGACATCTACAACCTTACTCAAGACGCATCTAATTGGCTGAGAAAGCTAAATATTGACTTATAATAATTAAAATCGCCATACGATTAAATAAATAAATATTAGCTCATATAAAATTTGTCTTCAACGATTGATTAATAGTTTCTCCAACATTATGGAAAATATTATGGTTTCAGCAGAAAATAGCGTTCGATGAAAGATGTTTCGAAGAAATTATAGACACCCCTTTCTTGCATTACGATGTCTTTCGACATTATGACTAACAATAAAACATTATGATGAATCATGTAATGGACTTTAGAAAACGGAACTTGTAACTTTATGACAGACAATACAGACCCAATGCGAGTCTATACAGCAGCCCAACATGCAAATCGCGAAAACAAACAGCTGTTCCATACAAACTTTGAGAGCTAAACAGCCGAAATGTATGGAACAGCTGCACGGCTAGCACAAGAAGGCACGCGAGTTACGCCGCGCGAGATAGACTACCTGTCATTGTCTGATTAGAGCGGTCAGAAAAAGACAGGTAGTCTATCTCGCGGGCGACATAACTCGCGCGCCGTCATGTGCTAGCCGTGCAGGTCCTATAATAAAAGTTGATGAGTATGACCTAGAGAGTCCCTGAAATTTGTACAACCTTCTGCCGAACACCCTGAAACATTGTCCTAAAGGGTACCTTAAGGATGAAATGGAAGAGCGTGGTCATGGTGTGTGGCTCGCGGCGCTTGTCCAGGATCTCGAGGGAGCCGAGCCGCAGCCAGGCGCGGCTGGCGCGCAGCAGCACGGCCGCGCGCTCCTGCCGCGCGCGCCCCGAGTACGTCTTGTCGCGCCACACCACGTGCTCGTCGCTCACTGTTCATTACATATCGTTTCTACATCGCTAAAATAATTCTTTTAAAAACCAAAAAACCCCCTTTAAAAACGGAGAAAATAACTTCTTTTAAAATTGTAGGCACCTTAGTGCAACTGAAGTCAGCTTTTTTGCTGAAAATATTGTGGTCGCCGACTTCAGTTGGACTAACGTATTAGGTACCTACAATTTTAAAAAAGATATTTTTTTGCGTCGTTGAAGGCGGGGTTTTGTTTTTAAAACATTTATTTTATTTTATACTTTTAGTGATCATGATACGCTGTTACGTAGGCCCACTTCTTAGTTGATATGAAAATTTAAGTTATTTCAAGCGCGCCGCAAGCAACGCCGCGGAAAAGTCATAGTCATATTTTAACAAGTACATATTCTTCGTTGTAATCGCTCAACTATCTTAGTCGAGATATCTTATCGCCACCCTTGAAATAGGTACCTTTGAAGAGTACCGGTGGCTATCTGTGGTCTTCATCATCAGTTCCACTGCACCAAGTTATATTTTCTGAATGCACATGCTAGACTTGTTGCTAAAAATACTAAAATCGCTTTATGTTTACCTACAATATTGGAGGAGTTCCCTCAATTCCTCACTGATCCCCTCATTAGATTTAGATTTGGTGACAATGGGACCACCTCGAAAGTGTACTCTATCAAACCAAAAAAGAATTTTCAAAATCGGTCCACTATTGATGGAGTAATCGGTGAACATAAATAAAAAAACTCACAGTGGAACGTATAACCGCCTCCTTTTGTGAAGTCGGTTAAAAAACCAGCTAAAGTCGCAAGCACACTGACGCGGCGCGATGCGTGAAAATTAAACCGTCTCCTTTTCTCCTCTTGCAGTATGAGACCGTGACATTACAATATCTAATGTAATGAGTAATTAGAATAAATCTTACGGACAGCGCCGCTCTAGTCTTGGTGAGTTTGCATCTCAACAGTCTAATTTGGATTCTAGCTTGGTTTATCACTACATAAAACAAAGTCGCTTCCCGCTGTCTGTCTGTCCCTATGTATGCTTACATCTTTAAAACTACGCAACGGATTTTAATGCAGTATTTTTAATAGATAGAGTGAACCAAGAGGAAGGTTTATATGTTTAATACTTTAACCCGGAGCAAAGCGAGAGCGGGTCGCTAGTAGGTAATAAAGAAAGCTAAATAGCATTTAAACCTAAATAGGTTCCTGATTTTCATACAAACTCGTGAGACCCACCATACTACAAACGATGAGGTTTTTGTAAGTGGTAATTTGAATCTACCAGCAAGTTGATAACGTTCAATTTTCTTTGCTTTTAAATGCCAAATCAAAATTCGACGGTTAACCGCCAATCCCTCCTATCTCAATATGTCAAAACTTTACAGTAGACACAAAAGACGTAACTAGGTACATTAGCTTAACTTTAGGTTCGATCAGGTATTGCCAGGATAAAAAAACACCACAAAAATACTTTATTTCAAATAGGAGATATTTCTATTGTGTGCGTTAGATGGTATTTGTCACGAATTGCGAAAAAACGTTGTTTGACCAAAAATGACAGTTAAGAGGTGGTTTACCCTCCTTCTTGAGTTCGCGAAGTCGGATAAAAGATAGGGGAAGTTTGAAACGGGGGGAAAGAAACCTTCAAGCTGACGAGAGTTACTCGGTCCGTCAATTAGTCAGCGAGTATATAAGTCTAGTAGTCAGGATTGGCGGTCCAAGAATTTTCGAGACTGATGTTGTCCCGAAAAATGAAAAAATCAAGTTTCTGGCCCAAACATTAAGGTCGCGAGACTGCAAACCTTACTCAGGCAGCCAGTCATACATAAAGTTCCCAAATATGTTATTCTATAATACAAGAAATCTTACCCACCAAAGCGGCGGCTCGCGTAGTGGGCACGCCGAGATAGTGCGCCGCCTCCGATGCCAGCATCTCTCTCACGCTGGACCGGAGCACAGCCCGGCCGTCCCCGAAGCGAGAGTAGGGCGTCTCGCCCGCACCCTTCAGCTGGGGTTGCCAGCTCTCGCCTTTGCTATAAAATTAAGAACGACGATATAAAAAATTAAAAAATTAGTAAGTAGACCGCACAGACGCTACATTTCAAAAATCGTGTGAAAAAGTGCTTCCCAGGAGACCACTGCTGCTTAATACAATTATAATATGTCCAGTCGCCATCAAATTATATTGGAGCATAGAAAAAGCTCTGTTTCTTGAAATACTTCACTAATAATATTAGTCCACGCGGTGCATTCCACGAGCAGACTCGTAGAAAATTGTATTGTTTGAACTGATATTAGTAGTTCTGTCAATTTAGAGAATCTGGCCGACGGTATACACAAATATCTACACATGATTTAAATTTAGTGGTGGTAGGACCACCATCTTATCCATTAACCACCCGCCTAGCAACAGTGTTCGCATTGTTGTGTTCCGGTATGGGGATAAGACAACCGGTGAAATTACTAGCATAGAGACTGAAAACTGTTTAGGCACAGCTAAGCTGTTTAAAGCTCTCCAATTAATATTACATGTTTCTTATGTAATAATAATAATAATAATAATAATAATAATCACAGGACAATCTCACACAAATTGACCTAGTCCCAAACTAAGCTCTAGGCTTGTACTATGGGTACTAGACAACGATAAACATACGTATATAGAGAAATAAATACTTAAATAAATAGAAAACATCCAAGACTCAGGAACAAATACTCGTGCTCATCACACAAATATCTGCCCTTACCGGGATTTGAACCCAGGACACCTAGCTTCGAAGGCAGGGTCACTCCCAACTAGGCTAGCGTGTCGTCATGTTTAATGTAATGATTAACAAATATCTTTGGTCTCTATTCATCACGGCATAACGTGATATAATAATGTCAATGTTACGATACCTCTTATTTACTTGGCAGTAATGGCAGCTGATTTAAAAACAATATGCTAACCCGTCATAGGCATCATCATTTAACCCGGTAGAAAAGTGGCCTGCGCATTTGAACTTTTTAAGATTAGAGTTGCAAAATAATTATATATGTACTTTATGTGTGTCTGTGTATTATGTGTATTGTTTATACCTGTTAACATATTCTCCTAGCACATGAGCCCTGCCGTCGCCCAGTTGGTCAGCCCAATAACCAAACTGGTATCCACCGTACCTGTAATCATTGATTGATGAATTTTGTGTCAACCATTATAAAAAACCATATCATCACTAGTCATATTGTAAAAAAAATGCTCAACTCGTATGGAAAATACTTGAAAAAAATAAGATTCTATTTTACAACTTTATCAGCATTACTTAAGAGGCTGTATTCGAAATTTGGCCGATTTTAGTTCTTTTCGTGATTTTACAGTTATAATTTATAATACTGCTTTTCTATAAGTTTTAATGCACACAAATATCATTTCAGTAATGATCAAATAATTGAGTTACGAATGAATGAGCTACTTTTTTATAATGAATATAGTATTATAATGCCAGATTTAGGTTGTTTTAAAACTTTAATATTGCTTTTTTTTTTTTTTTGGATGTTTATTTAAGGTAATGGATTGATTTTGAACTGATGTTTATTACTGTTGCTGTAATGTTACAAACGAGAGGTTTAAGTAGCCGAAATTACAAACAAGTTTTTTCCCCATTTTCTATAAAATTTTACCAAGTTAATGATTTTTACACAATAAAATTATATTAAGGTGGTAAAAAGTAATTCATACATTTTTTACACGACTTTTACAGCAACAAATTGTAATTTTTTCATACCTTTTAGTTGTCAAAACCATTCGTGAATATGCAATATTCTAAACCTCTTACAGCAAAATTCACAAAACAGTTGCTGGTTTCAGGTCTATTAATTAAAATAAAAAAATAAAAACAAAAAAGTAGCTGATACATTTGTTGAAAATTGAAACTATCTTTTGTGTTGCGCATTAAAATTTGCAGAAGTAAAGTATTTCAACTGTAAAATCACGTAAATCAGTGAAATCGGCAAGACTTCATATACAGCCTCTTAAATGTAGAACTAAAAATGGTTTAAACAGGTATCCTTCAAGTTTGGTGCTGAACAAGCTTGTCTAAACCTTGATAAAAAACCAATCACTCAATGTCATAAGTACTAATGTAAAAAAAAATTGCTGTACTTGTATGGAAGATACTGGAAAAAAACGAGATTCTATTTTACAACTTTATCGGCATTACATAAATGTATAACTATGCCAAATTACAGCTTTGTAGATTGACTGATAGACAGACAGACAGACGGACATGACGAAATTATAAGGGTTCCTCGTTGACTACGGAACCCTAAAAACAGCAATAAATGACAGAGAAAAGCTACCAACAAATAATAAAACAAAACTTTCCTAAAATATAAAAAAAGCAAGTAAAATATATTTGTTCAAATTAGAGTATACATTTATGAAATGTGCTTATACCTAAAGTATGCAAGCAAATAGTAATTGATCTGAGTCAGATTTTTATAAGAAGTTAGTTTCATTAGAACCATTGCTATTTGCTCTGAAACTATGGTAACAACACCAGTGCTCGACACTTTTAGCTGACATGCACCAATCATGGACAGAAGCTTTTAATTCAAAGATCATAGGGTTATAAATTGACTGTTGCAAAACAAATGAATAACTTTTATCTTCTTTGAATAAGAGTCAGTGTTGAACATTGTTCCTTTGTCGAGTACTGGTGTCATTACCTTACTGATTTTTAATAATTTACTATCATATAATTCATAGCATTATTTCTACATAAGTTATACCTATGACAAACAGTCATTCCTCCTTCTGGCAAATATTTCCCAGCTACGAAGCTGATGAATTCCTCCGTCCCTGCCACCTTGGGGTCCAGATCAAACAGGTCTCTGAGGGCATCCTCCGACGCACACACTAAGCGGATGTTGCCAGTAAGCGGCTCGGTTGGTACCTGTAGTATGTAAAAAGAATTAAGTAGTTATAGAAAAGGCAAATAAATATACTTGGTTGTCTGACTCTCACAACGTTTTTGCAGAGATAATTATTTCAATACTCCTCTAGAGCACCAAGAAGATAATCTGAGGATAGTTTAAATTTAAATCTTAAGCAATAGTTTACAAAAATCTAGATTATTTTTTGACATTAACCTCTATCTGGCCTGATGTACAGTCACGGACGTTAATTGTTATGCCACTTGCCACTGTTCGTATTTTAGCCGTGTAATACAAATCGGGTTCAGTCGGGTGTACTCGTATATCGAGATAAGGAAATTCACACGTCTTCGTATAATAGACGAACAAAATGACATGCAACATTAACGATTGGCTAACCTGAGACCCAAGTCTACCAATCAGACCACAGAGTGAATTCACCCAAAGTCAAATTGCATGTCTAGTTGCTATGGTTACATTTAAACAACAGCCACTATTGGTGATATAGAATAAAAATTTGGCATCCATGACAATATTGTGATAACTGTTGCAAATATCTGAATATAAATAACACGTCAAAACCCACCATCTTGAAAAGAGTTGATTAGTCAGCGTGTAAGTCGAAAGACTAATCGTGGCAATAAATAGTCAAACTTTTAAAAATATTTATTCTAGTGTTACTAGATATTTAATTTAAAAATTATTAAATATTCTAGTTCTTTTAGTCTCTTTCTGCATAACTATGGCTGATTGAAGCATTACAGTCATTACTTTAATTGTTATGCCACTGTAGAACCCTGTCATAATGACAGCGTCAAACCACATGAAAGAAATTACGCCAAAATTAATGATTAACGTTATGCGACAGGGTTCCATATTTGCATAACAATTAAAGTCCTTGACTGCCTCACAAGTAGAGTAAAATTTAATAAAATAAAAACGTAAAATACATTACATAATGTTTTAATCGGTCAATAAATTATAAAATACAGGTTTAAGTAGTGTATATTCCGCAGATAGTTGAGAAGAAGCAGCATGAAAGAAATCCAGCAATGCTTTTGCACGATTTTGTCAGATTTTTTGTGTCGGGCTGTTAACGACCACCTTTTTATATGTTAAACCGCAACAAGAAAAAGCAAACATTTAGATCTAAAAAACATTTGGGGAGTAATGGTGCAAAGACAGGAATGTCGTTTCCACATGAATTCGAATTCCTCATGGATTCCATCATCACAACAGGATTTTGAAAAAAACTAAACCAATTTGAAAGTCAACAAAAAATCTCAACTAAAAAAACAAATCTTTCCCCTGAGTGAAAAACTTACTGCGGAATTGAGAACCTTCTCCTATTTTTTAAGGCGATATGCTCGAAACCGACATTACACTCGCCTAATATCGTGTATATGCACCTTCGTTATCTATGACAGCTTGAAGCAGTGACCGCATAGATTGACATAAGCATAAATCACTGTTCCTGTTCACGGTCGATGGCAAAATTACTAATTCTATGCGGACGAAGTCACGGGCAGAAACTCTTCATAATAAATATAGAAACCAACCCACCGATATTAACAACTGTCTTGCTATTGCTCGCAAACTTAGCCCTTCTTGGTGCAAAGTCACAATCATGTGACGAGTTTCCGTAGAAATTGCTGGTGGCATCTTATTTTCTTTAAATTTGCTTATTTATAATAATGACGTCTTAACTTGATCTGTATGTCATTATGACAACGATCCTGCAATATTTCTAAAATGCCAGTTGTCAATATTTTAATCATGTTTAACTATTATCCCGCGGTGTCATGTATTCGTGATTAATCGTGTAATCTCGTAAATGCTCGTGGATGCCATACTGCAAATTTAAATAACTTCACAATGGCATAACAATTAAAATCCGTGACTGTACTATTTATACAAAAAACTTGGTGCATGCAAAGGAAAAGCGGCATATAATTTCTTAACCGAGGAGGCACACCTAATTGATTATATAAAAAAGAAACCAAGGTAAAATAGCGAAACCATTACCTTAGAAAACACAGCGTCTTTCACAGCTACTGGCTCGTTATACGCAGGATTTTCGTCAATAGGCAGCTCCGCGTAATTAGGTGGATTTTTAAACTTCCAATCCTTGAAGTTACTCAATAATTTCATCTTAGTAACCACTTGCGGAACACTTCGATCGTTAAGTAGAGTGGCAAACACGCAAAAAGCTCGCTTCATGAGAATATCTAAACTTAAAAAGTCAGTGTCAGCTAGTTAAGCAATCAATTTATATCTTGCGATCTTTAATTAATGATGTTTTGTGATTATGTGGTGTCACAATTAAGAAAAATATATTTATGTAAACAAGTTGTCTGTTGTGATTTTACGAAAAGTTGCGCAAAACGCAAAACAGAAGGCGTATTTCCAAGCTTAAAAACGTTGTAGTTCATTCTAATGACATAACTGTCAAAATTAATGAGTTTTATTTAGGTTACACACTTTTTCCTTACTGTACCAAAAATTAAAGTTACAGTTTATATGTACAATCAAACTTTTATTTATACCAATAAAAAAAACATTTTCAATAGGAGACAATATCTTTAAAACTATATCGCAAGCAGACTAACGTTTGAACCATCGAAAAATGACTATGTATTATTGCAGTGTCATTATGACTTTTCTTGACGTCAATGTCATTATCAACATCCAATGTGTGTGATTGATTAGTGATGTATATAAGAATTTCTGAATAGGTATAAAAATTAAAATGAAAAAGATAAATATTTATTTTGATATTTTTGTTCATTGTATAAGTCGAGGTGGGTTTTCCTATAAGGTAACATATTAATTATTGCCTGTGTCATAAGAACCTGCTTGCTAACGCACTTTTTGATTATAATGTTAGGCTACATTAAAGCCAAATAAAAAAAAAAACAACCCGGAACATTAATTAAATGTAAGAAATGGATTCACAAATATGGAATACATTAATTCTTAAAAATAAAATAAGGTTTTAATTTCAACTTTATAGTAAAGTTTATTGATACCAATATAGCTTATCAAGTTGAACAACTAATTTTCAAAGCGTAGGCCCATTGTGGTGGTTGAGATGAAAAACCGCGAGCTTCTGCTTCGGGTTGTACATCGAACGGGTGGCGCAGTACGTCCAAGAGGAATCGTGCCTGGAAAATAACGTTTAAATAATACACACCTTTATAATTATTTACAAAGAATGTACACTACCACCGAAAAGTGTAGAATCGGTCCCACGAATGTTTTTTACCGGCAAAACTTCATTGTTCTTTACAAAAGTATTTAAGAGTTGCCACATGAAATCGAATTTGGCTTAGACAGTGGCGCCCCCTTTTTTGTCACACTTTTTTGTTTGTATGTAGTTAGTTCTATTGGACCCTGTGCGGTTTCAGAGGACAATTTGTTTACCCCAATTTACGTACGATTTTTTCTATTCATGAATTGAAAATAATAATAGTATACACGCAACCTTCACACCTGTCTTCCAATGGGGTAGGCAGACACTATGAAACGCCAGGTGCACCGCTCTAAACATATAACTTTCGCTTCCTCTACGTTCATCAACCTCTTCATGCACCTACGTCGGTTTTGGCAGCTTTTGATTTAGCCCTTATTCAGTACCTACATCTCCATTCTGATCACTGTATGTATGTGCGTCTAGAATGCTACCGATATTTCCACTTTCGGTCACCATCATGATAATGTAAAATCAAGAAATCGAAATCAGTAACGTTCCTAGCCATTGAACATTGTTTCTGATTTAAGTAATTACTAGATATCACTTAAGTATACCTACATTTAGTAGTTTTAGTGGTCATAGGACCTTGTGTAGGGTCTGTGAGAGAGCCACGCAACAGTTTTCGCATTGTTGTGTTCTGGTGTAAGGATAAGACAACCGGTGCATAGAGGTTTTCCATCTTAGCCCTCAGGGTTGGCAACGCATTTGAGGTTTTAGGATTGCAGTCTTGTGAATTCAAGGGTCTCAGATTCCATTTACCAGGTGTCCTGAGCAGGGCTCGGAACTGGTTTAAAATACCGGTTTATTTCGGTTTTGCTCCGAACTTTTCCAGGGAACGCGAAAGTTTTGAGGAGTTTTGCGGCAAGTACCTACATGATAAAGGTTTGAAAATTTTACCGGTATCCGAGCCATGGTCCTGAGTGCTCGTGTGCCTTCCCATTGCCATAATGAAAAACATTTAATAAACTGTTTTTTTTTTTACCTTTTGAAAGTCGTCCTTTTCTGCATCATTTATGGCTTCCTGCAACAACCAGTTGCGCGGAACGTACACGGGATTGACACTCAGCATGCGCCTGCGACGCTCGTCTTCGAAGAGGCCCACGGAACTGGCGTCCACTGCGCACGTTTGGTATCATTTTACTATTTTATGGTATAGAAAATCCATTAACTTAAAAACCGGGCATCATCGTTTTGGACCATTGTACCATGTAGGGTTCCGCAGCCGTTAAGTAAGAATGAACACACAAAAAGTTTCTTAAAAAAAAACAAGAGCAAGAGCATGTCGGACCATGCTCAGTGTAGGGTTCCGAAGCCGTTAAGTACTTACTACAAACATAAAAATCAACTAGTAAGTAATAACGAATTTTCTACATACATAAAGCCAATTGGTGCCGTCTTAGATCATTTTAGTAGGTATAAACATTTTAATCGCATGTATCTCAAGAACCACTGATGTCTATTTAGTCGTAATAGTTTTGCTTTAAAATTAATTATATGCTCTTTAATTCAAGATTTTTTTCAGATTTTTAGTACCTATTTGTAGTTATGACTGTAGGAGGGAGGGGGGGGACACAAATTAGCGGTGTACTAGAGAGAGTACAAATAGAGAGATCTCTCTCCAGGCGGGTGTTATGCCTGGGGACCGAAGTCCTTTTGGATGAAGTTGGAAGTTGTATACAGAGTGTTTTTTTTAAATGGGACAGTATGGGGAAATCCGAATCTAAAGGAGATAGAGGAAAAGTGTCCAAGGAGACATTAGGTGTTTTTTTATGTAAACAAATTTGGCTCATTAAAATTTTTGGTCAAGCGTGAGTTGTTCTTAAAAAATTATAAAGTTGGTCAATTTTTTTTTTGACGCGGGTCGACTCTGTTTCATGTAAGGATTATTTCATTGTATGGAAAGAAAAAAATCTGAACAGCAGAAGTTGGTCAAATTTAATGAAAACTAATCTTCATACAATTGCAGTATTCGCCTTTTAATATTGTTACAAGTGCCTAGGCGTGTAAAAAATTTAATGAAAACTAATCTTCATACAGTTGGTTTATTACTTGAGTAAATGTTCGATGTGGCCGCCGTCTTGTCTTATGCAGGTACGAGCACGCTTCAAGACACTTCTAGTTGCATTTAACAGAGACTTATGGTGAATTGTGTTTAAAGTGTTGTAAACAGCATCTTTTAATTCTTGTACGGAGTTGTATCGGGATTCATAAATTCGACCCTTAAGGTAACCCCATAAGAAAAAATCTAATGGCGTTAAGTCGGGCGATCGTGGGGGCCACTTTATCGGCCCATATGTACCCATCCAACGGTTTGGAAACTGCTCGTCCAAACACAGTTTACTTGCCCTACTGTTGTGGGCTGGTGCACCATCTTGTTGGTAGATTATCTTACCAAAGTTCCTTAAGCTAATAGTCTCATCTACTAAATCTGCAGCCATGTTCAAGATTTCCTGATATTTTTCACTATTTAGCGTTCCTTGGTAAATTTTGATAGCAAAAATTCTGTTATGTAATATCGCACACCAACAATTAAAAGAAAATCGGATTTGGTTGTGGGTTTCTGTAGTTCTTAGCGGATTTATTTTTGACCAGTAATGGTTATTTCTCCTGTTGTACATGCCATTGTTCGAGAAGTTGCATTCATCAGTCCAAATAATAAAATTAGGAAAACATCTATTTCTAATAGTCTGAGCCACATACCAATTACAGAAATGTAACCTGCGGTCTTTATCTCCAGGTAGTAACGCTTGTACAAGTCGACCTTCTATGTAACACTTGTATTTATGAGCCTTCAATATCTTCCTTACAGTTGATTTATGAATACCGATAGTTTCAGCTGCTTCCCGTAACGAAGCTTTTGGATATGCTTCAAAATATCCCAATACGGCAATAGTTATGAACTCACTATTGACTATCGTCGGCCTTTTACGCTTAGGTTTGAAACAGCCTTCCTGTCTTAGGTTCTTTATTAAACTATCAAATATCTTGCGATTCGGTACTACACGGTCAGGATAGCGTTCTTGATACCACTTAAGTGCATTATCTCTACTGCGATAATTAAGAAAATACGCCTCAATCAAATCAACTTTATGTGAATTAGTTAACGCCATGATGAATAAAATTACAAGCATGAACTGATTGGAAACAAAATCACAGCTGCAGAAATAACTTACGTTCCAAATTTGAATTCTTTGCTGCAGAAATAACTTACGTTCCAAATTTGAATTCTTTTTTTTATAATTTCAAGACTATCGCGTGCCATGATGTTTACGAAGATTAAAAAAAAATTTCTTCTCTTGAATCATCTGGAGCTCTTATCGATTATCGAAATTTAAAAATGGAATAATTTTAAATATTTTTTTACACGCCTAGGCACTTGTGACAATATTAAAAGGCGAATACTGCAATTGTATGAAGATTAGTTTTCATTAAATTTGACCAACTTCTACTGTTCAGATTTTTTTCTTTCCATACAATGAAATAATCCTTACATGAAACAGAGTCGACCCGCGTCAAAAAAAAAAATTACCAACTTTATAATTTTTTAAGAACAACTCACGCTTGACCAAAAATTTTAATGAGCCAAATTTGTTTACATAAAAAAACACCTAATGTCTCCTTGGACACTTTTCCTCTATTTCCTTTAGATTCGGATTTCCCCATACTGTCCCATTTAAAAAAAACACTCTGTATAAGTCAACCGACTGAAGAAACTTCGTTGGTGGTGGTGTCTGACGCTGGTGGCGCTGGCGAGTTGTTTGTTACAAGTTGTCACTAGGTCGCCACACCGGTTTAAAGCTTAATATTTCATAAACAGATCCCTTAATCAAAAAAATGTTTTGACAAGCCCGCAATATTTTTTGAAGACCTATCCAACAACACCCCACACTATATTCATACCAAATTACATATTTCTACTACTAAGAGTCTCTGCGCTAGGCTGCGGACCGACGGACGGACATGGCGAAACTATAAGGGTTCCTAGTTTGACTACGGAACCCTAAAAAACACAAGTATTAACTAATTTTCTTTTAAAGTTATTTGGTGCTGTCTTATATGAACAATTAAAGCTAATAAACGAATGCCTTAATCGAAAAAAATATATTTTACAAACACCTAATATTTTAACCGACACCTCAAAACCTCCCACGCCATGGAGAAGACGAGAAAAAACCACCCCCACTTTATGTGTAGGGGACGTACTCAAAAATTTTTTTTTTTCAAATTTTATTTTACCACTGAGTCGACGTGACTAATAAATAAATACATAACAAATAACAACTTTCTAGTAAGAGCTTCTGAGCTGGGCTGCAGACGGATGGACGGACATGGCGAAACTATAAGGGTTCTTAGTTACACCACTGAACCCTAATAAAGGTCTTAAATTTGTACCTGCTTCTTTATCCAGCCGTTCGCGATATTGATCCAGCCAACAGCCCCAGGATGCATGAGAAGCAAGACGCTTTAGTGACCACTTCTCCCCCAACTTGGTTTCGCTAACCATTTCATTAGGCTCCAACTATAACGAAACGTGGTTAAGTGAAAAACATAACTGCCTCATTCATCCCTCTACGCTCACTGTCAATATCAATGAAGAAGATGGAGCGTGTAAAGCGTTGGATCAATAATATAAGAACACATATACATTATACCAAAGATCCCTTTAACCCTTGTCTTAACTTTTTTCCAGGCATAGAACATTTCATCGACCACATACATACACATACATAACGTCACGCCTTTATTCCCAGAGTGGGGTAGGCAGAGCAACAGAATACCAACAACTCTAAACTTGTTGATAATTCTGTCACATTTTGCATAGTCATCGACCACATTCGCTCTAAATTTAACTTAACTACCTACATTTTATGACACAAATTTAGTTGAACTTTCCTGAAATATGACTTCATGGAACAGTATTCTTCAGGAAGTTACGTATTCGTGGCTCTATTCCATTTCTTGCTTGTATCCTTACTTTAGCAAGGTCTGGAAAAGGGTTAAAGCAGTCTTTTTATCAACCACATACGGTTGGTTGAAATTACAGCCTTAGTACCTGGACACAAAGTTTAAACCTGATTTGCGTTTACGTGAAAACATACTAACTTGAATATGTAATTTATTTTTAGTTATACGAGTAATACCCAGATTGGTGGGCCTGCTTAGGGGTTAAGGGATAAGTTCGCCTTTGAACAATTTTTTTTTACAAGGTTTTGTTTTAACTTGCACTGTTCGTATGTAAGTATGTAATGTAAGTTGTCCGTAAAAATTTGCAATCCATTTTTCAGTCACTTGCCGTTATACGATTGAGCTGAAATTTGGCATACTTATGTAAACCCGATGACAATGCAATAATATGGCACCATCGAGCTGGTGCGATGATGGAGACGGAAGGTGCCCATAGGAACTCCTAAATTACACATGATAAACCCGTCGTGTTAGTAGATGATGACTATGTCCGAAAAGCACAGTCGGCAACAAAAGCTTGTTTCAAAAATGTTTTTTTTTTATTACTTACTAGCGACCCGCCCTCGCTTCGCTCCGGGTTAAAGTATTATACTTATAAACCTTCCTCTTGAATCACTCTATCTATTAAAAAAAACGGTATCAAAATCCGTTGCGTAGTTTTAAAGATTTAAGCATACATAGGGATATAGGGACAGAAAGCGACCTTGTTTTATAGGTACTATGTAGTGATGCTTTAACATTAACGCCTACCATACTACAAAAATCAGGGAGATCTTTGTGGAAAATTGAATCTACCATCAACGAAATAAAGCTCAGTTACCATTACTTTAAAACTCCATTTTAAAATTTGAAAAAATAGAAATAAACTTTAAGATCATTTAAATACAGTTTAAACTCAATTGCCTTGATTATGTACCTCCTATGGGACACCGGGTCTCACGAGGATGAAGTGTTTACTTACTTACTCACTGACACTTACCTCGGCAAGCTGACGAAAAGTTGACGTGAAGTCAGCTCCAGTTTTCTGCATCATATCGAGCAGTTTTTCTATCAGTTGTTCATCGCCCCATCGTTCTTCCTTCAAGCCGACTTTCATTAAGAATGTCTCCCTAAAATTGTAAGGGTAAATATCAGGGGAAAATGACGTTTATCCCGCCAGTCTCATTGAGTTGTTCCATAATGAACCGGGACAATTTCGTCCTAGTAGTCCCATGGTATAAGTGACACAAATATTTTTGTCCCTAAAGTCCCATTAACGACAACACCAATTTTCCCAATATTAGTTTCGGTATACCTTTACTTGGCAGAATTTAATTTGCCCGAATTTCATCTGCCATAATGTTTAACTGCCAGAATGTTATTTCTTAATAATTTCGTATGCCATACTCATTGTTTACCATATTAATCAAATGTTAGAATCTTTATTTCCAATAACATTAATTTAAATCATTTCACTTCTCATAAACATTGTAATTCATAATTATCACATGCCATAATGTCATTTGCCATCTATGTATAATAAAATAATAATAATAACGCTCAGTCCGGTGTTAAGGCAAGTCTCCGTTAGGTACGACGACGAGCGAAGCGAGGAGGAGTGTTAGGAAGAACTGCGACCCTAAAGCTTTGTAGCTTCCATCCAATCCACGTCCAACTTTTTGAACTTCACCCATACGGCAATGGCGGTAATAGGACTTGGGACAATATTAGTAACACGTGTCCCATGGAATACTTGGACGAAATTGGACAAAAAATAGGACTAGTGGAATAGACTGGGAAAGCTCATACAAATTGACCTACTCGCAAACTAAGCTCTAATCTTGTACATGGATACTTGGCAACGATAAAGCTACTTAGATACCTAGATAAAGTCAGGCCTTCTTTTCCCAGAGTGGGATAGGCAGAGCTACAGATAATATTAACAATTATAAAAAGACTTGTTTATTATTCCGTTACCACATTTTGCACAATGAGGCCTAGAAATTTACTAGTGTATTAGTGACAGGTTGCAACAAGCCCTTAATCCCTTAGTCGCCTCTTACGACATCCACGGGAAGACAACCACATGGATTAATTACTTACATATAAATATATACTTATACAAAATAAATAAAAATAAAGACTCGGGAACAAATATGTTAAGTTCTCTCTTTGGACCTGTAATTGCACCGGTTATTCTTTGTTAAACCATGTCCTTGACTGGCAGAGAATTCCTTTTGGCTTTAGTCCGCCAATTCTACCTACTTTTTGCGGTGAAGATTAAATAAGTATTTGGTCATACCGGGATTAAACATGATCACATGCTCGACAATTTTCTGACAAATAGGTAAAGAGACAATACTAACAATATTTTATTTTTGCAGTAAGTATCCAAAGTTTTCAGGATATGCGACATGTGAACCTGCTGGGAAGAGGTCAACAGTGGTTTCAGAGCGCTTGCCAACTGCCCGACGTTCCAAACGACCACCTGTATAATAACAGTAATTAAAACAATAAGTTGGTATATTTAATTGCAAAAGTATAGAGAAAAATAAAGTAAGAAGCAAGTCAAATACGCATCACTATTTATGTAAAACGTGAAAACGTATAGCTGGGTACGAATCTGAGCGGCTCAGCCTGAGGCATGCTCGCCCTGCGCGGCGAGCTGCTTGCGAGTCAAATTGTTGCACATAAACATGCGCAGGTGAGGCAGCGTGCTTGACGCGAGCCGACATTTCAAAATGGCGTCGGGCACGGTGACAGCCGCGGCTGCGTTTATCATAATTCACCGAATTACTAACAAAGAAAATGAAATCGCCTCGGTGGCTCACCAACTTTATCAAATTTGTACGCGCCTCACCCACAGACAAGTTAGAACTTCTCGTTCTGCCCGCGGCACGCTAGGATACAGGTCCAAATTACGCGAGGCGCGCACACTGAGGCGCCTTTGAGCACGGTCCGACTCTCGACGGCTCGCCGCGCGCCGCTCGCCTGCTGCCCGTGCACGGCGCGTGAGCGCGTACGAATTTGAGCAAAATAGGTGAGCCATGCGTGCCTCAACCCGAGGCTGCTCTAATTCGTACCCACCTTAAAATGTGAAAACTGGAACTTATTTATGGCAAGAAGAATTCACAGGACCACTTAGGCCACTCGATGGTAAGTGGAATCTAAGACCCATAGACATTTGATTTCTCATGACATGACTATAATCCTAAGACCTCAAATGCGTTGCCAACCCTGAGGACTAAGATGGAATGCCTCTATGCTAGTAATTTCACCGGTAGTGTTATCCCCACACCGGAACAACAATGTGAACAGTGCTGTTTGGCGGTAAGGTAATGGATAAGACTGTGGTAGCGATCCGGACGGACCCTGCACAGGGTCTTACCACCGCTAATACAATAATTTCAATAATTACAGCAATTTCAAGCGGCAACCACAACTTTATGCAGCTGTAATTGCAGAGGTCAAACTATTTCAATACCTTTCTTGCTATCTTACATCAGGTTGTTTAGCCAATGAGTATCTGCCTTCACCGTCCGAGCAGTTAGCTACAAAGCCTCCGTCATAGGAGTCAACGAATCCAAACGGGCCGTAGTCCAAGGTCAGACCCAGAATACTCATGTTATCTGTGTTCAGGAGACCGTGGGTGAAGCCGATTCCTGTAGGATTAGAATAAGATTATTTAATTTTACTATACTCTAATAATCATCCATCACTAATAATTAATTCAAAAATATTGAGAGCGAAATAACTATAAAATGTGTTAAAACATGTCTAATGACATCTTCTGCAAGTAGTGGAAGCTAGAGATAGCAAAATATTTACTAGTGATGGAATCAATATACTACAAAATATTTACGAATTCGACCGTTACAAGTCGAATGTTATTCGATCCTTCTTAAGTTGACTCTTGAGTTATCATTCGATGTTAGCATTTGTAAAGATATTCATTTTCTACCTAAAATCAAGTTTGTTAAATAAAAAATATGTTTTACCTTGCCATTTAGCAACCAGGTCCAAAGTTCTGTGAGCAACTTCAGAAAACAACCTTATGAAACGATTTTCATCAGATAGTTGAATATCCGGAAAATATTCCTGAAACGTTTTGTGAGCCATTAGTCTTTATTTTAGATAGACTAGCGGCCGCCCGCGACTTCGTACGCGCAGAATAATTTTCCCACCACTCCACTTAGGGAATGAATTTTCGAAAATCCTTTCTTAGTACACCCCTATACCTTATAAGGAACCTACCAAGTCCCTATCAAGTCGTCTTTTTCCAGTCTCTAAATGATTTGATTATTCTCACGACTTCATCCCTCTTTTAGCCCTTATGGGGGATCAAAATCGCTGAGACCATTGTAAATCACTACCGACCCGCCCTCGCTACGCTCCGGGTTAAAGTATGATACATATAAACCTTCCTCTGGAATCACTCTAATCCGTTGCGTAGTTTTAAAGATCTAAGTATACATAGGGACATACAGAAATCTCCAGCCTAAACACAAAATTTAAAGATCCTAACTTCAAAACTGACGGACAAACAAACTTTCATCCCCTATTTTACCCCCTTAGGGATGAAATTATCAAAAATCCTTCCTTAGTAGATGCCTATACACTGTATACTGTATATGTGTACTGTTGGTATCTATGTGCAAAATTTCGAGTCTCTACGTCCAGCTGTTTAGTCTGTGCGTTGAAATATCACCCATTCAGCCAGTTTAGAATTTTATATATATATACAGATTTGTCGGGCCTATGGAAGAAAAAATCTATTAGATCGATTATGCTAACCTTGATAATAAAATCAGCAAGTTGTTTCAACACCCCCATCTCCCCGTTCCGCGCCAGGATCTCCAGCGAGCCGAAGCGGAACCAGCAGGGCGCGAGCCGCAGCACCACGGCCGCATGCTCCCGCCTCGGGTTCCCGGTGAAATACACGTCGCGGATTATCGCCTCGTCACTCACTGTTTCACGAGAGTAGCATGAGTTTAAATGTTTGGGCCAGGTGAGATTTAAGCTGTGAGAAAAAAGAAGTGAGCGTTGGTGTAGGTACCTACGATACGTGGGAGAAAAAGCATATTGTTCATGTAAAGCTGGGTACGAATCTGAGCGGCTCAGCCTGAGGCATGCTCGCCCCGCGCGGCGTGCTGCTCGCGAGTCAAATTGTTGTAAATAAACATGCGCGGGTGAAGCAGCGTGCTCGCCGCGAGCCGACATTTCAAAATGGCGTCGGACACGATGACAGCCGCGGCTGCGTTTATCATTCTTCACCGAATTATTAACTAAAAGAAGAAGAAATCGCCTCGGTGGTAGAACGGCTCAGCAACTTTATCAGAGTACGCGCCTCGCCCACAGACAAGTAGAACTTGACGTTCTGCCCGCGTCCTCGGATCCACGTCCAAATAACGCGAGGCCCGCACACCGAGGCGCCTTTGAGCACGGTCAAAAGACCGGCTCTAGACGGCTCGCCATGCGCCGCTCGCCCGCTTCTTGTGCACAGCGCGTGAGCGCGTACGAATTTAAGCAAAATAAGTGAGCCGTGCGTGCCTCAACCCGAGGCGGCTCTAATTCGTACCCAGCTTAAAGTGATTAAATAGCAAAATACTATATTTTATGTAATCGGCAGCAAACACGAGTTTATTTATTTATTTATTTAGTTTATTTAGTTTATTTGGGACATCAACAGCGTAAAAATTTAAAAAGAGTAAAAATTTGAAGCGTCGTGCTCGTAGTGAAAGCAGAAGTAACTAAGTGTTGGTCGTCTTTTATGCCAAGCTATAGGTAAAGCAGACTCAGTGTTTTAGTTTAGATGGTAGTTTAGCCTACAAGCCTTTACCAACTAATCCTGCAGCTCTTGTTGTAGGAACACCTAGAAAGTGGCAAGCTTCACTAGTAATCATCTCCCGTAGAGCCGCCCGTAACGCCGTGCGGCCGTCGTGAACGCGAGAGTACGGTGTCTGCCCAGACCCTTTGAGCTGAATCTGCCATCTTTCTCCAACTCTAAATAAGTAATAATAGGTGTCAAAATTAAATGGACTTAGAGAAAAACGATTTCTATCATATATCACTATATAATGTGAAACGCTTTTTCAATGATTAGTGATTACTTATTCACGTATTCTCCAAGAATGTGAGCTCGTCCGTCTCCTAACTGGCCGATCCATAGCCCATATTGATGCCCTCCGTATCTAAAAATAAATACGGAAAATAAGTAAGGTACTCTAAGTAGGAAACTTGCATGAAGTTTAGTTATAAGTACCTAATACTACTGGTGCTAGTATATTGGGAGAGAGGAATAAGGATTTACCGGTGAGCCACTGGTAAAGCACCAAACGGTAGTTTTCGGCCAGAAATAAATTCAGCAAACTCCTCCCGATTGGCTATTTCTGGATCCATATCCAGAATGTTGATCAGTGCATCATCTGAGGCACACACAAGACGGATATTGCGTTCCAAAGGATGCGGCGTAACCTTGAAAAAAAATCTAGTAATCGAAGTCCACTTTACACTTATAATACATACATTTCTTTACTGACCTCGGAAAAAACCACGTTCTTTACATTAGAGCGAATTTGATCATGATTTTCGTCAATGGGTAGCAATATATACTTTGGATACTGACTGAACCTCCACTCTAATAAGTTTTTCTTTAATGTTGTTGATTCTCCTTCCATTTTCATCATGAATAGATTTAATTTCAGTGATCAGAAGCCTAATCAAGTTTTATTATTTGATATATGCCTAAGAAGCAATCAAAACCAAAGTTTATCTTGTCGTCGGTTCAAAATGTCGCGCCAATCGCGCCATGCGCGTTTAATGCGTTTTTTATTTTGTCTATGGTAAATTACCCGACACAAGGAGTTCATTTTAGTCCAATCTTTTTTGTACGTACACTTGTATTTTTTTTGTCTCTTATATATTTTTTTTATTAAATGATTTTAGCATTGGTTTTACTGTTCAAGGTCAAGGCCACGGCTGCAGAGCAAAAGTAGGTAGACTAAACGTAATGTGGCCATGGAATAACTATGAATGAAGACTTTTTGACATGGTAGCATTATAAGCCAGGGAAGTCGTCTGGAGTGAAATTCGTCCGGGCCAATCAATCGGCCGCAATTCAAGTTCACTTTCTCGTGCCACTTTCTCATTTCACTTTCGAAAAAAATTGTCCTTATCGGAGTTTTGTTTCCGTGTTGTAAATTCTAGCTTGTGTTATTTAATTACTGTGAATTGTGGATGACTTTCGAGTCATCATTTTTACGTTATATGGACTTTTATTGACGAATATGGTGTATACGGAAGGATATCTGAAAGAAAAGCTGACCAAGGAATTGGACGCCGTTCACGTCGTAAGTACTGTCAAATATTTTTGTTGTAGCGCTGTCACGAAAATCACTAAAAAATAGTTTAATCATTCATAAATGAAACCGAAGTAATTCAGTGATAACGTTAGCGCTGACGCGATGGGTCGAAGAGATCCTTGTAGATTTACGGTGACAAAAGATGCTTTGCTGCCGGGGTTGTTTTTTGCTTTACTTGTGAGGTGGTGTGTGGCATCCTATCCCTATTCGGGGTTCCAAAAGCCACCCATGTATGGTGATTACGAGGCGCAGCGACACTGGCAGGAGATAACTGTTCACACGCCGCCTAATAGTTGGTATAGAAATACAACTCAAAATGACCTTCAATATTGGGGTTTGGACTATCCCCCACTGACGGCGTACCACAGTCGGCTGATGGGACTTGTGGCGGATTGGCTGGATCCGGAATCCGTGCGGCTTTTCGCATCGAGAGGTTATGAAAGCGAATCGCATAAAAATTTCATGAGGTGGAGTGTATTTCTATGTGATATATACTTTTATGTGTCTGCTGTTTTCTGCTTATGTATTGATGTTGAACGTATAAAGCCTAAAGACTTGAAGAATGTTTTCAAACGCACAGATCTTTGTACGATTTTAATACTATTGTATCCAGGTCTGATTCTAATAGATCATGGGCACTTCCAATATAACTGTGTGTCTTTAGGACTGTTCCTATGGGCTACTTTTTTTATTGTAGCTATTGAAAATGACACTCTAGCATCTCTAGTTTTTACCCTGGCTCTTAACTATAAGCAAATGGAATTGTACCATGCATTACCATTTTTTACGTATCTACTGCGAAAATGTTTCTTGGACATGCCTCCTCATCGGGGTAAATTAGCACATGTGGTTAGCCGTTTAAACAAATTAGCTGCGGCAGTGATCTGTTGTTTTATAATAACATGGTTCCCATTCCTTGATTCTTACTATACTCTTGTGGATGTATTTACAAGACTGTTTCCATTAAGCAGAGGAGTTTTTGAAGATAAAGTGTCAAATTTTTGGTGTGTTGTTAACATTTTTATTAAACTTAAAACATACTATTCTAATGTCGAGATGGCCAAGACATGTCTTATAATAACAGCGTCAGCAGCCTTGCCATCTTGCGTTGATTTGTTCTTTAGAATAAGTAGAAAAAAGTTCATTCCCTGCCTCATCAATGTTTCTTTAGCGTTTTACCTATTTTCATTCCAAGTTCATGAAAAAACTATCTTATTGACAGCAATTCCTGTAGCCCTCCATCTCCCAGAAGATCCATTTATGTGTTTCTGGTTCCTTCTGGTGTCCACATTCAGTATGCTCCCCCTTCTCCTTAAAGATGGTTTGCTGCTTCCTTTTGTCGGTACCAATGTAATTTACATGAGTTTCTATAGTATTTGCTTGCAATTAGCTCAACCAAATGCAGGCCTTTTCACTATTTTCAATGCAAGTCGAGTCTACAAAGCAATACAACCTCAGAAAATGCTAAACTCGTTCCTGTTAAAACTTCTCAGTTTTAACTTTATGTGTTCCGTATTTGGTATGATTATGCTTACCGTAGGTTCTGTTTACATCACTCCCCCACCTCAGTTCCCTGATTTGTTCCCATTACTAATATCTGTTTATTGTTGTTCACATTTCCTGTTATTCTTTTTTTATTTTTATTACACGCAGTTCAGTTTACCAACATGTTTCCCTACAAAAAAAATTAAAAAGGCATAATAATGTTTAGTGTGTATTAGTGTATTATACCTTTAGTGTAAGGCGTACATTCCATTTTAAATATAAGTAAATAAACCAAGTTTTTTTAATTGTTTTTTAAATTAAGTAGCAAGGTACTTAGGAAGGAATATAATTTTATTTAGATTCAGATCAATTGCACACTATAAGTAGATATACATTGTCTTAAAGTTTCAGAATATTCATATGTAGATGTAGTTAATTGGGACTTAATCATGTATTAATATGTAATTTGCAAAAATCTCCATGCTTATTCCAAAGAAAATAATTGATTTGAACAGTAGGTATTATGAATTATTATAAAGGTAATAAATATAAATAAAAACAATCTAAATGTGTACTTTTCTATAAATTATTATTTGAACCAGTTTAATAACATTTGTTTAGATATTGCCTGTTAGTTATTAGAAGATCCTGATCTATGTGGTGGACTACTCACTATTTTCGAGGTAAAATATATTTTTAAACAATGATACATATATTGTTAATAAACACTTGTAAAATTCTTGTGAAAAAACCAATTGCCATTTCAAATCCACATCCAGGTATAAACAGGTGAATTGAAGTATTTAATTTTAAAATGTAGATAATTTGAATACAAATTTATTGATGGTTGTAGAGTTCATGTACTTTAAAAAAAACTTTTTTTAAATTAATAACTAGGAGCAAATTTTTGGTAATGCACGCCTGGGTCATGTTTGTTAATGAAATATTTTATTGTTTAAAGCATATTTCGCCTGGAAAAATATGTATGTATGTATGTATGTAAACACTTTATTGTACAAAAGAAGTTCAGTTCGGCTCTCGCCATCGTAATAGTTAGTTGTGTCCTCGTACTTAGTTAGCAAAGTAACCAGTGAACTAGAACCCTCATTGACCCCAAGTTATTCATAGTGCGGTATCAACAGCGCTGGCCATTAGTCCGCGATCGCCCAGTGAGATCGAGCCCCCACTTATGGTTAATAGCCCATAGTATCAGTGTCTCGCACGGTTGGTTTTTGTTAAGGTGTTAAATATTATTTCGCACTTTTTTCCTGTTAGACGGCTGCGTTTGCCTACCCGATTTTATTATGGAGTGTGCCAAATGTAACGAATCAGTAACTGATGGTGTTTTATGTTGTGCTTGTAAAAGGAATTTACATTTTGTTTGTGCTGGATTGGCGGAAACCACCCATAGGCGCATGACTAATGATAAAAGAGCATCCTGGCGCTGCATTGCGTGTCGAGCGGCTCCCCCTGCACCTCAAGCATCTAATGAAGCTACATTGGCTGACTTGTTCGCTGAATTAAGAAATTCTAGGACATCCATTGAGACCAAAATTGACAATGTTCAGGTACAAGTAACTGAGCTAAGTAATAAGTGGAGCGCCCTTGAATCTCGTCTGAATGGGATCGAAGATAGAATCTCAAGCACGGAGGACAGAGTCACTACCTTGTCAACATTACCACCACAAGTCCAAGAACTCCAGGACCTCGTCACAGCGCTTAAGCGAGATAACAATGATCGCGATCAGTTTGGTAGGCTTAATAACGTGGAGATTGCTGGCATCCCGGTCCGCTCTGGGGAGAACTTGCGTTCAACGCTTAACAACATATGTATCAAGGTGGGCTTTGCTCTTGACCAATCGGACATTGATAGCATTCATCGCGTCAGAGTATTCTCCACTACCGAGGCTCAGCATCGAAATGGACGGCCGCCTTCGATTATTGTCCGTTTCACCCGGCGCGGGCGCAGGGACGAGCTGCTTGCGGCGGCCCGTGCTCGCCGGAGCCTTACCACGGCCGACGCTGGCCTCAATGGACCGGCCACCAACGTATACATTAATGAACATCTTACGCCTGCAAACAAGATGTTACTTAAGCGTGCGCGTCAGGTCAAGGTCGAGCTGAATTACTCTTTTGTTTGGGTGAAAGAGGGTAAGATCTTCTTGCGTCAAAACGAAACTTCTAGAGTTGTGCGCATCGTCTCCGATTCAGATCTCTTGAAGCTTAAGTGACTACTACTTTCTTCTGTGCTGTGTGTGTTATTAGTTTTCTATATTTTCGTCCGTTGTTATGCAACCTTAGTTATTTGTTTATTCATGCGCCTGTTGTTAATTATAAAAAAAATTGCTTTTCTTTATATCGCATACTTAGTGCCCCTTTATATCGATGTTTTTCTCTACTCTAATGGCTAATCTAAAAAATATTAGTATTTATTATCAGAACGTGAGGGGCCTTAGAACTAAATCTCATCATTTTTTCACGAATGTACTTACGTCTGACTATGACATTATTTGTTTAACTGAAACCTGGCTTACTGATGATTTTAGCAGTCAAGAATTCTTCTATCATAATTATGATGTGTTTCGGCGCGATCGGCCGGCGGCGGCGGCGTCGCGCGGCGGAGGCGTGCTGGTGGCAGTGAAGTGCGGCCTTCGCGCGCGCCGTTGTGATGATCTCTGCAGCACTACCCATTCCGAGGAGATATGGTTGTCTCTGCCCCTTGCCGCCTCGGAGTCGTCCTCTGCTGTGTCAAAGCATGCTCGGTATCTTCGCATAGCCTGTGCATATTTTCCGCATAATCGTAATCATGCTGAGTCCTTGAAAAACTTTTTTAACAATGTCAACAACATTTTACTTTCTTACCAGAGTGACGCTTACCTGCTGCTCGGGGATTTTAATATTTCTCATGCAGTCTGGCACCTTGATAGTTTTTCGAACTTAAACCTCAATATTAATAATAATCCCTTAGCTACTATGTTGTCAGATTTCCTTTCTCTCGCTGGATTACAACAGTATAATGCGTGTGTTAATGCGCATGACCGTATTTTGGATCTCGTGATTAGTAACTTTAAATGTGATGTGTCAGCCTGTCCATACCCACTTACACAAGAGGATTTACATCATAAATCCTTGGTGATTACCTTCCGTTTATCATTATTTCAACGTTTAAATTCTACTGACCATTATAGGAACCTATACCACAAAGCTAATTTTAATGACTTTCGACAAGGCCTGTCCAATATTAATTGGTCTATTATTGATGATATGGAAATCGAAGATGCCACTAGTTATTTTTATTCAATTCTTAATGATTTAATTAATAAATTTGTGCCAAAAAGTAAAGTTTGTACCTCCACTCGGTACCCGCCCTGGTACAGCAGACCTTTAATTAAAATTATAAAAAACAAATTAAAAGCTCACGCTAGATGGAAAAAGTACAATAACAAACTGGATTATGATGAATTTAGTCTATTGAGATTAAGAGAGAAGAAGTTAATCAAGGATAGTTATATTAAATTTATTGCTCTTAGTGAAAAGAAAATTACAACCTCTCCCAAATATTTTTGGAGCTTCATAAAATCTAAATTATCTGTTAATGATGCACCTTCTAGTATGTATTTCGATGATAACTCCTCGTCCGACGGTGTAGTTATCTGTGATCTCTTTAATGATTATTTTAGTTCTGTTTTTGTTACTGGTAGTGATGGGTCACGGGTCATTTCGTCCCAGTCTAAGTCTTCCCCTATAGATATTTCTAGCGTTGACATTACGGATGATTTGGTGTATAAACATCTAAAATGTATATGCGTTAATAAGGGGGCAGGTTTTGATGGCATCCATCCCTATCTTATTTCAAAACTTTATGCTGAGCTTACTGTTCCATTGGCTAAGCTTTTTAAAAAGTCCCTTCGCGTAGGTATAGTCCCCAGTATATGGAAACGGGCAATCATTACTCCTGTACATAAAGGAGGTGATAAGCACAACGTTAGATTATACCGACCGATTTCCAAGCTTTGTGTGTTCGCTAAGATTTTCGAAAAAATTGTCACTAAAGTAATTACTGCTGTTTTATCGCCTCATATATCTG
Source organism: Acleris holmiana (assembly GCA_949316455.1). NCBI lineage: Eukaryota > Metazoa > Arthropoda > Insecta > Lepidoptera > Tortricidae > Acleris > Acleris holmiana. The sequence goes on from OX438783.1 coordinate 13,088,362, forward strand.
TTCACCAACATGGCTTTTCCCGGGGCAGGAGCGTCGATACCAATCTGGTCACCTATACTGACTACATTATCAACGCCTTAGACTCTGGTTATCAGGTGGATGCCGTTTATACCGATTTCTCCAAGTGCTTTGATAAAATTGATCATTCTATCTTACTTCAGAAACTCTTTGAGATCGGTATACATGGGGACCTACTTAGATGGTTAGAGTCGTATATTAGTAATAGGAGTCAGGCTGTTGCACTTAAGGGCTACAGATCTAGGTTCTTACCTATTCCGTCCGGGGTTCCCCAGGGTTCGCACTTGGGCCCCTTCTTATTTGTTTTGTATGTAAACGACATTCAAAGCTCTTTTCTAGCTTCTTCGCACATACTTTATGCGGATGACACTAAAATTTACAGAATAATCAGGAACGTCGATGATTGTGTTTCGTTACAATTTGACTTGTCTCGTTTTGAGGACTATTGTCAGCAGAATAAGCTTGTCCTGAATACCGATAAATGCTACGTTATTACTTTTTCCCGTAAATCCAGTCCGGTAGCTCATGATTATTGTTTAGCTGGTAGTAGTGTCACGCGTGTGTCGACGATTAGAGACTTAGGCGTTACTTTGGATGTGAAACTGTCTTTTAATGAGCACATTGATAATGTCGTCTCTAAAGCGTATAAAAAATTAGGCATGATTCTTCGTCTTACAAAACCGTTCAAAAATACTTTTACTTTAAAGGTTTTATATTATTCTTTCGTCCGGAGTGTATTAGAATTCGGAAGTGTTGTATGGAGCCCGCAGTATGATATTCATAAGTTCCGGGTCGAAAGAATTCAAAAGATTTTTTGTAGATCCCTAGATTTTAGAACCGGTTTTTATAACTATGACTACCTCTCATCTGCAGCCAGGCACGGTCTTCCCCCTCTTGAAAGGAGAAGAATTTATCTCGATACTATATTTTTATTTAAAATTATTAGAAATTATATTGACTCAAGCGTGCTATTAGACAGCATATCTTTCAAAGCTTCTCGTTTCTGCTCACGTTCTAAACCTACCTTTCATATTTCCCCTTGTGGCACTAATTATGCGCAAAATTCGTTTATAAGGCGCTCGTGTAAGGTGTACAATGATTTGTTTAATGATGTTGACATCTTTGCGAATAGTCTATCTGTGTTTAAAATTAAGATTCGGCAATCGCTTTTTTAGATTATTAGTACCTACCGTTTGTGAATTCCTGTTTTCTAATTAGTTTCGGTTGTTTTGTTTGCATGTTAAGAAAACTGGTTAACAACTTAAATTGTAACCTAGCAATATATGGAACTTAAGGCCTTATTCATATTCATATTTGTATGTATTACTTTGTACACGGCTGTTTGTTTTCCTAAATAAATTAAAAAAAAAAAAAAAAAAAAAAAAAAAGAAAAACCAAAACAATACAAAGAATAAAAATAAAAAGATGTACAAAGGCGAACTTATCCCTTTAAGAGATCTCTTCCAGCTAACCCTTGAGAGATTGAGAGAAGTGAAAGGTTGTGCATCGAGTAAACATAATAATGAGATATCCACCACAAAGATCGGGATTGTAGACCACACCAACCCCCTATTCGTCCTATCTTAGAGGGAAGCTAGCCTCTCAGTATTTCATCAGTTCAGTCCGTCAGCCTTGTCTAACTTTGAATGACCCCAGAATTATGGATGATTAGAACGGTTAGGTACACGATAAATCTAAGACAGACTGATAAAACGTACGCCAAGGGAGTACACGCTTAGTATTTTATCAGTTTGGTCAAAATGACTGGAGAATGACCATCTAACCCTCGGTCTGACGGACTGACGGTCCGGAGTCCGGACATGAAAATTAAATGTTGTATCTCCTGACACGTCCTTGACTGACGCAAGAATGACTGTGGTCAGCCTGTGGATTAGACGGTCATTCCGACCTAACTGATGGACTGAACTGATAACATAAAATACTGAGCGTGACTATGCATTTGGACGCAAGCCTTCTTACTTTGTAGGTACTAAAGGATCGGCTCGGCAGAGGTATCTAGTGTAAAGCGAATTATAAAGGTACAGTGCAATAACTCTTATGGTCGTATTAATAAACTCGTCTTGGTTTAAATGCCCACCTCAAGATACGTCAAAGCAAACGTCAAACCATAGAAAACTGTAACTTTTGACGTATCTATCTTGAGACGGGCATTTGAACCGAGATCAGTTTATTAATACGGGCCTTGGAACAACCTTTAGGTTTGTGCTGTCTCGTTCACTGTTTATAGGTATGCTTTTAGATATCTTGCACAGTTCTTCATCACTATCATTGACTGCTATTATCTTTAGGTAATAGACTTCAGATATCTATACTAATATTATAAATGTGAAAGTACCTTACTCTGTCTGCCTGTCTGTCTGTTTGTTACGCTCTCACGGATAAACCGCTGAATCGATTTAGATGAAATTCGGTATGAGATAGTTTGAGTCCGGGGGAAAGACTTAGGGGACTTTTTAATCTTTTTTATCCCGAAAAATTGGACGGTTCCTGAGAGAATAGCGATAAACGAATTCTACGCGGACGGAGTTGCGGGAAACAACTAGTTGTTTATATTTAAAGTATATCTTCCTGTTGGAAGGTAAATCTAGTTTTGGCCTACACTAAAACTAATTTAAATGGGGATAATATTTTTAGATTTGATAATAGTTTAGAAACCGGGAAAGAACATGTCATGCCGGCCCATGCTCTTAAGGTTTCGAAGCCGTTAATAGATACAAGCACAAAGAACTATGTCGAAAAACAATAAAACGTAAAGTACAAAGAAAATGTTACAAAGTGGGCGGTCTTATCGCTAAATAGCGATCTCTTCCAGACAACTTTACAAAGAAAAGGTTAAAAACCGGGCAAGAGCATGTCGGACCATGCTCAGTGTAGGGTTCCGAAGCCGTTAAGTTCCTACTACAAACATAAAAAAACCACAAGTAATAACTAATTTTCTATTTAATGCTCTAACATTTAAGTTTTTTTTTCAGATTTTTAGTATTTGTAGTTTTGGCTGTAGGGTAGGGGGGGGACACACAAGAGTCTAACAAAAAATTGCGCTTTAAAGCTTAATATTTCATAAATGGATTAGGTACTTAATCGAAAAACTGTTGTCAAAAACCCGTAATGTTTTTGAAAGACCTATCCAACGACACCCCACACTATAGGGTAGACGAGAAAAAAAATACATCCCAACGTTACGTGTAGGGGAAGTACGCAAAAAAATATATTTTTACACGTTATTGTACCATTTTGTTGGCGTGACTAATATGTATATTCATGACAAATTACAGTTTACTAGTACTAAGAGTCTCTGCGCTAGGCTGTGGACGGACAGACATGGCGAAACTAAAAGGGATCCGAGTTTTACTACAAATGAAACAAAATAAATAACACCTCTCGATTTGCGTCGAGGGTTAAATTGACGTGTCTTTTTATGTTTTAGCATATCGCTATCGTATCGTACGTACTTAGCGCACGCGTTCACGTGCACGGCACGAAATCATGCGTAAAATTATGCAACGCGGTGAAAACGGCACGCTGTACGCATGCGCTATCTTGTTATCCAAAAGTTTATTGCGATGTTACATGGATGTCCAGGGACTGTATTGTAACGGTAAAACTATATTGCTTTTGACATGTTTTGTATTGCTTTTAACTCGGTTGCCATTATTGTCAAGAACTTGTCTTTTAAGAGCTTCGGCTTCGGTGGTCTAGTGGTGATCAAAAGGTGTAGAGTTCAAACCCCCCCGGTCAACATATATATATAAACCAGTGAGTTTTCTAATTTAAGTACGTAATTCGATGCTCTTAGAGTAAAGAAAATCATCGTGAGGAAGTCTACACATTCGAACAGCTAAATGTGTAAGCTGGGAATTACATAAAAGATTCTAAAAGAGGTCGAAGTGTATCCAAGAGGGCCCATAACTGCAAGATAAGACTGTCAAGTAAATAAATATGGTTTTACCGAGTACGATAGAGATATATAACGATTTCCAATGACACTACGCAACTAACGTGAAAAGAGGAGTAAGTCAAATCTTAAAAATCTTAGGATTTTATTGATTTCGTCACTTTGTCATAGTTCCTTTTAGTGACCCAATAATCCATTTTTTTTCATTTTCATTGTACATGAGGGCGAGAGGCAAGGAGAGGAAGACATCTACTGTAAGATATCAATAAGAAAGCTTGATAAAAATTGTTTTTCATTTATTTTGAAATACTTGACGACACGCTACCCTAGTTGGTAGTGACCCTGCCTTCGAAGCTAGGGGTCCTGGGTTCAAATCTCGGTAAGGGCAGATATTTGTGTGATGAGCACGAGTATTTGTTCCTGAGTCTTGGATGTTTTCTATGTATTTAAGTATATATTTATCTATATAAGTTAGTTTATCGTTGTCTAGTACCCATAGTACAAGCCTAGAGCTTAGTTTGGGACTAGGTCAATTTGTGTGAGATTGTCCTGTGATTTATTATTATTACTTAAAACGTTACTAGCTAACCATTTAGCTCAGAGCTGTCAGTTAACTGGCCATGATCCTGAAACCTAGTAAAGAAGAACCATCAAAATAGCTTTCTTTAAATTATAAAAAAAAATTGAGAAACCTAAAACGTCTAACACCTGTGTATACCTATGTAAGAGGGTAAATGCCGAAGCTATTCTATAGTGGGGCCATTTTGTTCAACAAAAATATGAGATCCAAGACATTCCAAGATTTCTCATCTTCAATTAAGATTTTTATGAATGACGCCAGAACACCTGGCAGAACGAGTTTGACCTGCCGCCTCCTATATTTGGAGTTTGGACTGCCCACTCGAGTTGCTTAATACCCTTTGGTACGTCCGTGCTTTCTACGCGCAAGACTGACCGGTCCATGTGGGCCACTTATCGCCTTTTAAATATTGGCACGCCCATAAAATCTCTTTATTTAGAAATCAACCGACATCATTACTACCCACGAGTACTTCGCGAACGCATAGTACAAACGTACCTACATAGTTTTTGTTAGGTTGAGAGCGTCTGCTAGTAGCTTAGGGGTTCTCCTAGTGATCGTAAGGAACCAAGTTCGAACCTCCGCGGTCGCCATGTACCAATGAGTTTTTCTAACCCCGATGCTCTTACGGAGAAGGAAAAATGTCGTGCGGAAACCTTCGAACAGCTTCTTCTTCTTTCGTGTCGGCAAGAACTCGGGCTAAATCTTACTTGCCCAGAAAGCGGCTACCGTGGTAGCCCTCTGGTTACTGACAAGTAAGTCCTCACGCGAGCAGGTGGTCGGGCACGCGGGACAGTTTGTGAGGTGTAACATGGTTTGCAAGGGTTCTCCACATTCACAGCTAGCGTCTGCGCTACTTGAGTACCCCCACCGACACAGGTTATCTTTGCTTTGGCCAACCTGGGTCCTCAGCCTATTTCGAACAGCTGAGAATGCAAGAGGGTATTTGCACAAAAGATACAAAAGAGGTCGAAGTGTATACGAAACGGCCCATCTGTAAGATAACATAAGTTTAGGTTTGTATCTACACCATGTTTAAAAAGAAACATTGCATGCACACATAGGCTGTTAAATTCATTAATAGTCGTGTACCCGTTTTAGGGTTTCATATCCAAGGGTGCCAATTTGGTACTTAACTTCCTCCCTGTCACCGGGCTGTATCTCATAAAAGATAAAAAAAACAGTATCTTTTCTATGGCAAGGAGAAGGCACACGAGCTCTCAGGCCTCCTGATGGCTAGTGGAACTGAGACCCGTAGACATTTGAATTCTCTAGACTATAATCACAAGATTGCAATCCTAAGATCTGAAATGCGTTGCTAATCCTGACGACTTAGATGGAATGCTTATATGTTAGTAATTTCACTGGTTGTCTTATCCCCGCATCCGAATACAACAATTCGAACACTGCTTCTTGGCGGTAGGGTAATGGATAAGGTGGTGGTAGCGATCCGGACGGACCCTGCACGGGGTCCTAACACCACGAAAATGTGAATTTTTATTACCGCTATAATAAAATGTATAAAAATAAAATAAAATTACGAAATAAAGGAGGCCGGCCTATACAAGAATGGTAGGTCCGGTGTCCGGGTTACCTTCGTTTCGTCAAAAAGTTTTTGGTCAAATGTTTCACTTCCCAAATATTAATTTGCCAACTCGCTTTGTTTTCTGTAACCGTACTTAAATATTTCAGGATTTTATAAAAGCTAATCTAATCTAACTTATAGGGTTCTATACAAGATAGTACTAAAATAAATTCTGAAAAATGTATATGTACATATATTACATTGGTTTGGCAATTGAAAAATTCGGGAAATGATACATTTCCCCAAAAATATTTTGGCCTAACGGAAGGCACACACGGTGTCCTTCTAATAAAACTATTTATTATCTCTACCGAATTTCACAGCGATCTGTTTAGGACCGTGCGTGAAGATGGAATTAAAAATCATATACACACTTTCGGCATTTATATTCTTAGTAAGGACTTCTAAGTATGGAATGATGTCATTCCGTTAACTAATTTGCTACCGGCGCGTTAATGTGAAGACTTCTCGCCAACCGCGTTGACTTGTTACGTCATGATGACTTATGAGATTTAATTTGAGATTTGTGTCTCGCCGCTTGTTAATTACTAGTTCACACGATTTGTGAATGAGTTTGTCGCTTTCCGATAAGATTAAGATGTTAAAATCAATTAGCGGTCCCATTCATCAAATTAATGTTTGATCTTAAATTACATTATTCACCTATGGGAGTAAACTCGTGTGGTTACGTAAATGTAAACCACACGAGTTCACCATCAACCAGTAACTTATTTTAATTTGTTAATTTTTGGACACGTACAGTTTGCGCGCCAAAAGAAGTTGCAGAATCCATCCAAAGAAAGTTACATGAATTACCTAGATTACATACATACATAACATCACGCCATCATTCCCAGAGTGGGTGGACAGAGCTACAGAAATACCAACAACTTTAAAAAGACTTGTTGATAATTCTGTAACCACATTTTGCACAATCAGGCTAAGAAGTTTACTAGTGTATTAGTGACAGGTTTTTACCTAGATTAGAAAAAAACAAAATGAGGTAATAATGGAATTTCAGAAGATATGACTACCCTGATAACAGGGCAGTTATAAAATTCCTTTCGATATAACTACCCAGATTTTTGAGAACGTTTAATGAACGGCTTTCACACCTTTTATTAGGACAGTAATTAATTATGCCTCCGGCCGCGTGGTTCGATACGTAGTCCATCTGATCAATCTTTCTATTTCTAAGTTAAATCTAACAGAAACGACGGAGCTCCGCGGCCAGCTGAAGAACTAAACCTACCTAATATTTATGATACTAATAACGGTCAGTGTGACCACGCAGTCGGACCACGAGACCTACACCTTAATTATACACTTACTAAAAAAGTTTAGTATGAAATATAATTATTATACGGCCGTTAGCAGTTTTACTTCAACATGTTAACACATTATCTCTCGTACCTACGACTCTCTTTCTTGCTTTCACAGAAGCCCAGTGCGTCCTTCAACCGCACCAAAAAACCCTGTCCTTTGCTTTACGCATCCAAATGTATTGCCTTCCCTAAGGATTACGATCAAACTAAATTTCAGCAGGATCTAGATCGACTCAGTAGCTATTGCCTTAGAAACCAACTTGGTTTTAGTCTAAATAAATGCAAAAGCATCACATTTACCAAGAAGCTACACCCCCTCAATACCTCTTATATCCTCTGTGGCTCAGTCTTGGATAGAGTCTCCTTAATAAAAGATCTTGGAGTTTATCTGGACAGTAATTTGCATCTCGATACACATGTCAACTACATTACAGGAAGAGCTTATAGCATGTATGGCTTTGTTATGCGTCTCGGTGTGGATTTCAAGCATCCCTCTACTTATCTTTATTTGTACTATTCTTTGATTAGATCACAGCTCGAATTCTCAGTGACAGTATGGAATCCGTTCTATAATAAATATAGTGATTTGATTGAGAGGGTCCAGAGGAAATTTCTGCGTACCATGCACTATCGTTGTTACCGCTCCCGTTTATCCTATTGTCATCTTCTCAAGCGGTACGAGCTGCCAGACCTGCATAGCAGAAGGGTACTTTTAGATGCTATGGTCCTGTACAACGTGTGCAACAATCAGTACGACTGCAGCAGCCTCTGTAGCGCGCTGTCCCTGCGCGTGCCGACGCGCGCCCGGCAGCGCGCCGCGCGCCCGCACCAGCTGTTCGCGCGGGCGAGTTGCCGGACGCGCGCCGGTGAGCGCTCTCCTATGCAGAGACTGGTACGCTCGTACAACTCATTGCTTAGCAGTGTAGATATTTTCTCAACCTCAGCGCCCGTTTATAAAAGTAATGTTATGTCATTAATATTAAATAGAGAAGAATAGTTTGAGCAGCACCCACCCACCAGTTTTTTATTTTTCATTTTTTGGAATTGTTTAATTGTCTACCTACTCACTAAAGTCACTAATTGTTTATTTTAATTATTTAGTGCTAACTTTTGGGAATTGTTTAATTTTTTATTGCATTTTAATATGTGGATAATGTTGTTGGTTGCACATATACTATGTGTCAATATTTGTTTTGTTACATTTGTAATATATGTGTGTAACTGTTTGTTGTCCCTAATAAAGAGAAAAAAAAAAAAAAAAAAAAAAAAGCCTTTATGCTAATAACTTCACCGGCCGTCTTATCACCACACTGGGACACAACACTGCAAATACTGCTAGCGGCAGGTCATGAGTATAATGATGGGAGCAATCCAGACGGACACTGCACAAAGTGTACAAGTTGGTTGGTGGCTGCACAAAGTATAGGGAACCGGGATTTGTGTGCCTATCACGCATGTTTTGAGCTTAATGCAAACCACCAGACCTACCTATTCTGTTGGCATATATCGCTGTGGATAAAGCTTACATCACTTTACCACAAATTGACAGAAAGTGACGTTATGTTTTATTTTATCATTTATCCATAGCAACTATCACCATCATAGGCTAGATGATGGATTTTCCTAACACTTATAGTGGTTAGCCACCCTTGATTTGAAGTGTGATTTCCTATGACGCACACAGTGTATCGTAAATCCAAACGAATGATGTGTTCACCATCTATCAGCTTGTCATTGTCTTTCCTTATCAGATCGAGATTCTAGCTACTCCTTATACCACTGGGAATGCCTTCCTTTCATACGCAACGGGACATTTGGGCTTCCCAAGCATTCGTCCTGAGTCATGCACTAATTCTGTATGCGAAACGCAGCAGTTGAGACGACGACGAGTATATAGATATACGTAATGGCGTCATGTTTGCAAGTTACTTGGAATCCGGTCCATGCCCACTTTGGGGCGATGGTGGATTGTTAAACAAATGTTACGTATCACGCAGTTTAGACATCGAGGGGCCCTTTATTCACACTGCTTCGTCTGCTTATTCGACCTTCCTGTTAAGGTGTATTTCGTCAATGTCAAGTTATTTATAGACACTCCCATGGACTTATTAAGTATCACACGCGAGGACAACTGTTCGGTAAAAGAGCATTTTCTTTTGTGGACTAAACAGAAGCACATGGCGTTAGCTTCACGCGCTTTTGTCAAATCGAAATGTATCCTATATTCTGACCTGATACAGGACGTGGACTGTGTGATAAATGTCATTAAAATCTGCTCAACTGTAAAGCATAAGTTTCTTTTTTTTCCTTCCGTTTTAGGGAAAAGAAAGCAGTCCTAAGCACAGTCAAACATCACAAACTGTAAAACTAATTGTATTTGTAGGTAGAAATTGTAACCATAGAAAAATCGAAACAGAACTATAAGAAGAAACAAGGTTTATAACTATTACATACATAAAAACCCCCGATGATGGTTACCCCTCTGTCGGAGCTGATAGTCCAAATCGGTTAATCCACACCATAATGCCACAAACAGATACACATATTTACAAGTTAAACTTGTTAGGTACCTCTATTTTTACGTTGGGAGTTACAAATACAACCTATTACTCATCAGGAGAGAATACTTTTAGGTTTTAACCACAAAAGAATTACAAAAGGCACTGCAATATTGAACTTGAATTAAATAAACCTATTCTATAAAGGTTTATGTGATTCCTTGAAATTCGACCACAACGCGGTTAGCATATTAATTTAGTGCCATTGTTGTTATAAGAACAATGTTTTATGACGGTAAAAATGTTACTGTTTAATTTTCGTTAAATAATTACTTTGTGGTTTAGTTTTTTGATTACGATGATTCATAAACATAAATCACATGATGCGAAAGTCCGTTGCTAAATTTAAGCCAGCCTTCTTCAAGGTTTGCCACAGGGAACTGTTCTGGGACCTATATTCTACTTTCCTGCACCCGTGTTTTTCATTGATCAGATTAAAGTATAAAGCAAGATATACAGATTATACATGGTTCCATAGACTACATTATTATCTCATCAAAGTCATCATATACTATCATTTTACTTATATTACGGGATTTTTACTTGTATTTGGGTTGCGAACTACAAAAAGGCAAAATACTAGCTTAAACAATAACGTTTTCTAATCTCTCAATATCTTATCTTTAAACAAATGGTCCCTTTCAGATACATCTTATCCTCATCCTTCATCTTATTCCTTTATTACCTTTCTTGCAATTAACCTCTTACTCACTCCATCACAGTAAAAGCATCGTTTTTACATAAGTTACAAATAGCCATGTTAGTACATGGAGACCGCTGGGATTCGATTTAGGTTCCATACAATCATGAGTGACCACCCACGCTCTAATACTATTTAGTCTTGCTCTTCCTTTACCCAGAAATAAAAGAAACGACTCAGCAGTATAGAAAACTATGGTTAATATTATTTTTACATTATTAAATGCAGTTTTCATCCATGAAATTTCGGCCTTTTCCACGATAATAAGTTCGTAATATTTGTTAACCACATGTAAAAATAAGGATAGTCTGAGTAAATGAGTTATATGCAGGTGGAGGGAACGTTAGAAGCAATTTGCGAATCTCCATCTGTCACAGTTTGGACAATGGCCTCCAAGAGTTGCACAAACCCTGTTAGCAATGGTTGCCAACGTGATTATGTTGAGTCCATCCTCTAACTAAAGAGATGCTCAATAGAAACTACTTTTGTACGTCTCCGCATACACAAACCTATAGAGAAAGGTAAAAGGAAGGGGGGGGGGGGGTTAGGTAAATTTGATGCGTTTTTGCTACGTGTTTAACTTTTATGTAAGTATTGGAATAGGAATATAATAATCAGAGGGCGGAATTTCTCATGGCAAAAATTGAAATGTCATAGGGATAGAACATTTTGCTTTATCGACTTTTCCAGTTATCGATATTGTGTAATCACTAATCTCTTTATTATTTTAGTTTTGCTTTTATATTAAAATGTAAATGTCATTGTTAATTCGCGTATTGTTGAAAACAATAACTAAATGTTATTGTTTTCAACAATACGTAAAGTTTTAGGATTACACTTGTAAATATTATGTTATTTTTGTCTAAAACACATGTCTTTATTAACGGTAAATAACAAATGAAAAAAAAGCTAAATCTAAGACATAGAACTATACAATAATAATGAAAACTACACCTACATTTACCAAATACTACGTTAATCTAAAAGACTGCTACTAGACGGGAATTGTTAACATTGGAAAAATATTTTGCTAAATGTAATGTATCGATAGGAGGTATAATTCTATTTGGTAAAAGATCTTGTGCTACGTGAACCAGAACTACTTGTCGATAGTCGATAAAATACTTCGTTCTATCCCTATGACATATCAATTTTTGCCATGAGAAATTCCGCCCTCTGATAATAATGTTGATAGCTTGCATACTTTTCGTGATACATTACATCGCTGCAATAGCTCTTAGCTCACTAATGGTATAAGAACTCGTCAATGGATTGCTACAAGCATGCGGGCTATTGCCCACGGAAACTGAGCCTTAAGGTTTTGGCTCGCAAACCTCGCACCATTTGTTACGTATTTAACTAAGTGCAACCTAAAAACCACGTGATTTATATCTTCAGCCAATAGAAGCAGACTAGTTATACGTCAAAGCTCGAGAAAACGGTTCTGATTGGTTGTTTAACAGAGTCACGTGGTTTGGTTTGTGGTATTTCAATACCTAAACAAATGGTGTAATATTACGTGTAGCTTCTAGTGGTGAACTGCCCTAACGTAAATTTGTGAGCGAGCACTGATGAAATTTAGATTTAGAATCACCGGTTAAAGTGAATTGCTGTAGCGAGGACAAAATGCAATCTATTCTGCTTTTCAAGTTTCAGCTTTATCTGCGTGATGTTAGGGTAGAAAATAATGCTTCCTTTGTGGCGTTTCCCAGGTAATGGTGGTCATTTATATCGTAGTGTTTAAGATATCATTATCATAGCGACATCGTGATACCTATGCCTATTGTCGATAAGAATAACACTGTCTGTCTTAACAAATGGTTACATATATTTATTCTAACAACGTTTTGTAATTTAGCGACCGCTCTCGCTTCGTTTCGGTTTTAACAAAATAAAAAGCCTATTTAAGTCGCTTTCACTTTTCTCAATCTCTCAATGGTTAACTGGAAGAGATCCCTCAAATGGATAAGTTCGCTTTTGTACATTCTTTTTTTTAATCTGAACTGTATTTATTTAGTTTTTTTCTTATTTTATACAATAAAGTGTTTACAAACATACATACATACATACATACATACACAAGGATAATGTAGCCTTCGTATTACTAAAAGTTCAAATCGGTTTAGTATCTCCAGAGATTACCCGCAACATACAAACAAACACAATTTTACCTCTAATACGCTTACCCTCTTACTAATAAACGTTGAATAAGCTTGGAATAGTTATACCATGCTTTGTCCTTATCTGTCGTTGCGACATTTGAACTCTACAGACAAGGACAAAGCATGGTATAACTATTCCAAAATTATTCAACGTTTATTAGTAAGGGGGTTAGTAAAGACAAGATATTCCAGCTAACAATAAAAAACCGGGCAAGAGCATGTCGGACCATGCTCAGTATAGGGTTCCGAAGCCGTTAAGTACTACAAACATAAAAATCAACAAGTAATAACTAATTTTCTATTTAAAGTCAATTGGTGCCAAAAGATGATTTTAGTAGGTATAAACACTTTAATCGCCTGTATCTCGAGAACCAATGATGTCTACTTAGTCGTGATAGTTTTCCTCTAAAATTCGTTATATGTCCTTTAATTTAAGTTTTTTTTTAGATTTTTAGCATTTGCAGTTTTGGCTGTAGTGGGGGACACTTGAGTCTAACAAAAATTAGCGCTTTAAAGCTTAATATTTTATAAACGGGTTGCTTAATCGAAAAACTGTTTTACAACCCCGAAATATTTTTGAAAGACCTATCCAACGATACCCCACACGATGGGGTAGACGCCAAAAAAAAATACATCCCCATAGTACGTGTAGGGGAGGTACCCTTAAAATATATTTTTTTAACTATTTATTGTACCACTTTGTTGGCGTGACTAATATGCATATTAATGCCAAATTACAGCTTTCTAGTACTAAGAGTCTCTGAGCTAGGCTGCGGACGGACGGACGGGCGGACATGGCGAAACTATAAGGGTTCCTAGTTCGACTACGGAACCCTAAAAAGACAAGTGCTACTAAAAAAAGACGTGTGGCACTCGGGGACTGCCGCGGTAAAGCTATTGCATAGCATTTTGTATCAACTTATGCAATTATAATTTTATTTATTTATTTTATTCATGCAGTATTTCTTTTTCTTTGATATTAATTCGAGTTACACAAACAGCTGCTTATGTATTCGTCCGATTTCGGAGCAGCTCGTCTCGATTCGTGCGAGTTTCGTAGAGTCGTACAATACGTTTAATCGCACACAACGCCGTGTCGAAGACTGCCGAACTGAAACGACGTTAGACGATGCACGGCCTTCAAGCCACACCTCCTTGCCCGTCGGAGTGGGGAGCGTGAGGTTTTTTCGTTACGGAATTTCTGGATTCGGTCCCCGCGCTCAAGGCCCGCGATAGAAGCTATGCAATAGCTTAAAAATATACTTGCAACGTGCTATGATAAAAAAACAATTCATTGATTTACATCCACGAATTACTGATAGATAACATTATCAATGACGTAATTCCAATGCCAAGATCGTGCAAAGTATCACAGATTTTCACGTAACAGGAATGTTGACGGAAGCTAATGTGGGTGTTGTGGCGTTATATAAAGGATGATGTCTTATGTGATGACTGATAATGACTCTCTAACCCTTTCAATCAAAGGAACTTGGCTCGTATTAGGAACTCGTTTAAGTAAAAGACGCGAACGAAGCCTGGAACGGGATCTATATAAAGTTCAAAATACCTAATGGTTTATAATACATACTGGTTATAATAGTTCTGTTTCTGAAACCGTAAACTTTTCAGGATTCTTTAAACGGCCATTGTTTAGAATCCGTTAGGTTAGGTTTACATACATACATAACGTCACGCCTTCATTCCCAGAGTGGGGTAGGCAGAGCTACAGAAACACCAACAACTCGACTTGTTGATAATTCTGTAACCACATTTTGCATAGTCAGGCTAAGATGTTTACCAGTGAATTAGTGACAGGTTGCAAGCCCATCGCCCAGGTTAGGTTTGTTTTATAATAATCCTGAAAAGTATACGGTTACAGAAAATAAGCATTGTATATATGACCATTATGTATTATGAACCATTATGTATTTTGAACTTTATAATATATTATGATACGTACCCGCCTGGAACTATGATGACTCAGTTTAAAATGATTAATTATGATCATTGAAGATAGAACCCAAGGTCTATGTAAACGATCAATTTGGCGTTACCCTAATATATTACTCGTTAAGTTAATTATTACATTAGCACAACGCTAACTCACGGGTTAAAGCAATAGTAACTAACTCAACGAATCAGTTGCCGGTATTAAATATTTACACTGTGTTATAAATAAACCTCGACTTATAAGGGTGCGTTGAGCTCTCAAGTACCACTTCTGCTTAAGAGTATTGGCTCATCGAGGAGCTTAAATTATATCACGTTTAACAATATGAGGAGAATGTCAGGGGCCAGTCCCACACATATTGACTTACTTATTCCCAAACCAAACAGGGCTAAATAATACTTATATACATAGAAAGCATCAATAGTTAAGAACAAGTTACAAAAATACAATACAAATACTCTTTATTGAACACCAAAAATTAAACATAAAAACAGAACACGGAACAGTACATGTAAATCATAGGTATACAACAGGCGGTCTTACCGCTAAATAGCGATCTCTTCCAGACAACCTTGTAAGAGAAATAACTGAGGACACAAATTCATAATTCTCACGCACAACAAGAAAATATTAGCATCTGCCTCTAAATCACTGCACTGCTGGTGGCTTCACTTTCAACAATAGCCTTACCACGTTGTCTTATATGGTCATCGTGTTTTAGGTATGTTATAATATAATGTATATAAGGTGTTTGGTAGTCAGTGCAGGAACTTTGTCAAGGACTTGAAAACATCGTGTATAGGTACGTCTTCCTGTTAGGAGTGTGAAGTACTGCCCTACAACTAAATATTTTGTTGAATTGCCAGAGCTAATTTATTAGGTACCTATTAATGACAAGGGCAATATTTTCCTGTACAAAATCAATTTACTTCTCGTTACACATGTGACATGGTTCTACAATGTTTAACAGTTAGTCCTTGACAGTACCATGTTAAAGGACGTCTCAAACTAATTATCTAACTGATGTAGGCCAGTGTCTTCCGCCATTGCTATTCGGGTGAGTGATGCGGGCGCAATAATTAATGCATTGCGTAATTCTATCGATGCATTGCGAATTAGCCGCTAGTATACAGGTTTAGCGGGATTTTTGCTAACGGTTACTGACGTAGGTTAGGTAGCTGCTATGCTTGATAGAATTTTATAAAGACTGACTGTTTAGATAGGCGCAAATATATCGAGTAGATGTCTAGACTTTGTAATCCGTAAACTCATGATCAAGATGGAGCCTTTTAATTTATATAACGTTGCAAAATGTTACACGGCTAAAATATCCAAATCTATGAACTCAACAGATATTTAACGTATACAGGTTGTATTTTAAATAATGATCCTAATTCACTTATTTTACTTAAAAAAAATGAAAAAAAGTTATAATTTACTTTTCTTTATTGTTAACGATTTCATTGTAAAGAAGGGTCCGTCTTAGAGCAAGAATACTTTTCTATATTTTCTAGCTACCGATAAATGGTTTTGGGTAGTGTCAGTTTTGTTATCTAAGCGATAATATTTGATCCAATTTATATATTATCGGATTAGTAGACACCCCTAATACGTTTAGAACACAGGAAGCTTTCTTGTTAAAAAAAAAATGTTGCTGAATTTATTAACCGATCTTTGAGATGCCCGCCTCTAAGTAAACGTCAAGTCATAGAAAACGTCACTGTTGTGTTGTTGTATGGGAGCCCTCCTTTGTTTATTTTAATTGTTTTTAAAGAAAATATACAACTAAATATTCTGTGAATATGTAAAGCATCTGCCTGTTGCCGTTATTTGGTCGAGCAAAAACGGCAAAGAAATCTCGTTTTTTGTATAGGAGCCACAGTTTAATATTTATTTTATTCTGTTTTTAGCATTTATGTCCAAACAGGGCCTGTATTCTACTACGTTAAAACAATATTGCGTTTGTTGTGTTCAAGTAACTCGGCTACCATTATAGTCAAGTAAATAAGAGTTATCAAAACGTTGACAATACGGAAACACGTCAAAGGCATGTCGTTTTTACCGTGTACAATCTCAGCCCAGATGTTTACCGGTATTTATTATATATCAATTATTTCTCTGATATGTATCAAACCTGCTTCACATAACTGTAACCCATAAACCGCACCGTTTCATAACTCAACCTTGCTTCGGCCATCTAATTGCGTAATGTCCACATACGCGAGTTTTATTTTAGCACGTCTCTGTGTTTGATTTTGTATTGGTATTCCACTGTTTGCTGAGCACGACGTAATGTCTTCATTATGGTATAATACTTGTATTATGTACAGTTCCAAATACGTTAACAGCGTATACAAGGTGTTTGATCACGGTTACTTGATTATCACTTTCGATCTATATTATACATCGCTGTTCTTAAGAACATTGGCACATCTCCAAATAACAATTAAGAATTAAACGGAATCCATGCAGTGCGGGTTCAACGATTTGCAGTTTTTCTAACTTACGTTTTTGCGCTGATCGTCGTGGTTCGAGAATTTCAAAACTCGGTATACAGCTCTCAAAATGGCCTTCGTATTTGTACTTTTCTCTTACGCACTCTCGTACTGTTTTGCGAGACCATTGCAGTATTGCCCGTGTGGTTGCCGGGTTAGAATAGCACCACTCCAGGACTTCCCGTGGATTTCGTAAGAGGCGATTAAGGGAATAAGGGCTTGTAGTACTGTTTGGCGATGGGTTTGCAACATGTATTACACTTGACCTGACAACCAACAACTTGTTGTTATTTCTGTAGCTCTGCCTACCCCACTCTGGGAGTGAAGGTGTAAGTATGGACCAGTATTGAACACAATCAGCTGACAGTAAGCTTGACATTTGAAGGGTCCATGGAAAGAACGTGTAAGTATGGACCAGTATTGAACACAATCAGCTGACAGTAAGCTTGACATTTGAAGGGTCCATGGAAAGAACGTTAGCAACCATGTAATTGCGAAGACACAAAAATTTCATTGGTAAAAAAGTGACTAGATTTGTTATTTCCGTCCCCTTCATTTGTTTTTGTTAAAAGTAAAAATGTTGGTTATGAAGATATTTAATTTGAAGTTCTTACGCTCTCATTTCTATGAATAAGTTTGAAATTTAATCAATCCTTCCTCGATTCGCTCCGGCGTGTTAACAGATTCATTACAATTCTCGGATGCTCTCCAAAATAGGACAATCCGGGAAAACCTAAACGGATGGTATCACTACACTAAGACCGCTAAAATAAACGATCTTTATTTAGATTTATGAGTGATATCAACTGTTTCGTCTATACGGGATAACCCAATGTAACTCACCATGCTCCGTCATGCCATGTGTTTGACAGTGTCCAAATATTGTGTAACTCGCTTTATGGTGCCGTCGCCATAGTTATAAAAGCGTCGTAGGCATGCCAATTAGGAAGACTGTTTTGTCATATATCACTGTTTTTGGCGACATGATAAAAAATATACTTATCAGTGATTCGGAAGTTATAGACCGAAGGTCGCTGGAGTATTTGCTCTCCATTTAAAACAAAATGCAACCTTCCTTATAAAATTTGTTGATAGACTTTTTTGGAAGTGAGAATAGGTGTGGCGTTTTTTACAATATACTTAAACTAGATATTGCTAGAGGCTCCGTCAGCGTAGAATACGATCATCCATCTGTAGGCCACATAGCCCATTTAGCAACATGTCTCTTCGTTCGTTTGCCTTCTCCATATGCTGTTCGTTTTAATCATCCAATGGCGGCATAAAATAACCTCCTATCAATCTTTGCTTACTAATTATTTACTTGCATTGCATATTTGCAAGTAAACACAAACAAATTCGAATACCATGCCCACGATTTAATATCTCTTGAGTGTAATGCCACATTTTCTTCTCCCTATTCTGTTCTTTCTTGTTAAGATTTCGTGAAATCTTCTTCAGTTTTTTTTGCGGCTTTAATTGTTTCGTTTGACTTGTAACTATGGAGTTATAAATAAACAATTGCATTGTAATTAAGTGAAACCGTTTTTTTCGTCGTGATAGACAAACTAGCACAGTGCCTAGTTATGATTTTAGTGACGACTAGGTACATTATACATGCCAAATGATAAGTATGACCTTGTACATTCGATAGCTTCTTGAACTGTAATAAATTAATTGGTTCAATGAAAGGCTATCGAAACGTTTTCCTTCCCGCCTC
This sequence comes from Acleris holmiana, assembly GCA_949316455.1. Classification (NCBI taxonomy): domain Eukaryota; kingdom Metazoa; phylum Arthropoda; class Insecta; order Lepidoptera; family Tortricidae; genus Acleris; species Acleris holmiana. The sequence goes on from OX438783.1 coordinate 13,107,372, forward strand.
GCGAGGATGTGCGTTTGATTATCTTCCGCGCAATCGGCGGTGCGTGCGCGCAGCGCTGCGCGGTACACAACACGCTCCTGTTACAAATAAACTATAGGCGAGCAAAAAAGAGTTTTACGCGGTGATATGCGGAACTACCGTATTTCACGTGAACAATATATCGTCACTACTTTGAAAAAACCTCGTATCTTGTATTTCGTGATGTTACAATTTTAAACTAAAACATGAAAAGAAATAAGTTTAAAATCCGTATATCACGAAATATTATGAGGTACGAGGTATTTTCAAAGTAATGACAATATGCAGCAGTTTTTGAATTAAAATTGGTAAAATTTTGCCAATTTCACTCTGAACTTCAAAACTCTTCTTTGTCAGCTTACTGCGTCGGCTTTATGAAGATTCCGCTAGTTATTGCCACAGAAACTTAACTAAGGACTTAATCACAATTTACAGGTCATTAATCACAAATTCAAACTTTTATAGTACTTAGTAGGTACAAATGCAGGGTGAGGCACGAATCTTGCTAAAAAACGAAAGTATTCGTCAATTGTTTTGTATAAGATTCGTGCCTCACCCTATATCAAAAGTCAAATTGGTCATATCAGCGCTTTTTAACACGCCGGTAATATGAAGTGAATCTACTAAATGGCGCTTCAGACAATATGTGGTCAGACATTATTGCTGAGCGAGATGGTATCATGTGAATCTTTATATGATCAAATTAGCTCCGAGCTTCTCCTTTTCTTGCAGACTCGTATGGATTCCAGTGAAGGGCATTGAGAATTCCTAAACGCTTTCTCAATCGTTCCTAAAGTCATAAACAAATCGTTTATGTTTGTGATGAAATTAAAGTTTAATAACTATTCGACATCGCCATCGAAATCTATTTATAGGTTTATGGTGTGTTGAAACAATAGTGGAAATCGTACAATAATGTTAGAAGTTCTTGTTAGCCCGCGTTAGATTCTTCCGATATAAGACTGAAGTCTATATCATGACTCGTATCGCAATCAATTGAAAATCCTAGGAGCATCCAAATTTTTGATCAGTCATTTTGGAGTTATGAAAGAAATCCTTGACAACGGATGTCACAACGTATTCAGGTCTGGTCGCCAAATCGATGAAGTTAATAATTATCATGAGAGCGCGTAAACGTATGCTTTTTTGCATAGGATCGTGGCAAATGAAGTGTTAATGACCCAGATAATAAATTATTTTAAACTTACTAGAAGTTACAAATCTAAGAAAGCACCAAGTATAGCACTAATCAGGCTTGGTTAGAAATAGACATAAGTTTCCAATTTTTTTAGACGAAAATGTGACATGTGGATTTATTTAGCAACTGTCGGTATTTTTTTTGTATCCTCTAGAAATAAGGTTGTTTAAAAATATAGTTTACACTAAAACGAAATATTGGTGACTTCCAACATGGTGTTGTGAATTCAGGGGTCCTAGTGAAAAAAAAAAAAACAAATCTGCTGAGCTGAATTGATAGTCTTTCATACATGCGGCAATTGATTTTCATTTACAGTTATAGTAAACTTGCTCATGTATCGATGCTTAAGAATTTCGTCTCTTTGACAGCAATTTAGATCACAAGCCCATGCATGCATAAAGCAGGCGGAAGAAGAGATTTTTAGAGTTTTAACTTCATTGTAATAAGTTGTATTGTTACTTAGTTTCTAAAAAACAATCCTCGATGCAAGAGAGCAGGTAAAAAGTTATCGCTTTCTTAGGGCATACTTGGGTTGGGTTTTGCCAATATTAAGCTCGTCGGACTTAGTCAAAAATCCTGTAATCTCAAATAAATAAAGCATATTATAAGAAACATTTTAAACAAGCCCTAATAAGTCGTGTTCACATTTCAAGCCCATTCATCCGCTGTGCTAGTATATCAAGTCAAAGATGACCGATTACAGAGATACTGTACGCAATGGCACGCCATTCATGTGCCGCGGGAAACCCATCTTTCTGAGAACCACTCCTCCATATTTGTGCCGGCCCTCCCAACTTTGGCGAGGCGAAGGAAGGCAGTTCGCGGGCTTGCGCCGGTCCGCACTGGCCGCACGATCGCGCTCAATAAAAAAATAAACTTGTCTATGAAACGTTGCGGTGATTTGAAAAATAGAATTCCATTCGTTTTTTTTTAGAGTGAGTGTGTTTAGGTGCGTAGTGTTTTGAGATTTTTGATCAAGTGTGTTGGTGTCTTCTGTTGCAAAGGTTTTTTTTATGTTTGTTTATTTTTCTGAGCTAGCTTAGATATTCGGTCGGTACCTCGCTACCTTGACTACTTAACCTCCTTTTTTAAACAAATGTAAGGCCATAGTTAATTACATTTATAAAGGAAACTCTTTGTAGGTACTGATTTAAAAAATAATCTTAATATTTATAATACGCCTTTAAGTTGTTTAAAGTTTTTTTTATAAAATAAATATAAGTAATCAAAGCGAACGAAGTCACTAGACATCCGGCTGTTCTGTGAAGAAGAGAAATCTAATTAAATGGTAGAAAGCGTAGAAAACTTATCAGGATTCTGTTTATGGTAATCGGATAAGCTGCGAAATGTGATTCTTGAACAGGCTTGCAAATTGCTTTTTTAAATTTAAAACATGTTTTTGATTGAATATGTCGTTACAAAGAAGTGTTATAGTAATGTCGAGAATAATAGTGCTCGTATAACTAGCTGGATACTTTTCAATATTTTGCTACAAATACAATAACTATTATTTGGTAGTTATAGAAAATGTTTTCCGAAATTTGTAGTGTTAACGAGTTATCGGGTTGCTTTTAATATTATATAAAGTACATAGAAAATTGTTATATTTTTGTGATAAATAAACATATACGATATATAGATAGTTGCATAAAATAAATTTAAGGATTAACTAAGTACTTACAAAAGTAAATATTAAGGGTTAATAATTCAAAGTAATAATACTTTAAGTAATTGAAATTAAATTATAAATTTATAATACATGTGTAACATAATTGATAAATGTTAATAAGATTACAGGCCTTCTTCTCTCCTAATGCTGCTGTGCCCAACAGGGTCCAAAATTAAGTTATAATTAATGACTACATTAATTATAACTTAAGTTAGCCTAACATTCGCACTGCTGCATCAAAACAGCATCAACTCAAAATAAAACTGTATTTTAAAATCAACTTTAACACCAATGTCTTTGGACTTGAAACAAATCTAACAGTTTTTTTGAGTTGATACTGTTTTGATCTAGCAGTGCGTCTGTAAACTAACATTATGGAATGCAATAAACATTAGAGTATTTTAAGTGTCTTTCAGACATAGGATATTGAGGACGCAGTATGCCGAGCCTAAGTAGCCGGTTGGCGGTGACCCGGCCCACGATGCTAGCGGTCTTGAGTTCAATTTGGAGCAAATATTCGTCTGATGAGAGCGTATATTTGTTCCTGGGTCTTGGACGTTTTCCATTTATTGCTTCGTACCCATAGAACAAGCCGAGAGCTTACTGTGGGACTATGTCAATTCGAGCTTGTTCCGTTATATTTGTTATCAGAGCTCGGCAGGGGCGAGACATTTTTTTGGGCATTAAAGTCAAGTGTAGGTAGATATTAATATAGATACACATTAAACATAAATATTAAAGGAAAATAAAACTTTATTAATTATCAAAACGTTGACAAAACGGAAACACGTCAAAAAGGATTATTACCGTGTAGAATCCAAGACCAGGGCCTCTATTCAACTGCGTTATAATTATAACGATATCGTATTTGACGTGTTTCCGTATTGTCAACGTTTTGATAACTCTTATGTCATTTACAATAATGGCGACTGTGACATAAACGATTCTTAAACGAGTCAAATACGATATCGTTTTAACGCACCTGAATATAGGCCCTGCTCTGTTTATTAGTATATCTATTGATGGTCGGGATCATAGCAACACGCTACGATAAGTGGTAGAGAGATCGCGGTCAAGATGTCAAAAAGAATGCTTCCAAAAATAAATTACAAGTTAAATAAGAAAGTTAACCTCAAAATTGGGCGCCTTGCTAAGCGATAAAAGACGTAAGTCTACAAAATTCACGTGGACCTAATCTCTTTTATAAGTGAAATGGACAGTGACCTTGGCATAGTTAAAAAAATCACAATGTCACAATAAAATTCTAAGCCAGTTAGGTATGGTTATGTGTACATTGACCTTAAGGTAGAGACATAGTTTTTCATTTTTATGTCAAAGTCAGTTAAGAAACATCTTTTTAATCACCTTATTAAGTGTGTCGTCGAGTTAGAATTGGCAAGTTCTACTTTAAATCAAATTAAATGGAATTATTTACATAACTAGAAACATATTCGCAAAATTATGTCTTATAAACGCCTTAACAGGGCCCTGTTTTGTAAAGCTACAAATTACAAATTACAAGCGGAAGTCTCTTTCTAACTACTTTTGCTAGATATAGAGTTCCACTTGTAATTTGTAACTTGTAGCTTTATAAAACAGGCCCCAGGTCGTCCAGAGCAAGAGGCCTTAAAAAGACCTCTCCGAACCCTCTTCTTCTCTAAATAGAGAGATGGTTCGGGTAAAGTTAAGACTAGCATAAGAGCGAGTGAGAGTGTACACTGAAAAAACGAATAGGTTTATTTTTCCTATAATTAGGGTTGATACAGGCCCTACCAGTGAGTTTTGTAAAAATAACACAGTGAAAAGTTTGATGCAACCTTTTTAACGTGTAATTTTTACAAACGTTTTTGTTAACTCGACTAAACTCACGGGTAGGACCTGTATCAACTCTAAATATAGGCAAAGTCAATCTATTCGTTTTTTCAGTGTAATTCTTACAAATCAGAAGGTTGTTTTATGCGTTAGAGCTTGTTCATTTTCCCATCCCGACTTCTCCCAGCGGCTAAAATGTGTGTCACCCTTATCTTCCTTTTTAGAAACTGATTTGTTTTCTACCTTCAAGTAGAAAGTACTAAGAGTGTCTCTAACATACGAAGTAAGACTAAACATTAATAGTTTCCGGTCATAAATCGCTGAGAAAAGTTAATGGTTTACTAGCCCCGGAATAATAATAATGCCCTTTTCTGCAGAACATGTAGAACCACAAAGAATTCAGCGTTTAATTAAACAAATGTTTCCGCACCCCCTATATGGCAAATTGGCAATATCGGAGCAAGGACATAATTTTATCCTAAAAGTGGGTCAAAGTCAACTTGTACAGTAGGTACATGTAGTAAGTGAATACGACGTCGTATCGTAGTCATCTCGCTTTCTCAATTAGATTGTTCATGGATACTGATGCCGACAGAAAGCAAGATAAACATAAGCTTTTCCGCCCAAACACCATGTCATATGTTTATCTTTTTTTTTTGTATGTTAACGGTTGATGTTAAGTGGAATCTGAGACCCATTGCATAGACATTTGAATTCTCAAGACTAAATCCTAAGACCTCAAATGCGTTGCCAACCCTGAGGACTACGATGGAATGCCTCTATGCTAGTAATTTTTATCGAAGACACAACAATACAAAAAAAACAATGAAGAAATGAATGTATAACAATGAAGTATAGCTTGATTTTGTTGGAAAAGTTACCTTCTGTATGACGCTATGCGCAAAATCATTTATTTAGCTCGTACGCCTCATGACTAATGGAACTTTCACCGAAAGGTCGCCGATTCGTTAAAAGTAAAAGCATTTCTGTTTCTAATGTCGTATGCGGTTTTGCTAATTTGAGGTTATGTCATACGGTGACGCTTAGAACGTAGAGATGTATTGAGCTGTCTTTTATTTTAATTTAATTAACAACGGAGTGGAAAACGTAGAAGAATAATTTGGATACACCAATGAAAGTCAACCCAGTTCGTTTATGAAAGTTAGTTTAGAGGACACCTAACACCATTAAAAAAAGTAATTTTGTCCATTTTGCATTTTGATTACTGTCTTCATTTTTTACTAGTATTTTGCAAAGTTCTCAAGCATTGAAGTAAAGATCTAAACATAAAAGGTCTTAAAAAAATTAAGTACAAGAAAGCAGAGTAACGTGGGCTCTAGGATATTTCAAGCTTATTGCAATCATCGCCGCGTAAAAGTCTACTTAAACCAGCTCAGAAATATATAAAAAAATGTTCCTGGAAAGAATTTTGCAAATCGGTAGGTACATTCGACTTGTGATAATGAAAAAGATACAAAAACTATGGTTTTTATGTCGGTTGATGTGAAAATATGTATAACTGGGCCTCTATTCTACAGGCTAAAACTATATTGCGTTTGACGTGTATTGTTTTTAACTCTGCCGTCATTGCATTTACTGTCGAGGAAATAAGAGTTATCAAAACGTTGGCAATACGTAAACACGTTAATATCGTTTTTACCGTGTAGAATCACAGCACTGGGCCTCTATTCAGGTGCGTTAAAACGATATCGTGTTTGACACGTTTAAGAATCGTTTATGTCACAGTCGCCATTATTGTAAATGACATAAGAGTTATCAAAACGTTGACAATACGGAAACAGGTCAAAAACGATATCGTTTTAACGCACCTGAATAGAGGCCCAGGTCAATTAACAATTGAATATAGGTCAGTAAGCCTATTCTATATCGTTTTTTTAATAGCCATGAAGGCTAAGAGGATAAGAAAGTTGTAAGCTCAGGAATGTGGTCGCGGGGAATTACTGTCCTTAACCTTATTCGAGACATCGACTACGCGGCCTACGAGTCTTGACCAAAAAGATAACCAAAGCACTTGGGACTCGTCCAGTACAACCGATGTGTTGTTATTGCTATAGCTTTTAGTAAGTTGCTGATATTAATTTTGTTGGTAATTCATAGTTCCGCGTGGTTGCCGGGTTAGCATAGTGCCACTCCATGTCTTCCCGTGGATGTCGTAAGAGGCGACTAAGGGAATAAGGGCTTGTAGTACTGCTAGGCGATGGGCTTGCAACCTGTCACTAATACACTGGTAAACATCTTAGCCTACTTGTGCAAAATGTGGTTACAGAATCAACAAGTATTTTTACAGTTGTTGGTATTTCTGTAGCTCTGCCTACGCCACTCTGGGAATTAAGGCGTGATGTTATGTATGTACGAGTATGTATGGTAATTAATAGAGCTTCGTTTTGGACTAGGGAGCCTGTAGGCCTAGCTTAGATGCAAACGCTGCTAACGTTTCTGTTTTCTATTGGCTCTGAATGTATTCTGTTGTGTTAACCTAAGCTTTTGACGGCATCTGTCATCAGCACGTAAATACCAAACGACTAGTCATTTTTCGCAAATCGCTAACATAGTCTTATTCTTTTCTATCACTCAAAATGTATGAGATGGTTTTCTCGTGCGTTACGATAAACCACGTGTTTAACCTGTCATCCCATACATTTTGAGCAATAGAAAAAATAAACGTAGCTACTTTCTTCTGATGAATTGAATAGTCAATGTTTATATGCCATTTATGTTTTTAATACTTTCGCGATGACTTTTTACATGAGTAAGAAAAGAAAACATTTCTTTGCCTTCACAGAAACTGTAAAGTAAATTATAATTGTCGATGGCACCCATATAACAAGTTCTGCGCCAGTCTTGTTTATCCGTACATAGTGGACTCCATAACGAAGCCTGGGCACTGACTACATTAATTGCTTGTCAGCCTTCCAACGTAAAGTGTAGCGTTTATTATCGTTATTTTGTATGCGTTTTTGTACATTTTGCATGAATGTAGGAACAAAGTTATTCACGAGTCTTTGGGGGCAAACGCCTCGAACAGAGGTGACCTTGCAAGATGTTTCTTGACAAACCAGCTAAAGTTTAATTAGTTTATTTTTATCTATTTTTAAAACGTAATTGTGTTGATGTTTCATTTTAAGTACATGGGCGACCGAGCTCTACTCGGGCGTAGGTATGGAGATGACACTATAAAATCACAATTTGATAGTGTCCTATTCATGTAAAATACCTCGAAATATCCATCCCAATTAAACCAGCTTTCTTCAAAAAAATTACGCGTCCAAATCGGTCCATCCGTTTTGGGAGCTATATACGATGCCACAGACATACACACATAAACAGATACACAGATATCAGTCCCTGTTTTTATTTTGATGGTTATAAATCGCCAGTATTGCAATTCCAGAAACATCGACTGGATTCTTTTGTTTTGTTCGTCGATCCAATTCACTACAATGCGGTGAAGTCATTTTATTTGCTATTCTATTCTATTCGTAACCACGTAACAGTACGTGGAATCAAGATCTATAAGGAAACGATTGTCGATGACAATGTGCGATAGTCTTTTTTAAATTGGTGTTGCTGCATTATTCACGGTGTAACGCAACCTTTAAATAAATAAGCAATTGAAATTAAAATGATTGTTGACATTGTTGTAAAATTCATGGTCACCTGTGTTGTACAGTCGTTTACGAAGAGATGGAGCCAATTTTGAACCTTCTTACAGTGCAATAAGGTGAAGACTGTACCTATAAACATAATCATGAAAATTAAATAAAGACCCTGGGCTGCCTGGAATTTGGAAGCTTTTAGGAGTTCATAGTAGGGCCTATGCTGCCCGCACAAGCCGAAAGGCTGTATCTCAAATTCAGTAGTCAAAGCAAATTCAATCCTATCTGGTTAGTAATAAGGTTGCATTAGCTACAGGATTTTTGTTTGAGTTACCTCTCTTTGTATTAGCAGGGCAGCATGATCAAAATTGTGCGACAGATCACGCCCATTTTAAGAGCTATATAATATCTCTTAGATATATCAGCGGCTCTACTTTGAAATCCGTAATTGGAGCTTCGCATCGTCCCGTCACTTATTTTTTTGTTAATTAGTTTTTTTTCAGGCCACCTTATGGTAAGTGGAATCTGAGACCCACAAACATTTGAATTCTCGAGCGTATAGTCTCGTGGCTGCAGTCCTAAGACCTCAGCTCCGTCGCCAGCCGATCTAAGATGGAATGCCTCTATGCTAATCATTTCACCGGTTGTCTTATCCCCACACCAGAACACAACAATTCGAATACTGCTGCTTGGCGATAAGTTTTTTTTTATGAGTCGCCTGAAGAAAAAAATTATAAAAACCGCGGTGGCCGTAATTTAATGGATAAGATGGTGATAGCGATCCGGACGGACCCCGCACAAAGCCCTACCACCACTAGTTACGCATCGAGAGCAAAAGGGATAGCAATAGAGTTCCAGTTCCAGCATTAAAGTAGAGCCCATGCCCAAGTAAGGCTAGTTCGGACTGCTGTAGACATTTAGACGAGTTTTTTAGATGTAATTTACTCGACTAAATTGTCAAAAACTGTTGTACTTGAAAAAAATCATAATATAGTCCGTGAAAGCCTTTAAATCTAGCTTAAACCATCCTGATTAAAGTAGCTTTCTTTTTAAAAAAGGGCGTGTAAACCGTTACTTCCGTTTGGGAGATACGATGTCAGACAGATTAACAAAATACAGAAACAAACGTTAAACTTATATTATAACACTTAGCGTTATAAACACGTCGTCGAGTCGATAGATGTGTATCGAACAATTCGAACAGCAACCGATTGTTTTGTCTTTACAAACATTGTAAATCTAATATAGTTATACGAATTACTTTAAACTTCTCTTTCTTCTTTTATTTGTTTAATAAATGTAATTTTCAATTTCCTCAATTTACTGTGTAATTCCAAATATTTAATATCACCCTAATCCCAAAGGTAATTTTTCTAACGCGGCATCACCAACCTACCAAACTATGGTGTTGACGTTTCAGACGTTTGACAGTCAAAAGTAATGAACAATAATACCAATATCACCCTATATAGGTATCTCCCCAGTTTTTAGGTTCCGTTTCACGCAAGAAATGCTACGTGACAATATCTATGAATAATGAATCAGATAGTCTTATTTTGTTGTATAACCTTTATGTTGACCTAGAGCTCGGTCACTGTCAAGATCTCTCGCTTGGCATATTATTCGTTTCTATCTTTTTATTGGTCCCCAGATACCTAATAGCCAGTTGCTTTAAGTGGTTAATATTATACTGGTTTACCTGGTTGGATAGAAAATATATGATAGCTCATAATTCCTATACAGGGTGTCCCAAAATCGGTAAACCACATTGACACCGGAGGTAGGTCAGCTTAAGAGGTGCCGAACTAGCCTAACATGACCTCAGTAAAATGTGCACGGTTTTCGAGTTATTGCCAAATTAAAGGTTTTTATAAATTTTCACCTTTTTTAACACTGTTTGTGCCAGGATTCAGTCGGAAAGCTCTCGAACTTATTTTTTTTAAAATGTAGGGAGCCTGAGATAGTTTATTAAGATATCAAAAGTGTTATTTTGTCAATAACTAATGTAAATTTATGAAAAATATTGGATTAGTCTCGATTTAAATTATCAGTAAATCATTAATTTCAACTTTTGACACCTGCCGTGAAAATTTTTTACTAGAAACGAAACGAGCAAATGATGTTTAAAAATTGAGCATGTTATGCAGATTCAGAAATGGTACAATACAAGTATCTTACTGCGATAAGAAAAGCATTCAATAACACTTTTCCGATGCCGCAAACCGTCGCCGTCAGGTAAAAACAATGCCGTACGATGTGATATCGCATTTGAGGCCTAAACATCTCATTTTTTGCCAAATGCACGGGAACGAAAGAGATGGAAATAATGTTCATCTCCCTTTTGAAGGATATCGGTGACTAATAGCACGTGTGGATTTCTACCTGGACCCCTCCACTTCGGGCTTTGTACCTGCCTTGCTTTACCAATTGTTTAAAGAAAGGGATGGATAGAGTGCTTTGTCCGTTTATTTACAAGTAGCACGATAAGCAGTAGCCTTCGAACCAAATCAGTTCGTTACCTTGCGTTTCGTGCGACACCCGTGTTCTCTGCGTTCCATCTGTGTGTTATTATCGACTTGGCTTTTCTCTGGACTCTGATTTCTCTGAAAACGACAACTCGGCACTCTATTGGACTCTGATTTGCTTTGTGGAACTGCTACGACAACAACGATGGCAAACCGTGATCCCCAGTACACTCATGGCGACTACGCTGACATGCTCTTGATTTACGGTGAAACTAGGCATGTTTCAAGTCGAGGCAATGTTACGTACAACGCAAGATTGGCTACAAGGTTGTACTCGGAACGATATCCAGGTCGAAATCCAACGACTCATAACGTCATTTTAAGAGCCCTAAACGCTTATCACGAGGGCAGGCTACCAGGAACGAGTACCCAAGGAGGAAGACCTCGGACTGTTAACGACGACGTGGTTTTGGAAGAAGTACGAGCGGAGCCAGGAACTTCAGTGCGAATTATTGAACGCCGCACTGGAGTCCCCAAATCATCGGCACAAAGAATTTTAAATCGTCATAAATACCATCCCTACCATATCCAACGCGTCCAAACACTACTTGCAACGGACTACGCACACCGTGTTGAATTTTGTCGGAAGATGACTCAGAAATACAGGGAAAATCCTAATTTCTTCAATGAAGTACTGTGGAGCGACGAATCAGCCTGCAGAAGGGATGGATATCTAAATTTACATAATACCAATAGCTGGCAGCTGTCAAACCCACATGAACAAAGAGAAGACCGGTCCCAATACCAATTCAAAATTAATTTGTGGACGGGCATTTTTAACGGCCAAATAATAGGACCGGTCGAACTGCCAGCTATTTTGAATGGAACAAATTATCTTCAATTTTTGGAAAATGATCTTCCAGTACTTTTAGAAGATACACCGTTGGCACTCAGACAAAGGATGTGGTTCCAACAAGATGGCTGCCCGGCACACTACGCTCGACTAGTCCGCGAACACCTCAGCAACACATTCCCCGAGAGATGGATTGGGCGATTGGGTCCAATTTTATGGCCACCGCGTTCCCCGGATCTAAACCCATTGGATTTTTTTTATTGGGGATGTTTGAAAGATAAAGTTTATGCAAAACCAATAAGATGTGAAGAAGAATTGCGGCAGCGTGTATTCGACGCAGCCCGGACCATATCGGGAATTACCTTAAGAAAATTGAGACGAAATTTTTTGAGACGGTGTTATTTATGTATTAGAGTCCGAGGCAGACAATTTGAACATTTATTGTAACTAATTTTAAGTATTAAAATAAATCATTGAAAGTTAAACCCGTTTTTTTTTGGTCATCAACTTTCATCCAGCCCGAGATGCACATTATTTCCATCTCTTTCGATCTCGTGCATTTGGCAAAAAATAAGATGTTTAGGCCTCAAATGCGATATCACATCGTACGGCATTGTTTTTACCTGACGGCGACGGTTTGCGGCATCGGAAAAGTGTTATTGAATGCTTTTCTTATCGCAGTAAGATACTTGTATTGTACCATTTCTGAATCTGCATAACATGCTCAATTTTTAAACATCATTTGCTCGTTTCGTTTCTAGTAAAACTTTTTCACGGCAGGTGTCAAAAGTTGAAATTAATGATTTACTGATAATTTAAATCGAGACTAATCCAATATTTTTCATAAATTTACATTAGTTATTGACAAAATAACACTTTTGATATCTTAATAAACTATCCCAGGCTCCCTACATTTAAAAAAAAATAAGTTCGAGAGCTTTCCGACTGAATCCTAGCACAAACAGTGTTAAAAAAGGTGAAAATTTATAAAAACCTTTAATTTGGCAATAACTCGAAAACCGTGCACATTTTACTGAGGTCATGTTAGGCTAGTTCGGCACCTCTTAAGCTGACCTACCTCCGGTGTCAATGTGGTTTACCGATTTTGGGACACCCTGTATATATCTGCCCTTACCAACTAGGCCAACGTGTCATCCATACGGTCAAACAGGGCTGGGATTCTACACAGTAATAACGATATCGTATTTGACGTGTTTCCGTATTGTCAACGTTTTGATAACTCTTATGTCATTTACAATAATGGCAACTGTGACATAAACGATTCTTAAACGTGTCAAACACGATATCGTTTTAACGCACCTGAATAGAGGCCCAGAAGAAGTTAAGTACTGTTAAATATATGTATAATACTCGTATCGTTGACAATACGGTAACATGACAAAAACAATATAGATTTAGCAAGAAGAATAGATCCCATTTGCCGCTCGAAGTGCTCCAACATAGCACCTGTGCTGTGCTTTGTAGACTCCGTGGTCTCGTCATTTCTACAGAACAATGAACGAGTGAACAAAAACACGTCGCATATCGTACTTTATACACATCGTCGTAATTTCTTGCGTAGTTTATAAAGTACAGATTAGGAATAACACGGAAATAACACGCAGTTTTAATAACAATTTATTTAAATATGGATAGGAATTACGAGGGTAAATACATGACTGGTAGAAACAATCGCCATTATCGCATAAAACTTTCCCTAGCGGAACTCTGATAAATGGCACTCTTGTACCGACCGTTTTACGAAGCACTTTTCGCCTCATTTATATAGACAAACTGTACCCACTTCCCCTCTGCAGTACCAAGCGCTTATGAAAAGGGAGCATTTGCTTAATCGAATTACTGTTTACACAAACCCGTACTATTTTTGAAAGACCTATCCAATGACAACCCACACTACAGGGTAGACGAGAAAAAAAATACATCCCCACGTTACGTGTAGGGCAGGTAACCAAAATATTTTTTTTTTTTACATATTATTGTACCACTTTGTTGGCGTGACTAATATGCATATTCATGCCAAATTACAGCTTTCGAGTAATAAGAGTGTCTGCGCTAGGCTGCGGACGGACGGACGGACATGGCGAAACTATAAGGGTACCTAGTTTGACTACGGAACCCTAAAAAACCGGACAAGTACGAGTCCCAGTGCATCTACTTCTTATTTGTATGAAATATTAAAAACCCAATGAGTCCTGCTGCTGCTTGCTGTCTTCATACCTTAGAAGCCTCTTTGAACAGAACATAATGTTTAAAGTAAACTGAGCCGTAACTTCACCAACCTTAGTACTAAGTTTACACGGCTCCAGTATTCGGTACGGAACGTTAAAACCACACTAGCCTCATTCAGTAGATACACGTGTCAACACTGTACCATCGACTCTGGTCAAAGTTAGCTTGTTACCCTGACACTGATTGACGCGAAGAACCTGCCCCGTTGACACTTGAATCTGGGGCAGACGCGCTGATTGACTGCCAATTGATGGAATTGGCCACAATTCGCGTAAGGACGCTTTGCAAACGGATTCCTGCTAACGGGCGCGCGTTATGCAAGTTGACATACATTTTTAAATGTTTCTGGGGCATTGAGAGATGAGGATTGATTAGTAACAAATAGGCAACACATGGGAGATGGCGGGATGAGTTTGATGCTATTCTTTATGGCCAGTATAGCATAGCCAGAGGTTGTTGCAAGTGTTGTCTGGTAAGAAAGTCCTCCAAGGGTTGCCCAGCAGGGCCAGCAGTGAGAAAATAAAGCTGATAAAATTACCTGATACCCACAATTTCTTCACCTGTCCACTACCCACTAACGCATTTGGTTTTGTCCGTTTGCCTAGATCTTTCCCGAAGTGCCGCATCTTTAGTTGTGTACGAAGTAAGACTAAAATTGCATATGCGTTTAAGGTACTGGGGAGAATTCAGGAAAACGCTTATATACGCATAATGCGATATGTATAAAATAATTGACTAATAAAGTGTTCTAATTTTTTGTTGCCTTAGGAAGGTAGATTTCATTGCCGTACTGATTGACTCACACATAAAGTAGACGCCAAATCGAGTCCGTATCTGAAATGTTAATTGCTCTGCTTGTTCCAGGAAGTGACGGACGAGAGCGACGGCTGCGGCGCCAAGTTCAACACCCTGGTCGTCTCTGAGAAGTTCGTGGGGAAGCCGCCGCTGGCTCGCGCCAGGTATATGCTCTATCATTATAAGGTCCACATTCGATGATAACCCAATATTAATAAACGATTTTCAATAAGCCTGGTCGCTTCCTTTACGATGTGCCTAAGGAAATATAAGCATTTATCAAGTATTTAAATCTCATATTTGCATCACAATCTACACAGCTTGCAATTCTTGCCAAGCTTGGCCTAGCCAAGATGGAAAAGCAGTTAACGGTTCTGTTTTTTATCGACTCGAAATGTATGGAGTTGACAAGAAGTCAACGCGATATGTCATCAGTTTACGTAAATCCATTTATATACATTTTATCGATTTTCGAAAATCGCTAACGTCATGCACCTTCACTAGGCCACCCGCTCCGGTTCTCACTTAGTAGGATTTACTAAGACTAACGAAGCGCTGCCTGGTCGTTGGTTGTCGTACTTACGATGTCTAGTCTTAAAGTCCATTTGGTGATGGTCTGATGATGGTAACATGATCCCCGCTACTTCTAACGTAGGCCCACAGAGTTTGGAATCGTGTTTTTTTTTGTCTCTAAATTTTATTTGGTGCCAATATTTTTTTACTAGCTGATGCACTGGCCGAATATAACGAAATGACATATGAAGGTTTTATCTATACTAATATTATAAAGAGGTAAAGTTTGTGAGGTTGTAGGTTGTAAGGGGTAATCTCTGGATCTACTGAACCGATTTTGAAAATTATTTTACCAATAGAAAGCCACGTTATTTGTGAGTGTCATGTTTTCGACGCGGACGAAGTCGCGGGCACCAGCTATTAATGAATATATTTAAAAGTAATTTTAACAAGTTACCTTTGGCATCCTTGTATAATCGCAGTGTCAAGTATTTTTGAACTATTATTGCCTACATGTCGTATGTCACATACGCGGCGCTATCTGACCAGTTGTCAAGACCTCTGCTCTTCTCGGAAATAGCGTAGTTCCGTTAACCGGTAAGACTGGTCATTTTAACAATACGGACTGTATTTTATACTGAATAATCGGTCATTGTTTGCTTTAATTGCACAGGTCTGTAGTTGGATTCAAAAGTTAACATGGGGGCTACAAACACATCAACTCTAAGCTTATTTTCTAATTTCGTCGTGGTAGTGAGTTACAGTTACGATACTCACTAGACATTCTAATGTTCTGTCCCTTTCAATCTACTAGAATGATGTGAGTCTCGAACGACTATCTAGTCTAATCGCGCCCTTAAAGTTTAGTCATGATGATTATGATTACAAAAACAAAGTAATGTTTTGGGCAAAGCCCAGAAAATCATTTATGGTATGAATAATGAATAATAATTTATTTATGAACGGTATTTTATTAACTATGTATTACTTGTGTCATAATGACGAGATGTTGGTTTTACCTTGGTGTCCTTTTTGTTTTCGTGGCGCGTTCGTTCCAAATTGAATTGATAGTAAAGAACCTCGGAAAAATGATCATTATCAGCCGAAGAAGGATATGCCTTCCACAAGTATCTCCACGACTCTCCCTTAAAATATAAAGTAATATTATTTATAGGGATCGGAAGTACGGATAGATATGAAATAATTGATGTAAATACTTAACTATGAATTTATGTTGGAATTGTTTATTTAGAAATCCCGGAAATTCAATTGAAATTGGGTTCGCTTCCCCACTCGCACTCGGTGCTGGCTGAAAATCAGCGCTGAAGGTGCCTAGCACCTCAGCATCATGCTGAGCCGGTATCCGGTTCACTGCTACGAAGACACACCTAACTACCACTTTGTCTTTTACTTTACTGTTTTAACTTTTTGCGTGTCTTGTTGTGTTTAGTGAATAAATGTATTTTTCTTTTTTTCTTTTCTTTTTTATCTTCCATACAAATGAAATTTTACAGAAATATCAATCTGAGTTTCCAATCCTTGTATTTATTATGGAGACATTTATTTAATTCTTAGTAAGCTAAGTTTCTTACAATATTTAAAATTACAATATTTAAAAAATAAATACCCTAAAAAATGTAACGTACTGGTGCCGCTGGCAGCGGGGCAGGGCTCAAACTACCGGTGGTTAGGGCTGCAGAGAGAGGAACCTCGTCACCCTACGTTGAGGAGAGTTGCTTGCTGTATCTTGATCCATCCATCAGTAATATTATTAAATTTAAAGACACGGTGTATTTCTTCAATAGGCAGTTAGTCTATTCTAAAATCTTTTAGTGGCTTCAATTCAAAAGTTACTTATGATAATTATCTTCCTACACAAAGAACATGAAAAAAAACACATGTAAAAACTCACAATAATATCTGCAAAACAACTAATTCATATTCAAATAATTGAATGCGTACGTTCTGGAAAATGTTGATAACATCATTCAAATTCAAATGGTTCTAAATTTAACGTTTAGAAAATAATAAAACAACCTATTTAAATTTAAATGGTAATGATTTTATCTCATCCGGGTCAAAGGCTATGCACAAAACGTCAAGGAAAATTTACAAATCGTCAAATACTTATTGCAAAGTTTGCAATCTTTTGTATGAATGTTTGTAGAGCAAGTTCCTAAAGTCATCTGAGGCGGTATTATGAAGTATTAACGGACCTCCTTAATCCCTAATAGGTTCAGGAACCTTCCATGTGAAGATTTTGAAGCCTATTACTCTCTTTGTTTTTAGGGTTCCGTACTCAAAGGTTGCTACCGAGACCCATTACTAAGGTGCATCTGTCACATGTACTGTATCGTGTAGAACACTGGACACTGACTGAACTTTTTTGACCAAGGAACAGTAAAGACTGGCAATAACTAATAGGAAACTGGTGGAGTGCACGCAAAATGACAATTCTGCGGACATAGTCAGATAAAACTGCTAGTTCATGTTATTGAATATCTCAAAGATTATAATGGTTTATCAAGATGTAATGACAATCGTATTTCAAATCAGTTTTAGGGTTCCTTAGCCTGTAAAACCAGTTCTGTACTGATGCGAACTATGAAAGGCTTATTGCTCGTTTAAAGTTAGGTTGGGTATGAAAATGTACAGCAGGTACAAATCATTTACTGTTAAAATATAACAGCCGGACTAAGCCTGTGTGAAATAAGTACATTGAAATATTGGAACTTTTTAAGACGCAGACCGGAAAATAAACGTCAGTCAATTAAAATTTTGCTGAATCGGGTAACTTTTGCGGTTAGTTGACTCATACATCATTTGTCAATATTATTAAATAGTGATTTAGTACTAATTATAGCTATAAAAATATAATTTAATGTTGGTATGCAAATACCAGAAGGTATTGTAAATTGTGTTGATCACGGAAAAGTACAGTATAAATTAATACAAGTTGATCGTATGTATAATTTGTAGGAAGAACCTTTTGGCAGCCTTTCCAATTTTCATTCGTAAAGCGACCTAGCTTTTTGTATCGTTGATATAAATTGACCGTAATGAATAGAAAATAGTAATAGAAATATAATAATAATAGAGTACAGTATAGAGTTACTATATGCGTACCATCACATCTACCTTAAGTATTAGTGTAATCAAATGCGAAAATTATATGGAACCTCTCCTAAAAAGATATAACTCACGCCTTATTTTTGTTACACTATATTAACTTGTCCACAGAATCGTGAACGCTGTGCTAAAGGAAGAATTGAGGGAAATACACGCGTTCTCGCTAAAGACCCTAACAACCGAACAGTGGAAGCAACAGCAGTAATGTTCTAAGTTCAAATTAAAGAATGAGATAAAAATTGCAATTGTTTTTTTTAAAGCACAGAGTAAAAATGTTGAACGGAGATAATTGTTATACTGTGAGCGTGTCCGCGCCCGGGAAGGTGATTCTTCATGGAGAGCATTCTGTTGTCTATGGAAAGACTGCCATTGCTGTCAGCCTTGGTCTAAGGAGCTCTATAGTTATAAAGGTAATTTTATTTTTATTTTTGTTTTTAGGCACAGGATTACCCTACATTTCTAATAGGATGCATTTTTTTAGGATCTCTGCCGTTTGGCCAAATTATTTTTCGTTAAATGTTTCATTTGGACAAACACTTTTTTTCCAAAACTGTAAATATTTCAGGATTTTTATAATACTAACTTAACCTAACCTATAGGATTCTACACGGTGATCCTGAAATAAATCCTGAATTATTTACACATTTGACGAAAAATTATTTGGCCAAACGGTAGTACACGATTTTTTTATTTAATTCATTCCTAATTAAAAATATCCCTTGATTTTTTTAAAAACTTGTATATATTTTACTTTCAATGTTTATTTGTTTGTTAGTATATTTCGTTCAAAATCTTTAACCGCCCGTGTCCCAGGTTCTTGCTTGAGAACAATGGTTAAAATAAAAGGCGCTCTATAATTAAACCAACTAGTTTTCAATAACAATGTTACCAAAATAGGTATTTGGTGTTATGAGGTGAAGCCAATATGAACCAGTTTCCGTTTTTGGAATGAAACCCGATGACTGCAATACATGTATTTTTTCAAAAAAGTACTTACCTATTTAAGGACTGAAATTAAGAAACGGTAACTTTTACGACGACGCGCTAGCCTAGTTGGGAGTGACCCTGCCTTTGAAGCTAGGGGTCCTGGGTTCAAATCCCGGTAAGGGCAGATATTTGTGTGATGAGCACGTGTATTTGTTCCTGAGTTTTGGATGTTTTCTATGTATTTAAGTATATATTTCTCTAGTACCCATAGTACAAGCCTAGAGCTTAGTTTGGGACTAGGTCAATTTGTGTGACATTGTCCTGTGATTATTTATTGATTTATTGATTTTACATTTACAATTTTGTATGACAAATTTTCGTTACTCACATGTAAAAGTTACCGTTTTTTAATTTCAGTCCTTAATTAGGTACAATTTCTTTGAAAAATACATCAGGAGTTTTAAGATTGTTCTACAGATTTATAACAAGTTTCATTTTTGAAAACCTGTGACCTGTTTTTGTTTATGAAAACCTGTTCACACCCTTCTGCCCTGTCCTTGCATTGACATCGAGGCTGTATTCTTAATACCAGCTCATTCCTATCTCTTCTAGCAAGATCAAACTTGTAAAGTTTTTTAAAAGCATGTATTGAAAGAGTAGAAGTTGGTCAAAAGACACGTTGATATTAAGATCCCTTTAAATTATAATTATCTCGCCTATGTACAGTACTTAGACTATCTTGTAAATACCTGTATAACCTGTATTGTACCAATTTATTATTAGTTAGTCAATCCTCGTTTTTCTATGAAACACGTGTGACGACTATAACTATTCCAATTTAATGTGATTACCTATAGAGTATAGAATGCTCTGCGTTTCAACTACATTGCAATTAGCCGCCTTCTTTGTTATTAAGGTGCTTTTCCACCGGCGAGGCGAGGCGAGACGAGGCGAGACGTGAATTAAAATTTCGCGCATCTTCAATGAAAATGATGATAACTCATCACTTTATCGAATTTCACTTCATCGAATGTATCATTTCAGGTTATCTTAAATATTAATTTTTAAGCTACCCTGAAAACATTATGGTTTCAGCAGCAATTCGCGATCGATGAAATGATACATCCGATGAAAGGTGTTTCTATGAAATCATATACACCCGAAGTGATTGTTTTAATACGAATAAAAATTCTCGCCTAGCTTCGCCATTGGAAAAGCACCTTTACGGCAGTATACTGTCAGTTGCTAGTGGAAGTGTGATTATCGCAGATTAGCAGAGACAGGCCCGCTATCCCATTCAAGGGGTTTTGAATTGGTTTATATAAGGCTTTTACTTAGAAAAGTCGTATCGCTTAAAAGCCGATCGATTTGCTTTTAAAACCATTCAAGGGGTTTCGAATGGGTTTTATAAGTCTTTTACTTAGAAAAGCCGTCTGCTATGCTTTTTAAAGCGCTATTTATAAGGGTTATCTGTGCTTTAGCTGTTAAGGTTTCCCTTAAAGTGAATGGTCAGTTTAACAAATAACTTAGTCATATATTTCGTGCCAAGAGGTAGGTCTTTTAATGGGGTATTCTATTGAGAGGTTAGTCTTTCGAAGGCTTTTTTCGGTGAGTGGGTGGGGAGGTCCCTGGTAATAAGTACTAATTGATATTAAAATTGATGTTTAATAAGCATACGTCGTTATCGCGGGTACAATTACCAATCAGATAAAGAGCAAATAAAACAGAATGTCTATTCGGTAGAAACGGACGTATTCTGCCTACAGCTACTAAACATCTAAGAAGCTCTTTACATGTGGAGGGTTTTCTTAGAAAAGATCAATAAAAAATACAGCCCCAAAGGGGTAGGTATGGGTTAAACTGTTGTCATATGTTTCCATCTGTTGAGTTAACAAGTTTATACATAGGAAATAAGTAAATTTAATTATATTTTAACGTCTTTATTTTATCAATTTTAACAATATATTGACAAAATTTTTGAATATGGGATTTTCTAACTGAGACCATGGTATATTACAGCTTACCATAAATTTGGTCAATTCCATCCTAAAATCTTTTTTGACGGATGTATGCTTTTCGAAGTTGAAATGTCGTTCCATAGAAGCACTGGGGGAAACTAACATTGCACTTAGTGCAATATAATTTTGTATCGCGAGCCTGTAATTCAGGATAATCCTTTGTCCACAACTCCACAAATTCTTCGCACGTTTTTTTCCTTCGCGGCATTTTAAAAACACTCGGCAATAAATATATTACACACAGTTATTAGTACGGATAATTGATAATGTACTTACTAACAAATGACAATGTCAAATAGGAAAAATTATTAGAGTTTGCATTGCGACTGCATAGTTAATCTATTTAAGTTGTATTGGTACTCAAATCAAGTATGGAGGTTGTATTAGAAATACCTAATGTGTGATACATTTTAAACTCGTAGCAGTAGGCATAGATGTTCCTCAAAATGAGTTTCGCGTCTGTTATTGCTAGTTTTTCATAATCTTTCTGTACTGTCAAATCGTTTTTGTACCCGCGATAACGACGTATGTTAATAAAGTCCATACTAAAATTACCTACATGCGTATTGATGCTGTAATCGGAAATTATGCTTAAATCGGTAGAGTTTCATCTATTACTCTGCCGTTACAGCAAAGAAGGCAGCTAACTGCGATGTAGTAGTCGAAGCATTCTATACTCTATTGGTAACCACATTAAATTTAAAATGGTTATGCTATTACTGTGTAGTTAGCCACCTTCTTTGGTATTAAAGCAGTATTATGAAAGGCTGGTTCTGATTCATAGTAGTTGTTATCATACATAAATTGAACGTTTTATGTGAAACTCATGGCAGATATTTACTTTATTTTTAAATATGTCAGTGAAAGTTTCAGGCATATGAAACTTTCGTAGTTTTTTTTTTAAATAAAAATCCGGCCTTGAGTATGTCGGACTCATGCCCAGGGTTTTGGTCGCCGATACTACGAATAACTTTTTGAATAATGTTTTTGTTGTCGACACGGTAGGTATGTGTAAATTTTTTTACTTAGTTAGTTTTTGAGAAAAAGTATGTATGACTATAGACAGACAGACAGACGGACATGGCGGAATTATAAGAGTTGCTAAAAACGATAAAATTTTATACAAAGTGCACATTATTTGGCGAGGAAAAAAAGGCAAGAATCGGTATGGTTAAATACATGGCGGGATGCAATCGTTTCATTATGTTTTTTGTGTTGTGTTTTTTTATCAAATAACTTGCATAATTGACATGTGGAACTACTTATTGGATCCAAGAAGATGCACGTTTATATTTGCATGCCTTTTGGTTACGCCCGGCTTTTGATCGTTAGATTGCTTAGTATACCATTAAAACGTAATCAAGTTACTGCAGGGACTTGACAAGGAATGAACATTAAAGGGTCGACGATACTGAAACTTAGAATACGCTAAAACTGCGTAAAGATTGACATAGCATATGCGTCACTACTTTGAAAAAACCTCGTCTCTATGTTTCGTGATGTATAATTTGAAACTTGTTGTTTTTCATGTTTAAGTTAAAAATCGTATATCACGAAATATGAGTTTTTTCAAAGTAGTGACGATATGCGTCAATCTTTCGGACAATCTCACATACAGTCAGGTGGAAAACTGAGTTAATATGACCACCTTAGTAGAATATGAATAAGTTGATGATAATTAAAGGCATTATTAAATGTTTAATACAGACAAGTACTCCTTGGCTGCAAATCCGCCTACCAAATGACTTATCTGTCATTTACAGTTTTTAAGTATTATAATTTTGGGGCCGCTTGGTTCGAAGGCAGGGTCACTCCTAACAAGGCTAACAGATCATCTGAAGTTACTACATTTCTTTTGTACGTGATGGGTGTAAAAGACGCATTAAAAACGTGACGCAGCAAACGCGACACTGTGTAAACTATGCGCCAGCGCATTTTAAGCTTTGGTATGGTCAATCCTTTAACCAGTCTTCAGTTAGAGATTCGAAGCGTACGTAGATAGCTTTTATCATCCCTTTACATATAGTATAGAATCCGAGTATACAACGAACCTCACAGAACTGGCTAATGGATGAAAAGTATTTTACATTAAATAAAATATGTTGAGAAAAAAAATAAAAACTGTTCAAGTGGGTCGAGTCAAAAAATTCAGTCCAGAATTATGTATTTTTTTAATTATTTTTTTTCAACATCACCGTTTCAGTTAGTAGACAATTGACATACCAATCAAAAGTGTGAAGCCTATAGAATATGCAAACGTTACTTTAACTATTTTTTCCGTAATTTTTTTTGGGTAGGCAGGTACGAGTATAAGCAAGTAAATCGATATTAGTAATTTGCACTGGTCTGGTTAATGAATAAACTTTATGTCAAAATAAAGATTATATCTTTATTTACAAAACATGTATATACTTGTTTATGTATGTTTTGAGGACACGGTGGCCTAGTTGGGAGTGACCCTGCCTCCGAAGCCAGCGGTCCTGGGTTCAAATCCCGGTAAGGGCGGATATTTGTGTGATGAGCGCGAATATTTGTTCCTGAGTCTTGGATGTTTTCTATGTATTTAAGTATATATTTCTCTATATAATTAGGTATGTTTATCGTTGTCTAGTACCCATAGTACAAGCTAAGAGCTTAGTTTGGGACTAGGTCAATTTATGTGAGATTGTCCCCTGATATTTATTTATTTATTCTATTTACTCTAATATCACGTAAAATATTACATATAATTAATACTTATATAAAAACACATATTCTGGACTGAATTTGTTTAGACAACCCACGTGCAATATATTTTTTAACATGTTTAATCTAATATATAAAAATCTTGTGTCACGGTGTACGTTATTGAACTCCTCCGAAACGGCTGGACCGATTTTAATAAAATTTTGTGTGTATATCGGGTAGATCTGAGAATCGGCCAACATCTATTTTTCATACCCCTAAGTGATGTAAAAAAAAAATGCAGTGGGCGAAGCCGCTGGCGGGTCGCTAGTCTAATGTATAAAATTCTCGTGTCACGGTGTACGTTATTGAACTCCTCTGAAACGGCTCGACCGATTTTCGTGAATCTTAGCGTGCATATCGGCTAGGGTGGAGAATCGGACAACATCTATTATTATTACCCCTAAGTGATCTGAAAAAAAAACCTGGCGGGTCGCTAGTTTGATATAAAATACTTTTCAGCCATTAACCATTTCGGTGAAGGTCGTTGTATACTCGGATCTGAGACTAATATCATTGAGTTAAATAGCATGCGGGGTGACTTCGTATTTCATCGGTTGCTAATTTTGGGTTGGCACCATTTGCGGTCTTAGGATTGTAGTCTTGCGAATGCAAATAAATGGATTACAGATCCCACTTGCCACCAGGGTGGCATGTGTGCTCGTGTGCCTTCTCCATGCCATAAAAAAATACATTTTAAAATATCAACATCTTTTCCATCTAGGAAATGAAAACGCTGGGTGAGCCTATGGTCTATATCCACCTGCCATGCGTGGGCCTCCAAGAAACCATTCCTCTGACCCCAACCGTCCAGGCGCTCTTCAACCCCCCACTCTGCCAAGGGGTAACAGGAAAGTTCTCCTGGAAGATACCTGGGAAGCTAGACCATGATTGCCATCTGAGGAAGGTCAACGAGTTCCTGCATGTCATCAAGCCCAATTTTGACGAGCTACCTAACAACCAAAAGAATTCGTTGAGGAGTTTTTTGTACATGTACTCCGGGATCTTTGGCAGTACAAACATGAAGGTAAGTCATCTTGTCATCTACACTAATTATATAGAGGAAAAATTTGTATTTTTGTGACGAATAATCACAAAAACTACTGGACCGATTTAAAAAGTTCTTTCACCAGT
The DNA here is from genome assembly GCA_949316455.1 of Acleris holmiana. NCBI lineage: Eukaryota > Metazoa > Arthropoda > Insecta > Lepidoptera > Tortricidae > Acleris > Acleris holmiana. Next base: position 13,132,494 of record OX438783.1, read on the forward strand.
GGAATGCTATATTTTCACCGAGTAACATAAGCAATATTTTATTTTTCTTTCTGGGCTGAAGCGAGTAGGATATATTTTAACTTTAAAATTGTTTATGGTATCGAAGGTATTGCAAAGGCCTGGGCCTCTATTCTACTAACTAAAACCATATCGCTTTTGTCATGTTATCATATTGTTAACGTTACGATAGCTCTTAATTTCACTTGACAGTAATGGCGGCCAAATTAAAAAAAATACTATAATATGTCGAAGACAATGTGGTTTTATCGGTCGGTATCACTACCACCATCTTATTCTTTAACCTAGAGGATAAGTGGTTAAATTACTAGCATAGAGGCATAAACCTGTCTTCAGGGTTGACAATTAATTCAGTCTTGCGGGTGAATATGTCTATCAGTCACAGATCCCACTTATCATCAGAGCCTCTGTTCTTCTGGGATAAAACAAAAATGCCTTCGACGTGTTACCGTATTGTAAACGTTTTGATAGCTCTTATTTACTTTACGTACACGATGATGGCCGTGTTAAAAGCAATACCAAAACACGGCAAATGCATTTTTTTTTTAGGGTTCCGTAGTCAAACTAGGAACCCTTATAGTTTCGCCATGTCCGTCCGTCCGCAACCTAGCGCAGAAACTCTTAGTGCTAGATAGCTGTAATTTGTCATGAATATGCATATTAGTCACGCTAACAAAGTGGTACAACAAAATGTAAAAAAAAATTTTTTTTTAGGTTACCCTCCCTACATGTAACGAGGGGATGTATATTTTTTCCTCGTCTACCCTGTAGTGTGGGTTGTCGTTGGATAGGTCTTTCAAAAAGAGTATGGGTTTGTGAAACTCAACCTACAGCAAAAACTACAAATACTACAAATCTGAAAAAAACTTACGTGATAGCGCATATAACGAATTTTAAAGGAAAACTAACACGAAGTAGACATTATTGGTTCTTGAGATACAGGCAATAAAAGTGTTTATACCTGCTAAAAGCATCTAAGACGGCGCCAATTGACTTTAAATATAAAATTAGTTATTACTTGTTGATTTGTATGTTTGTAGTACTTAACGGCTTCGGAACCCTATACTGAGCGTGGTCCGACATGCTTAAGCCTGTTTTTTACCCAGTAGAATAGAGGCCCTGTTGGCCTGTAACTGCGCTCCTAAGCCAATAAACATGTCAGATTAAATTGCCAAAGTAAATTAAATCCTCTCTGGTTAGTAATAAGTTTGTAATTGCTACAGGAGTTTTATTTGAGATACTGCTATTTGACTTAGCAGGGCAGTGTAGCTGTGTGCTCGTTTGCCCACTCAATTTCATAAGAAGTAGACTGTGACTTCGTACATACATACATACAACAATCACGCCTTCATTCCCAGAGTGGAGTAGGCAGAGCAACAGAAATACCAACAACTCTAAAAATACTTATTTATAAATCTGTTACCATATTTCGCTTAATCAGGGCAAGAAGTTTACTAGTGTACGAGTATTGGTGACGGGTTGCAATCCCATCGCCTAACAGTACTACAAGCCCTTATTCGCTTAGTCGCCTCTTACGACATCCATAGAAAGACATGGATTGGCACTATTCTAACGTCCTAAGGCGTCTCGTACAAAAAATTGTACATAGAAAATAGACCTGTTGCAAACGAAATAAAATAGGTTTTCTTTTGTTTTTATGAGGGACAATCAAACTAGAAAATTTACTCTATTAGGTACGTTTGTAATAGGTTCATATTCCATTGGCAAATTTTGTTGTATGGTGGGTCTCCTAAGGAGGCTAACCTAGCAACAGGAGCCTCTACTTCGTTTGTCTAAAAAATAGAAGGTCCCACAGTTATGTATTTAGTCTTGGTGGAAGTACCAAGTTCTGAAATGTATTTTTAAATATGTAGGCATTTAAGCCCTGCATGAAGTAGGCTTTCATCAAATTGTCAGATACCTACTTAAAATGAATACTTTTAATAAGTTATTGTATTTTTATCTTTGACATGTGTTTGCCCTTTAAGCAAAATATTAACTAGCAACGAATAAAAGTGTTGCTGCAGCCCCTTGGCCTTTAAAAGTAGGGTACATTGATTAACACCTACCATGTTACTAACTTAAACAATCGTTTAATACTAGTTTAGTAACTGTCAACTTATAGAAAACTAGCTGTTACCCGCGACTGCTTCCGAGTATAAAGACGAAATAAAGCCTGTAACTCAGCGATAAGATAGCTTTCTGCCGGTGAAAGAATTTTCGCAATCTTTCTAGTCATTTTTGAGTTTATTCTTTACAAACGTACAAAATTTACAAATGTTTCACATACGTCACGCCTATTGCACAGAGGGGTAGGCAGAGACCACTTCTTTCCACCCGCTACGATCCTGACAAATATCTTTCTCCTCTTAAAATACTTAAACTGTTGGACCTTCTTATATGATGTGACCTAATGTAACACAGTTTCTGACAATAAATGAATCTTATCTTAACTTAATAATTGTTGTTTACTTTAGAACTAAAACATTTATGACAAAAATGGTTTACCAAGATATAAGTACTCAACTACTGGAACAAAAATTCTCCTGAAAAATCGTAGCGTTTAGAACGTTTTCAACCAAAATCATGCTAAAACAATGTCATGTTTGAAAAATGAAACTATCGAGGATTTTTTTCTAATCGTGTTTTCACGTTTAACAGTCTCAAGGAAATGTGGTCAAGTTTAATATATCCAAAGAACAGACACATAGGCGTTATGCCTATTGGGTCCAATCGCGAAACACTACCTACCGACTTTATGGACATGTTGGCCTAGTTGGTAGTGACCCTGCCTTCGAAGCTGGTCATCCCGGTTTCAAATCCCGGTAAGGGCAGATATTTGTGTGATGAGCATGAGTATTTATTCCCAAGTCTTGGCTGTTTTCTATGTATTTAAGTATATATTTCTCTATATAAGTAAGTTTATCGTTGTCTAGTACCCATAGCACAAGCCTATTTAGGGCTTAATTTGGGACTAGGTCAATTTGTGTGACATTGTCCCGTGATATTATTATTATTATTATTATTATAGTACAAGCCTAGAGGCTAGTTTGGGACTAGGTTTAGTGGTGGTAGGACCTTGTGCAGAATCAGAATCAGAATAATCTTTATTCAAGTAGGTTTACAAATAATAAACTCTTTTGAAACGTCATAGTAGCGACTTAGCCTAAATTGACTGCAGGTTCAAATCGCGACCGATCAGAGAAGAACCTGTAAGAAACTTTGTCGGATGTCTTTTTTTTTCGACGTTCGCAACCTTTTGTCGTAAGGACTAAACATTTTATTACAAGCAATTCAGTCCCAAGCATTGTTATCATTAATATAGTCTTTAATACTATAACTGCTGATGGTGCTGGGTACCCGTCCGGATCGCTAGAGTCTGGCAAACGAAAGCTGTCCCAGAGAAAGAGCGGCAATTTCAATAAACCTGCAGCTTTTAACACTGACTGTACACTGAATAAACGGAGTTGATACTCCAACACTGATGTGAAAAGATCAGGAAATCAAATAGTATCAACTCCGTTTATTCAGTGTACAGAGTCAGTGAAAACAGCTGCAGGTTTTTTGAAATTGCCGCTGTTTCTCTTGGACAGCTTTCGTTTGCCAGACTCTACCACCATCTTATCCATTAACCACCCGCCAAGCAACAATGCGATTGTTGTGTTCCGGTGTGAGGACAAGACAACCGGTGAAATTACTAGCATTGAGGTATTTCACCTTAGTCCTCAGGGTTGGCAACGCATTTGAGGTCTTAGGATTATAGTCTTGAGAATTCAAATGTCTATGGGTCTCAGATTCCACTTACCATCAGGTGGCCTGAGTGCTCGTGTGCCTTCTCCTTGATATAAAAAATGACAATTTGTGTGAGATTCGGTCCAACTTCGAGAAAGAGGTCACTCGTCGAATCCGACTCGGCTGGGCAGCGTTCGGGAAGCTTCGCAGTGTCTTTTCGTCCAAATTACCGCAGTGTTTGAAGTCAAAAGTCTTTGACCAGTGTGTGTTGCCGGTGATGACTTACGGATCTGAGACGTGGGCGCTAACGATGGGCCTCATAAGAAAGCTCAGAGTCACTCAGAGGGCTATGGAGAGAGCTATGCTCGGGGTTTCTCTGCGGGATAGAATCAAAAATGATGATATCCGCAGTAGAACTAAGGTTACCGACATAGCCCGAAGAATAGCGAAACTTAAGTGGCAGTGGGCGGGTCACATTGCTCGCAGAACTGATGGCCGATGGGGCCAGAAAGTTCTCGAATGGCGTCCACGGACCAGGAGACGGCTGTTGGTAGGCCTCCAACAAGATGGAGCGACGACCTCGTAAGGATGGCGGGATCGCGATGGATGCGGAAGGCACAAGACCGGTCTAAGTGGAGAGCCTTGGGGGAGGCCTATGTCCAGCAGTGGACGTCTGTCGGCTGATATGATGATGATGATGATGATGTGTGAGATTGTCCCACGATGTTTATCTTATTGTTTATATATGGCTTCTTAAGTTATTTGTAGTAAGACATCCTCTATACGTTGGTAATATTCCAGGTGCTCTCCATGAACATATCAATGGGCTCCGAGCTCACCATCGGCGCTGGCACGGGCAGCTCGGCCTCCTTCGCCGTCTGCCTGGCCGGCGCCCTGCTCCGGCTGCTGGCGCTTCGGGCGTGCGGGGCGCGCGCGTTTGAACCGCCCGGCGCCTTCGAACCGCAGGAGCGAGAGGCCATCTCTGCCTGGGCGTATAACTGTGAGCGGATCATGCACGGAGCACCCTCAGGTTAGTTTAAACAGCACATCATTGGCTAGTCGTTGGCTTGAAACAGTCGTGGTAGGACCCTGAGCAGGGTCCGGCGGAATCGCTACCACAATCTTTTTTTTTATTTATTTATTGTATTCAGGATAACAACAGCTAGGTGAGAAATACAGTTGTTTAGACAATTTTGTAAGGCCAATAAAAGTTATCCACAAATATAAATCTAGAAGATAATTTCGAAATAAACCGAACTAGTAACAACTAATTATGCTAAAAGAACTTATGAAATCAAAATACCAGGTAGTTACAGATGGTTGTTACCTAGCATGTAAAATATCTTTACATGCTAGGTACCAATCATCTGTAACTACCATTCCATTAACCTACCGCATTGATGTGTTTTATCAGCGCTCTCACAAAATCGAAGCTTGCACGAAACAGAGGTTCGGTTTTTAATCTTACCGAGGACAAATGAGGTATATTTAAAACCAATTAATGCGGTGATTTTGTATACGAGCGGGCCCCCCTTTTGGATTTGATATCTTAACACCTTTATGATATCAAATTCAAAAGGGGGGGAATGGGGAGAGCTCAATTTTAAATAAAGTTACCGCAAAAATCATATTACCCGTTTATTACCGGTGAGATTAAAAATCGACCTCCTGCCCCCACTTCACCATCTTGACAATGACAGGTGACAATTTGGTTTACATTGCAAAGTTAACACGCTGATACATCACTGGGTTTCATATAAGCTGCGCCATGTACACTAAAATGTCACCAGTCACCTGTCATTGTCAGTATGGTCAAAATAATGGGCTGCTCGTACGGGCGTCGTTGTTTTGTTTCTACAACAAGGAAGTAACCGAGTTCAAAATCCGCTTAACAAAATTGTGAGTAGTTGGGAATTCGACGTTTCAAGTGTTGATTTAACGTGGGACATAGACCGTATACGTTTACTTAATCGCTTCGACCTTGCAATGGCATATGTGTGTGTGAGCAACAATGACAGATGATAATCACAACTGAATTGCCGCGCACGAGTTCAGGTTCCCTGTCTCGAAGCAATGTGCAGCGTTGTTTCGACACGTCCCCATAGTAATAATAAAATCGAGTTTAGTATTGTTTCGTATAAGACACTTCATTGCCTTCAAGTATTTTATGATACTTTGTGTCATATTGATTGATAGACAGGTAGGTATACTTACATACATACATAACATCACGCCTTCATTCCCAGAGTGGGGTAGGCAGAGCTACAGAAATACCAACAACTCTAAAAAGACTTGTTTATAATTCTGTAACCACATTTTGCACGATCAGGCCAAGAAGTTTACTAGTGTATTAGTGACAGGTTGCAAGCCCATCGCCTAACAGTAATACAAGACCTTATTCCCTTAGTCGCCTCTCACGACATCCACGGGAAGACATGGAGTGGCACTATTCTAACCCGGCAACCACACGGGTAGGTATACTTATGTATAAATATTTAAAGATAAAGAAATCTGCATTATCTTTATCTCTGGCCATGAGGCACATGAGCCTTCACAGCCATATTAGTTTTCTTACCACAGCCAAAACCCTCAAAACTTTATAGATTCTGCTATGACTAAATCGTCAGTTATACTGCAATAGCGCGTATCGAACTAACTAAATAAGGTGCAAAATACACGTTAACTTATAAGTCAGTAAGGCACATTTCACAACTTATTGAATTTGTTAGTTATTTGTTTGTTACCGACGAGATTATACATAATCTGCGCGTTTGTTTGTTTGCTAGTTTAATGCTGCTTAATTACAGCATCTCAAGAATTGAGTAAATAGGGTACTGGTCTTGAAACGTGCTGGTAAATTATCTATAATTTATTCATAACGAGGTGTTGCCCGTGACTTCGTTTGCGTTGAAGTTGTTCCTTGTTATTCTCTGGACAACAAGTGCATTATGTGTTCCTTAGTGTATTAAAATATATATTTATCGAACTTGGTTATGTATGTATGTTTGTCAACTCTTTATCGCCGAAACAGAAAATAACAAACCATAAACAAAACAGAAACACAAACGTTATCTACAAACTCGAACTTATTCCCTTGGAAGCTCTTCCAGTTTACCTTTGAGCTATTGAGAGATAAAATAAATAGTTATAAACGTAATAAAAAAGTTAAAAAGCAAAACTTGACTAGTGACTAGAATGACACCCATAATACCCTATTACACTCATACATTATTATTAGGCTTGAAAATAAAACAATAGCATAATAAAATGTACCTAAAATGCAAAGTGAGTGTGTTTTACAAGCTTTTTACTAACTTGCAATTTGTATGTGTGAATGTTCGGGTCAAATCTTGCAACTAAAAGTTGAACCACTTCCCGTGTACCGATTGAGCTGAAATCTGGTGTACCTACGTAACTTCAATGACAATATAATAAAATGGCTCCATCGAGCTGGTCTGATGACGGAGTAGGAAGGTGGTGAAAGGATCTCCGCTATACTTAAAATAGACCCACCGTGTCTGGACTCATTAGGTTGGTCTTGCAAAGCAGTTAATGACTTAACAAAAAAAAGTACAGTCTCCTGCAAAAACTTGTCCCAAAAAATATTTTTTGACGGTTTTTTCTTTTTTTTAAATTTTGATGTGGCTCCGATTCTTCAAACGGTCTAATTCTTCAGGCAGCAGAGTAGAACATCATCATCATCATCATTTCACGTCCATTGCCGGCCATAGACCTTCCCCAGAAATCTCCACCATGATCTGTCCTCTTTATCATTAAGAGGCCACATTATGCTGTCACGCCCACACACAAATCAAGTGGGTGGCTTTATGCGCTCCCGCGCAAAAACGTGACATGGAGATGGTTTTGCGCGCTTTTGTTGCAGCGTTACATTCAAATAATTGCTGTTAAGTAGGAAACCACAAAATTTAAATCAAAAATCATGTTGAAACTCTAATTCTGCCAGAGTTTGTAATATTCAATAAAAAAAAGTTAAAAAAGCGAAAAATTTTAAGTATTGAGGTTTTTGTTTCTTATCGTATGTATAAAGGTGGGTACGAATTAGAGCAGCCTCGGGTCGAGGCACGCACGGCTCACCTATTTTGCTCAAATTCGTACGCGCTCACGCGCTGTGCGGGGGCCGTCGAGAGTCGGTCTTTTGACCGTGCTCAAAGGCGCCTCGGTGTGCGTGCTTCGCGTAACTTTGACGTGTATCTGAGCGTGCCGCGGGCAGAACGACAAGTTCTAACTTGTCTGTGGGCGAGGCGCGTACAAATTTAATAAATTTGCCGTTCCATTACCGAGGCGATTTCTTCTTCTTTTTGTTAATAATTCGGTGAATTATGATAAACGCAGCCGCGGCTGTCATCGTGTCAGACGCCATTTTGAAATGACGGCTCGCGTCAAGTACGCTGCCTCACCCGCGCATGTTTATGTGCAACAATTTGGGTCGCGAGCAGCTAGTTGCGCGGGGCGAGCATGCCTGAGGCTGAGCCGCTCAGATTCGTACCCAGCTTAACTATGCCAGAGTTTGTAATATTCAATCAAAAAAAGTTAAAAAGGCGAAACATTTAAAGTATCGAGGTTTTTGTTTCTTATTGTATGTATAAGGAACAGCGTTAAGGCTATTGAGATCCAGGGCCCGTATTATGGTCGCCTTTATTGCTGTGCATAAAGCATCCGTCACTCTCGCACCGCATAGACCGCAAATCGTGCCCTCTAGTAGGAAAACCACTCGTGTTCCAAAATGAATAAATACTACTTTTCTATCAAACTATTCGATCAGATAAGAGGTTGAGAAAGTAAAGGGACGAAATGCGTTACCAACCTTGAGGACTAAAGTGGAATGCCTCTATGCTAGTAATTTCACCGGTTCTCGCTTATCAATAAGTAGCTAGTAAATTCACTTCATATTACCGACGTGTAAAAGAGCCACATGGGGCCTATTTACTGAATAAACATTTTGATTTTTGATTTTGACAATTAACTAGTTAAACTATGCTACAACAAGGGAAGGTTCTTTAATAAACACATCCTCTCCCGATAATGTGAACGGCCAACATATATCGACGTGTGACGCCCCAAGGTTGCGCGGCCAACCACTCGAGCCTAAAGAGGTTCAAGGCGACCGCGAAATGCGTCTCCTATCGGTGTCAAGGGCACAACGACTTGATGCTTTAGCGTGAGATGCGTGTTCCGTAGGAGTTGGATCTTTGTTTACGTTTGTGATTTACATACAATTGGTCTAATGAGTCTAATGACCTAGTGTAGGGCATAAGCCTTGTGGTGAGATGCTGGGTGATGCTCGAGCCTTATGCTAGTTGGGAGTTTTATCATAGCATTCAAGAAAGAAAAATATTTGATTAGATGCAAAATACCGGGAAAGAGGAGGATCATTATTGATGTATCTAATGCTGTTTAACTCAGGGATAGCTTAGATGCTATTGAACAATTCGAAATAGGTACCATTGTGGAATTCCCGAGGCCATCTGTGGACTTCTTCACCAGATCCACTTTACCAAGTGATACTTTCTAAATGCAAATACTTGATTAATTACTGAAAATACCAAAATATCTGTTGTATGCCTATAATATTTGAGGACTTCCCTTAGTTCCATTTGGATCCCTTAATGACCATGGGTTCACGTCGTAAGTGTACCCTTTAAAAAAAAAGAGACTTTCAAATTCGGTCCACGACTGACGGAGAAATCAACTTCCTCCTTTTGTACATACATACATAACATCACGCCTTCATTCCCAGAGTGGGGTAAGCAGAGCTACAGAAATACCAACATCTCCAAAAAACACTTGTTTATAGTTCTGTAACCATATTTTGCACAAACTGGCTAAGAAGTTTTATTAAAGTGAAAAATTACTCAGACCTTTTTAAAACTATTACAAACTTTTTGTTTACAAAACTCTTTCAACGTTGAATACTAGCGTTATTTTATTATCATATTTATGACATGAAGGTAATAGAGACGAAGAAAACTCGATTATATTTCATCATTTAATATTATTATGATGAAATTTAACATGCAAATGAGTGTATAATGTTAATGCTGATTGTAAAAGTTGTTTAAATCAATTAAACTTTTAAAACGTGTATACTCCGATTAGATCTATGTATCCAACGGTGACATGTGTCACATAAAATGATGAATGGGAGGGACAGAAAATTAATATAATAATTTAGATTTTATTTATTTCTTTCTATGTGCATTTACAACACCAAAATTCCATATTCTGCCTAGGGCCTCAATAGCCAAATTATTATAAAGGCAATCTTCCCTTTCAGCTCAATAATTAGGATGACCTGAAAAGTACTACTCTCTTACGAAATATTTTTTCCTATAATGCTTATTTACCAGTAACTAATAAATTAAAACTTATAAGACCATCCTCTCAACTACTCGTAGCTTGTATTATCGAGTCGGTATCTCAACTAGTTAATCTTGGTTACAGGCATAGACAACGAAACCTGCACATTCGGGTCTCTAGTATCCTTCAAGAAGGGCAGCAAGCCTCGTCACCTGGACATCAGCCTCAACCTACGTGTTCTATTAGTGGACTCCCGCGTCAGCAGAGAGACCCACGCCCTGGTGGTGAAGGTGGCCGGGCTGCGGCAGAGGAACCTGGCCACAGTGGACCACATCATGGACGCCTTGGACGATGTCGCGCACACTGCCACGCAGGTACACACCCAAACGCACACACACACACACACGCACATACTACTCGCCAATTGTAATACATGATGGCTACAATGTAAAAAAAATGAACATCTATTCCAGGAATTATAAACACACATAGCACCTATAGTAAATTATAAATTAATAACAAGAATCAATAAACTTTAAACATTGTCTCTTCTCTTAATATTATAACTGGAATATTAAAGCCCGAATATGGAGAACTTGCAGCCTTCATATACAGCCCATAATATCCCATTGTCAGTCCGTCTAACCCGCTCCATAGAAGAGGCCCTTCTTTTTCTGAGCACAGCAAAGAAGTTATCCACCCTGCTTTCGGCGAACATGCCCGATGTGCTACACCGACACGGTAGGCCTAGCATGGCCCAGAACGCGTCATTGTACTGCACACGCAGCGCGTGGTAGGCGCGCCGCATGTACTCGCGCAACAGCTGGCTGGTGTAGAACGCCAAAAAACAAAACAAAACAAATCCACAAACATTATTTTTCTTTGTTGTCAGGTTTTGGAAAAACTCGCCAGTGGCAAGTGTCCCGCGGACACGGACTCTGATTACCAGCATTTAGCAGTACGTATACCCACAATCTAGTTATGGGGACCACTTTAAATTCCGAAGCGTAATAAATACGAATTTTCATTTTTCCGAAAGCTGTGTTACTTTGGAGCTGTTACAATACAATACAATACGAATACTCTTTATTGAACACCAAAAAAACAAACAGAACAGTACATTTAAATTATAGGTATACAACAGGCGGTCTTACCGCTTAATAGCGATCTGTTCCAGACAACCTTGGATAGAGAAATAACTGAGGACACAAATTCATGGCATGGCATGGCTGTTTTATATAAAATGCATAATTTAGTTGCTATACGTATAGGTTAGATTTGATTTATAAGCGATATCAAAAAATAAAGTCTTTCTTATTAAAAATGCATTCGGAATTTTGATCAATTCGGAATTATGTATTGTACTTCTATTTTTGGTGAAGCGATGGCGGAGCTCAAGTGTGTTGTTCCGTTTTCCAGGAGCTATGGGACATGAACCACTGCCTGCTGGCGGCGCTGGGCGTGTCGCACCCGGCGCTGGAGGCCATCCGCGGGCACGCGCGCGCGCGCCAGCTGGCCTGCAAGCTCACCGGCGCCGGCGGCGGCGGGTCAGTGCTATACCTCCCGATACACGTACTCATTTGTACAATAAAAAACCATCCGTCCATTTCAAGATGCTTTAGTGTATTAGAAAACGCAATAATAGTGTCTACAGTGTCTCCAGAAGCTGCTTAATCCGATGCCGCGTCGATAGATGACGGACGACCATCTGTCTATCAATTCTTTTGTGGTCTTGTGATCAATGTCTTCTCGCAGGGGCGCCAGGCGTTAGATTATTGTGGTCTGTCATCCCAACAGGCTATATCACCGTAGCCCTTACAGCACTGTACGATACGGTCGTGAGGGTTAAACACATTAAAAATTAACTTTCTTTAAATGATCTAAACCAAATAAATTTAAACCTTAGATGCCAAACAATACGAGTCTTTTTGAATATTCATTAGAAAGATTCAATATCATTCTTAACTTAATGCTAAGTTTGGGCTGAAAGGGGTAGACGAATTAATTACTAATTCTAATTTTAACTATTTATAGACACTCCCATGGACTTATTAGAAAAATAAGTCCATGGATATCAGCAAGGACAATAATTGTTCGGTAAAAGAGTAATTTCCTTTGTGGACTAAACAGAAGCACCTGGGCTTAGCTCCACGCGCTAATGTCAAGCCTCCGAATTCATTTTGTTGATACAAACCTTGCTCACACGAAATATTATAACTCTATAATATTTCGTAACAACGTTACGAAATATATGTATCTGTCGTAACAACGTTCTCCCCCCCACAGTTACGCCATGATCCTGATCCCCCCCTCGACCCCGCGCAGCACCGTGGACTCGCTGACGGGCCAGCTGCTCGAGAACGGCTTCCGAGTCACCGAGACCAGCCTCGGCGGGCCCGGCGTGGAGCTGGAGATGTGACGAACACGCCGCCTGTGTACCCACCCAGACTGCGAACAAGCTGGCGTATGGACATGATAGACTTATGAGACTTTGTTAGCCAAGTGTGTTCATTCATACAATTTAGTGGAAAAGTTATCTGGCGAATGTTCGTGATGGCGTCGCTTTTATTTAGAAAGACGCTAACAGGAATATTCGCTGAATCCCATGTGGTTACAGTGTTAACAATAAAGATTTGATTGATTAGGGCGTAGTGATGAAGCTGTTTCTCGCTAGATGCCGCTGACATCTATGCTTTTAAGTGATTACTGAACATAGTCTTCAGCGCCATCTAGCGCCATTGCGCCAAAGTGAGATGCTACGTTCAAATCAGGGTACATCGAGCCTAGACATTTACCCCCTTACTTATGAACGTGAAATAAGCTTGGAATAGTTTATGCCATGCTTTGTCACTTTCTGTCAGATGCAAATGTCACAATTACAGATAAGGACAAAGCATGGCATAAACTATTCCAAGCTTATTCCACGTTCATAAGTAAGGGGGTTATTGTGAAATAACTGGCATCTCACTCGAGATCAGTTCTTTTATACGGTCCTAAGACTAAAATGAGAGGGAAAATATTGATATTAAGCTGGTTTATAGGGAAATAACTTGGTAATGTATCTTTAATTATTACCTTTTTTGTCAATTTGCTGTAAGACCCTTTTGGAAATTTGCCAAGAAAAGTGATAAAGGAACTTCCTGTGTTTAATCAGCTGCGATTTCGATGTTTTCCCTGTTTATTTGGTATATATTGTGTATGGAGGTGTTAAGAACGATTACTGTATGGTTTTACAAGTGCGACCCCAGATATTGCCACTGTCATAGCTAAGCATTTTGATAATGATAAAGGTTAAAAAGAAAGCAAAACAAAAAAATCGACCTTACATTTGTATCTTATTCTCTCACGTAATAAGTGTATAGAGAAAGGTATAGAGCATGACAGATGTATTTGGTCGGGACAGGATTGTATATAAGAACTGTTCTAACTGTACCACCGTAAGGTCCCGTCTATCGTCTGCGGGACAGCGCACTGACGTGTCATCGACTGCTCCGTCGACCGCGTTCCCCTCCCGCGCCGCGCACACCATGGGAGCGCCGGCCTTAAAGTTGTCGATCATTACTACATCATTCTTTTAATAGATTAAGTACAATTGAATATGAAGTGAATGTCACGAACTCGTGATAATTTCAAGGCCGAATGACAGTTTTGTAACTTTAGAAGACTCCATGTAGACCTGACATCGTATCGAAAATGACATATGTTTTGTCCTTACCCTTGCTTTGCTAAGATCGGAAAAGAAAGAGGAGGACAAACAGCAATATAGCAAAATAATCGAAGAAATCATGTGGGGTCTGAAATACAACGTCCTAGGACTTAAAAGTGAAACACTGACTTGGGATATGCCTGTGTTAGCATATGAAATAACATTTTAAAACATTCCTCGGTATGAATCTATATTGTGTTTAAACAATTGTGCGATAAGTGTGTCCTGTCTTTAATCTTAAAGCCTTGGACATTATAACGGTAAACGATAAGAAGATTTTTCAAGAAATCGACTAATTTCCTGCTCAAAGCAAAGTTCAAGTGTAGTCCCGTCAACTTCAAAGTCCCGTGAAACTTGCATGCCGACAAAAGTCCTATGCCAAAAAATAGCCTTCAGTCACAAATTAAGTGTGAGAGGGATAGAGTCTTGTAGTCGATTATTCTTGCTATTTAAGTTGATGGGCTCAAGTGTTTTTATGGACCAACAAAGGATGCAAAGCTTTAACCGAAGCAGCATTGTATATGATACATATAGTTTATTTATCTACCTATAATCAAAGGTAAATCATATTCATAGAGTTTCTTATTGCGCGGAAGTGTAATTGTTTCGAGATAATTTACCTGAATTTGATCCTAGTTCGATGCATGGTAATCTGTAAAAAAAAACTAAATATGTGTAAGGACCAAAAAGTAAATTTTTACGCATTTTTTTTATGAACCTTTTCTGTTCTACTACGAAAATTTGCCATACGTTAAGATACGAGATATAAAGATACTTTTTGTCACGCAACAGAACCTATTTCGTATTTGCTGTACTGTCCTGCTAAGAGAAATTGCAGTATCTCACAGAAAATGCAATCTTATTACTAAGGCGATAGGATTGAACCTGCTTTGGCCATTGAACTTGAGATACTGCGTATTGGCTCCTCGCCCATATTTAATTTTTTAACTTGTGTCGTATTAGTGAGCAGTAGTTTAGGATCCTTTTTCGCATCGGAGTTGTTTCAACGTGCGTTTATAGAAATCATCCGGTGAATGCATTTCACACGCTTCAAATATGTGTGATTGCATATTGTGCTAAATAACAATATTTTTGCGAACAGCGATTTTGAATCAGGAATTGATGACAATTACAGTTTATAATAATATTATATTTGAAATAAAAAAATGTAGTAAATATTTAAATGAAATGTAACATGAATTGCGATTATTTATTTGTATTATGTATTCTAGTTAATTTATTGTACCCACCTATGTAAGTTTTGAGTTACGGGTCCGACTTACAATACCTTTTATGTAAAATTAATATTTTAAAAACATGGAATTAGGGTTTCATTTGTTTAAAATGAAGTTATCATTGATTTATTTTACATAAGATGTATTTAAATAAATATGAAGGTAGCTTGGACCTACTTGAAATAACCTACTTATACTTAATAACTTCTGGTTTCGGTAACGTTTACCAATTCGCAACTTCACTCTGTGAATCATAAATCAATTAAATAAAATATATCAAAATTTCGGTGTCCAGAGAATTTTGTACATTGACCTATCAACACCAACAAAGCGATGTGCAATCGCGACGGCATTACATTTACGTGCGAGCGACAGAGATAAGTAGTGACGGGTCAATGAACGCAGTTGTCTGGACTCCAAAGTTAAGGCATAGACACTTTGTTTCAAAGTTTAAAAAAAATACGGCAATTTTGTATAAAATATAAAACGGTGTCGTTAACCTTTCCAACGCCAGTAACAGATATTTCCTTCGTGGTTGACAGCGGGAAATATACCTGAGTATCTTCATCCATCCGGATCGCTACCACCATCTTATCCATTAACCACCCGCCAAGCAACAGTGTTCGCATTGTTGTGTTCCGGTGTGGGGATAAGACAACCGGTGAAATTACTAGCATAGAGGCATTCCATCTTAGTCCTCAGGGTTGGCAACGCATTTGAGGTCTTGGGATTATAGTCTTGAGAATTCAAATGTCTATGGGTCTCAGATTCCACTTACCATCAGGTGGCCTGAGTGCTCGTGTGCCTTCTGCTTAACATAAAAAAAAAGATACCGCTATTCAGGTATATTTGGCAAGGTTGACATTCGCTCTGGTTTTTTATTTGACTTAGCGTTGAAAAGGTTAAAAAAGATAGCTAAAAGCACTTTTAGTTCCGTGTAACCTTTTTTACATTTGAATTCATGTAAATAGGTGTAAATTATCTATAAATTATGTTTTTTGTATTAAATTACTGTATGCAGTAATCATGCAAAAGTAATATTTAATGGTTAATAATGTGTAAATTCAGTAAAGCTTTATTTGCGTGGTGTCCCTTTAGAATTTTCACAAAACAAATTATAGCTAAGCCATTATAAGGAGAGACATTGCTCATGTTGTACTGAAATTAATGTTTAACTTTTGAATGAAATATTGAATTGTGTAATATTTTATTTTTTGTTTCGGTTTCAGACTATGAACGATAAAATAGTAAATAAATTTAGTAGTGTTTGAAGGGCTGTGGTAATAAATTTTGGCTAAACGGTTTATTCACACATAAGCAAGCTTTTTCTTATCCTGACTTATCTATAGTATTATAATGTAAACGCTATCACGCAAAGTCTTCCAGAAGCCTTTAATAGTCATTATTATGTATAAAATGTATTTGTTACTTCATTTTACGTTCCTGAGCAAGTTCTTATAGTTATACTATTGTCTGAAGAAATGAAGAAAAGCTAAAGTACTTGTAGGGTAGTTGTTTGCAGTAAATATTATTTATTTTGCATCAGTCGATACCTTATGAAATGGGAACTATTATGATAATATTCTGATGTTAAAGTCCAACCCAGGCGTCAAAAAGAAATTAGTTTGAGGAAGAAAGCAATTTATCTGAAATGAATTATTTCCAGTAAATTAAACAGTTTGTTAAGACTATTTATAGTCTTAAATAACTATTGACTTTATACAAACCTCTGAAATAATTGCGATGTAGCTTTAAACTACCCCGATTAAATGTTTTCCATTATTTTTAACACGCGTCCGTTAAAATCATGACACCCCTCTGTTTGCGTTGGGTGTTTCCAAATAATTTCAATAAAGTGACTAAACTAAATGATTTAGTGTCTTCTTGCCATTACTGTAAGGTGTATAATTCCAATGAATATACAATGTAATTACGTTAATTTCTAATACTATTATAGCTGCTTTTTTGACGCTTGGTCTTTGGTAAATTGACGGTAATATTTGGTCACTTTATAGCCTCTGCGATAACTCGAATATTTCAACAAGGTACGAGCTACCATATCGTATAAAATAGCTAAATACGCTATACGCTATCGTTTCCCTAGTACTTTAGCTTGATTTAAAGAGAGAGCCATGAGTATCAAAACCACAAAAACAACGTTTGAAGCAAAAAATAACGTAAATACAACAAGCAACTTGTGTCACAAATATAATAAGTTACCTTGAACTATCTAAGAAACTTTTTTTTATAAAAGAAAATATTATTTATATCCTACCAGGGTATAATAACTTGTGAGGCACTCACGGCGCTCTCTCTTCTCGTGTGTTTGTTCTGATAGTTGTCGCTCAATGGTAGGATAATCGGTGCTACGTGGTTTAAGTAGGTAATTAACTGAATTTTAGTTAATTCAATTAATAATAGTAAATTGTTTGAGTATTATGTTTGTGTTTTATTATTTAACTTACCCCTTATCCCGGCCGGTAATCCAGACACGTTGCACAACCATAGTTTGTAAATACCTATGTTGGCAACAGAAAACCGATGCTAAACTTATATGTTGCGTCTGAAGGAACAGTACTAACAGCATTGTTTACTGCTGGCAACATTTTTAATATTTAGGAACTTTGTTCATGCCATTGCGTAACCATAAATTTTCTGAATATTTTTTTTTACTGTTAGTAGGACCCCGTGCAGGGTCCGTCCGTATCGCTACCACCATCTTATCCATTAACCACCCAATATTGTAATCCTGACAGGAATGGGAAAAATTGGCATTTAAAAAAAAACTAATCTTTCTCGCTGCCTGTATTTTAACCAAAAATCTGTGTATGACAATTATTATCACTTGAAAAGTTAGTTAAGGTCTCCTTAGAGCATTTTCGCGTGGCAGCAAGGGATCGAGTAGCTGCCCTTATTGACCCATCTCAACCTTCCACCCTATACGAGCCCCAATGCAAAAGAGTTCGGCTACCTACTATTTAAAATTGAAAGTAACTTTTTTTCAAAGTCAAATCTAGTTAGTAATTTTAATAGCAAGAAATAAAAAAAAGTATTGTAAAATTAATCAAGTTTATTTCCTACATAATACAAATTAAAATTATTTCTGTATTTAAATAAAAAAAATACAATTTTTCTATCAACGACAACGCATAATAGTTCGGCTATCGATCTTGAGTAGGTATGCAAAATAGTTCGCCTACCACTTAGTTGTCTCGCCTTTACTCTTAAGAACAGCCTTGATTCTCAATGGCATCGTCTCTACCAACTCTTTACACTCTTTTGGGGTTATAGACTCCCAGACAGCGACTATTTTCTCTTTTAAATCACTTTTTGACCTCGATGGAAACTTGCGTATTTTTTTTTATTTTTCACCACAATGTTTCAATGGGTGACAAATCTGGACTATACGACGGCCACTCCATAGTGGGGATTCCTTTAGACTCGAGCCAAGTCTTCGTGGTTTTCGCAGTATGGCAAGAAAAGTGTCGACATTTTCATATTTCAAGCTTGGAATAGGTGGAATTAAACTTGTTTTCAAAATGTCCTGGTATTTCACTGCATTAACCGTCCCTTCTACAAAATGCAGGCGGCCTACCCCTTGTGCCTACATGCAACCATGCATATCACCACAGACCCAGGAAACTTCACTTTTCTCTTAATGCAGTCTTTGATGAATGCTTCGTCTTTCTTTCGAATGATTTTTTTCCGTTCGTCGCCGACAGTTACTTCGAATTTTGATTCATCACTCCATATTATTTGACGCCATTGCTCAGTAGTCCAGTTTGAGTGCTCGCGAGCGAATTACAGCCTCTTCTTTTTCTGTAACTCCGTTAGTAAAGGTTTTTCCTTGGCCGTGTAAAAACCATATCCCATTCTTTTGAGAACCCTTTTGCAGGTATCCACTGAAACGTCACGCCATTTTACGGTAAGTTACCCCGCACGAGCACGGCGGTTTTGTTTGATAATTTTCTTTAAAACACGGTTTTCAGTGGCACTCGTCATACGCGGTCGACTCGACTTCTTCAAACACGAAATTGTGCCGTGTTTCTTGCGATGCTCAATGATTGACTGGACAGTACCTAGATCTTGGCAGTAATAAATCTCTGGCGATTTGGTTGGTAGATTTTCCACTCTCACTACTGGAAATTATAATTTTCCTGACTTCTTCTGTGACTGGTTTTCCGCGGCCCATGTTGCTCTTATTAATAACTTATAATAATGAAAAATACTTCATGCTATGGCAACTTAGTACATTAGTGGTGGTTCGCCACAATCGCCACCCGCCGGTGGCGCCATCTACCCTACTAGGCGAATAATATTTCATTATTGCATGGACTTGCCTAAAACTTTAGTGTTGCTGATGAATTAAAAAAAAAAACATTCTTTAGGAACCATTAAATACTGAATAATAACACAAAAAAGAAAATTTATTTACTATTGTTATTTATAAAAATACATATGCTGTTTAAAAATGGCAGAAATTATTTTACATTGAAAATAATGACAACACAATAAGTTACCTGTCTGCCTTGACATTTTTTGTCATTGTCCAACAAATTTTTAATTTCACCTACAGGATAATTACAAAGAAAAAGAATAAGAATAAAAAAGATGTCTTTTAAGGTGTGCTGCGTGCCTGGCTGCTACAACCGGACTGTAGACGGTAATTCAAATGGATGGGTCAAACACAGATTCCAAAAGAATTCGGACAAAATTCAACGGGCAATTCACTAAGAATGGGCGTACTATTCATATGATAAATGTGAAAATGTGTCTGTCTCTCCGTCTGTTAGGATTCGCTGAACTGATTTTGATGAGTACAAAGTAATACTTACTTTTCATTTCCGATTTGTTTTGTAGTTCTCGAGGGAATAGCGATCGATATACGATATCTAATCTACATTAAATTTTGATTGTGTTCGTTCGTCTGATATGTTTTCATGGCTGAACCAGCTTTTTAGCATAGAATTTACTTAATACGTTCACTGTCCCCCTACAAAACGATCTGACAATGTCACAAGACCAATGTCCATTCAGTATGGGGATGTGAACCCATAGTGGAAGCACGGACTCCTGCAAAAAAAGGTGCATGACCCCACATTGGGGGCACCCGGACAGGGAACGTGTTAAATCACTCCCATAGTCGGGGCAGAGAGCATCGAGCTCTAATTTAGGCTGCGTGCTTCACCTCTGGCCATGACATACAGCCCTAGCGAGATAGACCATAGCGAGTAGCGATGTTCTACGCTGATCTACCTACTCGTAGTCGCAGGCTAAATCTAGTTATTACTTAACCGCAGATACATTTAAATTGAATAATATTTAACATACATAGCATACTTTATTCCAGAATATATATAAATATATTTTATACCTTCTTCGGGAATTGCGATATAAACGAGTGTTCTCCGAAATGCTCGGAAATGTTCACCTTAAGCTGCGGTCCTACAGTCCGTTTTTAAACAGATTAGGCTGCGTTCAACCAGGCCGACAGGCCGTTGGAAACTATGCATCTGGTGAGACCAGAAAAAAATACTAAACTCCATTAATTCACAGTTACTTTACTTTTTGAAACCACGATTGGACCTAGAAAACTAACTCCGAACATCCAAAAGCCAAACGCTCGTACAAGAAAACGTTCTCTCGAGTTAATTATAGTTTTAAAATGTCATAGACCTTTACAAACGACGTTTACGGCGTAAGTGTCTAAATTTTTAGGGTTCCGTAGTCAAACTAGGAACTCTTATAGTTTCGCCATGACCGTCCGTCCGTCCGTCCGTCCGCTGCCTAGCGCAGAGACTCTAAGTACTTGAAAGCTGAAATTTGGCATGAATATGCAAATTAGTCACGCCAACAAAGTGGTTCACTAAAATGTTAAATTAAATTTTTAAGGTACCTCCCCTAAACGTAACGTAGGGATGTATTTTTTTTCTTGTCTACCCCATAGTGTGGGGTATCGTTGGATAGGTAGGTCTTTCAAAAACATTCCGGGTTTGTGGACACAATTTTTTGATTAAGGGATTCATTTAGGAAATATTAAGCTTTAAAGCGCAAATTTTTGTTACTTTTAGTAACTTTAAAAAGAAAATTAATTATTACACTTGTTGATTTTTATGTTTGTAGTACTTAATGTAGGTATAATATAACCCGGAGCGAAGCGAGGGCGGGTCATTGATATATTATAAATTCGTCTGCCTATCTGTCTGTCTGTCTGTCTGTCTGTCTGTCTGTCCGTCCGTCCGTCTGTCCGTCTGTCCGTCTGTCCGTCTGTCCGTCTGTCCGTCTGTCCGTCCTTCCGTCTGTCCGTCCGTCCGTCCATCCGTCCGTCCGTCCGTCCGTCTGTCTGTCTGTCTGTCTGTCTGTCTGTCTATCTATCTGATGTCAAGACTAATGATGGCATTAGTGACAAAAGAAGGGTTATATTATTTTCTTCACAACACCGTGTGATGCACAGGGTGTTTTTTTGGTCGACAACTTCCAAAGCAGGAGAGATAGTACAATTAATGCTGAATCCGAATATCTTATTAAAAAATTAAAAAACCTAAGGAAGTCAGAGAAATAGCATTTTTAATTATTCCCATTATTTTTCTTAATTGTGGTTACCATGCGTCGTGTTTACCGAGATTTTAATGACGTAATCCCCGTGCACAATGTTATGATTCATCTTTCCCTTCATACTTGTTACGGGCTTAGGACCGTCAAAGATTACAAACACGGTTTAGGTTAAAAAATTGTAGATTATTGTTGTTAAAAATCGTTCTGAAATGGCATTTAACTACAGATAACGGTATGGATTACAAAACCGCAAGAGTTTTCTTTGGCGTTTTGCCTGAATTGGAGAATAGCCTGCTTAAAACCCACTGCAAGCCCACTTTGGCCTCTTCCTTGAGCATGGCGTGGCGTTTCAAAAGTACCCCACTCGTAATAGGTTGCTAACGATAGACCTTACAGTGTAGCGCGTAATGGCCTGCCGATTAGGAAATCGTTCAGTCCAAATCCTAACGGTGTTAGCAATGTTTTGACTACTCACAAAGTAAATGTTCACAACATCAAACATTTCACGATCGTCCAGAAGTATTTTTTTCTCGCCGAGCCTTTTTTTTATCAATTAGTATAATAAAAAAATTGTTGTAACACGTTACTTAACAAGCACTCGCTTCGACACAAACACGAAACTGACGTCGCTTGCGCAGTTTTGTGAGGGTAGTAACAAACAATAACATCGTGACGATAAGCGGCCTACCCCCTTCGTAGCTACAGAAACGAGAGGTGATATATAAAAATTATATTTTTTTTGAGCTCAGAAACATGAATATAACCCCTATTGTGGAAGTTGCTGACCAAAAAAACACCCTGTATTATATATAGCTATGAAAAAAACATTACGTGTAGGTAGGTAGATAAAACACTATCATTTGGGGCACCGTTTTGGATGAATTGAACTCTAAAAGTGCCATTTTCGCTAGAGTTATTGTCTCCACTCCGTACAGCCAAAACTGTAAGTACTAAAATTATGAAAAAAGTCTTAAGAAAGCACGTAACGAAAGGTAAAGACACCAGTAGTCGACAAAGGACCAATGTTCGACATTGATTCTTACTCAAAGAAGATAAGACTTATTCATTTGTTTTGCAACAATCAATTTCCCTATGATCTTAGAATTAAAAGCTTCTGTCGATTATTGGTGCATGTCAGCTAAAAGTGTCGAACATTGGTGTTGTTACCTAATTTAAGTAGATTGAATCGGTTCTTGAGATACAGGCAACTAAAGTGTTTATACCAACTAAACACCTAAGAGATCATCAAAGAGCTTCAAATAGAAAAGACCGGTAGTTTTGTTGTGTTTGTAGTAACGGCGTCGGAACCCTACAGAGAGCGTGCTCCAAATTGTATGGAGATAATTTGAACGAATAGGATTGTCACAGGGTTACAACAAGGGTGCACGATTGTATTTTGATTTTGCCTTGGACAAGCCGAATAAGAAAATTAGACGACACGCTTAGTCCAGTTGGTAGTTAAGCGACACTACCTACCTACAGCAGGTAGTCCAGTAACTGGACAGGCAGGCAATAGGCAGAAGCTTACAAAGCTTGCGATCCCGGGTTCGATTCCCTACGATATAAGGTTATAATTATGTGTGTGACGAGCGCGACTATTTGTTTTCGAGTCTAGAATATCTTACCACGGATGCAAAAGGCCTGATGGTAAGTGGGGCATTATATAAGTTTACTTACTGAAATAGATTCTTGGAACTGTAATTAAGATACGTTCTCACGTAAAGATCTTTCTGACCATCACCTTTACCTTTCAGTATATTATGCGGTGTTATTTGATTACATATAATTATGTAGTTATGTATGTAAACACTTTACAGTACAAAAATTGAAAGAATAAAAAAAGGCTGAAAATACATATACGATTTTAATTATGTAAGACTTACTAAACCTATACGTACGAGTGTGTTATACCTAAAGCCAATAAACAATTACGTATATAGGAGTATTTATTTTATGCTTTTTATCAGTCTAGTCCGTCTATCAGTCTGCCCGTCTTTGATCTGTTGGTCTGTCCGTCTGTGCGTCTATACATCAAGCCCCTTTTTCTCTGAAATAGCTGAAACCACCGGAATTAAATTTAAAACAGGTGTAGTATTTAGTAATCCTCATGATGCCTATATCATTAGGTAATTATTTATTTACTTATATTGATTATTCATTAATAAGAATAGTTACGGCACCGAAAACAAATTGCTAGATACTCATTAGAACGGTATCATCTATACGCTCTTAAGTAATGTAGGATTATCGTTTTTAGAGTTCCGTAGACAAACTAGGAACCTTTATAGTTTCGCCATGTCTGTCCGTCCGCAGCCTAGCTCAGAGACTCTCAGTGCTAGAAAGCTGTAATTTGGCATGAATATACAAATATTAGTCACGCTAACAAAATAAGAAGATATAATTTTGAAATAAAAATGGTTTATTCCCATTTTTTACTATTTTAGTCCATGGAAGAGTGTTTATATTTTGTACTTCGATTTCCTTATTCAAATTTGTAAGACCATCATTTACTATCTTTATATCATTTTATGTATCCCAGATGATTATATATTTATTTTAGGTTTTTCAGGCATGGAATTGTTTTTGCATGTTTTATATCTATGCAGTTGGTGCTTTGTCTTGGGTAAGAAAGAGTGTTACTTTTATTTTCATCTTAAATATCTTTGTTTCTTTTTATAAGACCATAATTTACTTGCTTATTAGCATGTAACGTATATTAAATGAAATACGAAATAAATATTAATTTTAGGTCCTATTTGGCACCGGATCGTTCCGGGGGCGCCGATGGCAGTGTAAAACGAAAAAGTTGTTGTGGTGGTTGCTGCTCACATTGGTTGCCTGCGAGTATGAAATCCTGGCGCCTCTGTATTTACTATTTCAATCAATGAAAGAGTGTTCCTATTATGTTAAATGGAAATATCCTTACTGCAATTTGTTAGACCATCATTACCTACCTTAATATCAAGTTATGTATCCTAGATGAAATAACTTAATTGATTGTTTACTTTTAGGTAATTTCCTGGCATGGGGCTCTCTTTGCATGCTTTAAAGGGTACAAGAACTACAAGAGACCCGTGCAGTTGGCGCATTGTCTTGTACAAGAAAGAGTGTTCCTTTTATTTTGCGCTTAAATATCTTTGATTCAATTTGTAAGATCATTATTTTGTGGCTTATGAACAAGTCACGTATCAAAAATGAAATAAAACATAAAAAAACAACTATTTTTAGGTCCTTTGTTTTGGCACGGGATGGTTCCTGCGGCGCCGATGGCAGTGTAAAACGAGAAAGTCGTTGTGGTGGTTGCTGCTCACATTGGCGAGTATTAAACTCTAGTGCCTCTGTATTTTACTAAACACTTCATTCAATGGAATAGTGCTCCTATGATGTTGAACTAAAATTTCCTTATTCTATTTTGTAAGACAATTCTTTACTTACATAATACTTACCATGTTATGTCCAAATGTTTTTATTTTTTTATAAATTTTATGTGTTTTCTTGCGTGGGATGGACTTGGCATGTCTTAGAGGGTGGTTAGTATACGTTGTGTTTATTCCAAGCAAGAGCGCTTCCATTATATTTAACGCTTAAA
Source organism: Acleris holmiana (assembly GCA_949316455.1). NCBI lineage: Eukaryota > Metazoa > Arthropoda > Insecta > Lepidoptera > Tortricidae > Acleris > Acleris holmiana. Next base: position 13,157,647 of record OX438783.1, read on the forward strand.
ACATTATTATTTGTAAAATTTGGCTAAGTACCTTATAAATAATCATTGCATGTGTTCCACACAGGAGTAACTCAAAAAACACCCATTTTAATTTTAGGTTTATTTCTGGCTTAAGTTTGTCTCGGTAGCGACAGCAACGGGTGCAGATCGAGAGACTCGTGGTGGTGGTTGCTGCTGACCTTGGTTTCCGGTATTCCTAGTGCCTCTGTATACTATTTGCATACAGGTGGCTTTCCAAACATAGGTAATGTTCATCTCTTATTGTTTAACTATTTACTGTTACATGAATTTTAGGATACCTACATAACACGCTTGCAATCGGTTTTGTGTTTACTTAGCTCAGTGTAAGGGAAAGTAATTTGCTCGTTTTGAGATTGGAAACAGAAATGAAACAGAAATGAATAGCACTATCAAACATAGGTAATAGGAATGGCCTGAGGGCCGATTACGTTAAACCAGCCAAGTATGTTTAGTAAACTATTTTTTTTAGTAGGGAGTAGACCTTTGTGCCCGATCAACTGATTGATTTCTATTCTTTTTTTCACAAAAAACGGTAACTTCATTTCGCAGGTGGCAGCCGAGTGACTATTTTCTGCTAGTTGAAAAAGTCTGGCAGAAACTCCTTTTAACAAAGCTTTATCTTACCTTTTCTTTCTTTCTTTGATAATAATGACTTGAAACATTTGGCCTGACCTGGCTTTAAATGTTTTAACAGACGGCAGGAGTGGTTTTGGTCTTTTATGATATGAATTGCCGGACTCGTGTTATCTATTTAAATTGGTATATTGCGTTAATGGGGCAAGCTATACTATGGATCTTGACCTGTTTCCTGGTTCTGGATTAGCCTGCCTTTTGAATCTGGTTGGTGAAGAAGTAACATGATCAAAATCTCACTTCTGACACCAAGTTAAATAATGTATATCGGGTAGGTCTGAGAATCGGCCAACATCTATTTTTCATACCCCTAAGTCATGTAAAAAAAAATGCAGCGGGCAAAGCCCCTGCCCGGTCGCTAGTTATAGATAAAGTGGTGTAAAAGCACTCGAAAATTTAATAATATTAGTTTAGAATTGTTAACATTCGTCCGGAAACTATTTGAAAACACAGAATTTTATTTTAGGCTTCTCAACGGCATGCGATTTAGTTTTTCTCGAAGGCGTCGATGGTGGTGAACAAGAAAGTTGTTGTAGTGGATGCTGCATATATTGGCTGCGGGTATTCAACGCTAGTGCCGTAAATTTGCGTCGCTGGCTTTAAAATACAGGTAAAGTTTAAGCTCATATCAAACATCTCAAGCTCACGGTAAAAAACCCTAAAATTCAATTCAAATACATTTATTTCAGATTTCTCCATATGTTGTGGTAACAATTGTGATTTGTCCTTATGATTATGTTAGTAAGAGTATAGTTATAATAAATTAGCAAAAAATACGAAAAGAACCAATTAAATTAAATTAAATTTTAAATTTGCCACTACTTAGACACTCGACACGAACCTATTATGTAGTTTAGTCCCGTGTCCAAGTAAGTATAGGGCCATCCTCCCTATCAGTAGCGGTGCATGGCCAACGTACAAGCCACGTATAGGCAGCATAAAGTTCTATGTTTTGTCTCTAGGGACTTAAGTAGGTACGTAATTCTTTTAATTTCCTTGGAAAACTACATACAGCAAACTAAATGTTTGTCATGTCGTCGTAGAGCGCGGTGGCTTGGTCTTCGTTTTGGAAAGGTGTCTATCCGTATTTAGATGATACATTTTAATGTTAAAATAAACTTTGTCAGTCTGTCTGTTGGTTAAGTTTTAAACCGCTGAACCGATTCAGATGAAAATTGGGGATAGTTTGAGTTCCAGGGAAGAACATAGGGGTACTTTTATCCCGGGATTTAACAGTTTCTGAGGGAATAGCGAGAAACGACTTCTATGCGGACGAAGTCGCGGGCAACGGCTATTACTTAGTGTATAATATGACCACAAAGATAACTGTTTGTGTAGTTGCCTCATTCTACATTTGAGTGACGGGTAGTAAATGTGTGGATGTAATTTTAAATTTTCTCGACTTATTTTATTGCATTGAAAGGGAAAAATAAATTTTCTAGATTAAACGCTTTAATGACACACTATGATACCTACTCGTACCACTATCATAAGGGTAACGTTTCAAAATTGTACCTAAAAAGGAATCATTATAGGAAGACTCCGATATCTGGATTGTCACATAAATTTTTAGAATCGACCGTAAACTCGTTACCATCCTAATGACTTTGCGCAATCTAATATAAAATAACTAAAGGACTGATAATAATAATTATAATTTGGTTTTATTATTTCTAGGTTACAAGAGATTCTTGGAGGAGGTGTTGTGTCCAGAGCAAGGAAGGATGACCCAGTTATAACTAGAACACTTATTTAGACAATGATCCTGTCTGGTATAATCCGTGAAAAAGAAAATATTGACATTATGACCTGCAGTGAAGACCTGCTGTAGGTACTTCCGTTATGTAACGGGTGTTAGAGCAAAACAGTGAGTGGCGCCTCCCTTATGATGAAGATGAAGCGAAATACCCAACTCAAAGAACACCATGGCTGATCATCATAAAAAACAATATTTCTAAGATTAGTGAGTCTTTGTTTAAAAAGAGTTTATTGTCATTATTTTATAGACTTGGCCTTGACGCCGCCTTCCAAGCATCTATTAGCGAAATGTATTGGCCAACGTCGTGAAAATCAATGGTCTTGTTCCGGGAATGTCAAGCTGAAAAATAATTGACCGTTTGAGAAAGGGTTCATAGGATTGCAACCAATAATCAAAATGAAAAAATAATTAAATAAAACTATGGATAACACAGACAAAACAAGCAGGTCCTGTTTAAAAGATAGAAGCAATTTAAATGGGAAAGAGGAAAATTAACACGAAAAGGGGAAAATGCTAATAATACTAATAAATAAGAAACCATATTATATTCTTTACATGGTGCACTCGTACAATATTGTGGACAATTATATAAATTCGACTCATTTCAAAGAAAAGGGAGGCATGAAAATATCAGCGGTATTACTTACATACCTATCTACCTACTCACGAAATTAATCCTGAAGAAAGGAACGGAATTTCGAGTAAATGAAAATAAAAGCTACGGTGCAGTTACAAGTTACTTACAAGTATGAAATAACAGTGGAGTAAGATTTGTAAGATAGGGGAAGTGGAACTTTTGTTAAATACATTGGAAACAGCCAGAAGGGGTCGATTTTTGAATCACATGAATTTATTGCCTAAGCACACCAAAATGGCCGAGAATTACTGATTTGTTTATGTATATATTTTTGAAGGTCACGCCTGTCCTAATAACGAGTCCATCCAACCCACTCGTAAAGGGGGTCGCCGCCCCATCAGTTATTGTTTCTTCTTCTTTTAATTTAAGAGCCCTGCTGCTCTTGTCGGTGGAGTAATTTCCATTCAATCTTCTCTTTTCTCTGACAGCTCCTTCACCTCTCTTTACAAACGACACGTAGTTTCTCCTTCGTCTTGCTCTATCACTCTTTCCTTCAATCTTTACCTCTTTAATGTTTTTGGTTTGGTTATAATGTATAATGGTTTTATTTTTGAAACCGTAATTTTTTCAGAATTGTTATGAAACAAACCTAACCTAACCAAACGGGCTCTACGTAATGGCCTTTTAAAAATTCCTAAAAGTATTCGGTTTCAGAAATAAAACCATTATACAGGGTAGAAAAAATCTATGGGCCCTGGAGGGGAACTACCTAACTACTGCCTAAAATGTCCCAACTAAATCCTTTAGTTAGGTCATTTTACTGAAAGCAAACATACCTTTATTTTTTAAAGAAATATATCTGTAATCAACGGTCTTCTAAAATTAGCTTGTCTCACCCGGGAATCGAACCAACTAAAAATAAAAAATAAACTATTTTCGTAATATCTCCATTTTATTATTCGAATCGGTGGGATTATTGTTAAAAAAGTGAAAACTAATATTAATTTTATTTTATCATCAATACGAAGAACACATAAACATGAAACGTTTTTATAACTTAGACGGATATTAAGAAGAGAAAAGAATCTTAATAATTTAACTGATAAGTTGCTCGAAATGATCCCCTCGTTCCGGATACACAAAATTACTATTTAAATTGAAATTCATTTCGTGTAGCCAGCCCTCTGCAAAGTGTTGTGGTGTTTGCTCCCAATAACATTTTCTACCGCAACCCTTACTTCTTGTAAATGAACAGTACTAGGTATTATTAATAAAGAACTTGTAATAAATATTCAATTTGATGGGTATCTCGTACAACAGATGAGTGTAAGGTGAAATGTTTATTGGATACATTTTATCCTGTACAATAATGCTCCCAATTCGTCTAAAAAAATAGCGCGAGTTTGTTTTTTAAATTTTAGTTGGTTCGATTCCCGGTTGAGGCAGGTGAATTTTAAAAGATCTTTGAATGTAGTTATGTTTCTTTTAAAAAATAAAGGAATGTTTCCTTTTAGTAAAGTGAGCTAACTTAATAATTTAAGGTAGATCCCCTCCAGGGCCCATACATTTTTTCCACCCAGTATATTATGAACATTATGTATTATGACCCATTAGGTATTTTGAACTCTATATATTATGATACGATCCCTTTTAATAAGCATGTCGTGCTGCAATAAATGGCCAATCATCCCAATTCTTCTGGATCTCCACACACTCCAATATCTTTCTCTTCTCTTTTACTCTCGCCAATACCTCTTGATTGGATACCATCTCCGTTCTACCAATGCCTTCCATCCTTCTCCAGCACCACAGCTCAATCGCCTCCCGCCTCTCTCTATCCCCCTGTATTAGAGTCCAGTCCACGCCTCGGTTGCATATAGTGCAATACTCCATCTGCATGACATTATGTCCATTAAATTTTACTGCCTGTACATTATCATTTTTGACTTTATTAATGGGACTTTATATAAATACTAGCGACCCGCCCTCGCTTCGCTCCGGATTAAAGTATTATACATATAAACCTTCCTCTTCAATTACTGTATCTATTAAAAAAAACCGCATCAAAATCCGTTGCGTAGTTTTAAAGATTTAAGCATACATAGGGATATAGGGACAGAAAAAGCGAATTTGTTTTATACTATGTAGTGATATAAAAATTAAAATGCTGAAATCGTGCAACCCTGTCTCACTCCTTAGCTCATCCTTGCTTTTCCTGGTTTTTCCCCGATATTCATAACCGTTTCCTGATATTTGTACAATGCCATGATAATCCACCTATCACTATAATCTATTCTAGCTTGCCTAGTGTTCCCATCATCTTTCTTCAATCAACTCTATCAAAGGCTTTTTCCAAATCAAGAAGCTATATACTTATGTGCCCAAATCCATCCTTTTGTCAGCTATCGTTCGTAAAGCCAATATAGCTTCTCTTGTGCCCTTGTTTCTACCGAATCCATATTGGTCTTCGCCAATTAATTCTTCTGCTTTATTTCGCAATCGGTTTTGTATAATTTTCAGCAAGATTTTCGATGCTTATGAGATCAGACTGAGTGTTCATGTTCTTCCCATTTTCAAGAGTTTAGCTCCTTTGACAAATTTACTTTAAAATCTTTTGGCACCCATTATTTTTTACAAAAGTCAAATAATCACAAGTGGCATTCAAAAATCGACTCTCTGGGGGGCAATTTTTAAACCTCACCGACCAAAAAGGACTAACTTTGAAATCATTTTGCGCAACGGGTTACCTAATGATTCGCCGACAATTATTTGGCAGATTATTGATTGGCAGACAACGTTTCGCCGAGTAACGGTACGCCGATGGATTTGTTCGTAGATGTATTGTTTCGCAGACTAACGTTTCGTAACTCAACCTTTAGCAGCTGTTTTAGTTGGCTTATGAGTCAGTAACCTGAACCACTATTGGCAGAAATTCGTTAAGCCTATTAATCACTACACATTTTGAATGTTTGCTCGAACAACTGTTCGCTTTTAAACGGTTCAACTATTATTCATCATCATATTAACTGTTTGCCACATTTTCGTTTTGCACTGGGAATGGCATCAAATACTGCGAATGTGTCTGGATTACGCTATGACATCATTGGTGGTTTTATATGCCGTGTAATAAACACTGATTAGTGGCGGTATAAATTCTTCGTGATTTCCTTATGTACCCGCATAAGTTTTGATGTTATTATTGTTGTCATTTAGTCAAGTTACGATGAACCTTAGTATCATTTGCCCTAAGTAACTGCTCGGTTTATTAAGGGGGCACCGAGCTTTTTGCGCTCATTAACTTTAGGTATTTTATGCACTCCGTGTATGTGTGCGTATCGCACACCAGCAAGGAGCGAGCTGGAGCCATGCGCCGGCCGCGCGCCGCGCCTGCCGAGCCGTGCGCCGATCCACTAGGCGCGGAGGTTGCTAGTGTTGCTACCAATGTTTACAAAATAAAAAAACATAATCGATTCCGAATACTTTTATTAAAATATTAATGTACATGTTCCAATCGGCCATCTTCCCTCTCCGAAGGTTACCGGGAGAACCCTTTCATAGAAAGTTGACGGTAAATTTTGACGTAAATAATTTATTTTGCGTGACTTGACGCTGTCATTAGGACAGAGTTCTGGTGGTGGCTCAACAACCCCGTGATTTAATTTGACTGTATATTGAAATTAAATAAAACATAATTACCTTTATTGACAATATTCTAAGCACAAACTAAAGTGAACTTAATACCTAATGTAAAGTAATAGAACGGCTAAGTAGGGCAAAAATCCCAGTCATCGACCCTTTCTTCAAGTTATTATTTTTAACTGACTTCAAAGAAAAGGAAGTTCTCAGTTTGACCTGTATGTATGTATGTATGTTTGTCCGCGATTATCTCACGTTTGGCTGAACCGATTTTAATGCGGTTTTCAGAAAAGTATTTGTTTCACATAGGAGAAGGTTTGGTATTTTAACCGTCTTTAAAAAAAGGGTCTTAGTTTGACCCTTATGTACGAATGTTTATCCATGATTATTTCCGCAAAAACTTCAATGTCTGATTCTGATCACTATAAAGTATAAAACTAAATTGATGTTTTAAAAAACTAAAAACTTAAAGCCGCTGTATCAATCACATATTTAATGTACACACACACATGTCATGTCATGTCATGTGTGTGTCACATGTTTTTTTACTTAATGTATGTATGTATATAATGTAATGAATAATGTAAGCAGGTATCTTTAGAAAAAAATATTTGACACAAGAAACAACAATAATGAATATCGGATTTTACTTCACGGCATTATTTTGTCTATGTGAGTAAGCAATGTCATTGTCTATTTCTCCATCCACTGAAAGACAAGAAATTTGGTCCATTGGCATCCTGTAATAAAACAGAATGTTTTGATTTAACAATAATTAATTTATTAACAGAATTGGTTTTTGGATGAAATTTTGTAATCCTCATTCTTTAAAAATAATTCGTATTTGGGACTTACAATTCCATTGTGTGGTAAATTTTATAATCGATGTCAACCAATTCATTTACCCTGTAAATTTTAAAAAAATATAAAGATAATGAGGAAATTTATACTAAATTTATTAAATGTTTTCCTATGCACCTCTTACTATTTTTACGCATACCTCACCGGTTATTAGGTAACTATTCGTTTTGTAGCGAAGTGCCATCAACTGGAACATTAACCCTATAAATAAAAAAATATGAATAATTTTGCAATTTTACTCATTTGTTGAAATATAGTTGTTAGGTACTGAGTATACTTACGAAGCAACAGGAGTATTCTCTTTGTCTTCAGATTTCTGGAGATGTCTTGCTCTAGAAATATTGAAACCATCCCAAGAAGTAACAATATTATATAATTAATTATAGTAAAAAAACCTCGGGTCGTTCTAAAAAGCCTGTTTTGCCTGTAAATGTGTTTTTACAGCTAAACTATTTCTATATCTTGGTAAATATTCACCATAGAAGTGTATTTTTTATATACCTACTAATTGAAAGAACTTCGCGTGTTGTTTAAAATTACTTGTGTAAATAAACCAATTTTGACCCAAAAAGACATCAAGACTACAACTAAACGATTACAAAGTCTTAAATACAAATCGATACATCTCGAAAATCAGTCTATGTTGCTACCGATTTATTTTCTCCTCCCTTAGCGTGGCATTTTGACAACTGTCAAATCAGGTTTCTTAGAACGACTCCACTATCAGTAGGTTTACGATTTTAACTTACTTCAATTCTTCACGCAAGCGTTTAGCATTGTGCTTTTGCCAACCCCTTCTCTTCCTTTTTAGGGTTCCGTAGCCAAATGGCAAAAAACGGAACCCTTATAGATTCGTCATGTCTGTCCGTCTGTCCGTCCGTATGTCACAGCCACTTTATTCCGTAACTATAAGAGCTATACTGTGGAAACTTGGTAAGTAGATGTATTCGGTGAACCGCATTAAGATTTTCATACAAAAATAGAAAAAAAACAATAAATTTTTGGGGTTCCCCATACTTAGAACTGAAACTCAAAAATTTTTTTTTCATCAAACTCATACGTGTGGGGTATCTATGGATAGGTATTCAAAAATGATATTGAGGTTTCTATTATATTTTTTTTCTAAACTGAATAGTTTGCGCGAGAGACGCTTCCAAAGTGGAAAAATGTGTGTCCCCCCCCCCGTAACTTCTAAAATAAGGGAATGATAAATGTAAAAATAATATATGATGTACATTACCATGCAAACTTCCACCGAAAATTGGTTTGAACGAGATCTAGTAAGTAGTTTTTTTTTAATACGTCATAAAAACATTGATCAAAGCTACAACGAACTTTTATATTATGTTACTTGCTGCTACGGAACCCTTCATGGGCGAGTCCGACTCGCACTTGGCCGCTTTTTTTTGGTTGTGTTTGTTCCCCATTTAAAATAAAGTGAATAATCACAAAAATCGCGATAAACGCAACCAACCAACAAACGACACAGCCTCCACGTCCGACGGCCGAAGCAGGACTAATGCGGACATGGGGGAAACGTGACGGCTCTGGCTAAAATGGACGAAACGCGTGCGATTTTAGGTATTTCCTTCAAATTAGTAAAATAAAAACACATTTTAAAAATGTAAAGTGTAGAATATATAGAAGACGTGTAGTTTTGTTGTAAATCCAAAACTGATGATCTTCCGTGAAGTAATTACGCCGTACTAAGTGTTTATTTTGTTATGTAGAGGTATCTTTAAAACAAAATTCTATCGAGGCAAGTACAAGTAATCGTGTTTCTAAAGTGTATGATAAATAGAGTGATTCCTTAAATATCTTACATATGAATTGCATAACTAAAGCTTCAGTAAAAACAATGCAGCAGGCGATCAAACGAACGCATTTTTTTCGTAATTACGTATCGTTGCCTCGGCGCACTCTTAATAATTTATCTATTTTTAAATTGACTTTGTTGTGTTTGTTATTTACTGAGATAAAAAAAAAATAACCTCGGAGCTTGGCTCCCGCCTTGACCTTCTAACCTAACCTATCCGAGTCGGATCTGCCCTGATTAGTCTTCCATAAAAATGCAACAGTTGTACAGTTACTTAACTGAAAAATGCCGAAACCAAAATCGACTGAACCTTAAATCTACTAAACAATAATGATGCCATGTCACATCTCTGCTTATATCATGTATCGACGAACAGTTGTTCGGTAAAATGAAACAATTACGAAATAAACAATCGACTAAACGTAACTCTGCGTATCGCTTTACTGTCTACCGACTATTCGGCGAAGCAAATAATAGGCGTAACGAAATTATACCAAACGTTACTCGGCCAAAAGAAAGGTCTGCCAATAGTTGTCTGCGAAACGAAAATCTGCGTAATTAAACTAGGCGAAGCGACAGGTCACCTTTTTTGCACAACGATTTAATCGGCGGGGGGCCCACCTTTTGGATTTTATATGATAAAGGCGTTATGATAAATTAATCAAATCCGAAATGTGGGCCCGCTCGTAGATTAAATCGATCCATAAATTGATTTAAAAATTAGTCATTTTTCGTCGATGTGCTGATTTCTGATTGTCACAATTCTCTATTTTCAGTTTTGTATTTGTAATTATCATAATGTTTAGCTTAGACAATTGCTGAGGTGTAAAAGTTATCATGCAAATAGGATAGATGTGTTTTTTTTATTATTTGGGACAAGCTTGCACTGCAAAAGTCGGATATAAAAGTCAACGTCCAACATTCCCTGCCGTAGACTCAATTCACCTGGGTTAATTCACCTGGATGAACTAAGTGCACTAATTAGTAGATTTGAATACCCATAGGTGATTTGATGTTAATTAAGTACACTAATTTGTAGACTTAAATACCCTGACGCTTGTAAATAGTACTCTTTTTCTACTTTATACACCCAACAGGTGAATCAAGTATACTTAAAGTGTACTTTATGCTCCACTTCCCAGCGATAGGTGCATTAGGTATACCCTTTGTCTACTTAATACATCTAATGATTCTATATGCGATCTTTTCACACAGGTTTCTGCAGGCCTAATATGGTCGGGTTTATCGACGCAATAAAGTGTGGATAAAACAACCGTCACTCTCGCACTTACCAACTTGTTAGAAAAAGATGATTGTTTTGTCCACATTTTATCACGTTGATAAATGCGAGTATAATAGCCTCTGGCCACTTAAACAACCAAGATAAATTAAAGTACATATAATTATTAAATGACATTTAGTAAATTTCAATTTATGGACATATCTTATCGTAACATCTCTAAAAAATGACCCACACTAATGTCCCCATATAACAATTCCATTTGAGCGTCTTGGATTATTTTATCGTTGATTTGACTACTGAATTTACGTAGATTTGGTTGCCGTTTTGTACAAGAGTCTTTTTTAAAAGCTGCTATTACGTCTAGAATATTTTTATTATATCTTTTGATGCTTTTGTTTAACTTTCCATGCCAGCCTTCAACAAAATTATTTGTACGGTGCCTCTCACCGAACACGCACCATTCTTCAATGAGGTTTGACTTCATCCATTGATTTTTAAAGTACTTTAAAAAAGGTTGCAGGTGTTCAAATTTTGCAAACTGGCTCTGGACATATTGCCAGCCATCAATAATTTTATATTTAGGCAAAAGTGCTAAACTTCGGCACAGAAATACGCAGTGGCGGTTATTTTTGTCTTTAAACAATTGTAACTGTTTCGCTTTTCTCTTCAAGCTCTCCTGGAAATGGTAATAACAGCCTTTTACAGAGACTGTCGGAAAAACGGTAGCAATGCCTTTCATGGCACTTTTTTCAAAATCACACGTATATTTCTGTGGATTCCACCCGGGTATTCTTGATTTAATCATTTGGAACTAAATTTGATACGATAAGGTGCTTCTTCTATTCATCAGAGCATAAACAAGTGGCGATATATTAGTAGTTTTAGAGCCACTACCACAATCTCCGTAGATAGTATAAATTTGGGTAAACGGTGGTACGCATGCCGTAAAAGTCCCATCTCCAAAAAAATGTTTCAAACCCTCCATTAGAGTCATAGCTTTTTTTGAACAGAATATAATTATTATTTCGTCAGTATCATAATAATCAGCTAGCATAAAATCTTCAAATTTTTTTGGAATCACAATTTTGCCAACATCTTTAAAATATGCGACCTTACGGACACCTAGACATTTATTTCGTTTTCTGTATAACCCAGCTTTAACATCATCTAGAGGTGGTACGTCGCATACGAGATCGTATCCATTATCTTTTAAAGATTCTTGGGCTGCTTCATACAACTTAGGTATTGGTTCGTCTGTCGTGCAGATTTTGTCCTTACAAAGTTGCAATTGCTCAGCCCACACATTTTTGGCTGGATCGGGCACACAGCACGTTTCGTGCAAAACATTCTTGATTATTTCTTCATTCTAAAAGTAAGAAAAACATAATAGAGAACAACTAAGCTAGGTTTAAACTACTTATAGCCGCATAGCATACAAACTCGGTAACGATAAACATACCTACTTATATAGAGAAATACATACTTAAATACATAAATAGAAAACATCCATGACTCAGGAAGAAATACTCGCACTCATCATACAAGTATTTTCCCATACCGGGATTCGAATCCGGGACCGCTAGTTTTGTAGGCAGGGTCATTACACTCATTACCAACTAGGCTACCCGCGTCGCCGTCAATAACTTCGGGCAATAGCTACAATCAATAAAATAGTTACACGGATAAAACCCCCTGACATTACATAACACAAATACAATACCTGTATAGTAATAGAACCACTACACTTCCTGTTGCAACATCGCCACCAAATTGCACCACTGGCGTATTTTTTTTTTTTGTAAAATTGTCGGCCTTCGTTTAATAGGACTACACCTCGCCCTCTTTTTATAAATGTAAATTCATTCATAACTGATTCTTGACGACAATCCACAAGCAGACAGTAATGAAAGACAATAAATGACATTTATTAATTATAATGTACCTACTTCACTTTATGTTGGTTGTTTAAGTGGCCAGGAACGAAAATGCGAAAAGATCGCATATCGAATCATTGCACTAATGCACTATCGCTGGAATTGGAGCATCAAGTACACTTTTAATACCTATACTGGATTCACCTGTTGGGTGTATAGAATAGACGAAGAGTATACCTAATGCACCTATCGCTGGAATTGGAGCATCAAGTACACTTTTAGTATACTGGATTCACCAAGGTGAATTATGTATACTGATAATAAAACATTGTACTTTTAAAAACAATACTGGTGAATTACGTCTACTAATTAGTGCACTTAGTTCATCCAGGTGAATTAACCCAGGTGAATTGAGTCTACGGCAGGCAACATTCTTAGTAAGCATTGAAAATGCCCCTTACAAATTGATACCCAACCATGACGCCAACCTTAAGTAAATATTGTGCTAAATGAATGGAAAAAATGAAGTAATTTATAATCATAGTCGTAAAAAAGTGACCCATCTAAAAATAGGCTTAATAACAAAGCTCAATTTTCGGAACCTTAAGGTCTGACGTCCGTAACTATTTTTTCACTTTATGTTAATTTCTAGATTTACAATCTCTATTACTAGAGTAGGTTTACATGTTCAATATGGGTCATCATCACAATTATGCTAATTTGTATTGAAAACGTATCTTCATTAAATTGTTACTCAAATTATGTTATTGTTATGGATTTTGCAAATACTTTTAATGCGAATACAAATACTTTTGTACCTACTAGGTTTAAACACAATAAACTTCAATGTAATAAATGATTTATTTACATTTTCATATGTTTACATGACGTGTAATTAGTTGCATTCCTCGAAATCTCAAAATAAGTACGCTGCGACCTCATCTGGGGATTTAAAAAATATTCGTGTTAAAAGTAGTTAAGACGTTGTTGTAAAGTATCTTTCTTTCTTTGTTAAAAATGAGATGCCAGTAGATACGGCCGCAGCATAAGGAAGACCCATTAAATATATGATCCTTACAGAGAGAATTAGTTATATAAGCTATTAAAAACCATTGGGAAAATAATGGTCTGTACAATGGTTTTTTTTACAACCTGGTGAAATTCGCCAGGGATGTCACGGGACTTATAATTTTGTCGTTCTTAAGGGATCCTGTATTCAGTGGATGGCAGAAAAGATGTCAACTTCTCACTGGTTTATTCAAATAAGAACTGATCAGGCGCGGCGCAGCGTATTAATTAAATGCCCGTCGCTCATTTGCGAAATGGGTAAAGCCACTACTTATACTTACGGCAAACCGTTTTAATAAGTAGGTAATTAAAAAGTTCATCATTTCGCGAATGAACGATGTGTTTTAAGTATAATTATATTGTAACTGCGCCAACTTATTCAATTAACCAAAACGTATCGCGTTGACTACTTAGATCAATGTTGACTATTTTCTTTGGAGTTTATCAGTTTTCAAGGTAATTAATATTGCCATCACGCCTGATATGTTCTTTTTTGTATTACTTACACTAAATCAACCTTTAACCCCTTTTTCATATAATATTTGAACAGTGTTTAAATTATAATAGTTAATGTGTGCCAACAACGCATCTTAACTATTAGTGGTCTTTAAATACTGTTGTGATATTGTATGAATAAAGGGGTCAGCGAATAACTTACGTATGTGGTTATGTGTAAGCACGTGCCTACACACACATATGCATAGCTGAGCTTTTAACTAGACGAACTAGATGGCAGCACGTAGGTATCGCAAGAACAGAAAAAAGAGCAGAGTTACCAGTCTATACCCAAGTATACAATAGTAGTCTTTGAAATACTTGGGGTATGTACTTATATATGCCCTTTGACATGTTAAATGACAATGGGTTCCTAATTTATTTAAATCTTGTTTATTTTTTTGAGTAATAAAATTAAAGAGGCTTAACGTTAGGCATGTACGAACTATTTTGCATCAATTAAGAACCTGCCGAACTGTTTTGCGAAACCATAATATGAATTAATATATATAGGTTTTTTTTTTCTTATAATGGATTTATTATGCAATAGTGTAAAAGCAACGTTGTATTTATGGAGTATAATATTGTATAAATCGTTTGCTGCTAATGCCTTTCTAGAAATAAAACGAGTTGATATAAGATTCATATACTTAACAATCTATGACTTGACGAACTCTTTTGCATTGGGGCTCGTATATCGCGTCGTTATTTCTCCCCAAAAATTTTTTTGTGAATCCATCTTTATAATTTCAAATCCATGTCATTAATTACCTATACACTATAAAGCGGCTAACCTAGGGTCTCAGTTGGGTAGAGGGTAGAAAGGTAAAAAATAAGTTTAACTAAAAGTGCTTTATTTATAAATATCAACATGTCTTTTACATCTAATTTGCGACTCAACAATGTGACAATAACAAAATATGAAATTTAAATTTAATATAAGTGTAAGAAGATTGGCAAAAACAATGTAAAACATTGGTCTCTAAAAATTACACTATGGAGATTGCCAAGCAAACTTTTGATTGAAACTGGAAAATAACATATGTTTTGAATCTCTTTTCTCAGGAATGAAAAGAACAGATACAAAATATTTCTTTTTTGCTGCCTGGAGAAAGATAGAAAAGGTAACTACGTGACGTTATTTAAGGGCATTTTAAACCGACTTTAAAAAAAAGGAGGAGGTTCTCAATTCGGTTGTAGGTATGCTTTTTTTTCTTCAATTCATTGTTAGCATTGCATTCTCCATAGTATTTAACCTTCTTGGAGTATGCATCCAATTGCAGCTGCCACTTTAAAATATATTACCTGTCACCAAGTTTACTCTGTTTTGCCAAGCAGAAACAGTTGATCCTTCATTTAATACAACATCAACCATTACGCGCACAAATTGAGTTCATTACTAACTTCACACAAGAAACAAATCCCCAATTTTATTATACACTATTAAGCATTGTATACAATCCAATCTTGTTTATTACTTAATGTAACCCACTATAGTCGCGCCGTTATATGAGGTCCGATTCGACAGCTGCCAACATAGTATAAACTATAACCTCAAACACACTTTGTATTGAGTTGACAGCTGTCAAATAGTGCCTTTTAAAATGGCGCGACTATTATAAAGGTAGTAGAGTTTTCAATTTAAATCGTCATTTAAACATTACGACAAACTTTCTTCATTCAAACGGTGGAAGACATCACACTCAAACAATAAGATACATCGTAAATTGAGTATTTTATCATCATTATGAACATTAATATATTATGCTGGCTTTAATTAAAATTTGACATTTAAAACATAAATACATTAGATTGCATTGTAAGTTTTCTTTGCTCTATAGTGCATTTCTACTACTAAAATAAATAAAATGTTAAATATTTTATTACATTATTGTTACATTTGAGAATGCTTTCAGGAATGGTTAAAAAATAATAAAAATAATATGTTAACATTTATTTAAAATTTAATAAACTTAATAAAAACTGGACGCTGAGTGTAATTTGAACCTAAAACTTCTCTTGCTACCGCGGCCGATACCGGTACAATTATTAACTTATCTTATACAAATAAATATATTTACGTTGACAAAGGGAATTTTGAGTGAACCTATTAAAAATATCTACAATCGTTTATATAGCTGCCTCTAATTATAAAATACCTATAGAAAAACGAAACCTCTGTTGCCATTATACAAAGAGGCATTTAATCTTACACATGCTTTTTATTACTATGATTTTTCATCTACCTACTCTACGTCTTTATTATCATATGCATGCTTTACAATGTTACTCTATTATTGTTTCTGACGAAGCGAAAGCACCATTTTCTAACATATCTACAGAACGAGGGGGAAATAATCTATTTAACGCCTGCAATATGCATGTCGTTAAAACTAGCACTATTTTCCGAGTGTATTTTGAAAACATTACTAATTTCTTGGATTATTCCCATCTGTTATTACGCCGTACACAATTGTTGCTACTTTAAACTTAATTCATACATAATAATTTATATAACGGCATATTTGTACAGCAGCATGTATGTGACAGCCCTAAGAATAGAGCTCCGGTAATGTTGAGTGGATAAAAGTTGCCTAGTCCTAGTCGTTGTCAGCACTTCAACCACATACACGTCTACAGGGTGACATCAAAGACGTGATCAAAAGTGATATGACTTAATTAAGCATTAAAGTGCGATCCAAACAATTTAGGTATGCAGGTTTTTAGATGTAGTATTCAGACTTAATCACGCAATGATCAAAATTTAATAATTAATTGTAATCAGTGTGGTGTCCCTACTTGTCAGAAAGAGATACAAAGATAAAGATAGAAACAACAACAAAAAAATTGGCAATGACTGACTTGAATTGTCACTGTGACTGAAGTGTCATTAAAGTAAAATAGGATCCATAGAGGGTATGATTCTAAAAATAGGGTAACCATGATTTACTAGATCGGTGCGGTGTTTTAATTATGAGGAAAATGAACAAAAAACAGCTTTTGTTTCTTGCAACTAATATTACTTGAAAATGGCCATCAATTACCGAGTCTTTAAAACTGGTTTCTGATCACGTCTTCGTTGACACCCAGTATATCGGCTCCGTAAAGTAGAACAGGCCTCTATTCTACTGGGTAACACGATATTTATTTCGCAACGTTGACAATAACACGTCAAAAGTATTATGGTTTTACCGTAAATAATCTCGGCGTAGTTGAAAAACACAACATAAAAAACTTTTTGTACTCCTTCGTAGGCGATTTTTTAATCCACGGCAGTCTTTATCGAGACCAATACGTAAGTGCGAGAGTGACGGATGCTTTATCCACCGCGATAACATGCTCGTAAAGTCAAAAACTACAATAAAGTAGTGGAAAAAAACCGCATTCATAATGTCTTGACAATAGAATAGTGTGTATGTTAATATTTTAGAAATTTATTTTATCTTTAGTTGTACAAGTAACAAAATAATGTAGCAAATCTCATAGATACTTACTGCACACTTCCCCTCCGTCCTAAGCCCTGTACCTACTTCGTATTCCATCTCGTACTATCTATTATACCGCTTAATAATACATTGATTAAGATTTTAATAAGTAAGGTATTTTTAATTAACCTTGTATTGTACCCGATAGTTTAATACCCAGTGTCTCCTAATACTGGTAGTCATTCATAAAACTTTAAATAATTAGATGATTCAAACAAAACCTCAAATTCACATGCATACGGTAATCATGTTTTTATTAATGTATCCTATTTTACTATGATTCTGAAAAGACGTTTATTCGATTGCTTTTGCTGTTCTATTGAATTTGAATGGACATTCGTATACTGTGCCTACTTATATTTCGCATTTTTTGGCTTTATGACTTTAACTTATTCTATTTTTAATACACAATTACACAATAATGAACAGCGGAATATTAAAATAAATAAAATTAAATCACAAAAATATCATTTGGTCGGAAGAAATAAAATATAAAATAAACATTTAAAAATATCTATAAACGCTCTACGTGGTCCATACTTATCACATAATGACTATTCACTACATTGAAATAAATAATCAAAACATTTACTTCATATTACAAAAAAAAATCCTTTTTGTTCAAATTAAATGGTCACATTGTCGTTATAAGGACAAAACACAGTTAAAAAGTGGTTAGCTGATTAAGTAATTTATGGTGTTAATACAAAAACTTAAACAGCCGTTGAACACTTTTTTTGTAAATGTCAATCCATACAAAATTCATTTTAGAGTCTGCCCAGCGAATCGTGTCACGAAAAAAGGGCGGCAATTCGAAAATCAGCAGTTGGATAAGCTGGATTAGGCGATACTAAACGTAGTTGATACTATTTCATTTTGTCAGCAATGTTAAATGATTGTTTCTATCTATCAAATCCGTTTATTTAGTGTACGGACATTAATATTGGTTGCAGATTTTTTGAATTTGCCGGGCTTTTTTTGTGACACGATTCGCTGGGCAGACTCTATACATGTCGAAGGCGTGTCTAAGTTTTTTGTAAACTGGCAACACCAACGAGCGACAACAATACCGTTGAAAACGCTATAAAGCTAATTACACATTTGCTCTACTATTCGAATAGTTGTAAATCATATTAAATAAACGGTAAAACAAACCAAGAACCGGTAAAGTTGGTATCGGAACTACTCAGCCCATTACATAATATGTTTTTTTTAATTATTAGCCTACCTACAATCAAATTTTATTGAACATTAATACTATCCCTTCCCTCTGGGATAAAACAAGAAAAAAAATTAATACTATACCTATCAAGGCATTTCATAATGATTGAACATATTAATATATTTTTTAAAAACATTATTCTAAAAAGCTGCCTTTAATACTTCGTTAACTTACAAAACCAAGCTTTGGTAAAAAAAATACAACCAAAGAATTAATCTCATCGTTCCTACTGGCTCGTTTAAATAAATAATAAACAACCATAAAGTCCAACTAAAAAAAATACAATTTTCACGCGTTGAAACGTTTATCACAGATGTTAATCATTTTTATTTTTATTATTATTATTTATAGTAATTCATTCATCATCATCACTTACCAAGTTAAAATAAATTACATTTCGTTTTTTATCGGCGGATTATTATAATTATAATTATAATTGTATTATAGTGAGGAGAGAAGGAGACACTGTTATGTGCAACCGTGACAAACACCACTACTTACTGCACACTTAAACCACCCATACTTGCCGCAAAGATTCAATTAAAAAATAACATTAAAAACCAATATTAATCTTTTAAGGCCAAAACAGATACTTCCTTGATGTCAAAGCATTATATTATTTTAATTAATTTAATTAATTACCAAACTTATGTTATTATTTTGCTCACCATTTGAAAACAAGTAAGAATGAATCGAGTTTACCGTTAACAGCATCTCCCTCATTTATCTGGCTAATGGCATAATGTAGCCAGCCTAAAAAATGTTTAAAAATGGCAATGGAACCGTCCAATCAGCCAGCCTATAGTGCTCGATCATAACGCCCTGAGAATGTCCCACAGAAACGAAATTCTGTTGAACAGGGCGTAGAGAATTAAGTTCTACAACTGGTAACCTGGACGGAGTTGGTGGTCATTTCCCGCTTCCGGTTGCTGGATGAGAGGGGGCGCAAGGGGATCCTCGCTGGAAGTCAGGGTAGTTGATGG
This sequence comes from Acleris holmiana, assembly GCA_949316455.1. Lineage (NCBI taxonomy): Eukaryota > Metazoa > Arthropoda > Insecta > Lepidoptera > Tortricidae > Acleris > Acleris holmiana. The sequence continues at coordinate 13,177,320 of OX438783.1, forward strand.
TGGTACACCTGTAAAAAAAAAACGTAGGTAAGCTTCGTTTTTACTGGTTCATTAAATACCAATGAACTTAATAGCAGATTGGTCAACAAAGGGCTAAAGTAAATTATTACGATACGATATATTTATCCACTCGAGCAAAGCGAGGGTGGGTGAAAATCAAGGCTATACATGTGAGTGCCCCCTAAATTTGGCTTTTACTGCGGTCCGGCCGGATCGATAAAAATCCGATCGGATCGAAAATGACACCGGTTTGCAATCCCTACCTGCAGGTTTATTACTGTGTTACAGAAAAACTTAAATACCGAAGCGTAGCGAGCTAGTTAAGACCGCTTAAGATTAAATTACGACTATATCTAGTACCTTCGTTTTCGTCCTCTTCGGCGAGCCACTTCTGTATATCTGCGTTGTACATACGCCTTTGGAGCACCTCCTTCGTGCGCGGACGAGATCCGATAAACGTCACCTCCGTCTGCAAAACAAGAAAAAATATACATACACCTGAACGTAGAACTTCCATTTTTTAAGTCGGTTAAATATTTGTAAAAGGAAGATCAGATGCAGAAACTTTTTTCAATCTCTCAAGGGTTAGCTGGGAAAAATCCCTTAAAGGAATAAGTTCGCCTTTGTAGTTTGTTTTTAATTCATATTATTTTAGTTTATTTTTTTACAATAAAGTGTATACATACATACAATAAAGTGTATATATTTGCATAAGAAGTCAACATGCTCAAAAAATACCAGTCTTAAATAAACAACACCCTCTAAACCGATATTATCTCGTAAGATTGTAACGGTCCAGACGAACCCTGCACCCGATCACGGAATCTTTTAACCTTTTAACCCTTTGAACGCCAAGATCACCTAAAGGCGTCGTGTGCCTAACACGCTATCGACGCTTATAGTTACCACAGATACAGTGACAAATAGACCCGAGTATTTGTGACGTAAGGTTGAAATAAGCTGTGGTTTGCAGCTGTCATTGACGTGTGAGGACGACTTTTGAATCAAGTCAATGGCGGCGAAAAGGTTAAACGCGTTCGACGGATATTTCCGTCCTGGTTGACAGCGTAAAATAGAGCTCAGTTTCTATGAGGCACGGTTGATACTAGCTCGTTTTAACCCCTTATCGCATAGGCCATATATGGCTTCATGCATGTTTTATATTTTTAAATGGGTCCTTTTGATGATTTGAAGCATAATTAATGACAAAAATAAGAAGACGATGCAAAGTCTTTAAAGTTACATTTAAGTAAATTTCTAACTTATAATTTATGCAGTAAGATTCGTAGCTTTGTCAAAATTCAAATTTGGAAATGCACTTTAAAGACAGCGTTTCACTTTCTATATGCTTGGCGTTAAGGGGTTTATAAAGCCGTCAGTGGCGATTAAGTGACGACTTTTGTTTTTGACATAGCGTTGAAGAGGTTATAAAGGGTAATAAAGCGCACCCCAGCGGGGAGGTACGGCCGTAGTTCGTCAGCAAGCTCGCCGCCGGCGCCGAGCCGCGTCGCCTCCTCCCAGCTCGTGTGGACCTCCTCGTGTAACAGCTTCTCCTCTGAACAATAAACATAATATTAATAGTGTAGGTACCTACACACACACTTACACGCACGCACGCATGAAAGCATTTTTTTTATGTATCCGTTTCTCGGATGAATGTACTATTTGCTTTTTCTGTTTTATTGTTGATTTGTCTATCCTTTTGCATAAAAAAGTGCGAGGAAAAAATCAACCAATAGAATTCCTAGCCTCGCTCAGCGCAGCTCTCCTATTGGTGGATTTTTTCCTCGCACACCGCTCCGCTACCTCGCACTGCTTTGGTGGAAACGTAGCCTTATTCTACTTCAAAGTTAATTCGAAGAGATCCCATATAGGATAAGCTCGCTGTTCGCGTTTTGCATTATCTATATTGAGGCTGAAATCTCTTGTAATTTTACACACGCACACGCTCGTACGCACACACACGCATGCTCGCAAGCACGCATACACGCTAGCATAAAGCAAGCCTTGATTCGAATTTAATATGTAATATTGTGCATTCGTTTAGATTGTGTCGTCGCCTTGGCACGTGTTGCCGTTTGCCAAAGGATGCCGCCGCGTAAACAAAGAATGCGAGCGGCGGACCCGCAAGGGAATTTGGCAGTTTACATCGAATTAAATTCGTATTTTATTACAACAACTACAAGTGCATGCGGGTGTAGCGACACTACCTAAGCGAATGGACTATACATAGCTTAATCGCTACATTCATCAATCTCTTCATTCGCGTGCGTGGGACCCTGTGGTATACTGACCGTCCCGCTTGGTGGTGCTGCGTTTGTACTGGATGCGGAACCGGAAGGCCTCCAGCACGCTGGCCACCACGATGGTGAGGACCACCATCGTGAACAAGTAGAAAACCTGTCGACCAATTCAATCAAATTTCAATTATTTTTTTAACTTAAAAATGTCTTTTAGTACAGTTTACATACATACAATTCTGAATCTAAACCTTTAAGCTACGTAATTAATTAATTTCTTAGTGCCTCGTTAAAGTCTCCAAAAAGTGAGTTCATCTCTTATGGGCAATTGTGTGCGTTTTTATAACAAAATTCCCAAAAATGTACAAGGTTTGTCATTAAATAAACCAATTCAAGTTGTTTATAAAAAAACCATTTAGTTCACAAGGCCTACTACACGATTAACAATTCTATAAATGACAAAGATGCCTTTATATGTTTTTTTTTCTATTCTGATTTTGATTTTTTTTATATAATCCTGACGTATTTTTTTCTCTAGTTCTTTTTTTTTATAAAGCAAAAACGGCATTTGTGATTGTAAGTTAACATGTGCCTAATTGTTAATTTTAAATTGTAAATAAACTTTGACATAAAAAAAATGTTCTGTATGAATCTATGCGGGATAAAAAAAAATTTTTGATAACCAGGTTTCTGCAGAAAATGAAATAGAAATTCGATAAAATTATGGGTTACCCACCGAACCACCATTTTATTCTCACGTCTGTCATTCCGCGTCAAATCTTACAAGTCAGTTTTGAACCACTTCCCGCTATAATTTTGAGCCGAAATTTGGGATACAAAAAGTAAACCCACCGAAGCAGACGATGACTGTGCGAAACTAGTACAGTCAACAGCAAAAGCTTGCCAAAAAAACAGTTTTTAGACTGAAACTTATTTTCCAATGCCATGAAAAAACTTACCATGAAGTACAGCCGACTGAACTGGCCCGCCACGGTCGCGTACGCGTTCATCAGTATGAACCAGTTGTTGACGACGGTCAGCTCGAACAGCGACACCCCGCTGGTGATCAGGTTATTGAAGTTGTTCAGGTAGTAGTAGCCCAGCGCCGTGGAGCTGCTGTTGGAGAACTTGTAGAAGTCCTCCACCGTTGTGTTCCTGATATTTTTAAAACGTTAGAATAAATAAATAAAATAAAATCACAGGACAATGTCACACAAATTGACCCAGTCCCAAACTCTAGGCTTGTACTATGGGTACTAGACAACGATAAACTTACTTATATAGCGAAATATATACTTAAATACATAGAAAACATCCAAGACTCAGAAACAAATACTCGTGCTCATCCCACAAATAACCGGAATTTGAAGATAGGGATAGATAACATTTGACACTTCCTTAGGAACATGGCCCTGATGGGGAATGCTCCGCGATCGCTCAACTCAATGCATCTGCGACACAGCACCGTAAACTATGCCGCGCCGGCTATCGTGCCCCGCGTGCTCCTGCTGGAGTATGGCGTGAGACACGCGACGGCCGGGGCCGCCAACAATGCTGCTTACTGGCCATCATGCATTTGAGGAACTTCGACACTAGAGACCACACCACCACTCCATTTACTTCGATACTTGATCGAAAAATAACTAAAACCATATGTATAACCGTTCTCTTAACAAATAATTCCTCGTAGCAGTTTTTCCAGATGCAATTTTACTAATAGTTTTCTAAGATAGTTCCTCGTAGCAGTTTTTCCACTGGCGTTTTTTCTAATAGTTTTCTAAGATAGTTCCTCGTAGCAGTTTTTCCACTCGCGTCTTTCTTAATAGTTCTCTAAGATAGTTCCTCGTAGCAGTTTTTCCACTCGCGATTTTCCTAATAGTTCTCTAAGATAGTTCCTCGTAGCAGTTTTTCCACTCGCGTCTTTCTTAATAGTTCTCTAAGATAGTTCCTCGTAGCAGTTTTTCCACTCGCGATTTTCCTAATAGTTCTCTAAGATAGTTCCTCGTAGCAGTTTTTCCTAATAGTCCTCTAAGATAGTTCCTCGTAGCAGTTTTTCCACTCGCATCTTTCCTAATAGTTTTCTAAGATAGTTCCTCGTAGCAGTTTTTCCACTCCAGATTTTTTTACCTTGTTCAAGCTAATGTAAATTTTTTTTATTTAGATTTTTTTTTATTTATTATAAATTCCACATGAAAATTAAATAATCATGATATACACTTAATAAACAATACTTATCATTGACCCAATAGTATTTTTTCTATGTTTAATCAAAAATGAGTCTGACAGACTCAACCTCAGTGGAATGTTTCTAAAAAAGTCACCACAGTTGCAGAGGGTTAAGTGGACATTAAATGTAAAAAGAAACTGTATCAAAGTTAAAACATTGAAAAACTTATGGTTATTTATTATAACTCTTTAAACGATGATGTTCATAATAGTATTAATTATGATATTGATGATTCAAACTGAAATGTGTTTTTGTAAAATTGTATACAATAAATGTTTTTTACATGTGATATTGATTTTCAGTTTCAATTTTCACATTTATATAATTATAAAAAAAATCCTGGAAATTCCGCACTCAATTAAAAGAAATAATTATTTTTGGTGATTGTAACCACTCTTAGTTACGTCCTCCTGCGAAGTTTAGGCAAAGAGGCACTGCCTATTCCGACCCCTGGTAATAAGGTTGCATTTGCTACATGAGTTTTGTTTGAGCTACTGCCAGGGCAGATGTGTCTTACCATCAGGTAGTCTGCGACTTGCTTGCCTTCCTAAAACCTTGAAGAACAGGTACTTACTTGCAGCAGTTCCTGAGGTTCATGCCGGCAAACAGCTCCATCCCGACGATGGCGAAGAAGTAGTACATGACCAGCATCACGCAGCCGGCCGAGGACATGAGCGGCGTCAACAGCACCAACGTCCCGAACACATCGCGGTAGCGCTTCTTCAGCTTGTACAGACGCATCAGCCTGGAACACCAGGCTTTTTAACCATTCAATGTTTTTTTGATTGCCCAGTATAGACATGTAAAAACTACTAATTTTGTGCCAGGTATGGAAAATATGGTCAGTGTAGAGAAATTGCCTCCTATATTACAAAACTAGCTTTTTCCACGACCCCGTCCATGTAGAAGTCGTTTATCGCTATTCCCTCAGAATCCGTCCAATTTTTCGGTATAAAAAGTACCCTATGTTCGTGCCCAAAACTATGTCAACACTAAAATTTCATCTAAATCGGTTCAGCGGTTTACCCGTAAAAGCGTAACAAACAGAAAGACTTACTTTTACATTTATAATATTAGTATATACCGGGTGTTGCCTGTAATAGGAGCAATCAATTGAGGGATCGCTCCTATTACAGGCAACTCCCGGTATGTAGATACAGTGACAGTTAAGTTGATATACACGGCAAGGTCGCAAAGAAATATCACTGGGTTTCATATAAGCCACGCAACGTACACCGAGTTGACACATGTCACCTGATACTCTGCTTCCAGAAATAAGGGGCTCGTTTAAGGGTTTTTATTGTCGCCCCGAGCGGCGAGCTGCTCGCGAACCAAATTGTTGCACATAAACATGCGTAGATGAGGCAGCGTGCTCGCCGCGAGCCGACATTGTGCCTCGTTCAAAATGGCGTCGGACACGATGACAGCCGCGGCTGCGTTTATCATAATTGACCGAATTATTAACAAAAATAAAAAGTTATCGCCTCGGTAGTGGCTCATCAACTTTATCGAATTTGTACGCGCCTCGCCCACAGACAAGTTAGAACGTCTCGTTCTGCCCGCGACACGCTCAGATACACGTCCAAATTACGCGAGGCACGCACGCCTTTGAGCTCGGTCAAAAGACCGACTCTCGGCGGCGCGGCGCACAGCGCGTGAGCGCGTACGAAATTGAGCAAAATAGGTATGCCGTGCGTGTCTCAACCCGAGGCTGCTCTAATTCGTACCCACCTTAAGGTTTCTTAGTATATTGGTAGTGACGATAATGTACAATACCTCAGCGGCCTAAATATGACCACAATGAAGAGTTTAGGCGCTATGGTGAGCATGACAGCACCCATCAGAGCTAGCAGCGTGACGCTCAGGTCGAACACGTTCCAGCCGCTCTCGAGGTACATGGATAAACCAGATGCCATCATACGCAGAGCCGCTTCCACCAGGAATACTGAGGATAAGAGAGGTCAGGCTAAGCTGGTTATCCAGAAGCTGTTCAGCATATTTGTCTCAACTTCATTATTTAAGTTAGACGAACGATCAGTTGGGTAGGGGTTTACAAGGAAAAAAGATAAAAAAGAAGAAATACCAGGGCTCGCAACCAATTTAAAAGATACCGGTTAATACCGTTTTTTTTTTATGTTAAGGAGAAGGCACACGAGCACTCAGGCCACCTGATGGTACCTAAGTGAAATCTGAGACCCATAGACATTTGAATTCTCAAGATTATAATCCTAAGACCTCAAATGCGCTGCCAACCCTGAGGACTAAGATGGAATGCCTCTATGCTAGTAATTTCACCGGTTGTCTTATCCCCACACCGGAACACAACAATGCGAACTCTGTTCCTTGGCGGATGGTTAATGGATAAGATGGTGGTAGCGATCCGGACGGACCCTGCACTTTTTGTTTATTTTGGTTTTGCTCCGATTTCTTTAGGGAACGCAAACGTTTTGAGAACTTTATGTTAACCTAAATTAACCGGTTTAATCCACGAGCGGCGCGTCGTGAAATAAATTTTTTGTATTGAATAAAAACACTAAGCGGTGCTTGTTTACCGTGCGTGACGCGCGGATTCAAGGAAAAAAATAGCGAGTTATGTCGCCCGCGAGATAGACTGTCTTTTCCTGCACGGCTAGCACATGATGGCGCGCGAGATAGACTGTCTTTTCCTGATCGTTTTAATTAGACAATGACGGGTAGTCTATCTCGCGCGCCTTCGTGTGCTAGCGGGGCCGGCGATGTACTGACGCGAGAGGAAGAGCCAGGTGTCCCAGGAGGCGCACAGCAGCCGCGCGGAGTGCTGCAGGCCGCCGCCGCCCGCCTCCGCCACGCGCAGCACCATCGCCACGCCGTTGGCCACGATCAGCGCGTCTGCAACACCAATGTACAACTTATACGATACAATATTATTTAATACAATAAACTAAACTAACTAAACAATAACTTTCTTTTCTGCCCGTGTGGTTGCCGGGTTAGAATAGTGCCATTCCATGTCTTCCTGTGGATGTCGTAGAAGGCGACTAAGGGAATGAGGGCTTGCAGTACTGTCAGGCGATGGGCTTGCAACCAATCACTAATACACTGGTAAACATCTTAGCCTGTTTGTGCAAAATGTGGTTACAGAATTACCAACAACTCTTTTTGTAGTTGTTGGTATTGTGCAGCTCTGCCTACCCCACTCTGGGAATGAAGGCGTGATTGTATGTGTAGCTGACTGATTGATTGATTCGTCATCTGTCTCAAGGAAACAGGATTGATCATGACGTCGAAGCTTTAGTTCTGAAAAGAACAGTTTGTTTGTGTGCCCTGACAAGGACAGTTTGAATTGAATTGAATCTTCTGTATGCATCGAAGTATAATTATGTTCGGAGCGCGGAGCGGACGCGCAGCGGAGCGACGATGTTTTCACTTCAACAGCCAGGAGCGGAAAAGAACGATTTTCGGCGCGCGTCGATTTTATAGGCGCGCGAGATAATCAAAATACGCTTCTGCGCAGGTCGCCCGCGCATCACGCCACCTACGACCTACGCTCCGTCTCGCTCTAGACCTCTCACTCTCACTTGTAAATAGTTTACTCGTTCCTCCATAATATATGTGTGTGTATACTGTTAGCTTTAAGTAATCACTTTTTGTAAATAAATATACATTCATTTTCTTCTGTCACAACTACAAGAAGTGTTTCAATAATCTCCCTACAATTACCAACACTTCTACATATGTATGTATATAGAATAACTTTATTTCAGGGTACAAGGCCCATATTTACAAATACCTTACAGACCAATATGTAGCTTAAAATTAACACAACTATTAAAATACTTTCGCGTTATCACTCGACCCTCAGGGTAACTTTGATCTAATACGTACTCAATATTATAATGATAACGAAGTTCATGTTTAGTTCATGTTTATATGCGGCCAAAGATAATATTAATATCTGATGGATGTAGTTAGTCCTACTGATACTTTCATTACCGTCACTTACTTGTAACCCGAATAAAAGACAGTTTTCTTTTAAAATACGTTGCATAGTTTTTCCAATTACCTATTGACCTTTATTTAGTAATTAAGAAGGGAAATGTCAGCATATACAAAATGATGATCTAACAACCTCAAAGTTAAGTATTTAGCAACCACCAATATATTATTAATTTACAATTAGGCAATAGGTAAAGCACAATTTACAAATATATATGCACTATAAATTAATCATAATAAGCTCATAAAAGGCCCCCTGGGTAAACGAGCTCTACTCGGGTGTATATAGAACACACTATTAAATCACAATTCGATAGGATCGTCTCGCCTATATTATGTTATGACAAATAACCTCGGAAACCGATTTTTCGGCGGAATCCGAATTTTCCCGAAGATGACGATTTCACAGATCGATTTTTTGACCCAATCAACACCGAAGATCGTTAGCGCCGTTTTCGAAAACAAATATGGCTTGACAAAATTATAGGATTTATTGCATACTGACTTAAGTTTAAATATTTCCTTTTCTAATGCAAATACGAAAAAAAGTTTCAAAAAGTATTCCTTAATATCAGGGCTTTCATATGACACTCATTTCATCAGTTGCTGTCGATAGGCCAATTTGTCCTTTTTTTGAGACCCATAGACATTTGAATTCTCAAGACTGTGATCCTAAGAGCTCAAATGCGTTGCCAACCCTGAGGACTAGGCTGGAATGCCTCTATGCTAGTAATTTCACCGGTTGTCTTCCCACACCGGAACACAACAAAGCGAACATTGCTGCCTGGCGGGTGGTTAATGGATAAGATGGTGGTAGCGATCCGGACGGACCCTGCACAGGGTCCTACCACCACAAATTCTCCTTTTAAACTTTATTTCTACATACAAAAATGTCCCTGGTGGGCCTCTCGAGGGCAAGTAAAGTGAAAGTGTATACTTACAAATGACGTACTCGAAGTAGTCCCACTTGAGGAGGCGCGCGGCGGCGCGCGCGGCGGGCTCCAGCACGGACTCGGCGTACCACGGCGCGCGCGCGGCCTGCGGCGCCCAGCGCAGCGCGAACACCTCGTACAGGTTCAGGAACTCCGCGCGGGACAGCCCCTCCGACCCCGACTGGTTCAGCTGCTTGAACATTAGGTACACGTCGAGCCCACCTGCGAATTTAATTATCATGGTTAGGGAACCGCAAAAGTATCGAGACTTGTGTTGCGATACCTAGTATTTTCGTACTCGATATATTTTTTTAATTGCATTGTGGAGGCAAACGAGCACACAGGCCCCCTGATGGTAAGTCGAAACTGTGACCCATAGACATTCGCATTCACAAGACTGCAATCCTAAGACTGCAAATGCGTTGCCAACCCTTTGTTCCGATACTTTACTAAGTATCGATACTTTTTACCCCTCCTACATTGATTCAGACTCCATTAGGAGATTTGGGGATTCCCCTGAATCAAAGTTTGACAGGCAACACATACTACTGATTACAGTAGTATGTGTTGCCTGTTAAACTTTAATCGGGTCTTGGTATTTTGAAATGGGACGATTTCATAAATGATCTCTTATTAGTTGTTTTAGAAAACGTTGAATATTATTAACTGTTTGAACGTATCTATATTATTTTTATTTAAATAAAATTAACCGGTTTATTCCACGAGCAACGAGTCGAGAAACCAAAAGTTTTGTACTGAATAAAAACACTAAGCGGAGCTTTTATAGTGCGTGACGGATTCATTATTCTGGATTAACCGGTTTCATTAGCTCAAAACCGGTTAATTCGAAAATAACTTTAGGTTTATTTGAATAAAATGAGAAGGCTTTGCGTCAAGTACATAATAACGGTTTTAAAATAAAACCGGTATCCGAGCCCTGTTTTCAACGTTGAGAGTGGGGAACAGCTTCAATTACTAAATTACATTTATACGAAATTAAAAATCTCTAAGTATAACCCTTATGAAGTGTGGACTATTACAAATCCGTCTTGTATTTGGGTGAATCAACTTTTAAGGTACTCCCCAATTTTCGACATGTCTCACTATGTCACCTTAATTTGGTAGAATACATTTTTTTTTTGATGTGGTCAATATAATGAATAAATCAGACAATTAAACTTACTTTCTAGCCGACAATTTTAAAAATTCTTCTATAATTTACACAAATATATCAGGTAACGCAGGGGACGACGTTGTCCCCGGGTTTTGTATGAAAAACGTGCATTTTCCACTGCGTTACCATGTTTTTACAAAATTATAGAATTGGTTTATGATTATGAATAGTGAAATCCGAAAATTTGATTATCTAATTTTAACATGTGTAAACTATTATCAATCTCACATATTCTAGTAAGTTTTTATTAGCGTGTAGAAAAGGAGGACTTTAAAAGTTGATTCACCCATTTATCGCTAGCCCCACGAAGTGCCTTCAGACACGACAGTTAAACACACTATAGGTACTCACTGTAGTGCGGCGCGTAGTGCCTCATGAGCCCCACGAAGTGCCTCAGCCGGACCGCGTCGGGCGCGCGGCGCGACACGAGCAGTCTGAACGCATGTCGCGCGGCGCGACGACGGTGTAATAACAACGCGCGACATTTCTCGCGCTCTATACGAGTAAACGTCTCGTATACTACAGCTAACATCTGAAATAGATCAATAAAAACTGGTCACTGCTTTTACAAATTTGAGGTATAAATTTGCTCCTTCATTGCTATTAGTATATTTTCAATAACCGGGAACGAGGGAACTAGTGTCAAATACGTCAAACGGGAACTGGATTCAAATAAAAAGTAGCTACGAGTATTATAATGAGTAAATTATTAAAATGACAGCCACCGGGGTTTCAGTTTAAGTTACTTAGTAGTAAAAGGACTCAAGACACACTAAACACCCTTTTATTTTAAACCTTAACACTTTATTCTTACGTTGGAATAGACGGATTAAAGTACCTAGCCTATGTCAAAATCTACAGCAGCATCCTAGGCCCACCGCAGATTGAAACTAGCACGAATTCGCAACATGATGGGAGGTATTTGGTCCGTGCGCAACGACATGAAACATCACATAACTAATAAATAGGCAGCTTTTTTGCCTTCTGTTGGCAGATTGTCACCAACTGCGCCGTGTTTAGTATTTTATAAATAAATATCACAGGACAATGTCACACAAATTAACCTAGTCCCAAACTAAGCTCTAGGCTTGTACTATGGGTAGGTACTAGACAACGATAAACTCACTTATATAGAGAAATATATACTTAAATACACAGAAAACATCCAAGACTCAGGAACAAATACTCGTGCTCATCATAAAAATATCTGCCCTTACCGGGATTTGAACCTAGGACCACTAGCTTCGAAGGCAGAGTGTCGTCAAAACGTCGTTTGGAATTATACATTTAAATTCATCACGAGTAAGTTATGGTTTGGATATTTTTAAACCGTGATCTCTAGGATACTCTTCCTGAGCTAAATTCTCACTTACCAAATTCATAAGAACGTAAAGGACGGTGATGATGTAGAGGATAAAGAAGAGCGCGTACCACTTCGACTTGGCGTACGAGGGCATCATAACATCAGGGAAACTGGAGACAGGCAATAAACACATGATTGATGCTGGCACAACAAGATCACGCAACGCCCGAACTAAATCGTAGGGAATGCAAATAACCGGTAAAAACCGGTTATTAATCGTCTTTTGCATACCTAATTCGGTTGTTTACCGGTTATTTGCATTCCCTACTAAATCGTCCAATGAAACTTGGATAAATATATAAATTTACTCGTCCAATGGCGCCCTCGTTGCTTGTATAGGTTTCTAATAAACTAAAGTGTTATCTTAAAATTAAATGGTGGTTTTTTGTTGTAAAAATTAATACAGAATGTATAGCATATATGACATAGTTTAATAACCTTTAACCTTGTGTAGTGAACATATCGGATAAAGGTGGCCACATTTTTCCGTTAAGTTACTAATTCATAGTTGAATTGGTAGTAACCAGGGCATGCAAATAACCGGTTAATAACCGAATTTTGTATCCAAAAGACGGTTATTAACCGGTTTTACCGGTTATTTTCATTCCCTAGTGTTAACCTTGTAAGGCCCACCATATTTGTGTCTATCAGCAAGGAAATACAGTTCAAATACGTTTGCTCTATAATGCCACATTCAATTTTGAAACAAAAAAAAATCGTCTTTTTTCCTATTGTAATCTTTTTTTCTTAGTTTAAATTAAATTGCTTCGATTATGTACATCCTAATGCAAGTCAGGCCTTACGAGGTTAAGTTATGTCATAAATATCCTATTAATTGTGTATTCATTTGTGCAACAGTAAAACATCGTTCGATTTTAAGATAGGTAGGTAGGTAGGTAGGCATTTATTTCATATGAAAGGTACATTTCTATGTCACATAATCATAATGATTTCACAATAAGATCGTGAAAATATAAAAAATAATATTAATTCAATAAAAATCAACAAACGCAGTAAAAATGTAAAAATGAGAATTAAATTAAACAAAATAAAAATATAGCCGATTTAGTAGTCATAAATGTCAAAAAAATATTTAATAAAAAGAACAAATCAAATTAAAACTATCATGTTAACTGGTAAATTATAATAAATAAAAACAAAAACAATAAATTAATTAAACCTAGTTATCACTACATAGTTTATTAGAAAATACGCATATAGTAACGAGGGCGCAGCTGAACCAATTCGAAAAAGTATTTTTCTACTAAACTCACTTTGCCGTGGTGAGCAGGACAAACATGCTGACGAAGGAGTCGCTGATGGTGGAGAAGTGGCCGTTGTCCAGGTGCTCCGAGAACAGATAGTAGCCCAGGAGCGAGTACGTCGCCACGAAGAACATGAGCAGACCTGGGGAAAACCATTGGTGAGATAGAAGACACATCAGCCGCATCCGTAAGAAGGGACCAGGGCTCGGTTACCGGTTAAATTTTCAAACCGTTATTAGGGTGATCGCACCATTGTTGGACACTTTAAGCTGACAGGCAGCAATAATGGACACTTTACTCTTAATTCAAAGATTATAAGGTTAAAAATTGATTGTTGCAAAACAAATTAATAACCTTTATTGTCTGTAAAATTAGAGTCAAGTGTCCATCATTGGACCTTGTCCATTGCTGGTTCGATCACCCTATGTACATGACGCAAAACCTTTTCATTTCTTTTCCGTACGCATAAACCGGTTTTTATAACCGGTTTTTGGAAAAAACTTTATAAAAAGTTACTTAAGAATTAACCGGTTTAGAGGTAAAAAAAACCCGTTTAATCCAGAGGCACGTCACGCACCACAAGCAAGCGACGCTTAGTGTTTTTATTCAGTACAAAAACGTTTGGTTTCTCGACTCGCCGCTCGTGGATTAAACCGGTTGATTAAGGTTAAAATAAAGTTCTCAAAACGTTCGCGTTCCTTAGAAAAGTTCGGAGCAAAACCGAAATAAACTGGTATTACCGGTATTTTTTAAACCGGTTCCGAGACCTGGAAATGGCAGAGGTGGTATGTACCTAAGCGAGATCGGCACCCTGATATAGATACCGTGACCCAAGGTCTGTCAGCATCAAAGTAGCTAAACAGAACAACATGCTCAAAATTATCCAGACACAAAGTATTCTCATGACAATAGAGTCGAACTCTTCGGTTGCGTAGCTACTTCTGCTTCTGACACATCCCAATCTCCTCATTACATGTACAAAATGACAGGGTCACGTGACTCAAATTCTCCCAATGTCCACGAAATCACCTCGTAGGATCATCCAGGTACAATAAACAATGAAATGAATATGGGCGGGATCGTTCGGTGATCTCACTGGACATTGTGTTTTAATCGACTGTCAGCTATTTAAAATTTAAGGTTGTAAGAAAAAAAAAAAACAACTGATCATGGCTGCCATGATGGGGCAAGACGCGCAATAAAGGTCAAGGTTAATATCTATCCATTTCAAAGACAATCATAATTAGTAAGTAAATAACCCAGCAGTCTCTGCGACGTATACGCAGACTTCCTGGACCGCATTAATATTAATTATTATACATACAATGAACTCATGACAACACTGTCATAACTTGTACATTTTTATCATGTGCATGTTCCGTTTTGAAGTTGATGTATGTATATACATATATGTTTTATTTTTTACCTTGGCCAACGATTTGGTAGAAACTGTAAGTTGGACAGGAGTTTCTTAAATAAAGAAATGTGTAGCAGCGAGCGACTAAAAAATGTATTCATGAGCACTATAATGGTCACGCTTTGAAGGTCAAGGTCAACTAACCCAGCATGTCGAGAATAGGTGGCAGCGACTGCAGGATCTGTCGAATAAAGCGCCGCACGCCGCCACAGTGTCGCGTGTCGACCAGGAAAATGGGCCGCAGCGCGCGCGTCACGCGGAAGTGTGAGGACTGGCGACACAGAACTACCACGGCTTCTAGCACCATGATGAGGAGTGTTATACCCTGAAAATTGTACAGTTATTAGGGCTCGCGGAGCGTCGCGCGTGGCTCGGCGTCGAGCGTTTATAATTTTGACAGCGAAGTTTAAATGTATAACTGTGTCAAATTACAGTCAGCTAAGACTCCAAGTTAAACCGTGGACAGACAGACGGAAATGGCGAAACTAGAAGCGTTCCTAGTTTGACTTCAGAACCCTAAAAACACGAGGTAATTGTCTGAGCCTGCTCTTGAATTGTCGGGTTCTTACTCTAATTTCGTAGAACAGAACGAGACACCCACACGTTCTTCATCATCTTCCTGCACTTGTCCCACACTTAATGGGGTCGGCACAACATATTTTCTTCTTCACTCTCCGCTGTTAACTCTGCACTCACACAATCCATCCAAACCTTTTTCGGTCTTCCTCTACCCATCCACCCACATCCATCCACATGCATACTCATCTGTCATCACTCTTCTATGTTTCCTCCATCCCTCCTCTTCACCACGCCAATCTATTACTCTCCGAGACGCCCACAAACTGCCGAATAAAAATAGTAAAATAGTATAGAGAGTTACCTTGATCATGGTCCTCTTGTGCTTGAGGATCGTACTCCACCCGATCCACTTCAATTTGAGGTGCAACTCCACTCCAATGACCATCAGTGCCATCAGCTCGATCGTGCCGTGGGCCCATACTGGCAACTGAGTTAACATAAAGACAGCATATTTAAATTTAAACAAACCTATCTGCTGAAACAGCTGTAAAAATGTATATTAATATAAGTAAAATTAATTGTTTGCAACAAACAAAATCACGTATACGTATTCACGTTTAAACATAAAGCTTTACAACAAAAGATTTTCAAGTGGCACCCAACATATTAAGCAACAGAAATAGTAGATGTCCTTACCTTAAACTCATGCACAGCGGGCTCCTCAGTAAACGCCAGGAGTATGAGGACCAGGGACGCAAGTAGATCTAGGCCATGGTACCAGGGATTGTGGACCCGCAGGTAGGCAGGTAGCTCCTCAGGACTGGAAGGATGTGAGTCGAACTTCTCGTTGTTCAGGCCTTCCTAGGAGGGGTTGTAGAGTTAGGTATATTTTTATAGCATGGGGCCACCTAATATGGTAAGTGGGCACTAAGGCCCGTAGACATTAGCGAGGGGACAATCTTACACAAATTGACCTAGTCCCAAACTAAGCTCTAGGCTTATGCTATGGGCACTAGACAACGATATAAATACTTTTATATAAAAAAATACTCAAATACATAGGAAAATATTCAAGACGCATCTTGGTCACGCCTTGGCGTGGGTCGTCCCTTGCGTTGATACGCTTGTGCCGTCTCACGTGTCCAAGGTTCTGGCCACCGCAGACCACGCCCAAACCATCAAGTGCCGCAAATACGCTTCTTAAAAGCCAAATTACATATTTGCTGCACTTGCACTGGAAAATTCATAAAAGAAGTGTCAGACAAGTTAATCGGCGTCTCTGGCGACCACCAGCAAGGCTCCTTTTTTGTTCAACGACTGAGCATTGTAGTGCAACGGGGTAATGCTGCAAGCGTCCTCGGCACGATGCCTTAAGTGGGTGTAATGGAGGGTTTTATTTTATAAGTTAGTTTTGATTAAAATGTAATTGTATAATTATTTTTATATTACTGTTTTCAATAAATAATGACGTGATTTCCGGGATTTAGACGAAGAAACAAATACTCGCGCTCATCACGCAAATATTTGCCTAGGTATACCGGGACCGCTAGCTTCGGAAGCAGGGTCTCAACCAACTAGACTAACGCGTCGTCGTCGATTATTCCCTTGCTGTTGGACTCAAATACCCACACAAAAATCTCTCTGTTTCTAGTATTCGACCGTAATACCGTAGAAGGCATCTTACTGCAGCTGGTAACCACATTAAATTTAGAAGGCCTATTACTAGTATATTAGTTATTACCAGAGGGCGGAATTTCTCATGGCAAAAATTGAAATGTCATAGGGATAGAACATTTTGCTTTATCGACTTTTCCAGTTATCGATATTGTGTAATCACTAATCTCTTTATTATTTTAGTTTTGCTTTTATATTAAAATGTAAATGTCATTACTAATTCGCGTATTGTTGAAAACAATAACTAAATGTTATTGTTTTCAACAATACGTGAAGTTTTAGGATTTCATTTGTAAATATTATGTTATTTTTGTCTAAAACACATGTCTTTATTAACGGTAAATAACAAATGAAAAAAAAGCTAAATCTAAGACATAGAACTATACAATAATAATGAAAACTACACCTACATTTACCAAATACTACGTTAATCTAAAAGACTGCTACTAGACGGGAATTGTTAACATTGGAAAAATATTTTGCTAAATGTAATGTATCGATAGGAGGTATAATTCTATTTGGTAAAAGATCTTGTGCTACGTGAACCAGAACTACTTGTCGATAGTCGATAAAATACTTCGTTCTATCCCTATGACATATCAATTTTTGCCATGAGAAATTCCGCCCTCTGGTTATTACTTTGATTCAGATTCAAAAACATTAGAATTAGGTACTAGATTTAATGATTCTGAGGAGAAGATAATATTTTTATGATACGTGTCAATTTTTGGCTATTCAATATCCCTTATAATAAATTAATGTCAATGTGGTTTTACTTTAAAATTAGAGGTTTTTAGGTCTAAATTATTATTTTACTGAGTAAAAACATTTTTTTTCCGACCAGTAGCCCTTTTCACGAAGCTATAAGTTACAAATTACAAGTGGAACTCTTTTTCTAGCCAAAGGAGTCAGAAAGAGACTTCCGCTTGTAATTTGTAACTTGTAGCTTCGTGAAACCGGCCTCAGTTGTTTACTGTTATCTTAAACTTCTTAAGAGGGAGGTTTGGAAATCGCTTTGACAATTTATTACATAACTGAATGGCCCTTGGATAATAATTGCTTTTAAATAGTTTTGTTTTCATTCCCGGTAGGGAAAACTTATCCGGGCATCGAGTAGCAAAAGCACATGACTGTGTCACTAGTTTTCTTAAAAAGTATCGGATAAGTTTTGCAGACTGTTATTTTACATCCATGGAGGTTGGAAGGACGTTACCTCCAGATATATGGCGGCTTCATGGTAGTTCATCTCCCAGTGCTCGTCCTCCGACATGTGGAGCCCTGCGTGCAGCGAGGACCGGCTGCCCATGTCCAGCGAGCCATCGCCGGCGCCATCCGAGCCGGTCCGCGAGTCTGAAAACACAGTTATCATCATCAATCATCATTCATTATCACATCAGCGAAATCCCTTCCAGTGGGCCTATAAAGAGCTTATTATGCCTTCCTAAATATGTTACATGTAAAGGAGCGTCTTCTTTGAGAGCATTCGCGTGTAATGAGCATTTGGCGTCGAATATTCAAGTGGTGTGAGCCACAGTAACGCTCGGCTCAACGCCTCATTTAGATGAAAACAAAAAGAGGAAGATATGTGACCAGGCTTGAAAACCTCAATATAGGCGCTGAACACCTAATACGAGTCAGTTGTCCGGGCGCCACCGATCAGTCAACACGAGTCTCATCGAGATAGCGTAATATAAAGTTTACGCGAGTAACATGATTGCCTATACGCATACTGTCCTCTTTCGCGTCGTTTCGTGGTGTTTGCTAATGTAGACGTTGCGTCACGCATTCTTTTAGTGTTTTGTAAGGCGACAAATGTTTTCCCCATTTGCTTTACGTTAGACACGTATAGAGATATCTCCATCTCATTCCAACGAATTGCTGCGTTCCTCTTGTTAGTGACTAATTTGGGAAGGTGTAATTTATAAGCTCTTTATGGTCGAGAGTGACAGATGCTTTATCCACTGCGATAAAGGCGACCAATACGGGGGCTAGACGAAGGACTTCAATTTTAATCGAAAAAAGAGTTTGGACGAATAAAGATACGTCAGCCTTAAAAGTAGCTGCACACTTTTCTACCTTGTCGCCATAACTTTACCACCTTTGACAGATTAGTGCAGCAGTTTCTAACATGACGCAATAGAATGTACCATACCAAGTACCAACTGACTTGTCTTATTTAGTAAACACATTTATAACCCCAAAATGCTTCGTTTTATGGCTTGAACGGCCGTTTTCTGGTGAATAAAGCAACTAGACACCAAATTTTGCACACTATGTTCCTGATTTTACATCACGGATGGTTTTTAGAAAATATTGTAATTTTAGATGAAATGGGAGCATTTTGAGGTTATAAAAGTGTTTACTAAACAAGACGCAACCAAGAGGTCAACGACTGGAGCCACTAATTAAATTTAAATTAATGCCTCCAATCAGTCTAATACCGATAAATACTAAATAAATACCTATGACCTACAAACAGACGTATGTATTTTAGATTGTAGTGCATTATAATAAAATGTAGATTCCAGTCCAATATTCTATGTGTTATTCTCAGACCATTTAGAATGAACGTGCCCGAACCTAGATGCTCCTATTCCACCAACATGACAGCGACAACGACACAATGACAATTCAATGCAATTCATATATATAAACTACGCCATGTAGGTACACGGTAATAACAACGATATCGTCTTTGACGTGTTTCGGTATTGTCAACGTTTTAATAACTCCTTGATTTACGATAATGGCGACCGAGTCATAAATGATTCTTAAACACGTCAAACGCAATATCGCTATAACAGAGTAGAACAGAGGCTCTGTAAATCTCAGGTCGATGTCATGAAACGACATACCTAAGATGAAAAACCAACCAAACTTAGAAGTTAGAACCACTTGCAGACCGATCCTGTGGTCCTAATTAAAACGGATATAAATAACACCTATGTATCTATGCAAGTATAGTAAAAACTTGTACAGTCAAGTTCAAAAGTATGTATACACTTTAGTACCTTGTCTATTTAACGTCATGTTTAAACTGCCATATGAAATTATCCAAGCGATTAAAGTGACAAGGTACTAAAGTGTATACATACTTTTGAACTTGACTGTACAAAACAAAATCAAAATACAATATAAGCACGTACGTACAGATGTAGTGCATAATTGTTTTCAATCGTATTTGCTCGGAAACGATCGCATTTGTCATGCTATTTCAGTCAACCTCAGCACTTTTTGTACTGTGACCGACTGAAAAAGCAAGACACGTTCGTACGTTTCCGTGAAAATACGATGGAAAACAATTATGCAATACATCTGTAGTATAAGTTGACTTTCGTATTAAAATAGGGTATATCAGTTCCAAAACATACTGGGCCTCTATTTAACTCGTTAGAACAATATTGCTTTTTTGTTTTTAACTCGGCTGCCACTTGGAAACTGTAGAATCTCAGCACTGGATTTATACTCTTTCACTAACAATTCGCACGTACGCACGTATCAAAATTTACTGTCATGAATCGCTGACTGGAGCTTTAAAAGGGCTTCCTAACCTACCTTGCAAGCAAATAACTTCGCTATCCATATCACTATACACACTAACAGAAGGAACAATATGTGAGTAGGTACACGTACCGACCGCCACGCACCACCGATCAGTAACGCTGACAACCTCGCAAATCAGAACTACCGGTTATAAATAAATTCATAACTAGCGCTACATTAACCACAGTTAGTAGAGATGGGCCGATAATTCGGTAAATATTCGGTATTCGGCATATTCGGCAAGTGTTTCAATGTTCGTATTCAACCGAATACTTCGGTTACATTACCGGATATTTACCGAATAAACGAAGTAAATAACGAGCGAAGGTTGTTCCGTAATTCGTCGGATTGACATCCTATTTCAGCATTCGAAGCAACTACCGAAAAGCGATAAATATGCGTCAAAATTTGCAAACCAAAAAACCAGAAAAAGCAAAACCAAAAGAAAAGTCAGACTTGTTTTAGTTATGTAAAGTTTAATTCAAGCGGACCTGTCAAAACCTGTTTCTAATATTCGGCCGAATATTCGGTTCGGTAAGAGCTGAACCGAATGTTCGGCCGAATATTCGTATTCGGCAAAATCTGTATTTGACCCATCTCTAATAGTTAGTAATGCCAGCAGGGGAATAGAGGCTATAGCGGTCCCAATTCGATCACAATTAAGGGTAACTATAATTTTTAAAATTTATTATGTTCTGTTTATTTTAATTTACGACCAACCATGTCATTTATTGCACTCCATAATAATGGTAGACTAGCTGTTTCCCGCGACTCCGTCCGCGTAGAAGTCGTTTATCGCTAGTCCCTCAGGAACCGTTCAGGATTTTCGGAACAAAAAGTACCCTATGTCCCGCGGCTCAATCTTTATACCAAATTTCATCTAAATCGGTTCCGCGGTTTAACCGTCAAAGCGTAACAAACAGACAGACAGAGTTATTTTCGCATTTATAACATTACATTATAGTATAGAGGTAGATTGTAGTGACGCACACACATATGCACTTCACCTGTAAAATATATTATAATTGATACCTATCTACAGTAATGCAATAAATACTTCTTTTTTAACTATCAAGAGATGATTTTAGTACCTGAGTATGGCCTTGTGCAAAACAAAAGCTGTCTATATAAGACACGGTGTAAGTGTCTTTATGATTTAGCTGCACGAACCTCTTTGTATGGAGCCTTCATGGAACACAATAGGGGACTTTATAGGTTCACTTTAGTACCAAGAACTGGATTAAGCGTAAAAGTAAAGCATTTTAGCACTTATTGTCATTATATTTCATTTAAAAATATCTGTAGGTACTTCATTTGTTTAGGTACTCAACTAAATACAAAAAAACGGGTAACAGCATATCGGACATACACAGTATAGGGTTTCGAAGCCGCTCCTACAAACACAAAACACTATCTCAAAAAATAAGTATGAATTAATTTTCTATTTAAAGACATGTGGTGCTTTTTAGATGATTTTTAGTATTTACAAACCTTTCTTATACCTTACACGACGTTCTAATGTAAACAAGTTTAACAAAAAGCAAGTTTTTAAAACCCGATAACATGTTTTGATAATGTCGTCTATGTATGTTAGATCATACACAGATTTAGGTTACCGTCTTTCCTGTGGACACACCGAAAGTTAACGTTTTTAAGGCCTAATTTTCTGACTAGGCCCATTCCCGCAAAAACGCCGTCAGGACTGCTTTAGACCTATCATACAAAAACATAACTTATATGCACACAAGCTTTTAACTATTGACCACAGGAGAGACAACTTTTGTTTTTAAGAGTGTGTATGACCCAGTTACCCTTGATGTATTTTTTGTGTCGCAATATTGTTTTTGTTTTAATGTAAGTACCCAGTGACACTTGTGATGTTAAGACGAATCTAACGACACCCCGCTATTGAAATCGGCCCATCCATAAAGCCTCTATAGATGAGGGAACATACTTTAACATAGAGTCGGACTTACATACAGATTAAACACAACCCTCCTTTTGAGTCGGGTAAACAATAACTCTAGTTAACATGTATCGACAAAAGATTTTAGTATTCACAACTTTGTCGACGTTATCTAAATGTACCTATAACTTCAGCTCTCAGCAAAATTATAGCTTGGTAGTACAAAAACTCTTTGAGTTAAACGTACAGACGGACATGGCGAACTATGAATATTCCTTGTTGCCTACGGACCTTAAAAAGGCAATATGAGAAAAATATACATACTCAAAAAGTCGGTGAACGTAGCGTACACTGTAACGGGATCGGCGTTTTTAGAGGAATACAGAACTTGATCGAATCTCATTATTTATTATTTATTTATATATAACACAAAACGATTATAAAACTACATTTATTGTTCACTGAAGCAATCTTACTGTAATGATAAGGCTCGCCTATCTTAGTCACTTGAGAAATGTTTACTTTAGCGTTTTTGTAAATTAACCGTAATAAGCCGCGTTATGATGTACCCATTTCTTATTCAACTGCAATAACTCGAGTTTTTTTTTTATTATATTAGTAATAAAGATGTCGAATAGCGGCGGCCTTTTTCAAACAATTATACCTACTCGTAATTGTTAGTTAATTGAAAAAATGGTAGAGGTTCAAACGGGGCTCTACTCTACGTGATAAACCCACATTGCCTTTGACGTGTTATCGTATTGTTTTTAACACAGCTGCCATTACTGTCAAGTAAATAAGAGCTATCGTAACGTTGACAACACGACACGTCAAACGCAATATGGTTTTACCCAGAAAAACAAAAGAATATCTTCAAAAAATAACTTAATTAAGTTCTGTTTTGTTCAAAACCATTTGTGGAGTTGCCATTACTTTACCATACTCCATTACACGCACGGTGGTTTCCCGTGTGGTTGCCGGGTTAGAATAGTGCTTCATGTCTTCCCGTGGATGTCGTAAGAGGCGACTAACGGCCGAACCCTATATTCAAACCGCGGACAGATAGCCTTACTTCAGATTAAAATTTGACACATTTTGTATGAGCAAATGTCAAATTTCAAACCGAAGTAAGCCTTATCTATCCGCGGTTGGAATATAGGGTTCGACCGTAAGGGAATAAGGGCTTGTAGTACTGTTAGGCGAAGGGCTTGCAACCTGTCACTAATACACTAGTAAACTTCTTGGCCTGATTGTGCAAAAATTGGTTACAGAATTATAAACAAGTCTTTCTAGGGTTGCTGGTATTCCTGGTAGCTCTGCCTTCCCCACTCCGGGAATGAAGGCGTGATGTTATGTGTGTACCTATGTAGTGTGGTTTGCCTTTTTAATTGTATTACTGTTTTCTTTTGTCTTGTTTAAGTTAGTTTAGTGCTTGTGCTATGTGTGTGATCTGCCGTGGCCGCGCTGGATGGTTCCAACGGAAGATCAGCGCTGGTTGGAATGCCAGC
Organism: Acleris holmiana; assembly: GCA_949316455.1. Classification (NCBI taxonomy): domain Eukaryota; kingdom Metazoa; phylum Arthropoda; class Insecta; order Lepidoptera; family Tortricidae; genus Acleris; species Acleris holmiana. The sequence goes on from OX438783.1 coordinate 13,201,063, forward strand.
GTAACGCTGAGTTGGAACCATTTCGTGACAACACAGGTTTTTCTTTATGTCAGAATTTTGTTACTTTTTGTTTGTCACGAATAAATGTTTTTCTTTCTTTCTTTTTTTCTATTTTAATTTATGTGGTTTGCGATTTCAAAGAAATCTTGTAACAGAGCCCTAACCAGTTGTATATTTACTTACGAAACATTTGTTTAAGGTATTTTTATCTGGACATGTTTACATGGTTTCAGTGGACAAAAGTGTAAAGTCAGGTGGGGTAAGCATCTCAACGGGGCAAGTGCACCAATAATTTATTTTTTAGGAAGTATTGTTGGCTTGACGCACTAACTTTTGGCTGCTAACTCTTTTATCGTTTGTCCACGGGAACTATCATAAAATCCATCAATATAACATAGATAATAAATCCTTACTAATATTATAAATGTAAAAGCGTGGATGTTTGTTACTTTCACGCAAAAACTACTTGACGAATCATCATGAAACTTTGTACATATATTCTGGGAGGTACTAGAAGTAACATAGGATACTTTTTACTAAAAAAAACAATATATTTTTTTACAAAAATAAAAGTGTCAAGAAAAAAAAAGGCAGCGGGCGAAGCCGCTGGCGGGTCGCTAGTATAGAATAAATTAAAGAAATAAATTAATTAGCTCCTTTACTAAACTAAAAGTTAATACCACTCTGGATTAAAAATATTGTAAAAGAGGCTAAGTTTTGTAAAGAGTTAAACATTTTTTTGTTGCTGATATAATATTTACACTTAAAATGTTTTTTGATAGTTGGTATACACGCCTAGTTTACATAGTTTATAGTAGAGGCATGTAATAATATTCGTAATAATAACTCTTGACATCTAAATATGTAATTGCACTGACATTGCAGTGCTTATGTTGAGCATTTAATTTATTAGAACATTTTTGTAAATACAACATAAGGCAATAAAGTATATGACTATGACTATGACTAGAGGATAGTTTTTATCCCGAACTTTATAACAGTATCCGTGAAAAACGATAAAAGAATTAGCGGGCAAAAGTTAGTGGGTCTTGCCAAAAGTATCTCCTTACATACAGTGTGTAAATGGTATACGGGCGTTTATTGAAACTGGACATAGATTAAGACTCTACTAATCATTAACAGAAAGAATTATTTTGATTACGCTAACGTATACACCGTTATTAATTTTTGAACATACTATCGACCCGCAATGTACATCGAAGTCCATCTGTCAGGTAAGTACGTAATGTTAACTTGTGAAAATGTGTATTTCGGCTTAAGTAGCCTCAGCTTTAATAATTCTTAATTTTGAAACGTCATTAATTGCGTGTTTATTTCATTGCATTTTTCGTTATACATTGCGTGTTAAATTATTTTGTATGGTTTTTTTTTTAATTTAATTTTATCAAAAGCTGCCTAAATGTGCTCAGTAGGGGTTATACTAACCACAGTTAAAAGGAACGCCCGTATACCATTTACACACTGTATATGGTTGGAGCACTTGCCCCGTTGAGATCCCCTAGATATCTAGGATATTTAGACCTAAATACTTAATTCCATTGAAAATCCATACATCCGTTCGCGCACGGGTTATTTATTAGAATAACGCGCCTGATAAAAGAAAAACCGTTAATTTCACTGAAAGCCTGTCATTGTAATTTGTGAACTCACTGTCACTGGACAATGGCGGAATGAATCGCAGCATTAGTACAATGTCCGTAAATATTCACAAGGTCGTGGCGAATACCAATTATCGAGTAGAAATCTTACGTAAGAATTACTATTATGAGTAAAGCCACAACCACAAGAAAAGGCGCACTAAGTGTTTTTATAGGTGGATCAACTTTTCGTTGTTGTTATTCTGTCCCGTAAGCCAGGAGACAACAGTGATAGAGTTCCTTAGAAAAATGGTTATAATATACACTACTAATACGCTTGGAAGAAAACCCATAAAAGATTGACCCTTATTTAGCTGTCTCCCGGAACTCCGTCCGCGTATGTCTTTTATCGCTATTCCCCCAGGAACTGTCCAGTTTTTCGGTATAAAAAGTACCCTACGTCCTTCCCGGGAATTCAAACAATTTCCATGCCAAATTTCATTTAAATCGGCGTACACACAGACTGACGTACAGACATACAGACAGACGGTTAAAATTACTTTCACATTTATAATATTAGTATAGATATAGATGGGTATCTATCATTTCATCGAATTTCATTTCATCGAACTCTATTTTCTGCTGAAACCATTGTGTTTTCAGGGTATCTTAAACATCTAACCTAACCTAACCTACGTAGTTAATGTTTAAGATAACCTGAATACATTACGGTTTTAGCAGAAAATAGCTTTCGATGAAATGAAATTCGATGAAATGATAGATTCGTTGAAGTGAAATTCTATGAAGTGATGAGTTACTGATATAGATGTGAAATATTGATAGGCTAGCTTAGATCTCTTGTTAATGTCCATTTCTTTCGATTTGGGTGAGATGATACGTAGGGTAACAGCTGCCATAACGTCAACAATAGGTACCATTATGATATACATATAAGCAAGGAGGGCTAAGCTAATAAAATGTATACTTAATAGAGACCCAAACGCTATTCCTTCGGGGATTGTTGATGGCAAAAAAATGGAACATAAAATAACAAAAATACCACTTCACGCATATATTAGGTACAACTTCACCGTGTGGTTGCCGGGTTAGAATAGTGCCACTCCATGTCTTCCCGTGGATGTCGTGAGAGGCGACTCAGGGAATAAGGGCTTGTAGTACTGTTAGGCGATGGGCTTGAAACCTGTCACTGATACACTGGTAAACATCTTAGCCTGTTAGTGCAAAATGTGGTTACAGAATGACCAAGAAACCTTTTTTATAGTTGTTGGTATGTCTGTAGCTTTGCCTACCCCACTCTGGGAATGAAGGCGTGACGTTATTATTATTTATTTTATTATTAAAATTTAGTAACGAAAAATTGTGTAAACAAGTTTTTTTGGTATTTTTTTAATGTTTTGTATGTATGTAATCCATACTTCCATATGAAACTAAGATTATAAATATTAAAATAACTCTTGTGCGACTGTCTGTTTCTTACGCTTTCACGGATAAACCGCTGAACCGATTTCGGTGAAATTTGGTATGGAGATACCTTGAGTCCCGGGAAAGGGCATAGAATATTTTTTATCCCAGAAAATAGGCTAGTTCCCCAGAAAATAGCAATAAATTACTTCTATGCGTAGCTAATACCTTTGACTTATTTCCTACTAGCGACCCGCCCTCGCTTCGCTCCAATTTAATGTATTATACGTATAAACCCTCCTCTTGAATCACTCTATCTATTAAAACCGCGTCAAAGTCCGTTGCGTAGTTTTAAAGATCTAAGCATACATAGGGACAGACAGCGGGAACGCGGCAAGCGACTTTGGTTTGATACTGTAGTGATGACACTTTCCTCAATCCTTATCGGATACTCACATGATTTCAACCGGTACCACTTCTCTTTGAAGAAATATAAAGTTCTGTCGGTTGCACTGGTTACTTTAGACATTTCAGAGGACTCATAAAATAAACTTATCACATTTTACGCTTTACTGATGTCGAATGGCGAAGAAACTGGTGACTGCAGTGCCACAGAGGTTGACAACCTTTAGTTCAAATCTAATTAAGAACTAGCGACCCGCCCTTGCTTTACCTCGGTTTATGTGAGTATACTCTACACGTGCATAATCCAGAATTTATTATTATTTATTTATATTATAAACCTTTCCTCTTGAATCACTCTATGTATTGATGAAAACCGCGTTCAAATCCGTTGCGTAGTTTGAAAGATTTGCATACATATAGAGGGACAGACGGCGGGAAGCTATACTTCTTGAACTATCACTTATTCTGTGGCTACTTTTATACGATGTAAAGAAATAGTAGTTTGTTTTTCAAGGGACTAAAGTGAGTCATTTAGTCTTGAGTTAAACACTCTACTTTTCACTTCGATTGCGAGAAAAATAAATCTTAAATTATAACTATTTTAACGTAGACACGTAAAAAGTTACAACTTAATAGCGCTATGTTACTCTCAAGCCGTCACTGTAATGCAGAAAGAGAGCAACAAGTTAGAACATAACAAATAGTCCATAGACAATATTTCCGAATCAAAGACTGAGGCAGTGGAGGTTGTATGCCCAGCCCCAGCCTGCTCTCCACCGGCTCCAACACGCACTCCGACGACAAGGGCAACACCATCAAATGGCAACATATTTTTGGCTGTTTGTGTTTTTCCAATGCTTTTACTTATAAGGAAATTAAAAAGAAAAGTACTTTAGTCCCTAGGGAATAAAAAGTCACTTTAGTCCCTAGATATTAAATGCATCACTTTAGAGCATGAGAAGTGAAAAGATATAAACATACCTACCTACTAATCTAGAGGACGGCAGCGACTTACTACGCGTAGAGCCGTTTCCCGTTATTCGTCCTTTGTTTATTTATGAATAACTAGCGACCCACCCTCGCTTCGCTCCGGATTAAAGTATTATACATATAAACCTTCCTCTTCAATCACTCTATCTATTAAAAAAAACTGCATCAAAATCCGTTGCGTAGTTTTAAAGATTTAAGCATACATAGGGATATAGGGACAGAAAAAGCGACTTTGTTTTATACTATGTAGTGATAATAACAATTTCTTGTTCAAACTCGCGTTTATTATATTTAATTCTACACGATTTACAGAGATGCAGTCCGTTTAGTTTGAGGGATAGAATAGAAGAACGAACGGACTGAATGAATAGATGAATGAGGTCCCTCGTTTATTCCGTTTTCGGCACCAACCTTTTCTTTCCGTTGTTAAATTTCACAAAATCGAATCCTATTGCGCTTCTAAGGTACCCAAAGAAATTCCTCTTTAAAATTCAAGTACAGTCAACGGCATAAATATATTATGTATATTTTCAAGAGGCGTCATCATTTCATCGAAACACCTTTCTTCGAACGTATCATATAGCCGTAATGTTTTCAGGGTCTTAAACATCTAACCTAACCTTACGCAATTAATATTTAAGATACCCTGAAAAGTGAAAACATTATGGTTTCAGTAGAAAATAGCGTTCGATGAAATCATACATTCGATGAAGTGATGAGTTACCGTTTTCAAGACGTCATAAATATCTATACACCTTTATACCTACACTAGCAATAAGGTCCATGTATACATAATTTTGACGCGATGGCTGTTTAGATATTAATGCCCTGGACTGTACCTTGGTCGAGCGGGTTATGTTATTAGTAGTAGGCAGAGCTAAGTACAAGAATAAGTAATAAGTTTTAGATTATTGTTCCAATCGCTCTCTTCTTCCTCTGTAGCATTATATTCGTTTCTCTAATCTAGTTTAAATATTGACCATTCAGCACCAAATCGTACATTTACATCTTAAATATAAAAAAAAAAAAATCGCATGTCTCGAGAGCAGCTGAACCGATTTTGCTAATTCTAATCTTATTGTGTTTGTTACTGTCAGGAGAAGGTTCTTATGGAAGAAAAAAACCGAAAAATCCAACGGGAAAATCAGAAATTTGCAGCGGGGCGAAGCCGCTGGCGGGCTGCCTATAATAATTATCTTATGTGTTAGTAAACATGTATTATCATCATTATCTTTAATTAAAACGTGACTGATCTAAGAATGTATTAATTTAATTATAAATATTTTTTTAAATATTAACCTTTGCGCGCGACTGCGTCCACGTAGTTGTCGTTTATCGCTATTCCTTCGTGAACTGTCCACTTTTTCGGGACAAACAGTAGCCTATGTGTTATTCCAGACTATAATCTATGTCTGTGCCAAATTTCATCCAGATTCGTCCAGCCGTTCTTATGTGAGTAACAAACATCCAAACTGTCACATTTTTAACAGGAGTGTAGTAAGAAGTAAGATTTCTCAGTTTCTCATAAAGGTTTGTTAGCTCTGTCTGATAACAGATGTGAGCTGTCATGATAAGATTGATAAGCGAGAACCCGTTTAAATAGCTAGATAGTTAACACAGCGTTGCGCGGCGCTATGTGCGCGTGCGCTTGTTTTGAGGAAATAGAATCATATTCATAGAATCACTTATTGCTATCAAGTTTATTACAATTATATAGGTGGTTAGTAGTAGGTACTTGATACTCTGTCAGGGCAATATCCAACATCTTATCAACTTTAATATTATTTATTTTAATATTGATATTGAATTTTAAAGTTTCTATAATCACACCTTCATTCCCAGAGTGGGGTAGGCAGAGCTACAAAAATACCAACAACTCTAAAAAAGACTTTTTGATAATTCTGTAACCACATTTGGCACAGTCAGGCTAAGATGTTGACCAGTGTATTAGTGACAGGTTGCAAGCCCATCACCTAACAGTACTACAAGCCCTCATTCCCTTAGCAGCCTCTTATGACATACTTAGATATAAGTTTGTATTATTTTTTTATAAATGGATTAGGATAAGGACTATTCAATTAACATGCACTGTTAAATGAACATAACCCTGTGGGGATCATATCACAATGTTTAAAGTTCAAAATACATAATGGGTCATCATACATTATGGTCATAATATATAATGATTTTATTTCTGCAACCGTCAACTTTTTAGGGTTTTTAAAGGGTCATATAGATCCCATTAGGTTAGGTTAGGTTTGTTTTATAACAATCCTGAAAACTGTACGGTTTCAGAAATAAAACCATTATGTATTATGACCATTATGTACAAGACCCATTATGTGTTTTGAACTTTATATTATATATTATTATGATACATACCCAACCCCATGAGGCCACAAACAGGGAGATTTTTGTAAGTGGTAATTTGAATCTACCATCAAGGAAATACAGTTCAATTACCTTTGATCTTTAATGCCATTTTCAGTTCAAACAAATCAAAATGAACTTTATACTTATTATAATAAAGTTAAAACTTAATTGCCTCTATTATGTAACTCCTATAGAGCACCGGATCTGATGAGGTCAAAATAAAGCATGAATTCTTATTTTTGTTGCATATTAAAATTATTCTAATCAGAAAAATATTCCCTTTATGTCCAAAGAAATACATTTTGTCACGATTTCCTTTATCAACTGTTTTAGGTATTTAATCATTCATAATAGAAAATAACACAGGAAACTAATTGAATCCATCTATTTGCTGTATAAATGTATCGTAAATAACGTAACAGACATGAACTAAATATTGAAAAAAACATAAACAAATAATTAAATACACTTTCTCAATTGTTACATTGTCACATTTGTAACTTTCATAGATCATTTTATATGTAATTTATGTTATAACTGTGCATGGATATCTATTTGTTTACCTGATAATGATTACATTTACAAATAACAAAAAGGACCAACTTTTTCTGTGCCTGTAAACTACATCTCCTTCTTTTATTTTTTATGGCAATGAGAAGGCAAACGAGCACACAGGCCACCTGATGGTAAGTGGAAACTGTGACCCATAGACATTCGCATTCACAAGACTGCAAATACGTATAAGAGTAATAAGTTAAGTTCCTACTACAAAAATATGGATTATGCGGCTGGAGCTTTTTTTTTAGATTTAGGGTTTTAGTTTTTGTTGATTTGTTTCTTTTCAGTAAGGTACCTATGTAATAGGTTTTATTCTAAGCCAACCACCACTTTGATGTCATTAGTAATTTAATACCTAAAACCAAGTTTTCTTTGTTTTAAATAGGTTTCGCAGGCTCAGCTCTGCTGATCCAATTGAACAATAATTGAGCATAGGTACTACTTTTTCATGCCGGGGGTAAGCAGTGTAGGTCAGATCTAACTGGATATACCTACCTAACAATGAAGGTCAGAAAACAGACTCAACCACCATTTCGTGCCGTCTTTACTATCTTTGACGCTCAGTCGAGGATATTAGAAATGGAATTAGATTCTCCCAAGGTTAATTTTTTAATGTTTTTTATGATCTACTTATAATTAAAATAATCTTATGCTTGTAAGCATGCAAAAAGCGAGCCATGCAAGGAATTTGCAAACTACATGCTTTTGTAACGATTTCAAACACTGCAAACTTGGAATCGGGGTCAACTAATGTGCATTGTTTTTAATACAAGTCAGTTTAGAGGGCTATGACTCATAGATCTACGTCATTATCCCTTTAAGGTAATACCGAATAGTTGATCGATCGGAAAAGACAACGATACAAGTGACCGTACAGTGTTAGTGCTTAAATTAGCGAATTGATTAAAACAAATGTTAATATGCACAACAAAATGTATTGTAAGTACAAGGAAAGCGTACATGGTTGGGTTTTGCGGCTACAGTGCATTATAAATTCATAGCTTGATGTTTACTTGTGACGTTTGAGCCGTAATTGTTGATGCTGGTGTTTGCAAAATCGTCACTGAACCTTTTATAGCCGTCGGACGGCGTCGACGGGCTCCGCAACGAAGCCATTTTTCATCACTAATTATTTTTTAATTTTTTTTATTTAAAAGTTTGACGTTTTCATTAGTGTTGCCAGTAAAAACAAATAAGGAAGAGAATTACCTAACACGAAGTCTTAAAATATGAATCATCGATTTATTAGTTTTCTTTTTTTAGTATAATATATTAATAATTTATTTAATTACTTTACAAACTATGTAAATAACTAGAAAACTTAGGTTAATAACCATAGCCAATAAGACTGGATCGAGAAACCGAAAGATATGAAAATTGTACATCACTATCATTCCATAGACAAATATTTTTATCTCTGTCAATTTCTTTTTCTTTAGCCCGGTTGGAATGTGAGTGGGAATTGTATTTTATGAAAATAAATCCATTTGAATAAGCTTTAATTCGTGCTATTAGTGTAATTTCGCGTATGATTATTAAGCTACAGGCTAGGTACAAGTGATATTGTGTCATATTTTAATTCAGACTAAAAGTTAAACTCGAAATTTTTGTGCTGAAATTTTGACGTTACCGACTAACAAGTGCTTATTTCGTGTTTAAATTGTGATTTGCTTAAATTTAAACTCCTCCATAGCTATATCAAGTTCTACAGTAACCAGTGATAAGATATTCAATTATTCTGGCGTGTCAAAACAGTTCTAACCTATAAAATAAGTTCAGGTGGTGTTGTGTTATTGAGGTTGGTTTCTGTTTGTGCAGTTAAATCATGGCTCCACCACAGCCCAAGGCGGCGGCCAAGCCCGCTGCTGCCCCTGCCGGCGGCGTGAAGAAGGCCAAGGTTGGCAAGCCCCGAAATCACGACCTGGGCAATGGAATTGTTCGCTTTTCTAAGTCAAAGATGTATCATAAGAAGGTAAGATATATCTCACACAAGTTATCATTGTTTCAATAATTTCCAATACTATTTCTCGAGTGTTTATAAATTTATCAACAAGTAATATTGGAGGGAGCAAGCTAGTAAGTACCCTATGACCAGTTTCTAACCTACAATAATAACATATCCGTGGCTGGCGTGAATACATTGATAACTCGTTGAAAAGGAATGAAGTAATATGCAATTTGTTCTAAATATTTATTTCACTAACTTTTCATCTCGACTTATCAACGTATTCACGCCATGCACGGATATACAGTGATATCCTGCATAATTTTACAGTAATACTAACTTATTTACATATGTACATAACATCACACCTTAATTTCCAGAATGGGGTAGGCAGAAATAATAATAATAATAATAATAATAATATCACGGGACAATGTCACACAAATTGGCCTAGTCCCAAACTAAGCTCTAGGCTTGTGCTATGGGTACTAGACAACGATAAACTTACTTATATAGAGAAATATATACTTAAATACATAGAAAACATCCAAGACTCAGGAACAAATACTCGTGCTCATCACACAAATATCTGCCCTTACCGGGATTTGAACCCAGGACCCCTAGCTTCGAAGGCAGGGTCACTCCCAACTAGGCTAGCGTGTCGTCAATACGGGTTCAGTTTTAAAAATATCCAATTATTTCAGGCCCTATATAAGTTTGTTGGTAAGAAGAACCCCAAAGCTGAGAAGCCTAAAAAGCCCTCGGCAGTGGTGAAGCAGATTGGAGGTGACAAGAACGGAGGCTCCCGCACTGTGTTACTGAAGCGCAGAAAGTCCTTCTACCCCACTCAGGACAAGTAAGTAATTTTTCAGTACATACATATATATAAAATCACGCCTTCATTCCCAGAATGGGGTAGGTAGAGCTACAAAAATACCAACAACTCTAAAAAGACTTGTCTTCATTGTATTTTTCTTTTCTGTTTTATTTTGTACAATAAAGTGTTTACATACATACTTTTTGATAATTCTGTAACCACATTTTGCACAATCAGGCCAAGAAGTTTACTAGTGTATTAGTGACAGGTTGCAAGCCCATTGCCTAACAGAACTACAAGCCCTTATTCCCTTAGTTGCCTCTTACGACATCCACGGGAAGACATGGAGTGGCACTATTCTAACCCGGCATCCACTTGGGTATTTTTCAGTAAACTTTAGTTTTATTCATTACCGCATAGCTGTAATTCACTAGTGAAATGAATGAATAGTTTTCATAACCACACAATGATTTAGTGTGACGCTGCTAATGGTGCATTCTTAGTTACACTCTTACGATCAGCATCTGGCTAAAACAAATCTAGCTCTTGTTTTTGTTTACAATTAATTTTAAGGTGGGCAGGAATTAGTGCAGCCTTGGGTTGAGGCACTCACATAACTTGGTTGTGTATCTGAGCCACGAGCAGAATGACAAGTTCTAAGTTGTCTGTGGGTGAGGTGTGTACAAATTTGATATTAAAGTTGCTGAGCCGTTCCACCACCAAGGAAATTTCTTCTTCTTTTTGTTAATAATTCAGTGAATTATGAATATTTTGATAAACGCCGCTGTGGCTGTTATCATGTCTGACGCCGTTTTGAACGACGCACGTCGGCCCGCGGCGAGCACGCTGCCTCACCCGCGCTTGTTTATGTGCCACAATTTGGCTCGCGAACAGCTCGCCGCGCAGGGCTAGCATGCCTCAGGCTGAGCCGCTCAAATTCATACCCAGGTTTACCTGAGCAATGATGATTGTGCTTTGAATTATTCTGTTTAATAAAAACATACAAGAACCCCCACCATGCCTTTGTACATCTTTTATTTTTATTCATTGTATTGTTTTGGTTTTTCTTTTGTACAATAAAGTGTTTACATACATACATACATACATACATACAAGAACTCTTGAAAATGTGATACCTTTATATGCCCTTTCTTGGTGAAACAAAAAAGTTACCACATACAGTGAATGGTTCCATAGCTGGGATGAACGTTCATGGTTCAATTTTTTTTATTAAAATCTCAAAAACTACACAGCGTATCGTGTTCAAAACAATTTTGGTTGGAAGTATTTTGTATGTTCTACTGTAATTTTTATTGGAATGTTCTATTTAACAGTTCAAAAGCCAACACCGGACAGAATTTTTACGACTTTAGAAGCGTATATCTCGCCAACTGTTCACTTACGTAAAAAAGTCACTTAAAAACCTCATTTTGGATAATTTTGGAAGCCCTATCTAAAAATACCCCACACGCTGATGTAACTCAAAAATTATTTTCGTCCCCTAGTTAAATGTATGGAGTGCCACCCCTAAACATGTTTTTTTTTTCAATTTTACTACATCATTGTATAGCGGTTCATTGAATACATCTATCCTCCAAATTTCATTTATATAGTGCCAATAGGCTCTCGAGTAAAATGGCTGTGACATACAGACATACAGACAGACGGACGGACGGACATGACGAAATTATAAGGGTTCCGTTTTTGCCATTCGGCTCGGGAACCCTAAAAAAGATAAGAATGATATAGAAATTAAGATGTCAATGTTATGGTATGTATCATATATGACACATCGCCAAGAAAAGTGAAATACTACCCTCATATGCCAATAGGTGGTATATCAATTCAATCCCCATCTGTTAGTAATATAGTTGCGCTTGCTACAGGAGTTTGGTCTGAGATATCAACATTTAAATTATAGCATTTTAGTTCATTATCATGACTCAACTGACTAAAGTTACCATTTCTTAATTTTAGTCCTTAACCTTTTCGCCGCCCGTGACTGCTAGAAACCATAGCTAATATCAACCTTCCTCAAATACACTTAGGTCTAATTTACGCTGTCAACCATGATGGCTGCAGCAGTCAGTCAGTCATTCTGGTGGCTAAAACGTTAACTAAGTACACTTTATTTGAAAACTGCTATATAACATTTTACAAACATACATAACATCATGCCTTCATTTCCAGAGTGGGGTAGGCAGAGCTACAGAAATGCCAACAACTCTTAAAAGACTTTTTTATACTTGTATAACCACATTTTGCGTAATCAGGCCAAGAAGTTTACTAGAGTATTAGTGTCAGGTTGCAAGCCCATCGCCAAACAGTACTACAAGCCTTTATTGTCACTGTGATATTTATTAATTACTGGTATTTTTTAATTTTATTATTTTTTCAGGATCGCCTTCCGCCCCCACCACAAGTCGTTCAGCAAGCACGTGCGCCGGACGCGGCCCAACCTGACGCGCGGCACCGTGTGCATCCTGCTGGCTGGCCGCCACGCCGGCAAGCGCGTGGTGCTGCTCGGAGTGCTGCCTAGCGGTCTGCTGCTGGTCACCGGACCCTTCGCAGTGAGTTTATTATACTAGTGTCTTAACCCTCTGCGACTTATGTGACATCTATCAGACCCCGCCAAAAGAAATCGCCTTATAGCGTGAAATAGCTCTGTATCACTCAGTAACTTCTTCAAGGGGCATGAAAAATCCTGATTCAAGTTAATTCCTTTTTTTTTATTTAAAAGCCCATATACATGTTAATTATAAATTCCACATGAAAATTTAAGAATCATGCTATGCAACTGCATGCAAATAGCATCCTGAAAATGATAGCAGGGAGGTGGGATTCGGATATTCTCCGCCGATACACCGACCTTCATGTCTTACGACCCTGAGATAGGCTTTGTAAATGTAAATTTCAATATTATTGTACTAACGTAGTTTTATAAGTGTTTTTGTACCTAACAACCTATGGATCTGAGAATCTGAAAATAAATAATTTTTATTTTTATTTTTATTTTATTTTATTTATATGCACTAAATAATCTTATCATTGACCCATTAGTATTTTTCCTATATTTTATCAAAAATGTCTTGACATACTCCACCTCAGTAGAATGTTTCTCAAAAAGTTACCTCAGTTGCAGAGGGTTAAGATAATATTGAGCATAGGACAACCATCTCGTCATCATCGTTACTTAAAAGATCCCATAGGATTGCAAAGTGTATCCATAAGGACCCCACCAACACTTTATTTATTTTCTTATTTTATCCATATCTATTAGGATATTTGTATACATGGGATTAAAGGAAGTACATCAAGGAAGTAAGATGAATTGTGGATCTGGAACTATATAAAATTATAAAGTAAGAAAGCCTATAGTTTCTAGTTTTAAAAAGGTTAGTGAACCTGCAGCTTGGTCAGAAAATCCGTCAGAAACTAGATCCCAATTTCAATAATAATAATTTATTCAAGAATATTATGGTACATGCAATGATATTTGTGAAGTTGTATAATAAAACAATGTCTATATAGGTTAATAATAATTTGGGATGCTCAAATGTAAATGTTTTGAGCTCTAAATAAATAAATAAATAATAAATATTGGGGAACAATCTCGCACAAATTGACCTATTCCTAAACTAAGGTCTAGGCTTGGGTGCTAGCCAATGATATAAATAATTATATAGAGAAATACATACTTAAATAAAAACAAAACATTCAAGACTCAGGACCAAATATTAGCGCTCATCACACAAATATCTGCCCTTACCGGGATTTGAACAGGACGCTGTCTTTGGAGGCAGGGTCCCTCCCAACCAGGCTAGCGTATCGTCAATAACCGTGTTGCGTGTTCCAGCTGAACTCGTGTCCGCTGCGCCGCATCCCGCAGCGCTACGTGATCGGCACCTCCACGCGCCTCGAGCTCGGCGACTCCACGCTGCCCGCGCACCTCGACGACGCGTACTTCAAGAAGAACAAGAAGTCCGCCAAGAGGAGCGTCAAGCGCAACCAGGGGGAGGACATCTTCGCTACTAAGAAAGAGGTTACTTTGTTGCCCAGTTACTATAGACAAACGCTATCACCTGTATGTACCCTTACCGTGAGTTGCAATTAACGTAATAGATAACGAGTTGAATGCTCTGTCCCTCATAGTATTGTGGGAGGGACAGAATTCGGCTCGCTAGCGAGTACGGCATTGGCAACTCATGGTGAAGGTACAGAGCTGCTATCACAAGTTGCCTGTAACTTCTAAAGCTGGGTACGAATCTGAGCAGCTCAGTCTGAGGCATGCTCGCCCCGCACGGCGAGCTGCTCGCGAGCCAAGTTATTGTACAAACATAGGGGGGGTGAGGCAGCGTGCTCGCCGCGAGCCGATATTTCAAAATGGCGTCGGACACGATGACAGCCGCGGCTGCGTTTATCATAAATATCATAATACACCGAATTATTAAGAAAAAGAAGAAGAAATCGCTTCGGTGGTGGAACGGCTCGGCAACTTTATCAAATTTGTACGCGCCTCGCCCACAGACGAGTTAGCAATTGTCGTTCTGCCCGCGGCACGCTCGGATACACATCCAAATCACGCGAGGCACGCACGCCTTTGAGCACGGTCAAAAGACCCGACTATCGGCGGCTCGCCGCGCGCCGTTCGCACTCTGCTCGCACACAGCGCGTGAGTGAATTAAAGCAAAATAGGTGAGCCGTGCGTGCCTCAACCCGAGACTGCTCTAATTCGCACCCACCTTTATGCAACTCGGCCTCAGGTTTACGTTTTTTCCGAATCGGGTAGAATTTTTTAGTGACGTCCCCTTTCTACTAGCTGTTATAAAACCAGGTTATTTTTGTATACTCATGGATTTGGCGCCCCGTAAAATTGCCGCCATAAGCAGGGTTACCCCGGTTACATAACTTTTGTATCCACTTTTGTAGCCGTAAACTTCAATATTTTTAAGAGACGACATATATTATGACAAATGACAAATGACAAATGACAAAATCTTTATTCGACATCACAGAGCATGGTGACAGAAGTACAAAAGCAACTCAATGGGTAACTAAATAATATAATCTACAGAGGGCATAGATTATTACATGATAAGTCTATATTTTTCCGGGATCTGGATCTTAATAACTATAAGCACGATGACGCTTATTTGTCTGTTCTTTGGATATATTAAACTTGGTCATATCACTTAACTGTTAAACGTGAAAACACGATTACAAACAAAATCCTCAATAGTTCTATTCTTCAAACAGAGCCCTTTTCGAAATGTTTTTGGTTGACTCTTCGAAACCGTGACGTTTAACAAAGTTCAATAGTTGAGTATTTATAACTCCATAATCCTAGTATATCAGTTTTTTAATAAATTTTGTGGTTTAAAATAAATAGCAATTAATTGAATTTGACGCGCGGAAACACATAAAGCCATCCCTTTTTATTTTTTTAAAAGGCGTGGTGTCATGTATGAACTTTTAACCCTTTTCCAGGCATAGTACATTTCATCCACATTTATGTCGCTCAAAATTGAACTTAACTAACCACATTTTTTGACACAAATTTCATTGAACTTTCCTGAAATATGACTTCATGGATCAGTATTCTTCAAGTTACGAATTCGTGGCTCTATTCGATTTCTTGCTTGTATCCTTACTTTAGCAAGGCCTGGAAAAGGGTTAAATATGTAACGTGTAGAGATGGTTAGATCTTTATAAAAGTTCTGAAAAAGTAGGTGTAAGGAAATACGCCATGTCATGCGATAATCGTGTCAAAATTATATGGCGGACAACTATAGACTGTCTCGACGCATGCTGTCTCATACGCTTCTTGTCCAATACGCGTATTGTCAAATTTTTTGACGCGTTATGTCCAATAATCAGTTTGTCCAATACACGTTTAGTAAAATTTGTTGACGCATTACGTCCAATACTCGCTTTGTCCCATTTGTATTCTGACCATTAATCGTTTTTAGGGTTCCGTAGCCAAATGGCAAAAAACGGAACCCTTATAGATTCGTCATGTCTGTCCGTCTGTCCGTCCGTATGTCACAGCCACTTTATTCCGTAACTATAAGAGCTATACTGTGGAAACTTGGTAAGTAGATGTATTCGGTGAACCGCATTAAGATTTTCATACAAAAATAGAAAAAAAACAATAAATTTTTGGGGTTCCCCATACTTAGAACTGAAACTCAAAAGTTTTTTTTTCATCAAACTCATACGTGTGGGGTATCTATGGATAGGTATTCAAAAATGATATTGAGGTTTCTATTATAATTTTTTTCTAAACTGAATAGTTTGCGCGAGAGACGCTTCCAAAGTGGAAAAATGTGTGTCCCCCCCCCCGTAACTTCTAAAATAAGGGAATGATAAATGTAAAAATAATATATGATGTACATTACCATGCAAACTTCCACCGAAAATTGGTTTGAACGAGATCTAGTAAGTAGTTTTTTTTTAATACGTCATAAAAACATTGATCAAAGCTACAACGAACTTTTATATTATGTTACTTGCTGCTACGGAACCCTTCATGGGCGAGTCCGACTCGCACTTGGCCGCTTTTTTAAGAAGCAAGATGTCCAATTGAATTGGACAGTGTCGACGAAGCTCCGCCACCGCGGAGCTCCTATTTCTGGGTGGTTTTGCCCTCATGGCCTGCTGCAAAACTAACATAACCTAAACCTACTTACGATTTCATAACAAACCCGATATTACTATCATTTTTTTACGTACGAGTTGGACATTTTACGATTTAGACATTATGCGAAATAAGCATTTTGCGCGTAAGACTTTTTGCGTATTGGATACTTAACGTAAAGGGCAATTAGCGATTTAAATACTTTGCGTACAGGACCATTTGCGAAGATTTGACAAAACTCGTATTGGACAAGATGCGTATGAGACAGCATGCATTGAGACTAAAGACCCACGTCCCACTCGTTACACTTAGAAGAAGCTCCACTACATCTAAATCAGCATTTGTACCAAACTAGTAATCCCTCTTCCCCTTCCAGAAATACGTTCCATCAGAGCAGCGCAAGAGCGACCAGAAGCTGGTGGACGAGGCGGTCCTGAAGGCGGTGAGCGCGCGCGCCGACCGCAAGGCGCTGCGCGGGTACCTCAAGGCGGCCTTCGGGCTGCGCTCCTCGCAGTTCCCGCACAGGATGCGCTTCTAGGCTAAGGCTCAATAAATGTCGTTGACTAAACTTGCTTTTCATTTTTTTTAACCTTTTGAACGCCTTACGTCAAATACATGCGTCACTCACACGCCAAACGTGTGTTAAAAGTTATGCAAAATTTTACTTAATCCATACGAAATACTGTATCTTTTAAACTGTACCTGTGACCTATATAATGGTGGCGTTGTAGGCACGACAGCTCATGACCACTTTAATAGTCGTTGGCGTTCAAAGGGTTAACATAGCTTGTATGTTTGTAAACTCTTTATTGCAAACGACATGTTTGCATCATTATAGATAATGTACATAGGCGAACGCAGGACCAAGTCAACTGACCCGTGATTTTTATATCAAAATTAAGTCTGGAGTCGACGAAGCGGAGCTCCTTGATACAAATTTTGACCTTCCAGACCCACCGTACCCCTCGGCCGTACCACTGGTGGTACTTTGACCAATTATTACTATTAAAATCGAATTTAACGTTGTCGACGGAGCTCTGCTATCGCAGAGCTCCTATTTCTGGGTAGTTTGGCCCTCCGGGCCTGCTGAAGAACTAACATAACCTAAACCTACCTCATATTTATGATACAAATTTTGGGTCAGTGGTACGGTTTAGGGGTACGGTGGGTCTGCACCCAATTTTGATCAGTTGAGCAGTTTAGTTTTGTCTATTCTCTTGCATTGTCCTTGATTTTTCTATTCAGGGTTAACTGAAAGAAGTCCCAAATGGGATAAAGGTTAGCAGTGTGGAAGAAGGAAATAAATGGGTATTTTTCAAATTAATTGTACCTAGTTTTAGTCGTACATTTATATGGTTAATTTTCGTACTCGCGTGTAAATGTTGAAAAATAACCGTTCAGCCACGTTCATAACCAAAGTTTCATAACTGGTTATGAATAAGGATTTTACTTTACTGTTTCATAACCAGTTATGAAACAAGCCATTTTTTCCATTTTCACAACTAGAACCTCTGATTCATGAGTTTAGGACCGTGGTCCCACTGCTATTGGATCACCTCCGGAAATCACCGCAAAGCTCAGAAATTACCGCAAATCTAGGTAGGTTAGGTTCGTTAGGTATCTTTAGATGCCCGAAGGGCAAAACCCAGAAAAAGGAGCCCTGCCGTAAGGCAGGGCTCCGTCGAATAGCAGTGGGACCACGGGCCTAAACTCATGAATCGGAGGTTCTAGTTGTGAAAATGGAAAAAAATGGCTTGTTTCATAACTGGCCAAAAATCCTTATTCGTAACCAGTTATGAAATCTTGGTTATGAACGTGGACGAAGGGAAAAATAATAGTACATCTGCTCTAATAATAGTAGTTTATTCACCAAAAGGAGTAAGGCACGGATTGCTAATCGAGCATGCATTTGCGGCCCTAATCTGTACCAGGGACCCGCCCCACTGTGGGAGCGCGTAGAACAAACGGTCGGACATGCTTGAAAATAAAATGTTTCACTTTCTTGCTGTTAAATGACTTTTTTGTAAACTTTAACGCTTAGACCATCATGTCTTATTATTATTTTTTCACTTATTTGCCTTGTTGGTGAATAGTACTCGAACAAACATCACTATCCGATAAACCCGTAAAACTCGACTATACTTCTAGGTACTATTTTAACTGTTGTGTAGTAGTTGAGGTCCTTTTTTTGATTTTATTACAAAGAATATATGTTTAAGTATCGCCACAACAAATAATATCTAGGTGTTTCATATTATAATTAATTATAATTGCTGTTTTATCATTCATGTAAAATTAAACTAGAAAGTCATGATTATAAAAAATGTGCCAAGCAATTCCAAGATACTAAGTATTACAAGTTATAAGTTAAAGATAATTTTAATACGCTGCATTTTAACCTTACCCGAACTTAGCCGAATTTTAGAGATATTTGCAATTGGAGGTCATTTTTCGAAAGCGCCTATTTAAAAGAAATAGCAATTTGTTTCTTAAATCTGCTAAGGCAGGCAGCCGAATAGAAATGCAGTTCTAACATTGAAGAATCGGTAAATATTTATTTATACATTAAATATTACGTTTTTTGTGTCAACCGAGCGCATGAATTAACTCCTTGATTTTTACAAATAAATAAATAAATTAACGGCAAATATTATAATTTGTACCTGGCACTTCAAAACTTATAGTGCAAGTAATTTCAGTATACCCGCAAAATTAAAAATGTCTTCACACTAAGCCGTCGTCAATCGTTGTGCGTGTTGTTATAATCGGAATATAATGGAAAAACTAAAAACAAATCGTGATTTATATAATCTGCTTAAACATGATCTGCGAGATCATAGTATTGCTGTAGAAAAAGTGATGGCTGTATTTCCAAATACCATCTCTTCGGAAATTAAATCGTAAGTATTGTTTAATGTTACTAAAACGTATATTTTTTTGTATTGAATACTAAACAATTTGCTTACTTTATTGCAGTGCTATAAACGGTAAAATAAGGAAATTTCTGTATACCGTGAAGAATAAACGGAAAGACAAATGTTGGAAAGAAGATTTGTTTCTATCTACATGTGGCAGTTGGCTTGATTTACAAATAGACTGGTCTCATGTTATTAACACTAAGCCTCCGACTTTGCTTCCATCGACATCGACATCCTCTAAAGCATATTTTAATACATTGAGTGATCGTCAAAAGAGAAGGAGAACTGAATCTGTAAGATCCCTCCCCATAGATGAGCTAAACTACGTAGCATCAAAAAGTATCAGACACACACATGCTAAATTTATCTTTGACTTCATTCAAACACACCCGGCACACATTACAAAAGTTAAGGAATTTTGCGAAAAACTCTTAAATAACACGGACGAGTCTAAATCCTTATCTGACGACGATGCACTTAGCTTGTATGTGAACTCTGACCTAACTAGAGAGCAGTACTCGCAATTGCGATTATCTGTTAATAATATTGCTCCCGGATTATTTCCTGCTTATGCTCAAATTCAAAAACTGAAGAAAGAGTTGTGTCCAGTACCTGAAGCAATAACTGTAGCTGAAAATTATGTTAGTATTAATTTGCAATGTTTACTGGATAAAACAATAGAAAGAATAATGCGACCTTTAAAATTTGACAATACCAAAGAATATAATCTTGTCTTGGTTCTAAAATGGGGATGCGATGGAGCCTCTTCTCAGTCTGTTTACAAGCAAAAGAGTTCAGACCCTCTACACGATGATTCATCTGTATTTGTTTGTAGCCTCGTTCCCCTTCAACTCAATAATGAAGATTTATCTGAATCCATTTGGAAGAATCCTACACCATCATCCTCTCGTTATTGTCGACCAATATCTTTTCGGTTCGAAAAAGAAAACAAAAATTTAACAAAGAAGACCACTGCAGAATTAAATGAAGAAATAAGGCAATTACGTCCATATGTTTTCAAAAATGTCGTTGTGAATTATAAAATGTTACTAACGATGGTTGATACAAAAATTTGCAATGATATAACAGATACATCATCAGCCATGAAATGCTTTATTTGCGGTGCTACTCCAAAAGCTATGAACGACATCGATGTAGCTTATAATCGTGAACCAAATCAAGACTGTTTTGAATTCGGCATGTCCTCTTTACATGCGTGGATTAGGAGCTTTGAATGTATGTTACATATAGCATACAATTTATCATTCAAATCTTGGTCAGCAAGAGGAGAAAATAAGAATGTCAGAGAGCAATCAAAACGCAACATACAAGATGAATTCAAAAGAAGATTGGGGTTGTTAATAGATATGGTTAAGCAAGGCGTGGGAAACACAACCCAGGTAGCATTTCGACGTCAATATTACGTCCATTTACAGTCTTACTCGACGTACAGGACGTCATTCTATGACGTCGGGTAGGCCCATCAGGTGACGACAATTTGTCACAGCCTCGTGACGTCTTTTCATGACGTCAGTAAGACGTCGGCACAGACGTTTAAATGACGTCATACACTTAAGTCATAGAAACGTCATCAGGACGTACAACACTGACTTTGAGTGACGTCATACACTTAAGTAATAGAAACGTCATTAGGACGTACAACACTGACGTTAGAGTGACGTCATACACTTAAGTCATAGAAACGTCATTAGGACGTACAACACTGACGTTAGATTGACGTCATACACTTAAGTCATAGAAACGTCATTAGGACGTACAACACTGACGTTAGAGTGACGTCATTAACCTAATTTATGGAGACCTCACTAGGACGTACCCACCGAACACGGCCCACACTTACGTTAGAGTGACGTCATATACTTGGTGTATAGCAACGTCACTAGGATGTAGTCTGTGCCCGTATTATGGTCGCCTTTATCGCGGTGGGTAAAGCATCCGTCGCTCTCGCACTCTCAAATGCAAATGCAAATGTTGCATACCTCGGTACAGGTATGTAACGGCAGGTAACGAGAGGACTTGAAAGTAGGGAGGATCTACACATACAATTTTGTATGTGCAGATCCTCGCAGTGTTATTAATACATGTACGAGCATGTGGAATATATGGTTTGTAATTAAAAAAATAATCATTCCTCAATGTATTTTTATTCTAAATTAAAGTCCTCTTATATAAATTAAATTTACAAATCTTAATTATAATTACCTATCAATCACAATCATAATCATGAAGCATTGGAGTACTTAAAGTATAGTTTTCATAGGGAATAACTACACATTTGGTTACTATGTCATCAACGGATATCAATTTAAAATCTGACCAATCTTTGACTGTAACAACATCAATAGTTACAGAATTAAAAGGATACTCAAAGAATGGCTGGTAATTCAAAAACTCCTTTCCATAAATGTATAAATTATCACTTTTAAGGATATTGTATATTTTAAACACTTTTCTCTCCTTAGTAAGACAATAACAATCAGGTTCACGATATTCTGCTACATACATAGTATATTTTCTGTATAGAAGTTTTTTATAACATTCATAGACACTTTCCTCAGGTACGGATCCAGAATAGAACCGATCAGAAACAGAGATGTTAGATGAATATGAGTAGCCGTATACTATGGAAGATTCCATTTCTTGCAATCTTCTTACAATTTGTTGTAATGGCTTGTTGGGCGATCTTACTAACTTTTTTAAACTTTTTAAATGATTTTCAAATGGGAATGCTGAATATTTATCTAGTGTGCCAAATATACGTACACCATCGCCTATGTGACACAACATGTGGACATTATAAACTAAAAATTTTATTCCATAAACGGATTTTGAATGATTTATAAACATCAATAGTAATTCCTGAGCCAAATCTATACCAAGTTCTTTTATATGTTTGTTTGAACAAAGAATAGTAACAGCTGAATGAAAAAGAAGAAAGTTTTCGTAAAGTGAACGTGGTAAAACGTTTTTTAGAACAATTGGTCCAATATATAGCAAAAACATTCGATATTCAGTAGCTTTCCATCGAGCTAATTCAGTTAAACTTCGCGGTTTTCTGTTAAATTCAATCGGTATAAACTTCGAACAATGGATTAGTTTCTCAGATATGATTTTAATCAAGTAACTTTGTAAACGAACATTTAAATCGCCACCGATCCAAACATTTAACATCTTACGCATTACGCCCAGACATATATTATGCATGTATTCAATAGGAAATGATGATATCAAATCTATAGGGAGACGTAAAAGTGGTGACTCACCAACATGGTGGTCTTCATCTAACTGCATACGAAATGATTCATCGGTTCTTCTGGATGCTGACATACTTTCATATATAACTCTACCTCGGTATTCGCCTGGCTCGACACATTTGTCGCAAGCTGAATATCCACCATGCTGTTTAGTACGTTTAATAAAAGCTCGTGCTGGTGCGTCACAAATAAAGCTATGGACTTTAACGGTATAATGAATATTGTCAATATCGAAACCATTTTCCAGTAAGCTAGCAAGTTCGTCCACAAATGGCTTAAGAAAAACATCTAATGGTGAAGGTTTAGCTTGACCACAAAAAAGAGAGACAACAAATGGTCTAGCATTACGATAATTTTTAATCAGCCCGAGAATGGGCCACAATTGTGTGTTAGAACTTTTGAATAGAGGAAGTCCGTTAACGTTAAAACAGATATTAATTTCTCTACTTTCTACACTATTATTAAACAGTTTAATTTGCGTTTGGATTTGTGACAAAAGACCTAAATATACGAATTCCCCAGTATCTAACTCAGCACTTTCCAGACGCAACGGAGTTTTTAACAATGTTCTGCTATCTTTTGGTAAATCTGGGCATAAAGGAGACAAAACTTTGAGAAGACTATCTAATGCATTATGCGGTATTTGATGCTGAACAGTTGCCCAATGTTTCAACTGGGTTTTTAAATCATCACTTTTCCCAGAGGCAACAGAATTTGAATCTGATAGTGTATGCTCATCATCAGAATTTGCAATATTATATTCAAGAGAAATCTCATGTTCTTTAATTGAATTAGAGCTATTACTTAAGTTTTGAAGATGAGAATTATGTGAAGTAGATGGCATGTTAGATAAGGAAGAGCATTCACAACAATTATCTGTACTGTCTTGTACATCTGATATAGCACTTAACTTAGCTTCCTCAATGAAGTTCTGTGAACTTTGAAGAGGATTATTATGTGAACTAGATGGCAAATTAGATAAGGAAGAGCATTCACAACAACTAGCTGCACTGTCTTGTAAATCTGATATAGCATTTAACTTGGCCTCATATGCTCTTCTTAATAATTGGCGTTGACCAACTACAGCCTTCTTTGAGTATTTTATTTTTTCTGCCATTTTTAGGGTTCTAAACCAAAATCGTAAAAAGTAACCCTAATAGGGTACTTAAGGTTTATTTATTGTCTTTAGACTTCTTTAATCGTTCTGGGGCATGCTTCAACCAAATTTTTATATAGTCCTCTACTTCTTTTGCCGTGGCTCCAGATGATGTGGCCACAACTCCATCTAAAAAATATAAAATACTAAATTTATTTACAGAAACATCAAAAAATACAAGTCCCAGACTTCCAGAGTGTGACAGACGAATAGAGGGAATGAAAAAACTACAAGGAATTCTAGACTTTTTCCAACTTTTAAAAAACCGGCCAAGAGCGTGTCCGGCCACGCGCAGTGTAGGGTTCCGTAGTTGCCCGTACGCCCGGTTAATAACGACTAATAAAAATATCCATATTATTATCAATTTTTCTATTCAAAGTTATCACATCTGGTTTTTGTAGGTAGTATAAACACGTTAGTCGCCTTTATCTCAAAAACCAATCGAGTCTACTTAGTCGTGATAGTTTGTTTTCCTTTAAAATTCGTTATATGTGCTTTCATTGATGATTTTTAGTATTTGTAGTTTTGGCTGTAGGGGGGGGGGGGGGGGGGCTAAAATGACTAACAAAAATTAGCGCTTTAAAGCTTAATATTTCATAAACGCATCCCTTAATCGAAATATTGTTTTCACAAACCCGCAATACTTTTGAAAAACCTATGTGGTGGACGAGAAAAAAAATACATCCCCACGTTACACGTAGGGGAGGTACACTAAAAAAAATTTATTTCAAGATTTTATATTACCACTTTGTTGGCGTGACTAATATATGTACATTCGTGCCAAATTACAGCTTTCTAGCACCAAGAGTCTCTGAGCTAAGCTGCGGACGGACGGACGGACGGACGGACATGGCGAAACTATAAGGGTTCCTAGTTTGACTACGGAACCCTAAAAATGTGAATGAGACTACAGTTGAACTTACCTACAACACAGTCTCGCAGGCGCAGTTGGTAAAAGGGCTTTTTATTTGATCGTTTTCCGTAAAAGTTAAATTGTTCAGCTATCTGGTCAGTGAAAATAAACTTCATGACGCGAGATACTTTATTTGAAATATCCCTGCCTCCTTGTTTTTTAATGTATGAAACCTGTGGTGAAAAATACATTTGTCAGATCGCTTGTAGACCATCATTACATAACTGGTTATTAAAAAGCAACTTTCATACTTTTATAGTAGTTAACAAAGAATTCTTGACACAAGCTCTTGGAATGAAGACGTGAGTTTATGTATGTATGTATGTATGTATGTATGTATGTATGTATGTATGTATGTATGTATGTATGTATGTATGTATGTATGTATGTATGTATGTGTGTATGTATGTATGTATGTATGTCTTGACACAAGGAAAAACACGACTGACTATTTCGCTCATCCAACAGAATAATAACGCACTTGAAAAAAATCGATGATTAGATTTTAATGTCATATTCACATGTGATCTCAGGGGGTTATCTGCCGTGGGTAAAAATGAACAGTAATTCCAACGATTAACGCTAAAGGGAGATTTCATTTGACGATCGAGCGAACTTGCCGCGAAAATGGCGTATATAGGTACTATGTCAGCTAAGATACACACACGTAAATGTAGACAACACAGATAATTTTTATATTGTTGGCGAAATAATAATTCACTTATGCAATTGCGTCTTTGTTTAATCAAAATATCTAGAGATAAACTGACGTACCTAAATATGTAAGTTATGTTACTCTAACTAAAATATCAATTGTGAAGGTAATTTAAAATACTATAGTGTAAAAAAGACTTAAGTGTGGAGTCATGTTTTATGTTAACGTTTTTATAACAATAACACATTTTTAGAACGCATTTTTTGCTTCATGTAACTAAAGGTTTGTGGTAGATTTATTAAATAAAATAACATAAAAAATCCAATTCAATACGGTTTAAACAGGAAAATATCAAGGATGGTATGAAATCGTTAAGTTGCTTTCCTTTAAAATCGAAAAATATCAATTCCATCATTATTTGGTTAAGCAATTAATTTTTTATTTTCTTAAGTTTAACAACTTTAACATCTGCACCAAATATTGGTCATAAATAGCTATACATAACTCTAATTGTCAGTTTTAAAAGCGTTGTTAAGATATTTATGATCCTTATTTTATACAGATGTAAATGTTACATTTGTACAAAATATCTTACTTTTTTAGTAAGTAGGTACGGTCGAACTCATAAGTAGCTGAACACATTAGTACCTTGTCGCAGCCTTGTTGCGACAAGGTACTTATGAGATCGACTGTACCTACATTGTCTCTAAACAAAAATTATGTAATAGGAAAAACTTACCAAATTGACAATATATTCTTTATTTTTCAATAACTCTTCGATGCTTTCTAGGTCTTGGTCGGTTTTTATTGGGAATGTAAAATCTGGATTTAAACTACCTTTTGTTTCGGTACTGTGCTTCAGCATTTGAATTATTTGTGCGTTTTGAGTTTTAATGGCCGTCAATAATGACAGCACTTTTATTTGGTAACCTAAAACATAAAATTTTTGATCATTAATTTTTTGGCATGAATATGTAGGTAACAGAGTGTCCCACAACTTTGCCACATGGGAGTTAAAGTACCTTAAATACTATAGATAGAGAATTTTACTGGAAGAAGACTTAGTTCTTATGTTAAAAACAATACAAAGTGCATTTAAAGAACTTGTCCGAACCGGGAATCGCACCCGTTAAATGTTTTAAACAACTGTGATTTTACTGTACCGATCGAAAGGCTCTTATCGGCGGGGTCCTTTCGGATACACTTATGGTCAGGACAAGACATAATTTAAAGGGTTAATGTAGACTCTAAAGCTACCTATACAATCCTATAAAGCTTTTCATAGCCAGATACATATTAATTACTGTTATTTGTTTTGCAAATGAGTAATTAGATATGTATTTGGCCAATAGTTATTTCTAAGTTTTTGAAGTAGGTAGCCATTATATTACCTGTTAATTGTGCGACACATGACAGTTGTTGGCTCTGAGGACTACCTGCAGGCTGATGTGGAGGACTTAACGGCTCAGTTTCGTCTGCTAAGCCTGCAAATAGTATTTATAAAATTAATAATGATGCCCAAATGTATAATGGATATATACTAGCAACAACGAAAGTAATGATTTAATGAAAAAATTGTATCGCGATTGAATCACTGCAGAGCTAGGTTCTATTTTAAGACGTAAAAACATATTGCTTTTGACCTGTTATCGTATAAATTCGTATTGTCAACGTTTGGATAGCTCCTATTTATTTGACACGTCAAAAGCAATATGGTGTTACAGTGTTGAATAGAGGCCCAGTAGCCGTGTCCAGCGACTGTATTGCGACTGCTACCAAGAGCTGCATCAAGTCGCGCGTCTGTGTAAACTATAAAGATACACACTTTTATTTGTATTTTTAATTAATTTTAATGTGTTTAATTAATAATTTTGCTTTATGACATTTAGATGTTTTTTACTTTTAAGTATTATTGTATTTTATGGTTAAAAAATGACCTTCTGCTAAAGTTTCTTGCGGCGCTTCTTCTCTGCAATGATGGTCTTGTCCGAAGCGCTGGTAGATTCACTCCATATACTGACGTGTAAAAGAGCCCTGATGTGGCCAATTTACTAAATAAATGATTTGATTTGATTTGATAGACTGTCGAAAAGTAGCTGTAAAAAGTCGCAGTGTGTAACCGGACATAATAATTTAATAATAGATGCACCTTACCTTGCAATATACTGCTTGTCAAGAGAGGGAGATTGTCAACATTCATTGACTCATTATATGGTTTGAGGGTATCTGTTGACAAGAGGAAAGAGATAAATTTGTATATTCACAGTATGCAGAACTGATTACACTAAATATTTGAATTAAAAAAGAATAGTAAACTTCAGCTAGGTTAACTATTAATATATTTCTTATATAGTATATACATATATAACATACATGTGTAACTCTATATACGCAAAACCTGAAAACAGTTTATTCAGAATCGAGAGTAGAATCCATTCCACCACTTTTTAATATGCATATCCATACTAATATTATAAATGTGTCTGTCTGTCTGTCTGTTACCTTTTCACGCTTAAACCGCTGAACCGATTTAGATGAAATTTAGTATAGAGATAGCAGGAGTCCCGGGGAAGGACATAGGATACTTTTTATCCCGGAAAATTTGACAGTTCCCAAGGGAACAGCGATAAACGACTTCCACGCGGACGGAGTCGCGGGCAAAAGCTAGTTAATTATAAAACTTACTTTCTGGTATCAAAGAGGTTTCTTCATTGTTGGTTGTTGGTTGAGCTCGTCTAATATCTGTATACATAGGTATAATAACTTATAAATAACTACCTATTTTATTAATAAATAAACAAATTCAAATTAGAGTTAGGGTTATAAGGAATAATTTTCAAAAAGGTTCAGCGTGATCCTTATTGAAAATTAATGCTTTGGTTAGTGTTATATATGTGCAATGTGGGTAGATTTAGTAATAGTGAATAAAAGGAAGTTGCTGAGAAATCCAGTCTATCATCGAGGTTCTACAGCTTATGCATGCATGTGCTCAACTCCAAATTAGTAAGTTATAATAGTGGCGACGAGGATGGGATCCGAACCCACGCATGCAAACAATAATATGTATTCTGTTTCTTTTATATTTTAATACATGTAAATGATATCCACAGAGTGGCATGATGAAATGATTAATTTGCTTTTTAAATAAAACCTGTAACTATGTATTACGAATAGTAAATTTCTCCAGTCATGTCTTTGTGGTCACTACCTAATTGAATTATCACAGACTATTAAAGATTACATTGAAATTGGTCCAGTAATTTCAGAGATAATTAAACAAACCATGCAACATTCTATCTTCACTGTTGCAATGGATCTAAAAGCAAATTGTTACTTGAGATAAATACAACAATTGTTGTATTTGACTATTTATTAGTTTACATGAATTTTATAATTTGCCTCACAGTTTGTCTGTGAACATCAAAAATTGATTCAAAATATTCTAATCCAAGCAGAAGTTATAGTCGATTGAGTATTGAACAGCCAAACTGGTGAACTCAAAACATGAAAAGAAACACATTTATAATAAACATGGGATAAACAGTCCTTACCTTGAGTTTCTAAAGGTCTAAATTTTTTTTTTAGTGGTGGTGGTCTGATGTGTGTGTCATAGTCCTCTTCTTCACTACTAATGTATCTTTTATTTGTTAATCTCCTACGTTTAGGACTGTGTGCTTCCTCTTCTGTCTGCAAATCTGAAGTGTCCTCCACCAATTTCAGTTTCTTTTTAGCTTTATCTATGTTGTCTTTGCATGCAAATCAAAATACACACAACATATTATGCATTACAATAAAAATAGTACCTATTAGTAAAAATGTGTTAAGGAACTTAAGGAATATCATTGGGAGGAGCCAATGGAACTGTAATCTCAGTTGGATAGTTATTTACATTGTAGAACAGCATTTTATTATCAGGTTACAAGGGCATCGCTATTTACAGTTTTCTATACTACAAAGTCAGTTACTTTATAGTTTTATTTTTCACAGACTTAAAAGCAGCCTTTAAGCTCATTGTAAGTGCACTATTGTTCTTGAGAAATTTAAATCATCAAAACCCAAGAGGTTTCAATGCATCTGTATAATAGGTATGTGTTTTATGTATGTTCAGGTATAATTTATTTCTTTAAGAACCCATTTTAATGATTATAAATTAATAGATTTAAATGATTCATAATGATTGATTTTAAAGTTTGCGAATTTCTTTGCAGGTAGAATTCACATCATCTTGATTTTCTGAATGCGTTATCTGTAAGGCATCTAGTACTGTTAGGAGATGGGCTTGCAACCTGTCACTAATACAGTGGTAAACATCTTAAGCCCGGTTTCAATATTTGCTAAACAAGTCATTTTCCTTACTATTCTTAGCTAAAAAAATCATGCATTTTTTTTTACTGTATCAATATTCAACACTCCATATTATTGTAGGTAACATAATGGTAATTTGTAGGTAGTTTAAGCTTACATCCAGTATGTAAATGAAAAGACATATTCAAATCAGTTGCATGCATGTAAATGCATTACTGCCAAAGCTTCAAACAGAACAAACTCTGTAGCAACAAACATTCAGAGGTGCAAACCAGTTGTAGTAATTCTTACTATAGGAATTACTGACCACGGCTTAGACTTGCATTTAGGGCCCTATATCACGAAAATTTTCAAGTGTACAATTTGAGAACATTTTCTAATTTTTTTATTAAATTATAATGTACATATTGTAGACTTGAAATTTCGTGTTAGGTATAAGCCACAGTTATACATACATGGCCAGACTGGGCATTAATGCCTCCCTCGCCAATTAATTAATGGTAAAGTTATAACAAAGAGGTACTGCAGCTCCTGTTCTAATAGATACCCTCGAGCATAAGACCATACCATAACCACAAAGTTAGTAAAAGTAATCATTAGAAAATACGTACCCGTCTCATAAAAAATTTTTTGCACACCATATATTTTCCATTTTTCATCAGGTGTGGCGTCCTGACTTAAAAGGCGATTGAACGCTTGTGTTCCCTTTACAGGCGGCCAATACACCTCGCACCTCCTCGGCGTAAGCCACTGATTGTTCACTATTGAAACAGTGCCTCCGTCTTTTTCAGCAAATTGTATCAGTGCGTACATATTATAATAGAGTTTAGAGTATTAAAACTATTAAAATTAATACGAAGTAACGCGCAAACAAGAGCAGCTCAAGGCGTGGCATCACAGGCAGAAAGAAAAGAGGCGGGAAATCAAAAACGGGTTTTTGACTCGATTGTCAGATTTTGCGTTCCGTTCCGACTGGTAAAATTTTCAAAAACAACGCTATACTTATAAATATCGTTTTATTAGCTCTGTTTTATTATTCTAGGTAACAAAATTCGTAAAGTCATTGTTTAATTGTTTTTTAATCTCTTGTGTATACCTACTTTATGTATTTTAAACGACCAACAACAGTAAGTTAATATAGGTATAGGTATAGAAACGAAACGCGGCACTTTTTATTAAGGATTGGCAATATTGGAATATGTATTATTTTATTACTGTTGGAACCCTTAAAACGAAAATGACCATTTTCAGTCAGATATAATGTTACGTATATAAATAAATAAATGCTAAGACAGGACAAACAACTGACGTCAAAAGAAGTTTTGATGTAGACTATTATGGGACTGACCGTCAAATGACGTCACTAGGAGGTAACATTCATCACCAGTGCATGACAAGAGAGCAGACTGACGATAATTGGACGTTAGTGGGACGTACAAAAACGACGTAAACCGTACTGACCCTGAATCCACCTAAACATGACGTCATTTTTTCGTCACATATAGACGTATGCAGTACTGACCCTAAACTCGCCTAAACATGACGTCATTTTTTCGTCGCATATAGACGTATACAGTACTGACCCTAAACTCACCTAAACATGACGTAATTTTTTCGTCACATAGAAACGTATACAGTAAGTACTGACCCTAAACTCACCTAAACATGACGTCATTTTTTCGTCACATAGAGACGTATACAGTACTGACCCTAAACTCACCTAAACATGACGTCATTTTTCGTCACATAGAGACGTATACAGTACTGACCCTAAAGTCACCTAAACATGACGTCATTTTTTCGTCGCATATAGACGTATACAGTACTGACCCTGAATCCACCTAAACATGACGTCATTTTTTCGTCACATATAGACGTATGCAGTACTGACCCTAAACTCGCCTAAACATGACGTCATTTTTTCGTCGCATATAGACGTATACAGTACTGACCCTAAACTCACCTAAACATGACGTAATTTTTTCGTCACATAGAAACGTATACAGTACTGACCCTAAACTCACCTAAACATGACGTCATTTTTTCGTCACATAGAGACGTATACAGTACTGACCCTAAACTCACCTAAACATGACGTCATTTTTCGTCACATAGAGACGTATACAGTACTGACCCTAAAGTCACCTAAACATGACGTCATTTTTTCGTCGCATATAGACGTATACAGTACTGACCCTAAACTCACCTAAACATGACGTCATTTTTTCGTCACATAGAAACGTATACAGTACTGACCCTAAACTCACCTAAACATGACGTCATTTTTTCGTCACATAGAGACGTATACAGTACTGACCCTAAACTCACCTAAACACGACGACATTTTTTCGTCGCAGACGTCATCTTGCTACCTGGGAAATGATGGCAACACTGCTCGGAGATTTTTCGCAAACTTCCAGATTAGTGCGGATATAACGGGTCTAAATGTAGATCTTTTAAAAAGATTTTACATAATACTACAAGTCATAGCTTCAGGACTCGCGATAAATGTAGATTCGTTTCGTTTTTATACACGTGAAACTGCGGAGTTATACGTGCAATTGTATGGATGGTACTATATGCCCGTTACCATCCATAAAATATTAATTCATGGAGCAGACATTATAAAACACAACGCAATCCTGCCAATAGGTGCATTATCGGAAGATGCACAAGAATGCAATCATAAAATATTTCGATATGTGAGACTTCACCACACACGCAAAATATCTAGGATTGCTTGCAATACTGATCTGATACATGCATTACTTTTACGGTCTGATCCGGTTATCTCCAGTAACATTAAAAGGACAACGAAAAAAAAACTGTTGATCGAAGCGCAGCCACTCATCAGTGAAACCGAAACCCAAATTATAGAGTATGAGTAACCTTTTGTAATTTTTTATATCATAACCATAACGGAGAAATGATGAAAATATGACCTTCTTTTCTTATAAATAACAACAATATCTACAATAATTATTTACTATTTCGACAGTGCGCCTTGTGTAATTTAATAGCAATCTCTTTAGATGATATAATTTTAAATTGTAGGCGTAATAAAGAAATATGCATTTTTAAGTGAATCCTAAGCACAGGACCAATAAAAAACTTATCAAGGGATGTTTGCATGCGACCAGAATAAAATACTGACAAAAATCTTGCGTTTTTTTTTTTTTTTTTTTTTGCTATATAATCGGAAGACTATTCTTTTCCCCTATTAATATGTTGCTAAAAATGCACTATACTAGCATTTCGTTATAATTTAGAGGCCATAATAATAGCAGTTTATCTGCAATAAACAGTTTACTGTCGCGCACTCGCATGTCCGACCGGTTGTTCTACGCGCTCCCACAGTGCGCCCACCCATTCACCGATAAACGCCTTTGAAAGACTAACCTCAATAGAATATCCCACTTACGGCCGAACCCTACATTCAAACAGCGGACAGATAGCCTTACTTCGGATTAAAATTTGACACATTTTGAATGGGCAAATGTCAAATTTCAACCCGAAGTACTACGCCTTATCTATCTGCGGTTTGAATATAGGGTTCGGCCGTAAAAGAATAACTTCTTGGAACGAAATATATGACTAAATTATTTGTTAAACTATCCATTCACATAAGGGACACCTTAACAGCTAAAGCACAGATAACCCTTATAAATAGCTCTTTAAAAAGCATTTCGAACGGCTTTTCTAAGTAAAACCCATTCGAAACCCCTTGAATGGGATAACGGGCCGGTCCCTGATCTGTACTTACCCTCTCTACCCTCGAATATACTGCTTTAGACTATAAAAATAAATAAAACAAAAGTAACAAATGAATTCTTTCGAGGAAGAAGAACGAGCGCGCCATCAAACAGGGGCTCTACTTTGAAATCTACTCTATTGCTATCCCTTTTGCTCTCGATGCGTGATAAGGCATTCCGAAGTTCGAATTACGGATTTCAAAGTAGAGCCGCAGTAAAAAGTGTATTTTTTTTATTGGAATTTTAACGTTCCGTACAGTTTGCGTGCCAAAAGACGTTAAAGAAAGTGAATACGCCCGGATTTGCAGGGTCCAACTTGCATGCGTGTCAAAGTGGGTTGATTGACAACATCTAAAAAAAAACAACGGTGTACCTACTAATGGATTTTCATACGACATTACTGCCCTGATGACGAAGCAGTTATGAAATTCCATTCAATATTACTACCTTTATTTTTGAAAAGGTTTAATGAACGGCTTTCACGCCTTTTATTAGGGTAGTAATTATACACGTACTAACAAAGCGTAGTATAAACGGAGTTTATTAGACAACCCTTTTTCACTAGTATCCCAGAATATGATCACATTGAAACTGACAATCTCTGTGTAGGGAAGGTAAATAAAACAACGTGTATATTAAGTCCCGCACGATGTATTGTTACTTAAATTTGTTGGCCGCGCGCGGGCGCGCCGAAAGCGTGGCGCGCGCGCGCTGCTGCCCGTAGCGCTCGCGCCACTCCGCCTCCAGTCGCGCGTATACGCCGCCTGCCGGGGAGATACCTTATTGTGAAATTTAAAGCTGGTACGAATCTGAGTGGCTCAGCCTGAGGCATGCTCGCCCCGCGCGGCGACCTGCTCGCGAGCCAAATTGTTGCACATAAACATGCGCGGGTGAGGCAGCGTCCTGGCCGCGAGCCGCCATTTCAAAATGGCGTCGGACACGATGACAGCCGCGGCTACGTTTATCATAATTCACCGAATTATTAACAAAAAGAAGAAGAAATCGCTTCGGTCGTGGAACGGCTCAGCAACTTTATCAAATTTGTACGTGCCTAGCCCACAGACAAGTTAGAACTTGTCGTTCTGCCCGCGGCACGCTCGGAAACACGTCCAATTACGCGAGGCACGCACACACCGGGGCGCCTTTGAGCACGGTCAAAAGACACGACTCTCGGCGGCTCGCCGCGCGCCGCTCGCCCGCTGCTCGCGCACAGTGAATTTGAGCAAAATAGGTGAGCCGTGTGTGCCTCAACCCGAGGCTGTTCTAATTCGTACCCAGCTTTAAAAAGTAAGTAAAGGGGCCCTGCTAGGCTTAACCCGGCCCTGCACGGCATGGTGACATACCCGGAGGCGCCTTGGGCTTGCCGGGCGCCACGGAGACGCGCCGCGCCAGCGCCGCGCGCATCTGGCGCCCCGCGCGCTCCTCGAAGCGCCGCTGCCCGTCCTGGTTGCTGCGCGCCGACAGCGCCGCCACCCACTGCCGCCCCGTCACCCCCCTGCTGCGGCTACAACGTTACAACACAACCCGCATGTAGGTACAAGCTCTTACAGGACGCACTACTTATCGTTCTATACGAAACAAGATTGTTCTGTAGGAAAACAACAAGGGATTTATGCTGGATAGGAGCAACGCCGAACCAGTGAGATACTCGTAAAATCCTTCTAGCTTAGCTAGAACCCCGGGGAAACAATAGTCGTCACTACTTTGATAAACCTCGTATATTTCGAGATGTAAGATTTTATACTTATTTCTCTTCAGATTTAGTTCATAAACGTTACATCATGAAATATGAGATAGGTACGAAGTTTTTTCAAAGTAGTGACGATGGTACTTTTTTCCCGGAAATTCGGACAGTTTTCGAGGGAATAATGATAAGCGACTTGCGGGACCGCGGGCAAAAGCTAGTATTACAATTTAAGTAACTCCCAGAGCTAGCCGATCACATTATACCATGTAAAAGAGCCCCATCATGTGGGCAATATTTATAACTAACATAAATTATAAGTTTTAGAGCTACTATCACCTATCTGTACATATTTTGTGGGAAACAGATACTAGTACTAAATAAATATTTAGAATTTGTATGTTGCTCACTTGACACGCGCAGGCGGCACCGGCGCGCGCGCCTCGCGGCGGCGCGGCGCGTCCTCGTCGCTGCGCGCGGAGCCCGAGCTCTGCTCGCTGTCGTCGGAGTCGCTGCTCTGCTCGCCGCCCGGAGAGTCCCCGCCGCCAGAGGCGCCTTTCTTTGTGAATACATTTTCGTTACTCTTATACCTATAACTAAACGGGAAACGTATTTCCACAAATTGAATTGGCTAGGGTTGCCAACCGTACTATATTATATAGTATTGTACTATATTTTGACTCTTTGTACTATATACTGTTGAAGAAATATATAGTACGCAAAAATACTATATTTCAGGGGTCCCTATTGTTATTCTTGCGAAGGATCAGCTCCGGCTTCAGTAAATTAAAAACATCAGGAACGTTCTGGAGAGTCCTTTATTCGGGCAGCCATCATTTAAAGGAGAGAGGAAGAGGAAATACCACACATGAGTTGGTATACGAGTGCTGGGGTTGCCTTATTTATTAAATACGTAACACCTATGAAGTGCTCCTATTTTTCCAGGTTTCAATTCAATCTTATTAAATCGGAACACTGCCCAGTCCATAATGTCATCAATCAACAATCACACCTTGCGCGATTTGCATAGCGCCTTTGCACAGCGTCTTTCCGAACGGTTTTATTGTTTAGCATTTATTGTAATTTTTCACAAATGACTAAATGGATAGGGTCCAGAAAAAGGTTGAGGTTGATGCCAAGCCAAGAGTAGCCTTATGACAAGGGAGTTGTTTACAGAACGCTAGTATAATATAAGGTAAAACTAGGCAATATTGACATATATTAAGGCTTATTCCATAGTACTATTTTTTTTCAGTGTACTATGTTTATGACGTTTTTAGGGTTCCGTAGTCAAACTAGGAACCCTTATAGTTTCGCCATGTCTGTCCGACCGTCCGTCCGTCTCTTTGTTAGACTCAAGTGTGTCCCCCCCCCCCCTACAGCCAAAACCACAAATACTAAAAATCTGAAAAATATCTTAAATGAAAGAGCATATAACGAATTTTAAGGGAAAACTATGAAGACCAAGTAGACATCCTTGGTTCTTGAGATACAGGCGATTAAACTGTTTATACCTACTAAAATCATCTAGATAAGACGGCACCAATTGACTTTAAATAGTAAATTAGTTATTACTTGTTGATTTGTAAATTTGTAGTACTTAACGGCTTCGGAACCTTACACTGAGCATTTTCCGACATGGTCTTGCCCGGTTTTTTTCTGGAAAAGTTGGCAACCCTACTTATGCCGGTTAATAGTAAACAAGCGGCATTACCGGAAGACCGTACAGCGTAGACAATAAATAATTTACTTACATGGAAACAAATATATCGCACCCCGTGTACCTATAAGTTTACAAGGTCGGTTTTGTTTGGCACCAAGGCTGGTGCCAATCAATGGAGCGAGTGGTTTATTTTATCTGTTTTATTGTATTGTTGTGTGTGAATTGTGTTTATGTTTTAACTACAGGCTTATAGGCAGTTTATACTATACAATCCATAGAGCGCTAAAAGTTACATCGATTTTGTTAAACTTTGCATAAACAAATGAAAGCTTGAATCTATTCGAAGCACTCTTATAATTGGACATTGTAGTGTAGACTAATGTTTATTTCACTCCGAAGCACTAAATAAAATAGGTAAATTAATCGCTAATTGTGAAAAGGGACAGGGCTAACGATACTTTGAATACCACGGAGACCCTTTTGGATGGATAGATATTCATAGCTCGGTTTACAAGGCCCAGGAATGGTTCAAATAGGTATAAATTAGGTATACAAGTGTGTGAAATAATTGCAAATCGCAGCAGGTCTATCAAAACAACCTATGTGATAATAAATGCATGCAGCGGTACGTTAATTTCAAAGGAATTCAAAGTTAGCTCTTTACTATCTAAGCATAAGTACCTATATAGCGTAGTAACAAGACTAGTATCTAAATACTTCAGTCTTGTAAGTTTGATCTAGTACATAAAAAAACATGTTTTACAAACACCTTAACCTCGTCAGACCCGGTGTGCCATAGGATGTATATAATCAAAGCAATTTACTTTAAACTTTATCATAATTGTACGTAAAGTTTATTTTTATTTGTTGTGTTTCTTATATTCAAAACTTCTCGTTAAAATTTGACATTTGCTACATACAAAATGTGTCGAATTTTAACGAGACGTCACATTTTAATTTAACGAGACTTTTTGAATATAGGAACTCAGGGTAAGAATAGATTCAAATTCCCATTTACAAAAATCTCCATTTGAAGTATGTTTCCACGAGGTTATATTTACTAGTAAAACCTTTGCCTAAATTACCTACTTGTAACGCTGTAATCTTATTTGTGAATAATATATATTCTAATAATAACTACAATAGTAATAACTCTTGACAATGTGGTCGAATGCAGATCATTTCCAGCTCTTCGGTTGAGTAGCTACTTCTGCTGCCGACTGTACATTATTAACTACTAATTTACCCTTGTGGGACCTCCACATATTCGGCGAAGACTGTTGAACACAAGGTCGCAGAGTACTTTGACAACTACGAAACTAACTATATACTAAATATTTATCTAGTGTTATTTAATGCAGGTGTACTCAATCCATAACGGTACGCCCTACTACTTAATTTTACGCACACTAACGGAACTGTGCGACGTCACAGAGCAGAGTCCACAAGTGAAACTCAAACTGTTCCAAAGTAACAAGTGTTATTATTTATATTAGCTAACATAAATATTCTATGTTTATTATTCTCGAATTGTTTACAAATTTAAAGCGCTATTTCTGGAAAATATTTGTTTTAATTTAATTTCCAGGTACTTACCTTCCCTGGTGCTTCATCTTTGACCTTGGCCTTGTCCCTTTTCTCCGGCGCAGAGGCGAGGGCGGCCGTGGAACCCTTGGGGGCGAGCGAAGCGGTCGAGGCGCGCGCCGTGAGCGCGGGCGAGAGCGCGGGCGAGCCGGGCCGCGCGCTCGCTGTGTGCCGCGAGTGTAATGCTGGCTAAACAAACTCGGCGGGACACCCCGAGACAGACCGAATGCGAGTGGGCACACGGCGAGCTCGTATAGCTTCGGCGTGGTTCGACCTTGAAAAACCTTTCGCATAGTCTCGCCGAGACGGTCTCAGGGGTACGTAGCGAGTGTGTACAGCTGGCATAAAGCTGCGTGTCGATTTCACGCCGCAAACAACAGTCGGCAACCCGATAGCGTTTGCCGCACGAAATCAGTGAAAGACCGAGCATCAGTGGAGTGACAACGAAAATTTGGTAGCAACAAAACCGAGGCGGTTGATTTACCAATCGCATTGAGGAAGGAAGGTTAAAACCTTCCCCCCCCCCCTAAAGGGCTCCAGTTTTATTTCTCTCACTCGTCGGAAGCATCTGGTTCAATCAAAACATATCGCTGGATATGTAGTTAATATTTAATCAGATTCGGCTGGTTAACTACGGGTAAAAATAGCAGTGATTGAATTGCTAGCTATTTTCCATTTACAGATTAAAATAGCATTAAGGCAATCGTAAAATTAATATATTTTGCCATCAATTGTATTTTAGAGACTTATATCGACTTGAATTGTTTTGAACACCATGATGACCTACAATAGTCGCCAAAATGCACAAAAAGGTATTGTAAATTTTTGCATTTATTTGGTATCATATCCAAACTATTTTCGGTATATGCCTCTAACCTCATATTAAGGAGGAGTAAATCGTGTATATACATCAAATAATTGATTTGGTGCGGCTAGAACAACTTGATATATTTGCTTGTCGCTTGGTGTGTATTTTGCTTGTATATTTAATGCACGATAAAAAAACGCATGCAAGTTGTGCTAACCTCCCCAAAAGGAAACATTTGCAGTTTGCTCATGGTCGCTGCAAAATAATATATTGCCAATACGTAGCATTATGTACAGCAGTAATTTTCCTATGAAATTATGGACCTAGCCAGACATAAGACAAAGTCATTTTTAACATTGCGTCCATTAGCACGAGTACCGAGCTGAACGAGCAGACTGTTTACACCGCATTTATCGCTGCATAATGCAGCCGTGTTCGCTGTTCGCTTCGGCAATCGCGCGAACGTGTTGATGCGCCATAACGTCATTTTCCAGCAGTGTTACTATAAATGGCGTGATCTCACGGTTAAACTTGCTGTCGCTGGTGTAGAGCTTCCCGAGCAGGCCGAACGGGCTGCGCGGCGGCACCAGCTGTATGCCCGCCCACCAGAACACCTCCTTGCAGGCCAGCCGGCCATCGCTGTCCTCGCCTTGCTCTGTAAAACAGCGTAAATACTAAATCCGGAGTACGTCTATAAGTATTAGGCATCCTAACTAATATTTTTTGAGCGTTTCCGAATGTACCTTTGCGGATCTGTGGTCTGAGATAGACCTAGTCTGTGATGCACTATGATAGATAATAAACGTTCTTACTTTAATAAACTATCGTATACATTAACAAAGAAACATTAAGAAAATACTATCTAATATTATAAATGTGATTGTAACTCTGTCTGTTGGTTTGTAACGCCTTCACGGATAAACCGTTGAACCGATTTAGATGAAATTTGGTATGAAGATAGTTTGAGCGGTTTCTGGGGGAATAGCGATAAACGACTTATACGCGGACGGAGTCGCGGGCGATAGATGATTATGAATAAATAAACGATGGAATGAATTAACATTGGTCTCGAGATGGGAGCCATTCGGATAGCATGAGGTGATGGCCCTCTGGTGATCATCAATGGTTGAACGAGGAAACGGTTAAATGAATTATTAATTCAATGTTTTTAAATCAACATGTACCTCTGGCGACGAGCCGCGTGAGTCGCTCGGGGTACTTCAGCTGCGGCGGGCGCATGGCGATCATCTCACGGAACTGCGAGCACAGCGCCATCACAGCCGCGTCCGATGGCATCGCCTCGTCCGGCATGTGCTCGCGGAACTGGCAACCCTGGCGCAAAATCAAATATGTTTCATTGGAACAGAGACGCACTAAGTACGTAGCAAAAGATACAAGACTTTCTAGCCACTCAGACGCAGTTATTCTAGTCACAGCTGGATTTGACTGGCTGAGAGATAATAACGCGCAATTTAATAGTCAACACATTGTTAATGTGCTATTTAATATAGCACGATCGCGCGCGTTTTGTCTGTCTAACTAATGCGCAATAAACAAGTCTTTTTATGCCTTTTCGTGCTAGAAAGTGCTTATTATAAAGAAAAGCTTTAGCTTAAGTATGTACGAGATAACAGGACTGCGAACTCACTGTGTTTCTAGAGAGCGTCTCGAAGCGGTACGCGCGCTCGCCGCAGCAGGGGTAGCGGCCGGCCGGCAGCGCGGGCCGGTCGTCCACCGCGAACATGTGCGCGCTCTGCTCGTGGTGCGAGCACCACTCTATCTACAACCACGTACATGCAGAGTAAATAAGTGGCATTTCATTAAAAAAATAGGGGGTTAGGGTTCTAAACCAACTTTATTACGTATGTATGTAGATAGTTGCCGAGGTATCTATTTAAAACTTGCTATACGGGTCTTAACTGAAGGACAAACAAACAACAATATGATTCTATAAAGCCGCAGTCGCACTGAGAGCGAAGAGGGTGCCGTGCGGTGTGTTCCCAAAGCGTGGGGGTATAGTATAGGAACGCACCGCACCGCACCGCTTAGTTCTGCTCTTGTTCGTTAGAGTACCTACCTGTATTTTCTTTTGAGGTACGGAACTCTGAAAACCTAACGAAAACTAACTAACGGAGGCGATTTAGGTTTACCTGGTAGGCCGGGAAGTAGCTGTCACAGAGTTGGCAGCGCAGGAAGTGACAGTCGGCCCACAGGCGCCAGTACACGCGCCGCCACGAGCGCAGCTCGCCGTACAGCCACGTGATGTACTCGTTCAACGTCCACGTCGGCTCCCTGCGGACGAACACCACCATCTTGCAATTTCCTTCAATTCAGGAGACCATAATATATGACATCGACAGCATATTATTCTTAATTTGACTTGATTCACACGCGTATCACTTTTGTCGTTTTAGGATTACCTACAGGCACTCATACTTATTACTATTAGAATACCAAAGGCCTACGTGCCATTTATTATTATTCTTGAGCCCTAGGTATACTGGCAGGGAAATTACTGGTAACTGTAAGGCCGCATCCTGACTTGTCGGTATGCGTGCAGTAAAACACGGAATCGGCAAGGGTTTCTAGACTACCAGCGGCATCTACTAATCAATGCGCAGCGTTTACGCTGCCTATAGGTACGTTTTATTGCACGCATTCCGAAAAGTCAGGAAGTGGCCTAAGATGATGCTAAAGGTACTGAAAGACTAGAGTATTCTAGTGAATGTGCTCAAGTCTGTCAGCACCACAACGCTCACTTGGTGTGCGATGAGATGACGTTCCCGCGGAGGTTGATGCGCATGCTGGCGGGCTGGCACGGGACCTGCTCGGCAATGTTACGCCCCAACAGCTTGTTGCATCTGAACACAATCATTTAGAACTTTTTTACAATATTTGGTATAATTTTAGATCCACCCATCACGTCTTCAAACTTTCTTATGCACAGCTAAATATATCTGTTGTTATCAAGACATAGAAATCTTTAACGATTAACATACGAACTTGAACAACGAATTCTCGGTATACAGATGATTTAAAAGTGTGTCTGTCTGTCTGCCTGTTATCTCTTCACGCATAAACTGCTGAACCGTTTAAGATGAAATTTGGCATGGAGATAGTTTGAGTCCAGACGAAGGACATACTTAGGAGTTTTTATCCCGGAGAATTGTATAGCTCCCAAGGGAGCAGCGATACACGAATTCAACATGGATGTAGTCGCGAGTAAAAGCTAGTTGGCTATAATGTTGGTAAGTATTTAAAAAACGTTGAAAATATTGAGCTGCGTCAAAATCGCAAAAAGTAATAGGTAACACGGTGCTCTTCTGGACGTGACCACGCAGGTCTGCGCAAAGGACGAAGTATAGATGCGTCACTGCGTAAATGTTGTGTCAGCGTGTTTTATGGTTCGGCGGGGTCGATAGACGCCGTGCATTTCGAGGTCCGGAAAATGAATTTCTTCTGGAAACCACTAACTTGCTGCACTTGAACAGCGTGGCTAGCGTAGCGTAGTGACCACGGAGGGTTTCCGGAACTGGCTCCGCGAGGGACAGGATCATCTTGCAGTAGAGGCGCGACTGGATCTTGTCTTTACGGTCGCGGATCCCTTCCAGCTCGGCGTTCGTGTACATAGCCGCTAGCCTGAGAATGCAATAAAATTTTGTTCAGTGGTAGGAAGAGGCAGTATCTGTTAGTATTAGAGTACAAACCGATAAGAAGCGGTTAATACCAGGTGCTAGAGAAAGATCAGATAGAATACACCTAATTTTAACCTTTTGGACGTCAAAGCCGGCAAATCACGTCATCGGATTTTCGAACCGCTCCATACTTTTTCTATCGGGGCGGCGCCGGCATATGACGTCGTTGGCGTCTGGGGGCACGTAAAGTTGCAGCCGACCGTGGCGTTCAAAAGGATAAGTATTCTTGCTTCACTGACACGTGTGCGGAATCAATTTACTATTTTATTAATTAACTCTACCGCCAATAAACAGTGTTTGAACAAGAAAACATCCGGTGTAGATAGATTGACTGACTTTTCGGACATGGTTTCTTAATTAGTTTGGAAAGTACCATTTCATAGATATGTATCATTAATACTAATTCGTGATGAAACTGATGAACAATGGGAGAGATAACACTTATAATAGGTACCAATGCCTTGTGGCTTTAACACCTTCAATAATTTCGTGTGGCAGTTCAAAACCGACGTTAAAGCGGCAAGATTTTGAAGTGGCTAGCAATTTGTGATGCAGATTTTTTGACTGTATTCTATAAAAACTAGTCCTTACTCTTACCTGTTAAGGAGTGCGTCGTTGAGACAAGCCAGGTTGGTGGACGTCTTCACGATGTCACTCATGTGTGCGTGGCAGTAGATCAGGCAGTCGTGAAGCAGAGGTTCCATCTGCAACCGAGATTACTATTTAGAGAGCACATTATAAGAGCATTTATTTTTTGTCACATTATTATTCCCCGTTCGGTTATTTCCTGTTAATTTTTCCCATACAATATTACAGGGTCGACTTTTACTTTTAGGTGCAATGTTATTAGTAATTAAAAGTTGGGATTGGGGAAAAAATTCAACTGGAAAAAAACAAGAATGGTAAAAAAATAACAAAAAGAAATTTGCGTGAAGAGTGAAATATATTGGGAAATGTATGATAACAAACCACTATCTCATAGCTTATTATATCATTATTCACTGGTGTACAGCTAATCTTATCGAAGCGATATGCCGCGTATATATCGCTTACGTTACGTTAGACAATGCGCAAGGAATGGGATAGGACCATGACGTCCCATCCTATGACCGGATTTCAAACGAATCGCTGTGACTGATGTAAGCGTAATACGGAACGCTACCTACCTGTCACTGTCAGATTGTATTTTTTTTTAAAGGTAACAAATTGAACTACATATTAAAATAGTTATTATATTATAATCAGTTACATTTGATACTCGTTAAGTCGTTAAGGTCACCTAACCGCATTTTAGCACTGAAACCGACTTTAAAATTAGCTATCCGGTTTCCAGACCTTGAAATGAACGGGGCTTACGACGAAATCATCTCCGACAATCCATTTTTCGTCGAATTGAAAAACGAATATGCAAATTTATTTCACCACTGCATAACCCAGGCGTGGATTATCTGCGTGCCGAGAATAGGCAGTTTAAACACTCGCGTGTTCACCGTAGAGGACTTCTGTGCCCACATCCTGGTACCAAGCGAGGAACTGCCGGAGACGCACTACACGACTCTTAAGGAGAAACAGGTGACAGTCACTAACAAAGTCATTACTTTAGAAGTAACTAAAGCCCTGCCACTACAATGCCACATACTGTTTGAAGAAACTTTCTACACACAGGACTTTTTCAAGTATAAAGTGTGGTGTATAGAAAGTCCACTTGAACCCACTGCAGCAACAGAAGATAACACGCTTTCTAAGGAGTATCTAACGTCGATAAACAA
This sequence comes from Acleris holmiana, assembly GCA_949316455.1. Taxonomy (NCBI): domain Eukaryota; kingdom Metazoa; phylum Arthropoda; class Insecta; order Lepidoptera; family Tortricidae; genus Acleris; species Acleris holmiana. The sequence continues at coordinate 13,245,985 of OX438783.1, forward strand.
TTGCATAGATTTGCTATGGACTCAGGCAGCGGGACGACAGGTATTGGATCAAATAGAGCAGAATGTCCAGACATTTATTAAAAAACATCCTCTCTTGCCCATTGCTATTGGACCTCTCAGAGATGCTGTGAGTGGATTATATACTCAGTGCCTTCAGACAGTGCTTCAAAATCGTAGAATAAGGGAAAAATCTAAATCGTATAAACAGATACTTGACAATATAAAGATAGCTGTAGAATGCTACATGCAACATTTACTATTCAATCATTTGTTCAAACCAATATGCACAAGCTGTGCATATGAAGACGCACATCTTAACAAAAAGATAAGAAATATGAGTGATATCCAACTCAAAGACTTGGATATTAAAAGGGAACTATATCAAGCCGTACCGAAAGCCAAGCAACTGCTATCAAAGATAGATTCATATAGCACTGTATTGGAAAAGGTTATATGTTTGAAACAAGCACTCAATGCTATTAGTAAGAAAGATGATAGCAACAATGTCATCTTACTTACAGCCGATGACATGTTACCGGTCTTTGTCTTTTTGGTTATTAAATCGGGTTTGCCTAACTGGTACAGCCAGCTTATGTATTTGAAAGAGTTCCGTTTCAGTGGCGGGAAAAGTGATGGCGATGAAAGTGCCTTTTTAATAACCACTTTAGAAGCTGTTATAGAGCACATTCAATCGGGAGCTTTGGCAGGGCCTCCGGACCCTGAAGCCTATTACTATGAAAGCAACTTAACAGAGGATGAGTTAAAAAGTGAAAAACCAAGAAAGGGAAGCCTGACAGAATCCGCATCTACTTCAACCACAAATTATGGCGATGAAACTTTGGAACACATATTTGAACTTATTAAAGTAAACCACACCGAACAAGTTCAAAGCATTCTAGAAAGAAATCACAAACACCTCGAAAAACTTCAAAGCAATGAGAACAGCGTTCTTAAAACAATATTAGATGATTCTAGTGGTGAAGGCAGTGATGATGACAACGATGAAATTAGTGATGAAACAGACATGTTTCAACTACTTTGCCATCCATTGTGCAGCTGTAAAAAATGCTGTCGGAAAATATCTAGAAGGTTGTTGAAGTCTTCACCAACAGTAACATCAAGAGATAGCCATGGGCTTACACCGCTTCATGTAGCATGCATCCATGGAAAAGCAGCTGTGGTAGAATTGCTTATTGAAATGAATTCCGAGATCAATGCTACAGACTTGAATGAATGCACTCCACTGCATTATGCTGCATCTCGAGGACACCAGAATGCCTTACTATTATTGGTTCATTCCGGTGCTAATGTAAACCAAGTCAACATTGACAAACACACACCTCTACATCTCTCCGTCAATAATGGCCATTTGAACTGTGTAAAAGCTTTGATTTACTTTTCTGAACATAGCAGACATAAAATTAACATAAATTGCGTTAATCAAAGTGGGAACACTCCATTGCACCTCGCATCTAAGTGGGGTTATGAAGGTATCGCTAAACTGCTAATAGAGAATGGTGCGGAACCATCTCTGCAAAATCGTTATAACAAAACTGCATATGATTATGCACATAATTTAAGGATATTAAAAGTTTTAAAAACTTGCACTCCTAACCTGTTTGAATACATACACTTGAGCAGCCCAAACATAAAGCCGCTAGAAATTAAACCTGACAATGACTTAAACATGAAATTACAAGGTCTGAAAGTAAATGCAGAAGATAATGCATCAAAAACAGTTGCGAATCTGAAGACACTTGAGAAAATATCTAAAGCAATATCATATGGTGATGTAAAGTTGGCCTGTTTCTACATGGACATTAACTATGAGGACTTTGCGGACACAAGCAGCAACACCAGTGCAGCACTTTGCCATCCTCTTTGTGAATGCCAGAGCTGTAAGCTCAAGACTTCTCCAGTAAAGTCATGCTACAATGTAAATTTTGCAGATTCAAGTGGATTCACTGCACTTCATAACGCTGCTCGATGTGGTTTGGAGGAGCTTTGTAAAATATTGATCTTGATTAACGCTGATGTTAACTGTGCCAATAAGAAAGGGCAAACTGCTTTGCACCTAGCAGCCCTTAACAACAAGACAGCGGTCATGCGGACACTTCTTAATAATGGTGCAAATATAAATGTGACAGACTGCGCTGGCAACACTCCGTTGCACAATGCTAGCCACACTGGAAACATTGGTGCTGCAAAAATTTTGATCAGTTTCAATCCAGATGTTAGTATATGCAATGGTTCTGAAAAAACAGCCCTGGATGTTGCAAAGGATAAGGTTCATTTAACTATTATCGATTTAATTGAAAAGTATGCGAAATCTTAAGTTAATTCCTTTAAGACATGAAATTGTACCAAAAAAAAGTCACTGCAGAATCATCTAACGGTGACCAAATGTTAAAGCTTTAATTTTTCTTCTGAACTGCCATCCTTTTTAGTCAATGATTCTGTACGTACATTGTTTTATGCACTGCACAAAATGGGCATTATACTCATTGTGCTATGTTTATTTTGACATTATTTCTAACAAGACTGAATTTATTTTGAAAACATAGCCATATGTAATAGTAAAACTATAATTAAGTCATTCGACTTTATATATTATGTCTACGAGTTTTTAATTAGGTGTGTATTAACCTTGACTTTTTACGTATTTTGTTTATTCAATATGTTACAACCTCTAGGTAAGGTAGATTTATACGTTATAAATTAGTGGAATAAGGATTAGAGATCGCTTTGTTGAAAATAAAATGTCTTCAGATTATCGAAAAATTCGTTTAATGATAGTAACACACTCGCGATTGCGAAACGGAAGCGAACGTTAAATATACAAGTATATAAGTAATAATAATAATAATAATAATAATATATAAGTACCTCGGTTCCGTTCGCTTCAGAGTCGCAATTGCGCCAGTTCATGTGCTACAGGGCCTACAGGCGTGATATAAATTGCGAAACTTGTACCGAACAGATGGACAAACAAACAGACAAACAGACGACAGAATGAGCTAACAAAAACGTGTTAAAATAATAAAATACAGAATAATAATAAAACAAAATCTTTATAATACCTAATACTTTTATGTAGCATGAAATGTTTCAATAATTTGTGCTACTTCCTCGTATGTTACAAACACAAAGCAATTAAATATGACTTAATAGTCATAGTGCAAAAAAACCTTTGAAAAAATATACTAACACAAGCATTCCGTTTAGCTTCTAAGAGTGTAAACTATTTTTAAGAATCACGATTTGTATTTTATAGATGTTTTGGACTTTGGTGAATAAAAATATTTTATAAATTTTATTTATTCCAGTTTCTATAGTTGACTGTCCATCTGTGAACCTTAAGTCAGTCGTATAATGTTTAAAGTAAGGGTGTCCGCACACCTATCCACGCGGAATCGGCGTTAGCCGATCAAAAAACTATGTCTACGCAATGAGAGCGAAAAGAATCGAATCGGCTCGGGTGACGTCGGACGTCGAAGGAGCCGATCGACGTCTTTGCGCTCTTATTGCGTAGACATAGTTTTTAGGGTTCCGTAGTCAAACTACGAACCCTTATAGTTTCGCCATGTCCGTCCGTCCGTCCGTCCGTCTGCAGCCTAGCGAAGAGACTTTTAGTACTAAAAAGCTGTAATTTGGCATGAATATACATATTAGTCACGCCAACAAAGTGGTACAATAAAATATAAAAAAGATATTTTAGGATACCACCCCTACACGTAACGGGGGGATGTATTTTTTTTTCGTCTACCCCATAGTGTGGGGTGTCGTTGGATAGATCTTTCAATAAAACCGGGCAAGAGCATGTCGGACCATGCTCAGTGTAGGGTTCCGAAGCCGTTAAGTACTACAAACATAAAAATGAACAAGTAATAACTAATAATATATACCATAAATCTGTAAAAAAATCTTAAATGAAAGGACATATAAACAATTTTAAAGGAAAACTATCACGACTGAGTAGATATCATTGGTTCGTGAGATACAGGCGATTAAACTGTTTATACCTACTAAAATCATCTGACACGGCACCAAATGACTTTAAATAGAAATTTAGTTATTACCTGTTGATTTTTATGTTATTAGTACTTAACGGCTTCGGACGGAACCCTACACTGAGCATGGTCCGACATGCTCTTGCCCGGTTTTTGATCAGCTAACCCGATTCCGCGTCGATAGGTGTGGGGAGACCCTAAGTGTTGCGTCGATTGTAAATGCTATATATATATATATACAGCCAATAATATAAATAGCAAACGATTATATTACCCGGTTATGTTCCGGTTTAAACCAGTTGCATAATTGGACACTTATCATTACACCAACATTATTAATGTTAAAGTTTGTGTGTCCTGCGTGAGTAAGCATGTTTGTTACTCGTTGATCAACAGTGTTCACATTGTTGTGTTCCGGTGTGGGGATAAGACAACCGGTGAAATTACTAGCATAGAGGCATTCCATCTTAGTCCTCAGGGTTGGCAACGCATTTGAGGTCTTAGGATTATAGTCTTAAGAATTCAAATGTGTATGGGTCTCAGATTCCACTTACCATCAGGTGGAATGAGTGCTCGTGCGCCTTCTCCTTAACATAAAATAAATAAATAAACTGCTGGACGGATTTTGATGAAATTTTAATGGAGATAGGTAGTACTTATATACCCTAAATTCCTGTGGAATGGTCAAAGCGGACATAGTGGGGAGAGACTAGTGTAATATACAAATAAAATATACTGTGCCTCGTTTGATTCAATGTAGGAAAAATCATTAAGTGGGGCTGCACTTTGTTGTTTTGAATTCACTTCTACTACCTACTCTTCGAAATGACTTTTAAACGATCCATTGTTCATAAAATGTGTTAATCGGCATTAGGCGTAATCCTCTAAATCATGATTCGTCAACCTAAACGAACCATTTATTAATTATTTATTACGCAATTAATGACCAATTATGGATAACCTTGAAAATTGGTCTAATGACTGGCCTGATTGTGCAAAATGTTGTTATAGAAATTATAAACAAGTATTTAGTGTTGTTGGTATTTCTGTAGCTCTGCCTACCCCACTCTGGGAATGAAGGTGCGATGTTATGTATGTAGGTATGTGACTTGTCTTAAAGTTCGAGCGAGTTTAACAATGTATTTTGAATAAATTGGCTATTACACGGTGTGTCGAAGATAACGAGCTGATTTAAGACCAATAGACACTTGCATTCTCAAGACTACATCGCAATCTCAACACAGCATTCCTAAGACTGCAAATAATTACTGATGTTCGATTTGAAAAAAGGGAACTTATTTATGGCAAGGAGAAGGCACTCAAGCACTTAGTCCACCAGCCCCCTAATTTAACATAATGACAATGACAGGTGACAGGTGACAATTCAGTATACATGGCGCAGATTATATGAAACCCAGTCAGCGTGTTAACTTCGCAATGTATACTAAATTTTCACCTGTCACATGCCATTGTCAAGATGGTGAAATAGGGGGCAGATGGTAAATGGAATCTGAAATAGAAGTAGAAATAGTGTTTATTGTATAACTGTGTACAAAGTTGATAACAAAAAAAATGAGTCTCAACAGCTTATCCATCTTGGACGTAGGTACAATAGAACAATACAAATTAAAATTAAATTATTATCTTGAATGATTAGCATGTAATCAAATTTTCTGTAGGGTAAATGGCAATATCCCTCATTGGGCGAAGAATTCCTTTACTTTATAGAACGCTTTTTCAATGAGCCAATTTTTTTATCGAATTCTTGAAATTGTTACCAGCTAGTTTTTTATAAATAAACAGGTAGTTTATTGAATACTCGCATTGCGACAATAAAAGCACTTTTATAAACAAGCTTATTAGGCTCTGGGAATAACATAAATACATTTATACTGACTTTGCAAGTTATTTCGGAAACATGTTTTGTGAAGAACTCATCATTACATTTAACAAATAAACACAGCTCCAAAATATAAATACCAGTCAATGTTAATACCGCTTCTCCGTGAATACATTACGCAGAGAGTGTCTACTTACATGGTGCGAAGACAACTTTTTTGTAGTCTAAATGTGGATATAACATCGACAGACTGAGGCCCATAGACATTTGGATTCCCAAGACTATAATCTCATGACTGCAATCCTAAGACCGCAAATGCGATGCCAACCGTTCAACTAAGATGGAATGGATCTATGCTAGTAATTTCACCGGTTGTCTTATCCCCACACCGGAACACAATAATGCGAATGCTGGCTTGGCGGTAGGTTAGTGTAAAAGGTGGTGGTAGCGACCCGGACCAACCCTGCACAGGGTCCACCACCACTACTAGTTTCGCCACTAGCAACCGGCGCCGTGGCCGGTGTGCTTGATTATTTTCTGCATATCATGGAAAAAAACTATCAATTGAAGGCTAAGTTTCTTCGGGCAATAGGCCGCACGCTTGTAGCAATCCATGAGCTATTGCAGCGACGCAATGTATCACGAAAAGCATGCGGCCTATTGACCAATGAAACAAAGCCTTGAAGGACCGTATAGTTAGTGATAGGTACCTGTAAGAAGGAGGCGGAGACGAGGATGGGCACCACGTTGTGGGGGTCCAGGAGGGGCCAGTCGGCCACCAGGATGGAGTCTCGCTTCACCCAGCGCATCAACCAGTCGAAGATCTTGAAAACAGGGGGATACAAATCATTTATTGACGTCGTCTCTTTAAAGCTGGGTACGAATCTAAGCAGCTCAGCCTGAGGCAAGATCGGCCCGCGCGACGAGCTGCTCGCGAGCCAAATTGTTGCACATAAACATGCGCGGGTGAGGCAGCGTGCTCGCCGCAAGCCGACATTTCAAAATGGCTTCGGACACGATGACAGCCGCGGCTGCGTTTATCATAATTCACCGAATTATTAACAAAAAGAAGAAGAAATCGCC